>CM048746.1:245271155-245871155 GCA_026315105.1 Locusta migratoria | reverse complement strand
GAAAAAGTTTATTTATTTTTTTTATGTGGAATGGATGACAGCTGTTAGTTATTTTTGTGAGTTATATACTTTCTGTTATCATTTACTGTTATTGGACTCACATATTTTTTTTTTTATTTTTCTAGTTCTAGCATGGATGTCTTCTCTTCCATTTAACCTATGCCTGCCTTATCGGAGACATATTGACAGAGAATATGTCTGCGTTTATTAAATAACTAATATTAGTGTATTTATTTCCATTCTTAAATTAGTCATCTTCTTCTACCCTCTTTGTCCATTACCTTCCACTTCACACTCTTTTAATATTCATGCAGATCAATCTTTAACACATTTTATCTTCTGAAAATTGTGTCGTACAATAAAGTATTGATGATTAGCAGAAAGCCACACATAAACAAATACAAGTATACTCAGCTTATAGCCGTTACAGCCTTCTTCAGGAACAGAAATGCATTCTCTCTCTCTCTCTGTCTGTCTCAATGTCTCTGTTGTGAGTAGCAACCTACCCTTGCAAAAATATTTTTGAATCTTTCCTGGAATTTCGAATGTCCTACAATAATGTTACAGGAATTTAGAGTGCAATATTAGGAAACTGTCTGAAAAATGTATTGAGAGTAAATGTGGAAGTTTTTCTTTTTAGGTGTAACAATTTTATGGACTCATTATGTATGTATGCTCCCTTTTATTCTTAACTTTTTTAGTAAGTAAGTAGCTGTTTTATTACATGACAGGCATCACTATTTTATTTGGTTGTAATTTGCAGGTGCACCTAATGATGAGACATAGGTCTCGAAACTCAGGCAGTGCATACATTTAACAAAATTTTGAATTTTAACAAATATGGTGGATTCCATTATTATAGATAAAGTAGAAGTAAAGGTGTAGTAAACTAAAAAAATCGTGTGTGACGGTATTTCATACATGAAAAAAAAAAAAAAAAAAAAAAAAAATTTGTAAAGTCTTGGTCGCAATTAGCTTTATTTCATATGACGCGTTTCGAGAACATCATCATCAGATCTGTGGTACAAAAGAAGAAAATTACATTTTAGATGTTTATAGCATGTAATTATGATATCTATAAGGAGTATAAACCATCTGATGATGATGTTCTCGAAATGCGTCATATGAAATAAAGCTAATTGCGACCAAGACTTTTCAAAATGTTTTCATGCATGCCAACGTATGGTCACTTGTCCACAAAATGCAAGGTTTTATGAACCAGGTTTTTCATACATTACATGTCATATCTTGTTAACTATGCATTATATCATGATATAATATCAAAGCTAGATTCAGTGGTATATATGTATCACCTACAAAATATTTGGTACAAATGTTGTAATAAATAAAAAATTCAAGCATGATGGGGAAGTTTGTCATGAATACTATTATCTATGACCTATCTTATGAACTACTTTAATATAATTTTTAATATACATTCAAAAATAAAAATAGAAAAGAGATGACTTACCAAAAGGACCGGCTCGTCGAGAGAAACAAATAAAATCACACAAACACACATACAAGCTTTCGCGACCACTGGCAGCTTCTCCAGGAAAAAGAGGAAAAAAGGGGAGGAAAAGGGAAGGATATGGGTTTTAAGGAAGTGGAAAAGGAGTCATTCCAATCCCAGGAGTGGAAGGACTTACCTTAGGGGAAAAAAAGGAAGGTAAACAAATACACACACACTCAGACATATCGAAACGCAAAAACACCAGGTTTTTGTGTTTCGATATGTCTGAGTGTGTGTGTATTTGTTTACCACCAGGTTTTTGCGTTTCGATTTGTCTGAGTGTGTGTGTATTTGTTTACCTTCCTTTTTTCCCCTAAGGTAAGTCCTTCCACTCCTGGGATTGGAATGACTCCTTTTCCACTTCCTTAAAACCCATATCCTTCCCTTTTCCTCCCCTTTTTTCCTCTTTTTCCTGAAGAAGCTGCCAGTGGTGGCGAAAGCTTGTATGTATGTTTGTGTGTGATTTTATTTGTTTCTCTCGACGAGCCGGTCCTTTTGGTAAGTCATCTCTTTTCTATTTTTATTTTAGTTTATCCCACCGGGAAAGTTTCCCTCTATAATTTTCGTTTCATCAATTTGAATTTAATATACATTCAGTGTTATATGTGTACACTGCAAGTAAAATGTCTCACAAATATAATTAGTAGTTTGTTGTTGTTGTGTTCTTCAGTCTGGAGACTGGTTTGATGCAGCTCTCCACCCTACTCTGTCCTGAGCAAGCCTGTTCATCTACTCATACGTCAGCAACTGAGATCCATCTGAATCTGCTTACTATATTCATCTCTTGGTCTCCTTCTGCAATTTTTCACCCGCACAATTCTCTCCAATGCTTAATGTACAATTCTGAGAATGTGTCCTACCTATCTATCCTTTCTTTTAGTCAAAGTATGCCAAAAATTCCTTTGCTTCCCAATTCTGTTCAGTATCTTCTCATTAGTTACATGATCTACCCATCCAATCTTCAGCATTTTCTGTAGCACCACATTTCAAAAGCCTCTATCCTCTTCCTGTCTAAACTATTTATCGTCCAAGTTTCACTTCCATACAAGGCAACACTCCACACAAATGCCATCAGAAAGACTTCCTAACACTTACAATAATATTCAGTGTTAGCAAATTTCTCTTTTTCAAAATTGCTTATCTTCCTATTTCCATTCTGCCTCTGTACTGTGATCATCATATGTTATTTTCTTTTCCAAGTAACAAAAATTATCTACCACCTTTACTGTTTCGGCAAAGGCGGTAAAGCTGTCTGAGAGGGATTTTTTGATGTGGAATGGATGGCAGCTATCAAAGTGCAGGTACTGTTGTTAATTCATGTGGACTGAGGTGTGGGTGGAACTGTCAGTGAGGTGGAGGTTAACATCCAGGAAAGTGACTTACTGGGTTGAGGAGGACCAAGTGAAACTGATGGGGGAGAAGGAGTTGAGGTTGTGAAGTTATGAGGATAGGGTGTCTTAGTGATCTAGGTGAAATAAAAATGTGTTCTACTAAATTGGTTCCCATAAACCTTACCCTGCACTTACACTACCTTATTGTTCTTCCCTACACCCCTCCCCCCTATTTAAACATCACAGTGTCCTGGCCCTAAGTCTAAATCATGAAAATATCATCAGTGGACTTGAACCAGACCAGGGGTATGGGGTTTTGTGAGGCTAGGAAGGTGTCCTCTAGATGGCCCATAAATAGGTTGGAGTAAGAGGTTGCCATACATTTGCCCATGGCTGTGCTGCAGCTTTGATTGTATACAGATGGGGAATTTGCATTTACAATGGTAGAATGTGATCTGGATGCTAGTGGTTACCTGGAAAATGTTTCCTGGTATGCTACCTCACATCATCTTATCATTAGCCTCTAAGTGCCCAACAATTACATTGTGCAACTCACTTTTTAAAGAACTAATATTATTACTGGTAGTACTGGTACTTTCCTCTTCCTTTTTTCATTTACTTTAGAAAATTTATCTTCAGTATCAAACATTATTTCTCCAATCTTCTAAAACTTATTAGTAGTAGCAGTAAACTCAGTTTCTAAATAAATGACCCTATTCTCAACTACATTCATTCTAGTATCTATAACCTTCATGCCATCTCTCAGTTTCTAGTTTAAAACAGGTTTGGTCTGCACTTTCTTGTATTAGAACTTGAAGTCTGTAATTCTTTGCTTCTAACAGTTCCCATTGTCATCAGTAAATAATTTCAAGTTATTTGCGTTGTTCTCTGCAATTATTGATTCTAACAGTTCACAATGGGTTATCATTATAAGACGTCTCAATTTGAGTGTTTTCCACTAGCTGTAACTCCAATTGTCAACTATTGGTTTTGATACTTTTCAGTGATCTTGTCTCAAAATAATCACTATTTTTTCTGTGCTCTGATAACACTGAAGTTAACAGAGAAATTGAAAAAAAAAAAAAAAAAAAAAAAAAAGCATTTCAAATTTCAAACAAAACTCATGCCTTGCATGTTATTATACTGTCCACTACTATGTCTGCAGCTTGTCTCCCTGTTATACCGTCCTCAAAATGTAATGGTTCCTATTTAATCATATTTGTAGATTTCACAAATTACAGTTCGTGTGAAGGCATGCGGGGAAAAGGCTCTTACTCTCAAAAGTAAAGTAAATGAATAAATAATACAAATAATAGAGAGAGTGAGATAAATGCTGTTGATGAATATGAGAACTATTAAAGTTGACATTGTTCTAATCTTTCAGTATCACATTCTGATGTAATACAGCACTCCATCAAATCTCCCTGATTTTGTTGAGTACTTGCAGAAACAATACAATTTGCATTTATTTTCAAAATAATATCTGCTTCTTTCTGCTTTCAAGTGAGTGCAGCGAAATGTTAGCCCAATTTTGACATTGCAAAAATCTTATCAAGAAAAATGTAAGAAATTCTTTGTGCTGTTATTATCTAACAAAGGCACACAGAATAACAAGTTGGAGTTACAAGTGATGATGGTCATATGTGCTAGAGTTATGTCTGAGTGATTGTGTGTATGCATGTGTAATTTTTTCCTGCTGAAGGCCATGGCCAAAAATTTAAAGTCCTTTGAATGTCCATTCTGCATGCCTGTCTGTGGCTTAGAGATTGTCTATACAATAAGGTGCTACCTATCCTCTGTTATTGACATTTCAACTTGGCCTTTCTATTGTTATATATTCTTTTTACTTGTACTTAAAACAGTCAGGTAGAGTAGTTGTTGTGGAAGATAAATACAGTATCTAGTGCCTGGTGATATCTATTTATCCTGTTCACATAATTTCTTGTTAAGTGAGAAAAATATAAGGTAGGAACCATTCATTTACATTCTAGACCAGTGGAAGGAACTCATTAAGTAAGAACCTTGAACCTAACACATGCTCTGAAAATGTTAATAAATGTCGGTGAAGTATGTACAAATGGAGATTGGGGGATGGGTCTTATGGATTTTGCTCAAACTCTGTGGAAAGAGCCGGCTAATTGGACCTGTCAAATTACTGAAATACCTCATCTTAGTGGATCAAAAGGAAAGAGAAATTGCTTCTGCAAGATTTACAATTAAAGTCTGGCTGAACTTTATGCAAGTTTGTGGTATGTTGTTAGCAATACCAGCATACTGCAGTGGATAGGGTAATAGATTTCCAATTGTGTGAACCTGCTTTGATTTCTGCTGCTTCGTAATTTGTTTTAGAGAATTTAACTGGCTGTCAATATTCTTATAAAAAAATAGATATCTTTACATCAATACCAACAATGCACATGGCTTTAGGATGTTGGCTCTAGTTGGTAGCTGCTAATATGTTATCATTTTTGAATATATGGTTATGTAGAAAACTAGCAGCACAATTATAAGAAATACAGTTTTGCACCTCAGATTTTTCCCATGCGTTTCTACTTATTTCATGTAACAATTGAGGGCCAAGATAAGATGGAGTGAATTTATAGCATCAAAATTGAAATAATTTGGTTTGGTATTTTTGGCAGTGCTTATTTGAAATTGTATTTCCTTATGATTATTGCAATGATACAAATTGATCCACTGATGGTCTACCTAACCCCATGATGTACATACAAAACACAAATCATTTTGAAACATTGATCAGTAGGAATTAAGATTACTTGGTAGAGTTTTGTGCCAAATCAAAGTTTGCTTTATTCATCATCTAATTCTTGTATTTGGTCACATTTTTCTTCATAATATAGTATTTGCCTCCTGTCTCAATCTGAGCATAAAACAGCTGACACTTTTACACACTTGCTTGTCAGAAATGTATTGATGGGTTTCTATGAATATTTCATGATTTTTGCATTCATGGTTAGGATGTATGTAATAATAGCACAGTGAAAGTAAGATGGAAATGCAGTTTGGTTTAAATTGAGAAAGACTCAATCGGTGCCTGTAATGGCACACGATTGGCTGTGCATACTTCCCATGATGCATTGGTCCATTACCAACAACTACTGCTGGCACCTAAGAAGTATTTTTACCAAAATAAGTGAAGAGAAATCTCTTACAAAATATGCCAGAGGCTTCAAAAAGCCTATCACAGACACATATTATACTCTTGACTTAGTCTGCAAACAGATTTCTTATGCCTTACCCCACACACCAGCAATCCTCCCTCCAACCCCTGTAACCAGTCACAAAGGAGTGTCCTTGTCACCCAATACCACCCCAGACTGGAACAAATACATCTACATCTACATGGGATACTCTGCAAATCACATTTAAGTGCCTGGCAGAGGGCTCATTGAACCACCTTTACACTATTTATCTCCCATTCCATTCTCGAATAGTGCGTAGGAAGAAAGAACACCTGAAACTCCGTTTTTGCTCTTATTTCTCGTATTTTATTCTGATGATCATTTTTACCTATGTAAGTGGCAGTCATCAATATATTTTTGCATTCGGAGGAGAATGTTGGCGATTGGAGTTTCGTAAGTAGGCCACGCTGCAGCAATAAGCGCCGTTGTAATGGTTCCCATCTCAGATCCTGTATCATTTCTGTAATGCTGTCTCCCCTGTATCGTGACAATACAAAATGAGCTGCCCTTCATTGGACTCTTTTGATGTCCTCCATCAAACCCACCTGATATGGATTCCACATTGGGCAGCATTACTCCAAAAGAGGACAGATAAGTGTAGTGTATGCAGTCTCTTCAGCAGTTCTGTTGCATCTTTTAAGGGTTCTGCCAATAAAATATAATCTCTGGTTCACCTTTCTCAGGACATTATCTACGTGTTCTTTCCAGAATAAGTCTGAAGTAGTAGCAATTCCTAGGTATTTTGTGGAGTTTATGGTCTTCACTTTTGATTGATTTATCTTGTAAACAAAGTTTAACGGATTTCTTTTCATACTCATGTGGACAACTTCACACTTCTCATTATTTAGAGTCAACTGCCAATTTTTACACCCTAGTGATATCTTATTTAGATCGTTTTGCAGTTGGTTTTGATCTTCAGGTGATTTTACTAGACGGTAAATGATGGCGTCATCTGCAGTCAACCTAAGAGAGCTGCTTAGATTTTCTCCCAATGCGTTTATGTAACTAAGGAACAGCAGAGGACCAACCACTGATTACTACAAACTGTGCCTTCTCTGACAGTAAATCCCGTATCCAGTCGCAAACTTGGGGCAATATACCATAACCACGCAACTTGATTAAAAGCCATTTGTGAGGTACGGTGTCAAAAGCCTTCTAGAAATCAAGAAATATGGAATCAATTTGAGAACCCTTTTCGATAGCACTCATCACTTTGTGTGAGTAAAGAGCTAGTTGTGTTTCGCATGAATGATATTTTCAAAAATCCATGTCGACCATATTTGAATACAGGATATGTTCCAAAACCCTGCTGCAAAATGATGTCAATGAAATAGGCCTGTAGTTTAGTGGGTTACTCCTACTGCCTTTCTTGAATATAGGTGTGACCTGTGCAACTTTCCAATCTTTTGGTACAGATCCTTCTTTGAGAGAGTGGTTGTGTATGGCTGATAAGTAAGGAGCTAATGTTTCAGCATAATCAGATAGAAATCTAATGGGTATACAATCCAGACCAGAAGACTTGTTCTTGTTAAGTGATTTAAGTTGCTTCACTACACCGAGGATATCTACTTCAATGTTACATATTCTGGCCTCTGTTCGTAATTCGACAGGGTTTTGATTATCTGTCATCATGTCCTGAAATGAGACATCCTACCCAAGAGCCTTCCGACTCCCTCCTAAAGAGGTGTTCCATTGCCCACCCAACCTCCACAACATCCTAGTCCATCCCTATGCCAGTTCCAATCCCAACCCCTTACCACAGGGATTATATCCTTGTAGAAGACCCCAATGCGAAACCTGCCCAACCCACCAACCCATCACTTCCTATTCTGGCCCTGCCACAGACTTATCCTACCCCATCAGAGATAGGGCCACCTGTGAAAGCAGCTGTGTGATTTACCAGCTCTGCTGCAATCACTGCACAGTGTTTTATATTGCTTTGACGATGAACCAGCTGTCAGTCAGGATGAATGGCGACTGCCAAACTGTAGCAACATGCAAGATGGACCACCCTGTGGCACAGCATGCAGCTGAACACAGCACTTTGGATTTCAGTGGCTGCTTCAATACTTGAGCCATCTTGATCCTACCCTACACCACCAGCTCTACTGAACTGCGGTGATGGGAGTTGTTCCTTCAACACATTCTATGTTCCCACGCCTATTCTGGTCCCAACCTACACACTATGCCTAACTTTTTTTAATGAAACTGCAGCTCCAGTTGCATTTATTGTTGCTTTATTTAAGTCCACACTACCGGTTTTGGCCTCTATGTTAGGCCATTTTCAAGTGTGACAGACCTGCATATAATGTGTAACAATAAGTTTACAAAAATTACATGGTACAAGACAGAATGTTATATATGTAAAAAGGTACTGTACAGAAGCAGAAGGAAACTTACGTTATGCCATAGAGAAAGCAACATCAAGTAATTACAACAATAGAACTCAGAGAATTTAAAAGTTTTGGCACCCAATGGCGACATGAAAAAAATGGGGGTGTCGTATTTAACATTCGAAAACATTATAATCAGCATGTTCTTATGTGTTCTGATATAAACATTACATAATGGCAAGCATGAAATTCTAAATATTAGTTGATAAAATGTAAAGGTCAATAGTAAAATATTATAAATGTCAGTTAGGATAAAAAACGGAACATATAGCGGCCTATGAGGCTATGTGAAAAGTGGGCGTGTCGTCAATTTAATTTCTTTCTTTTTTCTTTTCTTTTCTTTTCTTTCTTTCTTTTTTTTTTTTTTTTTTTTTTTTTTTTTTTTTTTTTTTTTAATACGGGAAGTATACTATAATTTAGCTTAAGGCCAATTGTATTCAATTAACTTTACATTAAAGTTGGATGTATTGTTTAATTAAGGTACAAAAATTCTTAGGATGTAAAATGTAAAATGATTGCAACAAACAAGGCGTCCAAGCCGATAGTTGAGGAGCTCCACAAGTTCGTGGCTGTTTTTGAAAGATATACTACTGTTTGTAAACAATACAATGTAAGCAATCAACGACACATCCAAACAGCTCTAGAGCCCACACCAGCATTCCTGGTTCAAATTTCGCTTGCTAGAGGCTGCTCCTCAATTATGGGCTTGGACGCCTCGTTTGTTGCAATCATTTTACATTTTACATGCTAAGAATTTTTGTACCTAATTTAAACAATACATCCAACTTTAATGTAAAGTTAATTGAATACAATTGGCCTTAAGCTAAATTATTATACTTCCTGTATCAAAATTTCAAATTGACAACACGCCCACTTTTCACATAGCCTCATAGGCCGCTATATGTTCCGTTTTTTATCCTAACTGACATTTATAATATTTTACTATTGACCTTTACATTTTATCAACTAATATTTAGAATTTCATGCTTGCAATGATGTAATGTTTATATCAGAACACATAAGAACATGCCGATTATAATGTTTTGAAATGTTAAATACGACACGCCCATTTTTCTCATGTCGCCATTGGGCGCCAAAACTTTTAAATTCTTTGAGTTCTATTGTTGTAATTACTTGACGTTTCTTTCTCTAAGGCATAATGTAAGTTTCCTTCTGCTTCTGTACAGTACTTTTTTACATATATAATATTCTGTCTTGTACCATGTAATTATTGACATTCCAATCTAAGTTGTGTAAATGTGATTGTCTATTTTTCATGCCTGTCAGCAGCTCAGCAAGCCACTTTATTGTGAGTTGTTAACTATCTTCCATGATTGACATTCCAATTTTCCATTGTTAAAATCATGGACATTAAACTTTGAAAAGACTCACTACATGAAGTCCAAGCCATGTAAGAGGTTTGCATCCAGTGTATGCATAAAGTATGAAAAAGAGAAGATAGAAGAGGTTGACAGTATTAAATGCCCGGAATTACAACATGATGATAAAATCAGTACAGAGGAGCACACTACAGAACTTCAGAAATGACGTAACAAATCCGTACTTGCAATTTGAGTGTTAGCAGATGCAGGCGACACAAAAATAAAAAAAATGCTTGCATACTTTTCTTAACTCCATTTCATAATGTCATATGATATAACATTTTGTGGTAACTCTTCAATAAAACAAAAGTTTTCAGAATCCATAACTGTGTAATATATATTATTTGTCAAGTAAATTCATGGACATCGTGTAGAAGCCGCTTTGAAATTGGTTATACTAAATATCGCCTTTCACTATATTTATTTCTAAGAGAAATATGTTGTAAATAATATATCCCTTCTTCCAAGAAACAGCTCAGTTCACACATACAATACAGGAACTAAAACAAACTAGACAAAGACTTAAAAGCACTTACCTTAGTTCAAGAAAAGGATGCAGTACTAAGGATAACACATTTTCAATAATTAGCAGCAACCACAACAAAATTTAACTACTAATAAAGGTCACTTTAGGAGAATCCTGAAAGACTTACTAATGACCAACTCCTTCTAATGCATTGACAAATTTTTTATAGGGGCCAATTATGTATTGTATGTATTCATACAATCAGTATTATTATTATCGCTTTAAGAAAATCAGATTAATGAAATATGATGTTATTGTCAGCTGTGTAATATTGTCACATTGAAACTGATGAACTGGCTTCATCAGTAACATTACTGTCCTTAGAGTCCTTGAACAAGAATCCATTGTCGCCTACTTGCTCTACAGGATCGTAGTAAGGCTTCATGCGCAGGATGTGAACAATGTCTCTTCGTTTTTGTCGTCTCGATGACGCCTCATAATCCTCAACTTCGTATGTGATGTCTGACAGGCGGCGTATTTCACGCTACGGACCAAAGTATCACTTCAATAACTTTTCTGATAGTCCAACCTTCCGTACAGGGGTAAAAATCCATACCAGATTTCCTGGGCTGTACACAACAGGTCGGTGCTTGTTGTTATAGCACTGGCGGTCCTTCTACTGGGTGTCCAATGTCCGTATGCGAGCCAGCCATCTTGCTTCTTCGACCCTGGTGATGAGCTGTTTAACATAGTCATCCTATGTGTCATCCAGTTGAAATGGGAACAGCGTATCCATTGTCATCTCAGCTTTCCCGGTCATGGAGCAGGAAAAACGGTGTGAAGCCTGTGGTGTCTTGTCTTGCGGTATTGTAAGCAAATGTCACGACTGGCAGAATTGTATCCCAATCCTTCTGCTCAACATCGATGTACATCGACAGCATATCGGCTAAAGTCTTGTTGAAACATTCTGTAAGACTGTTTGTCTGAGGATGGTATGTAGTTATCACACCGTCACATTACCTCTGATACCAATTTTTCCACGATCAGATATCATGACACGTGGTGCTCCATGCTTCAAAATAATGTCTTCTACAAGGAATTTTGTTATCTCTGGAGCTTCTGGAATCGACACAGGTTTGGTGAAAGCGTAGCATGTGAGATAGTCAGTGCAGACTATTATCCATTGGTTACCGGTTGTCGTCTTCGGGAACCTCCCTAAAAGATCGATCCCCACTCGGTGGAATGGAGCTGCTGCCAGCGGAATTGGTACGAGATGTCCTGGAGGGAATTGCACATGCTTCCGTTGCTGGCACTCTTTACAGTTACTCACATAGTGCTTGACAGATCATTAGCGATCTTTCCAGTAATACCTGCGTCTGATTCTGTATAGGGTCTTCATGAATCCCAGATGACTGGATATTGGAGCATCGTGGAAATACTTGAGAATAGCTGGCTGGAGGTGAGTTGGAATGACCAGTAGCCATTTGGGGCCCAGTGGATCGTACTTGCTCTTATACAATGTTCTGTTTATAAGTTGGAACTCTCCATTGGTCGGTTCTCCTTCCTCCAAGGCCTCTATTGTTTTTAATAGTGCTGGATCTTCCCTCTGTTCAACTGTAGCGTCATCTAATTCAGTGAGTACTGAAATTTCATTCATGCTGTTGTGTTCCACTAATGGATTCCACAAAAGGCAGTCGGCATCCTCGTGTTTGCACCCATTCTTGAATACCACTGTGACATCATACTCTTGGAGTCTTAGTGACCATCTTGCTAGTCAACCTGATGGATGCTTTAAGCTAGTCAGCGAACACAGGGAATGATGGTCTGTCACGATGGTGAATGGTTTGCTAAAAATATGGCCGGAACTTGTTGATAGCCCGGATAACTGCGAGACATTCTTTCTCAGATGTAGAGTAGTTTATCTCGGACTTTGAGAGTACTCTTGATGCATAGGCTATCACTGTTTCAGCACCTTCCTAAAATTGTACTAGAACATGAAACATCAATAGTATGAGCACAGCCCGAGAAAACTTCTCACATCACGAATGTGCTGAGGAGTTGGAAATTCTGTGACTGCCCTTACTTTATCCGGATCAGGACGGACACCATCTTCGTTGACTAGGTGCCCCAGCATTTTTATCTCTTTGGCGACGAAGAGGCACTACTTTGGATTGAGGCAGAGTCCTGCAGCCTGAACACACTTCAACATGGTTGACAGGCGACTCAGATGTTCTTCAAATGATTTCAAGAAAACGACAATCTCATCTAAATAGCAATGACACGTTGTCCACTTAACATGTTGAAGCAAGTTGTCCATCATGCATTCGAACTTGGCCGGAGCAGTACATAATCCAAATGGCGTTACTTTGAATTCATAGACGCCATCAGGTGTAATAAAAGCAGTCTTCTCCCTATCAGCTTCGTCAACCTCGATTTGCCAGTAACCTGATTGCATGTCCATAGTTTAGAAGTATGTAGCTCGTTTCAAGCAGTCTAAGGTGTCGTCAATGTGTGGCAGTGGGTTGACATCTGTCTTTGTGATTTTGTTCAGCCGCCAATAGTCGACACAGAATTGCCACGTGCCATCCTTCTTCTTTACAAGGACCACCGCTGACGAACAAGGACTCTTCAAAGGTTGAATAATGACATCGTGCAACATCTTCTCCACTTCCTCCCGAATTATCCGTCTTTCAGCTGGCCACACTCTATACGAACGCTGGCTAATTGGTGGATGATCCCCAGTATTGATACAATGCCTTATTGTGGGCCATTTCGTCTGACATTTCCCCTGCTGAGGTGTGAATGCAGCTGAAAATTGACGTAGTATAGCTATCACCCACTGGCGTTGTTCCTTGGTCAGTCCGGGCCCTATTGGCAGTTCCATGTTTGTTTCCTCCACTGTGTTGTCTGTACTAACTGCAGAGCATGGGTCTTCATTGATGATGTTGAGCTCGCCGTCCTGAATTGGTTCAGCTGTCCTTTGGGGATAAGTTGCAACTGCTTATGACAATTAGTGATCTAAATCTCTCCTCGACCTCCGGTAATGCTTATGATAGCCACTGGTATGTAAATTTCTTTGGTGAGCCTGATAAACGTTTTACTATCAACAAGCACTTCACAGTTTAATTGCTCATCTGTGTTTGTGATTGCAACTCTTCTCATCATCAACGGCAGGATCGTCACATTGTCAACGGCAAATAACTTCCAGAAAATTCTGTATTACGTGTACCTGTCAGAACAACTCCTTCAATTTGCAGCTCAGATCTTCCACAGTCAATGATAGCTTGGGATTCCTGAAGTAAGTCCCATCCGAGGGTGACATTGTGACTGCATTCTTTTAACACGACAAATTCAGATGGCTGGGTCCTGTTATTGATGGTTATTCTTGCGACACAAGTTCCTGTTGACTGGACGTACTTTCCATTCGCGACCTTCAGTACAGTTACCCCCGTATCACAGAACATTGTCTTCTTTAGTGTGCGGCGGTCATTATCCGACAATACGGAGAAAGATGCTCCTGAATCTACAAGTGCCTGTACAGGTTGGCCGTCGATTATGACGTCAATGAGATTTCCCGACATCTTAGCAACTGTCGCCCATGGAGGATTTTCATCTGTGGCGGCCTCACCTCCATAAATGGTTGCCTTGTTTAGTTTTCCTGGACGCGGCAGCTAGAGGAGCGGCAGCTAGAGGAGCGACTGTTCTTCTGCGGGGTGTCATTGTTGCCGGGGGAGTTGGTTGTGGCTGTGTCGGCCGGTTCATAGGATGCTGTTCGGCGGCTGCAGCATATGTCATAGAGCAGGGCGATGCCATTCTTCACGTTGAGTGCAATTGGCAGGGCAGACAGGAGCTAATGTCTGAAATATCTCTTCCTCAATGGTGTCGGCTCTCTTGTCACTTAGAGGGCTTACATCCATGGCCATGATCTGATGCTCACTTGGTCTAATATTCCCGGCTGCCATAAACTGTTGTAATTCTTCTCTCACAATTTGTCGTATGAGAGAAGCGAAGTCATGCTGGTCTTCCACAACGGCCATAGGGACTACATTGGGAAGTCGGTCATACTTCTTGCGTCCAACCCTCCTTTGTTGCATCTCTTCAATACACTGGCACCACTTGATGAACTCTTCTGTCATAGCGATGTCTTTTATCAGAAGAGCTTGGTACATGTCTTCTGCAATACCGTTCATCAGGTTCATGATTTTGTCGGCCTCAGTCATGTTCGGATTGACTATGTTACACAGGGCCAAAACATTTTGTATGTATGACTGTGTCAGCTCACCATGTCGTTGGGCCCGGTTCTTCAGTTGTTCACTCTCCAAACGCCTTCTTAAGTTCCGTCTGGAATGTTTCCCAGTCATTCAGCTTGTCTTTGTTGTTTTCAAACCATTGATTGGCTGTTCTGTCCAGGTATAAATAAATGTTGACCAAGCACATTGTATGATCCCATCCGTTATACTTGGTGACAGGGTCCAACCCTTTTAGCCATTTGTTGGGGTCCTGTCCAGCGTCTCCATAGAAAACCAACGGATGTCTAATGTGCAGCTGACTTCCCGCTGGTTTCGTGTCCATGGTTCTTCTGATGATACGGAGCCTTAGAAGGATTTACTCGGTAAATCCCTTGTATTCCGGTTCCAGTCTGTGTAAGTAACGGCTCTTACGTTGCCTAATAGGTGCCACGGTGATGGTGATGCAGCTGTTGCACAGGATACCCGGCGCCTCCACCAAACAATGTCATGTTGAAATGGAAGCAGGCTCGACTTCAAAGGCAACTGAACACAGCACTTATACTGAACGCACGTTTATTACGAACTGAAGATACCTGCAGCATTGACTGCCTCTCGGGAAGAGTGCTTTGCTATTTATACACAGACAGAATGTACCAGAAATTGGAAGAACAGTTAACATAAAAAACAAGTAGAATTTACAAGTGAACATAAGAAAGGTGTAGAACATTCTGGAATTGTTAATTACAAAGAAATAAATTTTTGCCGGTGGGCGGGATTGAACCGGCAACCATCAGCACCGCAGTCGGTGACGCTATCCCCTGCACCACACCGGCAGTCGGTGTGCTTGGTCTCTTGCGGTAATATGACAAATTGTGTAATTTTGTATAGGACTATAAATTGTGTAAAATGAAAGATTGATGCCACAATCTCTCAGTAAATGAATGAGAGTGTGATTGATACATTGTAACACTACACAAAAATTTTATTCAAAATTGTTACATCTCAAGTGACATGACAAAGCAGCTTGCTTGTGCCAAACATTCCTGTAGACCCATAAATGTATAAAATTTTGTTGAAATAGATTTTATTTGGCATCCTCCAGGCAGATGTCGAGTTAAATAACTGCTGCTGTGCCTGTAGAGCTCTGTCAATAGCATGGATAGGTTTTCAAAATGATTAATACTGCTTTTGATAATTTTCTCATATATTACAAAACATGTTCACATTTGCACATTCAAAATTCATACTGGCAAATACACTGTGCCAACAATTCCACAATTCTAAATGAAAAAGACCCTGCACCGAAAACTGCAATCTTAACAAAGCACAAAGCTGCTGTATTCTCCTACTCTTTTTCCTTCTCTCCAATTCTGACTTTTGAATTTTAGTCAGACCACAATTAACGTTTGCTCTATGTTAACTATATTTTAATGTCTTTATCTCATCATACTTTGTTTAAATCTCTCCATCACATATGGGGCATGTTAGTATATGAACTTCAACTACTATTAAGAATTGGTTTTGTGTTTATCTTGGCTGTGGTAATACAGTATTGTGAACTGCACATCATAGTAACTTATGTCCATTCCTATTTTATTCTTCATCATGAAACCTTCTCTTTCAGCACATCTATATGATTTTTTGTAAATATTCTCATCATAAGTTCGATTCAGACAGCTACCAAACTGCATTAATTCCTACTATATCTAACTTCAAGCTATTCACATTCCTTTATAAATTTTAACCTTACTACCAGATTAAGGGAGCCTATTTTCCATACTTCATTTGTGAGACTGCCTGTTTTGTTTTTTCTTATGATGACATATTGCTGCGAGAGACCATGAACACCAACTGCCGGCGTGGCGCAGGGGATAGCGTCACGGACTGCGGAGCAGAAGGTCGCCGGTTCAATCCCGCCCACCGGCAAAACCTTATTTCTTTGTAATTTACAATTCCAGAAGGTTCTACATCTTTCTTATGTTCGCTTGTAAATTCAACTTGTTTCTTATGTTAACTGTTCTTCTAATTTCTGGTAAATTCTGTCTGTGTATAAATAGCAGAGCACTCTGCCTGAGAGGCAGTCAGTGCTGCGTGTATGTTGAGTTCGTAATAAACATGCTTTCAGTATAAGTGCTGTGTTTAGTTGCCTTCGAAGTCAAGCCTACTTCCATTGCAACATGACATTGTTTGGTGGAGGCACCGGGTACACTGTGCAACAGCTGCATCACCGTGGCTCTGATTAGGCAACGTAAAAGCCGTCGCTTACACAGACTGGAACCGGAATACAAGGGATACACCGAGTACATCCTTCCAAAAGTCTGTATTATTAGAAGAACGATGGAGGCGAAACCAGCAATAAGCCAGCTGCACATCAGACACCCGTCAGTGTTCTCTGGAGATGCTGGACAGGACCCCAACAAATGGCTAAAAGGGTTCGACCGAGTCGCCAAGTACAACAGGTGGGATCATATGATGTGCTTGGCCAACATTTATTTCTACCTGGACAGAACAGCCCAGCAATGGTTCGAAAACAATGAAGACAAGTTGAATGACTGGGAGACATTCCAGGAAGAACTTAAGTAGACGTTTGGAGACCGCCAGCGACAAATCCGCTCGGCGGAAGAACAACTGAAAAACCGGGCCCAACGACATGGTGAGCCGACACAATCGTACATACAGAGTGTTTTGGCCCTGTGTAACGTAGTCAATCCGAACATGACTGAAGCGGACAAAATCACGCACCTGATGAAGGGAATTGCAGAAGATATGTACCAAGTTCTTCTGATAAAAGACGTCGCTACGACAGAAGAGTTCATCAAGTGATGCCAGCGTATTGAAGAGATGCAACAAAGGAGGGTTGGATGCAAGAAGTATGACAGACTTCCAAATGTAGTCCCTATGGCCGTTGTAGAAGACCAGCAGGACTTGGCTTCTCTCATACGACATATCGTGAGAGAAGAATTACAACAGTGCATGGCTGCCGGGACTATTAGACTGAGCAAGCATCAGATTATGGCCATGGATGTGAGCCCTGTAAGTTACGAGGTAGCCGACGCCACTGAGGACGAGGTATTTCAGAGCTTCTGTCTGCCCTGTCAGTCGCACCCGACGTAAAGAACGGCGTCGCCCTGCTATGACTTACGCTGCAGCCGCCAAACGGCAGCCCATGAACCGACCGACGCGACCACAGCCAACTCCCCCGGTAACTATGACGCCCCGCAGAAGAACAGACGTCTGGAGGACAGAAGACAACACACCACTGTGTTTCCACTGTGGACGCCCTGGACATGTCGTACGCTACTACAGAGAGAGGAGGCGAGTATTCGATGATTATTTTGCCGCAAGACGTCAGCCGTTGGAGCAGTTCTATCCAAGGCAGTCACCTGCTGATGAGTTCAGTCGACCTATGGAAAGAAGCCAATTGCCGTACCCTAGACGAGGTCACTCCCCGACGTGCCACAGCCGTTCACCGTCGCCGTACAGAGGTACCAGCCGCTCCCCTAGCCGCCGAGCCCAGGAAAACTAAGCGAGGCGACCATCTACGGAGGTGAGGCCGCCGCAGATGAAAATCCTCCATGGACGACAGTCGCCAAGATGTCGGGAAATCTCATCGACATCATAATCGACGGCCAACCTGTTAGGGCACTTGTTGATTCAGGAGCCTCTTTTTCTGTATTACCGCCGCACACTAAAGAAGACAATGTTCTGTGATACGGGAGCAACTGTCCTGAAGGTCGCGAATGGAAAGTACGTCCATCCAGCAGGAACTTGTGTCGCATCAACAACAGGACACAGCCGTTTGAATTTGTCGTGTTAACAGAATGTAGTCACAATGTCATCCTCGGATGGGACTTCCTTCAGGCATCCCAAGCTATCATTGACTGTGGAAGATCTGAGCTGCAAATTGAAGAAGTTGTTCCGCCAGATACACGTAATACAGAATTTTCTGGGAATTTATTTGTCATTGACAATGTGACGATACCGCCCTTGACAATGAGAAGAGTTGCAGTCACAAACACAGATGACTGGTTAAACTGTGAAGTTCTTGTTGATAGTAAAAAGTTTATCAGGCTCACAAAAGAAATTTACATACCAGCGGCTATCATAAGCATTACCGGTGGTCAAGGAGAGATTTGGATCACAAATTGTCACGAGCAGTCACAACTTATCCCCAAGGGAATGTGTATCGGGACAGCTGAACCAATCCAGGATGGTGAGCTCAACGTCATCAATGAAGACCCATGCCCTGCTATTAGTACAGACAACACGCTGGAGGAAACAAATGTGGAAATGCCAATAGGGCCTGGACTGACCAAGGAACAACACCAGCGGGTGTTAGGTATACTACGCCAATTTTCGGGTGCATTCACACCTCAGCAGGGGAAAAGTCAGACGAAACGGCCCACGATAAAGCACCATATCAATACTGGGGACCATCCGCCAATTAGCCAGCATTCGTATAGAGTGTCTCCAGCTTCGGGAGGAAGTGGAGAAGATGTTGCGAGATGACATTATTCAACCTTCGGAGAGTCCTTGGTCCTCTCCAGTGGTCCTCGTAAAGAAGAAGGATGGCACGTGGCGATTCTGTGTCAACTATCGGCGGCTGAAGAGTATCACAAAGAAAGATGTCTACCCATTGCCGCGTATGGACGATACCTTAGACTGCTTGAAAGGAGCTACATACTTCTCAACTATGGACATGCAGACAGGTTACTGGCAAATCGAGGTTGACGAAGCTGACAGGGAGAAGACGGCTTTTATTACACCTGAAGGTCTCTATGAATTTAAAGTAATGCCATTTGGATTATGTAATGCTCCTCAGCACATTCGTGATGTGAGAAGTTTTCTCGGGCTGTGCGCATACTACCGATGTTTCATAAATGGATTTTGTAACAAGGCATGTCCATTACAAGAACTTCTGCAGGAAGAAGCCAAATATTACTGGGATGAGACAAAAGAAAGATCTTTCCGAGCACTTAAGGAGGCTCTAACTTCCGCACCAGTGCTAGCCTTGTACGACGAGAATGCAGAAATGGAACTTCACACAGACGCCAGTGGCTATGGGATTGGTGCGGTGCCTGCACAAGTTCAGGAAAGTGCCAAAAAAGTGATAGCCTATGCATCAAGAGTACTCTCAAAGTCCGAGATAAACTACTCTACAACTGAAAAAGAATGTCTCGCGGTTATCTGGGCTATCAACAAGTTCCGGCCGTATTTATTCGGCAAACCATTCACCGTCGTGACAGACCACCATTCTTTGTGTTGGCTGACTAGCTTGAAGGATCCATCAGGTCAACTAGCAAGATGGGCACTGAGACTCCAAGAGTATGATGTCACAGTGGTATTCAAGAACGGGCGCAAACACAAGGATGCCGACTACCTTTTGAGGAATCCATTAGTGGAACACAACAGCATTAATGAAATTTCAGTACTCACTGAATTAGAAGATGTTACAACTGAACAGAGAGAAGATCCAACACTATAAAAATGATAGAGGCCTTGGAGAAAGGAGAACCGACCAATGGAGAGTTCCAACTTATAAACGGAACATTGTACAAGAGCAACTACGATCCACTGGGACCCAAATGGCTACTTGTTATTCCAGCTCAACTCCAGCCAGCTATTCTCAAATATTTCCACGATGCTCCAATAT
Organism: Locusta migratoria; assembly: GCA_026315105.1. NCBI lineage: Eukaryota > Metazoa > Arthropoda > Insecta > Orthoptera > Acrididae > Locusta > Locusta migratoria. The sequence goes on along the minus strand of CM048746.1, from coordinate 245,850,985 downwards.
CTGGTCATCTGGGATTCGTGAAGACCCTAGACAGAATCAGACGCAGGTATTACTGGAAAGGTCTCTACCGATCTGTCAAGCACTATGTGAGTAACTGTAAAGAGTGCTAGCGACGGAAGCATGTGCCACAATTACCTCCAGGACATCTCGTACTGATTCCGCCGGCAGCAGTTCCATTCCAATGAGTGGGAATCGATCTTTTAGGGAGGTTCCCGAAGTCAACAACCGGTACCCATTGGATAATAGTCTGCACTGACTACCTCACACGCTACGCTGTCACCAAACCTGTGACGACTGCAGAAGCTCCAGAGATCGCAAAATTCCTTGTAGAAGACATTATTTTGAAGCATGGAGCACCACGTGTCATGATATCTGATCGTGGAAAAGTATTCCAGTCAAAAATAGTATCAGAGGTAATGTCACGGTGCGACATTGTCCACAGAAAGACAACTGCATACCATCCTCAGACAAATGGTCTTACAGAACGTTAACAAAACGTTAGCCGACATGCTGTCAATGTTGAGCAGAAGGATTGGGATACAATTCTGCCAGTCGTGACATTTGCTTACAATATCGCAAGACAAGAAATCACAGGTTTCACTCCGTTTTTCCTGCTCCATGGCCGTGAAGCTGAGACAACAATGGATACACTGTTCCCGTTTCAACCGGACGACACTCAGGATAACTATGTTAAACAGCTCATCACCAGGGTCGAAGAAGCAAGACAGCTGGCTCGCATACGGACACTGGACGCCCAGGAGAAGGACCGTCAGCGGTATAACGACAAGCACCGACCTGTTGTGTACAGCCCAGGAGATCTGGTATGGATTTTTACCCCTGTACGGAAGGTTGGACTGTCAGAAAAGTTATTGAAGCGATATTTTGGTCCGTATCGTGTCATACGCCGCCTGTCAGATGTCACATACGAAGTTGAGGATTATGAGCCGTCGAAATGTCAAAAACGAAGAGACATTGTTCACGTCCTGCGCATGAAGCCTTACTACGATCCTGAAGAGCAGGTAGACGACAATGGCTTCTCGTTCAAGGACTTTAAGGATGGTAATGTTCCTGATGAAGCCACGATGGGAACGTTTGTTGTCGATAATCGCGGAGAACGGAAGGATTCTCTTGAACTGTCATACAGAGGACCCATGACACGGTCAAGATCCAGGACATTACAGCTGGCTCCACAGGGATCATAACAGCGGGTCTCCAGGAGAGGGAGCAATGCCGCGAGAGACCACGAACACCAACTTCCCGCATGGGCAGGGGATAGCGTCACGGACTGCAGAGCAGAAGGTCGCCGGTTCAATCCCGTCCATCGGCAAAAATTTCTTTCTTTCTAATTTACAATTCCAGAAGGTTCTACATCTTTCTTATGTTCACTTGTAAATTCTACTTGTTTCTTATGTTAACTGTTCTTCTAATTTCTGGTAAATTCTGTCTGTATATAAATAGCAGAGCACTCTGCCTGAGAGGCAGTCAGTGCTGCGTGTATGTTGAGTTCGTAATAAACGTTCTTTCAGTATAAGTGCTATGTTTAGTTGCCTTTGAAGTCAAGCCTACTTCCATTGCAAGTTGACAATATTCCTGAGTAGTGCTTGTTTGGAGATTTAAATGAGGGACTACTTTACCTCCCAAATATTTTCACCAAGAGAATTCTGTCATCATTTAAACACATAGTATAGCTGTATACCATTTGGAAAATTAAGATGTGTAGCCACCTATTGCTTTATTTCATTTGCAGCATCAGCACAGCAAGCCATGTTTGCTGATGTTACAAGACCAGATTTGTCAGTAATCAAGACTATTATCCTTGCAACTACTGTGAAGACTGCTTCTTCTCTCCAGGAATAACAGTTCATTAAGCCTCTCCACATATACCGCTCTGTTGTGCTTTTACCTACAGTATGACTATCTTTGTCCTTATAGTGAAGGTCCATAACACATAACACTACAAAGTACCAAAAAAAAGCCCAAACAAGATGTTATGTATAGCTTTTGGTCTTTACATTGATTGTAGTGCATTGTTACAGGTTTTAGACACATTGGATCAAGATCTGTTGTACTCATTGGTTGGAGATGCTCCAATTCTAACAGATGCTCAACGTTTGGTAACTGGATTACGTATTGATCCATCACTAGTGAAATGTGAAGTTATAGAACCTTCAGAAGAACCTGATTTTCAGCAGATTCAAATACAGGTTAGTACAGAAACCTACTTTCACCAATATTTTGTAAATTACTGTCATTTATAATCAATGAAACAATGTTCTCAGCTGAATATTATGTCTATAGATTGATTCCACTGTTATTTCTTGGTGAAACATTTTCATTTAAATCAACTGAACCACACTTATTGCCATGTTTCGTAAAATTTATTTTCTTTTGCACAACCTATATTTCAGATTATAACTCCATTTTCTAGTACGTTACTCAGTAGGCAAAGGACTCATAACTTAAAACTTATGCCATACAAAATGTTTGGGAAACAAGGCAATATGTGTCAGTTTCTTTAATTCAAAATTACTTAGTCATATTGTGTTACACAATGTCAAACTAATAATTAGTCAACCTGTTGCAACAGTAGTGTTTAAATAACCATGCTAAAAATTATTTGTATTATACAATCTTAATCTGAAATTTGGCTTCCACATGCAATACCTTCCTTAAAGTGCCTATGGAAACAATATTTTTAAAATCGGATTCTACTTAATGATTGCTTTTAGGACCCTGTGGATTTGGTTCACCTGCTGGGTGTAAGGGGTTCTATGTTGCCAGAAAGACCATACACACTGTTTATATTTTTGCATTACTCTATGACATCTGTAACAATTAAAATAAACAATAACTTTGTAACATATGCACTTAGGGAGATCTAGAATTAATCTTGAATTGAACATTTCAGATTCAAAGTAGATTGAATCAAGTACTTTCCAAGAATTTTTATTTGCCTTTAATCATTTTACAATGCAACTGGCTTTGTCAGTGCTTATGTATACACGGACAGATGTCAATAAACTATAGCATACATTTTAAAAACAATACTAGTAGAATAAATTACAGGAAAATTTATAAATATTAGTCAGTAAGTTAAACTATAAAGCCCTGTGTATTATTATTTGGTAGAATAGGGCCTATATTGGACCCAGTCAAGAGAGATACACTTGCATTTTTTTTGGTATGTTGTTGTTATGGTCTTCAGTCTGAAGACTGGTTTGATGCAACTCTCCACCCGACTCTATCCTGAGCAAGCCTTTTCATCTCCTCATAAGAACGGCAACCCATATCGCTTTGAATCTGCTTACTATATGTGTCTCTTGGTCTCCCTCTGCGATTTTTACTCCACACACTTCCCTCCAATGCTAAATTTACGATTCCTCGATGTCTAAGAATGTGTCCTAACAAGCGATCCCTTCTTTTAGTCAAGGTATGCCAAAAATTCCTTTTTTCCACAATTCTCTTCAGTACCTCCTCATTAGTTCTGCAATCCACCCACCTAATCTTCAGCATTCTTCTGTAACACCACATTTCAAAAGCCTCTATTCTCTTCCTGTCTACACTGTTTATCATCCAAGTTTCACTCCCGTACAAGGCAACACTCCACACAAATGCCTTCAGAAAAGATTTCCTTTCACTTAAATTAATATTTGATGTTATCAAATTTCTCTTTTTCAAAAATGCTTTTCTTCCCATTGCCATTCTGCATTTTATATCCTCTGTACTGCGACCGTCATATGTTATTTTACTACCCAAGTAACAAAACTCATCTACCACCTTCATTGTTTCATTACCTAATCTAATTCCTTCAGCATTCCCTGATTTTCTATGACTGCTTTCCATTATCTTTGTTTTTCTCTTGTTAATGTTTATTTTATACACTCTCTTCAACACACTGTCCATTCCATTCAACTGCTCTTCCAGGACCTTCGCTGTCTCTGACAGAATTACAATGTCATCAGCAAAATGCAATGTTTTTATTTCTTCACCCTGAACTTTAATCCCTATTCCAAATTTTTCCTTCCTTTCCTTCACTGCCTGCTCGATGTACAAATTGAATAACATCGGAGAAAGGCTACAACCCTGTTTTACTCCCTTCCCAACTAATGCTTTCCTTTCATGCCCTTTGAGTCTAATAACTGCAGGCTGGCTTTTGTATTTTACCTCTGCTACTTCAGAATTTGAAAGAGTGTATTCCAATCAACATTGTCAAAATCTTTCTCCAAATCTATAAAAGCTAAAAATGTAGGTTTACCTTTCCTTAATCTATCTTATAAGATAAGTCATAAAGCGAGTATTGCCTTCTGTGTTCCTACGTTCCTTCTGAATCCAAACTGATCTTCCTGGAGGTCAGCTTCTACCAGCTTTTCCATTCTCGTGTAGGTAATTCATGTTAAAATTTTGCAACCATTACATATCAAACTGATGGTTCTGTAATTTTCACACCTGTCTGCGCCTGATTTCTTTGGATGATGTGACATCTGTTCTTTTGGAACAGATGTTCTTTTGGAACAGATGTCACATGTATATATATAATGTATACATTAATACAAGCCATTTCAGCATCTTTTATGGTAACATTAATAATCATAACACGTTCATTTTGAACAAATTGTAGGATATGTTGGCAGCAAAATATAGACTATGATTAATAATACATTAATACTAATTCCAATAGTTAATTTTTCCTTAAAGTTATTAATTTACATTTATTTATTGTAAAATATTAATTTATATCAACTTTCATTTACACACTTACCAGGCGAAGGAGTACAGGTAGTGACAGCAACATAAACAAGACACACACACTCTCACACACATAAATGCTAGCTTTCACAACCCAGTCGCTTCTTGAGGCAGAAGGTAAGGAGAGGGAAAAGGAAATGATGAGGGTTTTAAGGGAGTGGGTAAGGAGCCATTTCAATCCGTGTTTGTGGGTGTGTGTGAGTGTGTGTGTCTTGTTATGTTGCTATCACTACCTGTGCTCCTTCTCCTGGTAAGTAAACTTCATCTACTTTTTACAGTATATATATTTTTCCTGCTAGGAGTTTTTCCTCTATAAAATTCATCTATACACTTTATTATTTCTTTTATTATATAACAAGGATAATAATAAATTTGAAAATAGTGCAGCTGCCAAAAATGTGATATTATACATTTGTTTTGTGAGAAATGCTTTTCAAAAATGTCTATTCACACAGCTCCATTTGAAGCTCCATTGAAGTGGTTTCCTGTTGGATAATTGCATTGAGAGAACATGTCCTTTATCAAGTCTGACAATGATAAAATCAGAATTCATACATGAAGTCATTATTATATTCAAATTGCATATGTGATGTGACCTAGTAAGATACCAAGAACATTGGCACACTATGGTATCTGTGACATACAAAAGTCACTAACCAAAACATGAAAACACACGAGATCGAAAAGAGATTTTGCACATCGCAAAGATTCGTCATCAAAGAGTCACAGTTAGATATACTAGAGACATTCTTTGTTTGACGAATGATGGACTGCATTAACACAGTATGACAAAGACGAGGACAAATCAGATGATTCTTACATTACTAAAATTGAGAATAAACATACTGGTGTGTCATAATATGAAGGAACGGGTTCAGAGTTAAAGAAAAAAACATATGATTAAATTTAGTATCATTCATTTGATTAGTTATGCTTTGTGAATTTTGTACAATATTTTATTTATTCTTGATATTTTGAAAGAAAAAAAGAGTTTATTTATAAATGTAGAAATAATTTCAGAAGTAGTAAATTGAAACATTTCAATTTAAACCCCTGTCATCTCTAATCCATTTTACCTGCTTCATTTATTGAATTTTTTATACTTTCCTCTTTCAGAAATTAAATTCAGTATTTACTATAATATCCAAGGGTTTCTATTAGCCCTTGTCCTTCTGTGGCCCTCGCTTGTGTGTGTCTGAGAACCACACATTCTTCTTCTAGAACATTACATTCCCACGTTTTGGTCAATCCTTGCCTAATGCTCTCTCTGAAACCCTTGACAACCTCTGGTTTCTTCAGTTTATTCTGGTTTCATCACCTTACTTTTCTACCTTTGTGGAGTTTCTTAAGTTTTAGTCTCAGTCCTACAGAATTATCAGTCATTTCAAATGGCCTTACTTTTTGCCCCACTCTCAAATTCAACCATGTCAGACTTGTTAAGGATAGTCTCTATTCGTTTAATGATGAATATTCTCCTCAGAGATGATAAATATTGTTGAAACAAGATAGAATGGCTGGCCAGTACTTACCTTTGTGCTGTACAGCCGATAGTAACACAAATGAAGAAACAGAAAAAAGGGGACAAAAAGGACAAGCTTTCGGAACACAGTTCCTTCATCAGGTGGGAGAGAAGGGAAAAAGAAAGGATGGGAACAGAAGAGAAAGGTAGTTCACAACCTAGGTCATGAAGGTGGTGTTTCGGGAGTGTGGACATCAGAGATACTGCATGTATGTAGGCCTGCTGACAAAAGCTCCACCAGTGTGGTATTACACTGCAAGGACTACATGACAGATGTTCTTTGCCAACTGTCAGAGTCTTCCATATGTATCCTACCACAATGATCCCATTCTAAAACACCTAACATGATGTACAGTCCCCCTTCAAATCCTTAGTCCCATCCCAGGACCTCTTCCCCGAGTCTGTCTCTCTCCTACCACTCCTACACTTTGCATCCCCACTTTCTACATTAAAAAAACCAACCACACTCGTGCCCCATTGCATCCAGATATGGTGTCCCCACCAGTACGATCTCTGCTCTTATGGACCAACGAATACAACCCCTTACTGACAACCTACCCTCCTATATAAAATACACTAACCATTTCCCCCACCGACTCTCCAAAGATCCGGTTCCTTTACCACCTGGTACCATGCTCATCACGGTTGATGCCAACTCCTTCTGCACTGACATTCCCAAAGTTCATGGTCTTGACACTGTTAAACACTACCTTACACAACACTCAACTGACTCCAAGCCCACAGCCTACATCTTCATCACCATGAACAATTACAACCTTTTACAAATATAAACAAATCCATGGTATGGCCAGGGGCAACTGTCTGGCATCTTGCTCAGCCAACTTGTTAATGGGCCATTTGGAGGAATCCTTCCAACTACCCAGTATCTAAAGCCCTCACCTGGTTGAGATTCATCAATGACATCTTAATAACCTGGAATGAAGGTGAGGAGACACTATCCACATTCCTCCAAAACCTCAATAGCTTTTCACTCATTCACTTCACCTGGCCATACTCAACCCATTGAGCCACCTTCCTGGATGTTGACTTACATGTCAAGGATGGCCTCATCAGTACTTACGTGCACATCAAACCCACCAACCACTAACATTACCCCCTATTTGACAGCTGCCACCTATTCCACACCAAAAAGTCCCTTCCATACAGCCTAGCCACCTGTCATCAACGAATCTCCAGTGATGAGCAGTCCCTCTCCAAATATGCCAAAATCCTCACTGAGGCTTTCACTGACCATAATTACCATCCCAAACAAGTTAAGAAATAGATCCTCATGTGCCTTTTATGTCCAGTCTCTCACCACCTCCCTCACCCTCACCATCCTACCACAAAGGACCACCTCTCTTGTGACTGAAGACCATCCAGGACTGAAGCAATTGAACCACATTATCTGCCAGGGTTCCAGCTACCATTCACCCTGCTGTGAAATAAGAAGCACCTCCAGTGTTATTCTGCCAACCACCAAACCTACATAAGATCCTTGTCCATCCTTACACCATCCCTGCTCCCAGCTCCTTGCCCCATGGCTCATATCCATGCAATATGCCTATATGCAAAACCTGCCCTATCCACCTTCCTGCCACCACCTACTCTAGATCAATGACAAGCATTTCCTTTTGCATACAAGGAAATATTTGATCTCCAAACTGAGCTGCAACCACTGTGCAGCCTTGTATGTAGCATGTCCAGTAACAAGCTATCTGTCCACAATAATGTCCACCGCCACACTGTGGCCAGGAAACATGTGGACCATTCTGTTGAAGAGCAGCTCTGCATGATGTGCTACACTTCAATAACTGCTACATACCCAATGCCACACGGATCCTCCCCACAAACACCAGCTTTTCTGAACTGTTCTGGCGGGAACTCTCCCTGCAATATATCCTATGATATTGCAAGCCACCAGACCTAAACCTTCACCAGTTCCTGCCACCACTACTCTCCAGACCCTTTCCTTGCCTACACTCTAACCTCCAGTATGTCTTCCATTCCGATACACACTGTAGTCTCTCCCTGTCCATCACACAGCACTGGTATATTTTCTCCTTACCTTGCATCCTTCCCCTTCTCTCTCCATGTTGCCTCCCCCCCTCCCACTCCACCCTCTGGTTGCTGCTTGCACATTGGACAGTCCTACAGTCTGACCACAGTGGCTAGAGATGGCAGTCATGTTGGTGTGAGAGAGTGTGTGAGAGAGAATGTGATTCTATTTCTGAAGATGGCTGTAGTGGTCAAAAGATGAGCATACTTATATTGTTTAATGTGAATCAGTGAGACATCTCTGTGATGAGTAGCAACCTATCCTTCCAAAAATATTGTTGAATCCTTCCTGGAGTGTCCATTGTTAAATTTTAATCTGCAGTTCATAGGCAGTAAGTTATGGTCTGTTATGGTCTCAGCCTATATCTATCCTTGGATATGACTTAAAGTTTAAAACTTCGGATGAACAGCCCTGGTTGGTGTGTGCAAAGGACGCAATATTTCATCAATCGGTCTTGTTTCCATCAGCAGGTGAGCTGATATATTGCCATGGAGGCAGCCTGCATGAGGTATATATCTGATTACCCCTTCCGCCTTCGGGCACTCCGTCTGAGCCCATTGCAGTCCATGTCTGGTCCACAGTTCAGATCCAGCCTCCTCTCGCCCCCCGTTTGAGTGTTCTGTCCTAGATCTTCAGGTCTGCGCCCAGGAGGATCCACCCACAGTGGTGTTCCATCTGTTTCTCCCCCTGCCCTTGAAGTCAGTACACTATGGGATGTTTCATTCTTTGTCTTAATCACCCAGAAGAAGGAGGGGGGAATCTGATATGTACCTCACACCTGATGATACCAACAAGGCTGATTGCCGAAATATTGGGTCCTTTTCACACACCCATCAGACTGTTTACCTGAGATCTATTTTGTCATGAAATATGCCTGGAGAAATTAAAGAACCACAGTTTAACACCTGGTTTTAATGTTTGTGTTACCATTATAAAGTCAATCTTCTATCTTACAGTGTCTCTGGTATCTTTCACATATACAACTGTTTTTCACAATGATGAAATTAAGTGTATGTGATGATTAGTTTGTGCTCTGCACAAAATTCTAACAGGTGATCTCTTTTCATTCCTTTTCTACAGTCCATATTTACTTACTACTTTTTCTTCTCCTCTTTTTCCTACAACCGAGTTCCAGTCCCCCGTGAAACTCAAGGTTCTCTCTCTCTTAACTGTTTGAGTAATGTCTTTCATCTCCCAACACATTTCTTCAGTCTCCTCATCATTAGCAGAGGTAGTTGGCGCATAAACTGATACTACTGTGGTCAGTGTTGGATTTGTGTCTATCTTTGCAATGATAATGTGCTCACTATGCTTTTCATTGTAACTTACTTGCATTGCTATTTTCTTATTCATTTTCAGATGTATTTTTGCGTTACACACAACTGTTTTATATTTATAACCCTGTACTCACCTGACCAGATATCCTTTTCATCCTGGCACCATATCTAAAACTCCAACCTATAGTAGCAGTACAAGATTGGCTGCCACTTAATAGTGCCTGTCAGCTTAGTTACGGAGGTAATACCTGTTAATTATGTATATATTTTATTCAAATAATGAATACATTCATAATTTAAATTGATATATTCAAAAGTTTGTTTCATTTCTTCTGTTTCATTTTAATTATGATTGATGCGGGGCATCGTCTCTTCACCTTCTTCGGTAGCTCGCCACTACCAGACTTCATCTGATGGCCTTTGCTGACGAGAAGATGATGGAGAACGTCCTATGTCTCTGAATTTTATAATTAAAAAAAGAAAAAAATATATATGAGTTAACAATGTAAATAAAAAAGAATAGTAAATACTAACATTTTAACATTTATTTTGTATCGAGTCTTCATAATGATCACATGTTTAGCAATACATTTCCATGTAATATGTGTCACTATACAACTAATAAAAAGTGATTAATCATATTCATGAGTGTGGAGAACATTATTTGAAGAAATATTTCTTCTTGTGTTCTGAAAAATGATACTGATTGATATCCTATCAGAAATATTAACAGAATTTTATAGAAGCATTTTAGATCAATTACTAATAATCAATCTTATAAATCATTACTGGTCATAATTTGTGACAACAAGTAAAGAACAATATTACAAATTCAAGCTAAACTTTTTGACATTTCCGTGAATTGAAGTTAGTGGGAGAACATGTCTTCTTATTATTAATGAACTTATCAGAACATGGTAACAGTTGCGATAACTGATTGACTGAAGGCTAGAAAAAGAAATTTTAAAATATCTTGATTTTTGATGATGTGCAAGAACTTTTAAGAATGAAGTCTGATGGTTTTCTTAAGATTTAGTGAACTATAAATGCAATTAATATTTTTGGAGGTGATTGGTACATTTAGAGGAAACGAAGATTATAGTTTTGCCTTTGAAACTGATTAAACTACACTGAATAACACTACAATATGATGATGCAATATCACAACTTGCTATCCTTTTCTCTAAATTTTCTAATTTACTTGTCTGATTAAGTGGTGGAACATTCCATGCTCTGATCTGTAGAATGCCTGTTTGTTTTCTTGCTGATGACATCCTCCTAAGTAGTCCTTGTCCATAGATCTGAATGGAGAATTTTTTTACCTCCAAAATACTTCACCCAAGAAGATGCCATCATCATATATTCAAACAGTATAGCTGCATGTTCTTGGAAAAATTAATGACTGTAGTTTCACCTTGCTTTCAGCCATTTGCAGTAATTGCATGGCAATGCCACATTAACTGATGTTACAATGCCAGCTCAGTCAATCATCCAGACTTTTGCTTCTGTAACTACTGTAAAGGCTGCTGCCCCTCTCCAGGAACCACATCCTTGTCAGGCCTCTCGACAGATACTCCTCCACTGTGGTTGCATCTACAGTATGGTTATCTGTATCGTTGAGGCACCCAAGCCATTCCACCTCAGCAATGTCTGTGATTCATTGAAATATAATCATGAAAACACTTCTCCTACTGTTTTGCATTACTTCAGACTTAAATCTGACATTTTATTTTCTAACATTAACATTATTGGGATTGAATGTTATGCAATTCTTCATAAACACAGATTTTTTGTAGCTTTAACCTTGTGTTGGTAAGATGTTATGCCTAGTTGTGCAATTATTCATAAGAGTGGGTGTGCTGCAGGTGCACATACTATGATATTCAGCTGGCATCTGGGAAAGTAGGGAAAACTTGTTTCCGTGTACATTGTTTTCCAAACTGTTTCTGAATTGTATTATTGAGGCAGTGTGTGACAGCCAGCATTGTATTTATCTTGGTGGATATGAAAAACTGCCTATAACCATATCAGTCTGGTGAACATGCTCACCACCATCTTTAATTTGACGGATGGATTATGTCCAGAGTTGAGATGTCTCAATGTGCCTCTAAACTGGACACTTTTTGTGCTCAGCTATATAGGAGGGTATGTAATGCATGGGTTAACTAAGCTACCACTTCTTTAACATAATTGTTGCAGTATTTGCCACCATGTCACTGCTAGTCCAACTCCCCAGCAGATGTCACCATGTGCAGTAGACGGCCCATAGAGCAAGTTGCACACAATGATAATTGCACACAGAGTATAGCTGCACCACCCGGTTGCACTGTCCATTTCAACTGGACTATTAGAGGGCCGGAGTTGTAGTTTGGAAGCAAGTCTCCACTAGGCCTCCCTAGTGCCACCACTTCCTATGCAATTTAACTACCAGAATGGATTATAGGACTCAGCAACAGCCCTAGCAGCTGAGTTTACTCTTGCCTTTGCCTGTGCCACTTATTTTGCTCACAAGGCAGAAGGACTTGTATGTGCCCATAACACCTTCAGGTTGTTAGTGCCTAGCCTGGACTTTTCTGAATTCTAGGTATGAGAATGAAATGCTGATAAGAGTTACACCAGACTTAACCTTGAATTTGAAGTACTGGTTTTCAAAACTATAGTGTGCCAGTAAATATTTAAAGTTTGGGTCTTATTATTGTATTTTATGGAACATTGTTCCCTGGAAAGCAACAGTGATCAAAAATTTTTCTGACTAATATAATAATTGCAACAGTCTAGATTACAATGTGATATTTTATTGTGCTGATTGGTTTCAATCAATATAGATCATCCTCAGATCAGGAGCTGGCCCATCTTCTCTTAATCATAACAGCTACTGTATATACCATACCTGTAAACCTAAAAGAATTTTTTACCACATTGTTCTGCTACAGGCATAATTCACAATGTCCAATCACTTACATGCACAGGAGCAATGTCCAGTCACTTACATGCACAGGAGAAATTAATTATTGTCTTTATAATTGACTGTGGTTCGAGCCAGAAGAATGATATTTTGTGTAACATTGCAAGTTGCATTATTTGATTATTTGCTATTTTGGTTAATAACAAAATAATAAACATATTATAATTTTGTTATTCATTGTTCAAAATATATTAGAATTCTTGTGCATAGGACGTAACATGTTACTTCATTTTATTTTGTTTTGTTTTCAGTACCATGGATTTTGTGCAGGAATGCTTGTACTTGGAAAAGGAGCACTTATTCCTGGAAATCCAAACTTGGGATTGTGTCTTTGGAAGGGTTTATTTTATTCATTTTCATCATTGGAGCAAGCATATGCATTTGGCAACAATCCGGATGAGTGAGTTTAAATTGTAAAAGTTTGACCTTTTGTACAAATTCTTTCTTGTGATTGGTAGTTTAACTTCTTCAAGTAATAGTTGGAAGAATGTATTTCTGCTTTTATGAACAGCAAACACAGAATAATTAAAATCATGTCTGCCTTGGTATGTGTGTGTGTATATGTATCTCTCTCTCTCTCTCTCTGTGTATGTTTGTGTGTGTGTGTGTGTGTGTGTGTGTGTGTGTGTTTGTTTACCTATCCTTTCCCCCCAAGATAAGTCTTTCCTCTCCCAGGATTGGAATGACTCCTCACCCACTCCCTTAAAACCCGCATCCTTTCCTTTTCCTGCTTCTTCCCTGCTCTTTTTCTGAAGAAGCAACCCAGGGTTGCAAATGCTCAGCATTTGTGTGTGTGTGTGTGTGTGTATGTGTGTGTGTTTATTTGTGTTTCTATCTATGTACCTATGTCTTTTCACCTGGTAAGTAAACAATATCTACAGTATGTAATTTTATATACTCAGAAGACACTAAAATTGCCATCAGTGACAATGACTTTCTAGTAAGCATACTCACTGGTTCGCCCCACAATATATAAGGTGGATGGGGGCGCTTTGCAGTCAGTCTTTAGACTCACTCCGAGGATGGATGGACAGTTTGTAGCCAAAATATCAGCAGAAGAAAATATGTGGTTATGGCTTAATTCCCACAATTTTATGCACCAAGACATACGCCGTGAAAATATGAAGATTCACAACTACAATTCTATGTGTCGTCTTCATCATTTGCAGTAGACTAGTATTGTCCATGATACCTCAGCCATTCGTTACCGAGAGCGCCGATCCATGACTATCTACAAAGAGACTACGAACTACAACTAGGTACATCACAAATGGTGCCCCAGCTGAGAAACTCATCATTAATAACTGCACGAGTTTGGAAATTACAACAGCCAGTGTTTTACAAACAGAGCATCATGAACAATGAGGTGTACATAGTAATAACTGTGATAATGAAACTATAGTGTGGTAAAATGAATAGTAGAACAATCATTGGTGATATGAGAGTAAGAAGAGTATTATTTCGAAATAATTTTCAAAACATTGACTTAAGATTTGAAAAGTTGCCAATGTTAGTGAATGTAAATCTACTTCAAGTGGCAGTCAATGAGGAAGGAGCAGCACCATTGCCATCATGGAAAACCAGCCAATCAGCGTTCCAATACAGCTTGTCAACAGATGGGTGACATTCTGCAGTGATGTCTGAAGTCGCACTAGCAGCTGTTCATGTATAGCTGAGAGTAGTGTTGTTCTTCGCTGATTGCTGCCAAGAAGACATTGTATTTCTGATGTAAAATTCTCAAAACATCAACCATGGGTGATAAGTGTGAAAAAGTTAATCTGTTGGTGAATGATGGACAGCAGAAAGTAAATGGTAATGGCATAAAGAAAAAAGTTTGCTTTGATAATGTGGGAAAACTTGGGGAAGAATCAGATACCATAGGAGAGAGTGGTTATAAATCTGAATTAGATTAATCTTGGTACAGTCAGTCTGATGTGAGTGGAATAATGGATGAGGAAGTGAAATCTTTATTGAATATTACAGGTACTGTAGATGAACCAGGTGGTTTTGGTTTTGTAAAGTCAGGATCAAATGAAGCCCCTGGTTGGGCAAAGTTATTAATTGTGAAATTGAGTCATGTTGAAAGTAGCTTAAATCAGGAAATGGACAAAAAGCAATAGAAAGCTTAAAAGTGATATAAACCAGAAACTGGATGAAAACAGTAGTAAGATTGAAAGCAAAGTCAGTAATGAAATTTGTAATTTGCATCATGAATTTGCTGCAGTATATAGTACTTTAATAGATTTAAATATGAGAATTAGAGAAATGGAAGCTATTTGTGAAAATAAAGTAAAACCTGTAGAAGAAAATATCAATGTGAAACTAACTGATAGTAATAAGTTCTGTATAACTAATCATAACAGAATTATCTTATGTGAAAAAAGAGTGGAAACTGTTACTAGTTCTTGTGATAACAGGTTTCAGTCTGTCAGGATGTGATATAGTAGGTGCAACATATCATTATGCATATGAAACAGCTACATATGTCCATAGCACTATTGAAAATGCCTCACTGCTTGCAGCTAGTTCAAAATGTGACATTCATACCATTGTCATCAAAGTTGGAGCTGTCACCATCATAAACATCTACAAGCCTCCACTTTCACCACTATCCTCCAAGATGATTCAAGTACAGGAAATCCAGCCATCTATGTTGGTGATTTCACCAGTCGTCATGAAGAATGGAAATATAGCACCATGATACTAATGGAGAAACTGTCATGAACTGGGCTGACGAACATAATCTCCACCTTGTATTTGATACAAAAGATAGAGGAACATTTAGATCTGCTGCATGTAAACAGGAATACAACCAGACCTATGTTTTGTTTCCAATGGTCAGAATAATCAACCTCTGCTCACATCATGGAAAGTACTTCAAGATTTCCCACAAAGCCAATATAGACCAATATGTCTTGATGTTGGAATGCAAATGCCCATGGTAACATCCTATCCTCATCCACAATGGAACTTCAGAAAAGCAGAGTGGAAATCATTCTCATGTGACCTTGATAAATATGGTTAGATAGATGCCACAAACAAGTAACAATTACGAGAGATTTGTGGATACTGTAAATGCTCCACCAAATAAATTCATTCCTAGAGGCTATAGGAAGGAATATATTCATGGCTGGACTGATGCAACTGAAAAGCTATACCAAAAATTCCTTGCTAGCAGTGAACAAAGAATTGAGGATGAAATGCTTCATAATCTATATAACACATGAAGAAAAAGCTGGACTGAAACTGTAACATCTATAAATTTCAGAGAATTGAGCAGAGAGGCATGACCATTGTTCGGATGCTTGGTAGGGCCACCCCCATGTGTTGTAAAAGTTCTCCAGTCAGTCCAAATAAAATTGTAGATAGATATGTCTAGATCACTGAGAGAGAGAAATCGCTCAAGGAACTTCAAAAGACTGTTATCCAGCCCTCCTGATTTGGTATATACGAGACCATTTAGTGTGCAGGATATTGAGGCAGTCTTAAAAGACACAAAAACTGGTAAAGCACCAGCATTTGATGGGATTCATCTCAAGTTTCTAATTAATTGTGTGCAAGAGATTGAGTCAGTCTTAAAAGACACAAAAACTGGTAAAGCACCAGGATTTGATGGGATTCATCCTGAGTTTCTAATTAATTGTGAGCAGATACGAACTTATGACTATCTAGGTTTCTAACCTACATTCTGAGAGCAGTTAATTTAACCTTGCTTATTTAAAATGAGTGAGATAATTGCAATCTTTAAACCAGGAAAGCCTAATTATGCTCCAGAGAACTGTAGACCAATAGCATTGCTTAGGGTATGCTACAAATTACTTGAAAGGCTACTCTTGAACAGAATTGCTACAAAAGTATTTGAAATGACCCCTATTGAACAAGCAAGATTCAGGGCACAAAGAAGCTATATTGACCAAGTGTTGTCACTAACTACCTTCATTGAAGCTGTAATCCAGCAAAGACAAGACTTCAGTAAAGGCTCCTTATGACAGAGTATGGTGAGAAGGTGTAATTAACAAACTCCATAAAGTGATATCTTGTAACAGTCTGGCCCATCTTATAAATAACATGCTGAGTGACTGAAAATTGTGTGTAGTCATGGGGGATGAAATCAGTAAACACAAAAAACTAAATAATGGACTCTGGCAAGGGTCAGTTCTTGCCCCTCACTAGTTCAGTTTATATGTCAAAATCTTGGGGTATGCTCACTTGCATATCCATGGGCCAGTGGGGGGGGGGGGAGGAGGGGGGGGACATTTGCCCTCCTGCTGCAGTCCCCGCCCCCTCCCCAGACAGGTATTACAGAAAAAAAGGTCAACATTTTATCAAATAATTTTCAGAGGTTTCGTCTTCTGAGACGTGCAAATCAGATAATGATTTGCCTGTATTGTGAATACTGTGTACACTATCGCAATCACTTATATTGAATCATCTTCCTGGCTTCATTCTTCTGCAGATTTATTTTAAATACAGTATTACCAAAATAGCCCATAAAAACGTCTGCTATCATACCATGTCTGTCGTTACCACTAGATTTACAACCCATTGTTACATCACTCATCAATAAACAGGATGAAAAATGTCACGATTTACACTAACACGATTCTTGACGACAATTGACTTCTAACAGAATACAAAAAACATTTTGAGCAAGAGCCATTCCAGAGACAAGTAAAGTTCATGCTGGGATCAGAAATGACCCCAAGATAGTATCTGAGGGTTATGCATATCGTATAGTAAGAGGCAAAGGTATGCCCTCACATACTATGCCAGCACATATACTAGGGTGTTTGTATGCGAATGTGAGACTATTTTAGAGTTTCTGTTTAGGCAGGGACCTGAGAGTACAGTTTAAATTGCTACCAGTGAAACGAGTAGATATCATATTTTCTGTCTTGCTTGTCGAAAGTAGATTTGTTTTTTACAAATATGCCATCACTTTAAAGGCTGCACTTTACGAGTAAGATTACTTTATTGAACAGACAAGATTACATACAATAATCTGTTGACCTTACAGCAAGATTAAATAATTTTCCCTATTATATCGCAAATTCCCAGTCATTGTTAGTTGGAACAGAAGAGTAAGGCTAAAATTACCCAAGCGAACATTCATGACAAGAATATTTTTAAATTTCACTGCTGCTGTGGCTGATCAACTAACTACAGCTAATATGCTCTACTCAAACTCTGCCTTCTGATTTCCTAACTATAACACGTGCACATCACACAGTGTAACTTAGATTTCACACTATGCAAAGCTCTCATGCCGTATTTCTCAAATTTTGTATTTATACTTCAGCATCAGATGCTATACAGCATAAAAGGTCTTCACAAAATCAATCAAGAAATATATCATAAAGATAAAATAATACCAAAATTTTCAGTGGAGTATGCTGAGCATATCCACTCAAATTTTGGGGTATACTTGAGAAACCAAGCATACCTGTAGTCAGTACCTATGTGTTAACACTCAACAGAACTGCCATTCCAAGAACACCTGAGAAAGAGTGCTGCCAAGATTCAGACAAGCAACAACATGATTCAAAAACTGTGTGATTCTTCTTGGAGTGCAAGTGCAACCACCCTACGTTGCTCAGCTCTAAGTCTAGTTTACTCTATTACAGAGTATTGTGCCCCCTTCTGGATGAACAGACCTCATGTGAAGAGAATATAAAGTGATCATGGCCACAATCAGATCAACTCCAACTCAATGGTTGCCAGTAATGAGCCATATTTCTCCACCCCACCTTCATAGATGCATTGCTCTGATGAGTGAATACAGTAAGATCCAGAATTATCAAAGATTGACCTTTAATGAGGATATTCACCACCTACATATAGACAGACTTAAGTCAAGACATCCACCCATCTGTCTAAGACAGAAAACCTGTTAGGCGACAATTTCAATCTGCTTTTTTGATGTGATCTGCCTTGAGCAAACACAGTTGTTATACTTTTTTCCAAACATGTTTTGCTTGCATTGCAGCATCATCAGTCGGATTTTTATTGTACAGTGTCTGTCAATTTGAACAATGAAATGGTTATTATTTTTATGTATATTAAGTGTAGCAAGTACAGATAATTATGAAACCAATATAAAGCACTTCTTGTTTTATAGGTATACTGGACCTACCTTAATACCACATGTCATTGTATTTGTGGTTCTTTATCTCATAATACATCTCTGTATACTTTTGACAGTTTGTCATCTGCAAACTAAAACATGTGAAGTTAATGGTATGTTGCTTAACTTTTAAATATCAGGATTTTTTTTATGAACATATTTTCATACCCAATATTTAAAAGCTAAACAACACCCCATTAACTTCACATGTTTTGGTTTGTTTTCACAATTATCTGTACTTGATACACTTAACATACATAATAGTAATAAGCATTTCATTTTTCATTTGACAGACACTATACAATAAAATCCCACTGATGCTGCTGCAACACCAGCAAAATATGTTTCGGAAAAACTAAAACAATTGTGTTTGATTAAGTCAGATCATACCCAAAAACCAAATTTATTTGTAATCAAACATGGACATTGAAGAGTTATTCATACCTCAAGATGAATTTCAACCTGACTGAGAGATGGTTTTAGGAATGGAGACAAGTTGCTCCAGCAGAATTTTTAGATATGCCATGCATTACACAAGAGGTACCTGGCTATCAACAACCTCGGAAAGTATGGTCCAAGTTAAACCAGATCTGGACTAACCATGGTGTGTGTGTGTGTGTGTGTGTGTGTGTGTGTGTGTGTGTGCAGATCTGCTGTATAAATGGAGGAAAAAGTCGTCATCCTACTGTGACTGTGGTACTGAGAGGCAAACTGTAAAACACATCACACAAGAATGCCCACTGAGACATTTCAATGGAGAAGCAAGTGAATTTTTCCTGATGATGCTACAGGCAATTAACTTTGTAAATAATGTGGATATAAATTTTTAAATTAGTGTAGTGTTCATGCATATGCTGTACCCTATCCATCTGTGTTCCGAGTAAATTCTGCGTACAAGTGTGAAAAAGTAACATAACTAAGGAAGAACAGGGAACAGACAGGTATCCATTTAGTGGGATGTAGGAAACTCCTTAAAGACACATAAAGGCTGGCCTGCATACTTATTGCTCATCATGAATGTGTCAGCCAAATTTGATTCAGGGCAATGTACCAATCACAAATAGGAAGTGATGGGTGGGTGGATTGGACAGGTCTTGCAGCGGGGTATTCCACAAGGATATGATCCCTGTGGCAGTGGGCTGGGTTTTGGGGTGGCATAGGGATGAACTAGGATGTTGTGGAAGTTGGGAGGGTGACGGAACGCCACTTTAGGAGGGGTGGGTAGAATCTTGGGCAGGATGTCTCTCATTTCTGGGCACGAGGATAGAAAATCGAAACCTTGGTGAAGGATGCCCCAATGGACCCCTGCTCCATCTATCTGTACCAGTTCAGGAAAGTATCTCTTTTCCTGGCCAAAATCCAATCCCACTTGCTATTCCTAAAATGCTGCAGAAGTTATGGCATCCCTCCCAGCGGTCTAATGTTAAAAATTCCATTGTCTGGATCCCTTTTCGTCCTTCCACAATGACCTGTACCTTTTCAGATTCAACCAGTCCTTATCCCTCACGAACCTAGTCCTACAAAAAACCTCTCCATGACTCATAAATCCCTTAGCTACCTTCTCTCCCTCCATAAGATATTATTATTGTGTAACCAAAACTACCTACATCCCATCTCTCAGATCGAATCCTTTGCTCTGCAGCAACTGGGGGAGCATTCCAAACACCACCTCCACAAGTTGTCCAGCCTGATGACATCATATTGCCACTTTGGGGCACCTATATCCAATCTTTATCTGACTCACAGCGTTCCTCCTCATGAATGCCTCAAGCTCCTAGACCATGCTTAGCTGACCTCTTGAAGCTACCTCATCCCTCCAAACTCCCTACCACCACTCCACAACATCCAATACCAAAACAACCCTAGAACACTTTGGTTAACCTATCCACAAAAAACCTAAACCCCACTGAAGTTTCTGTTTTATCCAAAGCTCTTACCTTTAGCTCTATGCCCCAGTTCAATCATATTGGTCTTGTCAAAGACCTACTCTCCTTTTCCCAATCCCTACGATGGAAACACTACTTTGCCACCAATCCCTCTGACCGTGACCTACATAATCCCAATATTAAACCATGCCTGTCCTAATATATACCACCATCCAACAGAGGTCCCCCTCCACTCACACCTAACCATCCTCCTGTTACCTTCCAAGAGTTTCTCACCTCCAATTTTGCCTCTCCATCCTTCCCCAACTCCCTTCCCAAGAACTCAAACCTTTCAACAGAAAAAAGAAGAGCCATCCACAACCTTAAAACAAATCTATATATACTCATCCTCCCTGCAGATAAAGGTTCCACCACTGTAGCTATGGATCACAGTGACTACCTGGCAGAAGGGCCCTGCCAACTTTCTGACTCCTCCACCTACAAGTTGTGCCGGAATGACCCCATTCCCACAGTCCAATAAGATCTCCAATCCCTGTTAAAATCCTATGGCCCCTCCCAGAACCTATCCCCTGAATCCATCTCCCTCCTCACCCCAACAGCACCTTGCGCACCCAGCTTCTACATGCTCCCCAAAATCCACAAACCTAACCAATTGTGGCTTGTTACTGTGCTCCTACCACAATAATTTCAGTCCTCATTGACTAACACTTCCAACCAATAACCAAAATCTATCTTCCCACAACAAGGATACCAACCACTTCCTTCACCAACTCTCCACCATTCCCACTTCTTTTCCTTCTGGATCATTACTTGTCACAGTAGATGCCACCTCCTTATACACCAACATCCCACATGCCCATGGCATTGTCACTCTAGAACACTACCTCTCCCACCATCCCTCTGAACACAATCCTGATACCTCATTCCTCATAACCCTCACCAACTTCATCCTAACTAATAACTACTTTTCCTTTGAGGGGAAAGTTTACCATCAAATCCAAGGCACAGCCATGGGCACCCACATGGCACCCTCCTAGGCCAACCTCTTTGTGGGCCATCTGGAGGAATCCTTCCTAGCATCCCAAAACCCCAAACCTCTGGCCTGGTTCAGGTTCATTGATGATATTTTCATGATCTGGACTCAGGGCCAGGACACCCTATCTTTCTTCCTTCAGAACCTCAACTCCTTCTCCCCCATCCACTTCACCTGGTGTTCCTCAGTGTACCATGCCACATTCCTGGATGTCAACCTCCACCTCACTGATGTCTCCATACACATTTCCATCCATATTAAAACTAACAACCACCAACAGTACCTACACTTTGACAGTTGCCATCCCTTCCACACCAAAAAATCACCCCCTTACAGTGTGGCCACACGTACACGGCGTATCTGCTGTGGCAAGAACTCCCTTTCTGATTATGCTGAGGGTCTCACAAAGGCCTTCACAGACAGAAACTACCCCACAGACCTAGACTGCAAATAGATCTTCTGTGCCATATCCTTCACACATCCCCTCCCTCTAACACCAGTAATCCACAAAAGAGTGCTCCCCTTGTCAACCAGTACTACCCTGGACTCAAATAACTAAATTGCATCCTTCACCAAAGGTTTGATTTTCCATCCTCATGCCCAGAAACGAGAGACATCCTGCCCAGGAGCCTTCCCAACCCTGCTAAAGTGGTGTTCCGTCGCCCTCACAACCTCCTAGTTCATTCCTAAGCCACCCCGAAACCCAGCCCCTGCCACAGGGATCATATCCTTGTGGAGACCCTGCTGTAAGACCTGTCCAATCCACCCACTCAGCACTTCTTATCCCAGTCCTGTCACAGGTTTATCCTACCCTATCAGAGACCTGGCCACCTGTGAAAGCAGCACTGTAATTTACCAACTGTGCTGCAATCACTGTGCAGCTTTTTATATTGGCATGATCAGTAACTAGCTGTCCATTAGGATGAATGGCCACTGCCAAACTGTTGCCAAAAACTAGGTGGACCACCCTGTGGCACAGCATACACCGGAGCACATGCTTGATTTCAATGGCTGCTTCACAACCCAGGCCATCTGGATCCTTCCATCCACCACCAGCTTTTCTTAACTGCACAGATGGGAGTTACCCCTACAGTACATTCTGCGGTCCCGAAATCATCCAGGGCTCAACCTATGATAACTTCATTTTTTTTTTCATACCTACAGTTCCTACATCTACCCTAAACCTCTTTGAGTGGTGCACATGAGTGTGCATGCATTCGTGTGTGTGTGTGTGTGGGCAGGGGGAGGGGGGGTGTTTGTGTGGCATGTGCATGTTTTTATTTTATATTTATTTTTTAATTTAAATGTATATTTTTTGTTTGTTTATTTTCATTTTATTTTATTTCAGTCTTCTCCCTTCACCCGCCTTACCACTCCATTCCTAAGCTGCATCTCATTATTCCTATCTAGGCCATGCTGTACCCAGCCCCACCACCGTGACACAACCTTCCTATCCCCTCTCCCCTCCCCGAATTACGTGATTCAAAGTGCGGCAGCCAGAGGTGATGGTTGTATGACTGTTGTGTGCCTGTGTGATTCCATGAGTGTTCTATTTTCTGAAGAAGGCCATGGCCGATAGCTGAAGGTGTTGTATGTCTGTGTCTTTTGTATGTGCGTATCACAGCTCGTTGTCACGTCTATGCGGTGAGTTATAAACTGTCCTTATTACTATATTGGTAAATGAATTTATGTGAACAGCGTATTTCATAACTGTGTGTTATGTATTCTTAGTAGTTGTGATTGTAATTTACAAAAGTATCAAAGCATAATATTAAATAGAGAGATGCCAAAGGTTAATAGGTTCTTTAAATAAAATTTCAAGTTTCGCAGTACAGATGTGTGAATCATAGTAGTTCAAACAGAGTACAACAATATAAAAAAATTGCCTTTTACTTAAGGTTCCTACTGGCTTCATTAGTTATGTTGGCAATGCTGAATTCATACTTGCAATGTATGGGATGTTCAACATTAGAAACATTGTGTGTTGCCCCAAGATACACTCAAGTTACATGTGAAAACCCCAACTAGTAGTGTTCGAGACTGTCAAGTTGGAACACATCAACAGAGAAGTGCTATAGTTATAGATAAAAATTTTAAATTTTGACATCCTCTTTTTCGCAACTGATTTTGATTAAATAATTCATGTATGTCGATTTACACTACACCCATATTATCTGTGAAAATCCCATAAAGTTAGAAACTTACAAAATTCATTAAAAAATATATGATAGTAGTCAGACAGCTGCTCAAATAGCTCTGCTTGCACAGGACACAACATATTCAGCTTTATCACACTTAATAACATTATACAAATTTTCTACTTTCATTATATTGCAACAATAATAACATATGCATATAGATTTTGAACTTGTTCCTTGCTTGGATTAGTCCATTTATTAGTTTTTTAGTAGACTATTGGATATAATGGTTTCTTCTGGGGTTATGTGAATAAATACTATGTTTATAATGACTAGCTGGTTACAATCATCTAAGATTTACCTCTAGAAAATTATATAAACAAGGCAATTGAAGGACTTTAAAATTTTTAAATAAATCTTGTTTAAACTACATGAACTACACTTACCATGGCTCATGCTGTGGGCTGTGAAACAACATTTACTAGTAACAGAGTTTCCTCAATGAGATTTCTTCATATTACAGTGGACTTTTTTTCTTGCAAAGATAGGATTTTTGTTGTCTTCTTAGATATGTGGTTAGAGAGAATTTTTGCATGTTAATAGATGGTGTTCAGTTTATTGGTTACATACTTTGTACCCATGTGAGACTGTTCCAGAACCAGACTCAAACTTAGTAGCACTTACATTTCCTATGTTTGTGGTGGATACAGATACTTATAATGTATTAGTAACATTTTTGCTACATTTATTTCTATTTGTCTGTAGAAAATCAGTTTGTAATGAGTGAGATGCATATTTTCATAACATTCCACAACTCTTGTTCAGTAGATTCCTTTTATCAGCACATTTGTCTTATTTGCAAATTGTGATGTTCTAGTGATATGGGTTAGTTGATTCAAGTCATCGATTTGGTAGATGTATAAATCTTTGTCTTCTTCTTTTTATCTTTTCCTTAGGTGCACACTAATATGACATCATCATTCATCTATGTGTTTTGGCTTGGTTAGATTAAAGGATGGCCTGATGCCTCTCCTGCCGTCCCTCCATTACCCCCAGAAGTAAATAAGTGTTGCCAAATGTCTGCATATAATGTTATACATTTGAAAGGGTGTGGACATTTTATAAATTTTTGTTAATCATATATCTGAAGTGGTACTTGAGTATCAGCCTGGTATTCACTTTGTGGGATGTGGGGAAATTGAGGCAGGCTGGCATACAGACCCTTATTTTTAATTCTCTGGGTGGTATCAAAACAGGGCGGCATGCCTCACTACCCTGGAAGCAGACACTTAAACATGCTCAGCTTTCTGGGCAGTTCAAAATGTAAGAGTCTTAGTGAATTATAATAGCTTTAAACATATGAGTATCTGTGTAATACATTAAAAATATTCATATAATCAGAATTACAGAGAGTTTTAACTAAAACTGCAATATTAAAATTCTGTTTTGTTTTCCTTCTTTAGGTATGTGAATGCTGCTCTTCTTCTAGTACGATCCAAGCCAGAACTAATTAGCTTTCTGAACCTACAACAAGAAGTTTGTGGTAGGTTACACACTGATGGGGACCTAAGGTAAAATTTTATTTCCTCATATCATATTTATGAATTTTTGTAGACTCATTATTCAAAAAATAATTACAACTTTTTTATTTGATATATTTATGCATTTCATACTATTCCTTATACCAATGGATAACTGATAATTTCAAATATAACTAATATGCCAGATGGTCTATAAATGTGGAACCACCTTCATCTAACAATTGAAGATGGGTTGCTGTTAGGAGACCCTGAATGAAAAGGGACCTACAATATGCAAACCTCATGTTACATAACAAATCAACACTTCTGATGTGAGTGGTGCACTCCGATTTCTTACTGAATAATTGCCCGAACAGCAGTCTGGAACATTTTTCGATCAGCCAAATTTCAGATTGTCTGAAACGGAGCAATGTCATGGAATTTTTCTAAAAGTTTTTAACAATGCACTGCGATTAGTAAGTGATCTGTCTGTGTAATGGTGACAAATTCTTAGCATTTTACATTTGTGATGCAGAATTTGGTTTGTGAACACTGCATTATAAGGGTTGGATGTGCATGCCTCAGAACAGGAATAGTGTGTGTGTGTGTGTGTGTGTGTGTGTGTGTGTGTGTGTGTGTGTGCTGGTGTGGAATGTTAGTGTGGCTAAGTGGCAGTGGCAAATTCAAATGAGGCAGATGTGATGTCAGTTCCAGTGTCAGTTTGCACAAAGGCATGATTTATATTGTTCACTTATATGTTTGTAATGTTCACTTTTGCTCAACTGCAGTGCACACTATAGGGTGAGTCACTTAACATTACCATTGGAAATATTTCTTAAATCACAAAAAATACTGCCAATGCCACAGACCAAAAGTGAGGAAAGGGGCTGGTATAATTGGTTAATACAAATTATTAAAAAATTCACAGTAGTAAGATTTTCAACATAAACCTATTGTAAAGTGTACTAATGAAAACTGTAAAGTAAATCAGTGGAGAGTGTGAGGATATAATATTTAATAATAAAATAACTATGGGAATTGTAATTGAATGGAGAAGTGAATAGCAGACAGACAGTGGGTTAGCACAGCAGCGCTTACGAAAATCAGTTGTAAACAGTGGTGGCCAGAGTGTTATTCGTCTGAGGCACGTGTGCGCCTGAAAGGGGAACTCTTGCAACAACACAGGCTACGAGTAGAGCATGACTTTGTCATCTTACTAAACTGTCTTACGCTAACATAAGCAGGTCACCGGAGCAACCAGTATGTTCTTGTAGCAACTTTTCGACTATCAATGGACCCCTCTAAGCACAGGTCGGCAGAGTCATGGGAAGATGGTCATGAGTTCGGACCAAACCGCCGGAAGCGCCGGGGCACAACAACCATCATCGAAGGGTCGTGTCTTCGACACCAAAGACCAGAGGCCAACGGGAGCAAGTAAGCTCCCAAGCAACGCCGGACTTAGCGCCGCGGTGGATGGAAGTGTAGCTGTGGCGACAATGGCAGCTTGCCTGGGACTCATTCAGTGAGCGCTAGCTTCATCTCCTGGGTGGGGTGCAGCCTCCTGTCATCGCCCGGCGGAGAATGTGAGTTCGCCACCCGTAACCATCACACGCCATCCCGGGTAGAGCAGCATAGTCCTGCCTCCATGGGGGTTCTGAGTCCTACTGTCTGCACAGCAATCGGCGAGCCGCACTTCCATGCAGTCAGCCAACGCTGGCTTCCGCTGCACCAGCATCTTCACTCAGCGATTCCTACAGCCGAGGCTTGCACCACAATGGTGTCCAATAGTAGGTCATTTGTACTCTCAACGTAAAATGTTCTTTCGAGACAGCCAGACCGTTCCGTTCAAGTACAGAGTTCTGTTTAGCATGTCACTTGTGTAACTGCAAGAATAAGGGGTTTCAATTCCTCAGAATTGTTGTAAAACTTATGTTAAATAAATGTATAAACTTGGAGTTATTCCGCATCCCTCTCCCTATGAGTCGAGTCAGCCCATGTTCCACAAGAGAATGATCTTTGACAATTATGGTGTCAGTCACATCTCAGTAAAACAAGCTACACTATGTTTTTTTAATTTTTTTTATTTTTAATGGAAAACTGTTATTTTCAGAATAACTGAAAATGGAAAAAAATAATAATTACTGACATTTGTTACATTGTAAAATGTTAATTGTTGTGGTCTTCAGTCTGGAGATTGGTTTGATGCAGCTCTCCACAATACCCTATCCTGAGCAGGCCTCTTCAACTCCACGTAAGAACGGCAACCTACATCTGTCTGAATCTGCTTACTGTATCCATCTCTTGGTCTTCCATTGCAGTTTTTACCCCAAACACTTCCCTCCAATTCTAAATTCACAATTCCTTGATGTCTAATAATGTGTCCTACCAATCAATCTCTTCTTTCAGTCAAAGTATACCAGAAATTCCTTTTCTCCCCAATTCTCTTCAATACCTCCTCATTAGTTATGTGATGTAACCACCTAATCTTCAGCATTCTTCTATAGCACCACATTTCATAAGCCTCTATCCTCTTCCTGTCTGCACTATTTATTGTCCATGTTTCACTCCTATACAAGGCAACACTCCAAACAAAAGCATTCAGAAAGGACTTCCTTAGGCTTAAATCAATATTTGATGTTAACAAATTATTCTTTTTCAAGAAAGCTTTTCTACTCATTGCCGTTCTGTATTTTATATCCTCTGTACTGCGACCATCATTTGTTATTTTACTGCCCAAGTAACAAAACTCACCTATCTCCTTTATTGTTTCATTATGTAATCTAATTCCTTCAGCATCACCTGATTTTCTTAGACTGCACTCCATTACCCTTGCTTTACTTTTGTTAATGTCCATCTTATATGCACCTTTCAGCACACTGTCCATTCCGTTCAGCTGCTCTTTCAAGTTATTTGCTGTCTCTGACAGAATTACTATGTCATCGGCAAAACACAATGTTTTTAATTCTTCACCCTGAACTTTAATTCCTTCTCCAAATTTCTCCTTGCTTTCCTTTATAGCTTGCTCCTTACGCTCCCTATATTTTACTCCTGTTTGCTTCAGAAATTGAAAGAATTTATTCCAATCAACATTGTCAAAAACCTTCTCCAAATGTACGAAAGCTAGAAATATAGGTTTGCCTTTCCTTAATCTATTTTCTAGGATAAGCTGTAAAGTGAGTATTGCCTCCCGTTTTCCTACATGTGTTCTGAACCCAAACGGATCTTCCCAGAGATCGGCTTCTACAAGCTTTTCCATCCTTCTGTAAATAATTCGTGTTAATATTTTGCAACCACGACTTATTAAACTGATGCTTCTGTAGTTTTCACACCTATCTGCACCTGCTTTCTTTGGAATGGGGATTATAACATTTTTCTTAAAGTCTGAGGGTACTTTGCCAGTCTCATACATCGTATACACCAGGTGAAACAGTTTTGTCATGGTTGGTTCTCCCAGACACTTCAGTAGCTGAGGGAATGTCATCTACTCCAAGGGCCTTGTTTTGACTTAGGTCTTTCAGTGCTCTGTCAAATTTATCTCTCAGATAGAATCTCCTATTTCATCCTCATCTACATCTTCTTCCCTTCCTAAAATATTGCGTGTAAGTTTATTTCCTTTGTAGAGCCTCTCTATATACTCTTTCCACCTTTCGGCTTTCCCTTCTTTGCTGAGAACCGGTTTCCCATCTGTGTTCTTGATATTCATAAAGCTGTTTTTCTTGTTTCCAAATTTCTTTTATTTTCCTGTCAGCTGTATCTATTTTTCCCCTGTTTATACATTCTTCTACATCCTTGCATTTGCCTTCTAGCCACCCCTACTTAGCCATTTTGCACTTCCTGTCAATCTCATTTCTTAGTCGTCTGTACTCCATTTTGCTTGTTTCATTTACTGCATTTTTGTATTTTCTCCTTTCATCGATTAAATTTAGTATGTCTTGTGATATCCAAGGATTTCGGCCCACTTTAGGTTACGGCCTTTGCGATCGTCTTTTGACAGCTCGAAATTTAAATGAAAATAACGGCTTAAGCATTCATCTGACATGAAAATTGAATAGCTGTATTTGTAGAGGAAAAAATTCTCTACAACTTTTCTCTTTTATGTTTTTTTCATATCTTGTATCGTTTCAGAGATATTTGCAAAAATAACGGCGATTTTAGGATGTCTGTCTGTCTGTAACATGCTCCCACTTTTTAAGATGAAACGTTCAACCGCTCAGCACCAAATTTTACAGACACAATTGTAGGCCACCAGAGACCAGAACCTCACATTTTCAAATTTTTTGGACAAAAAATACAGTAGTAATACAAAAAAAATTCTCTACAACTTGGCTCTCTTCTGTTTTTTTCGTATCTTGCATCATTGCATAAGTATTTGCAAAATAATGGCGATTTGACGATGTCTATCTGTCTGTAACATGTTCCCACTTTTTAGGTTGAACCATTCAACCGATCGGCACCAAATTTTACAGACATAATTGTTGGCCACCAGAGGCCAGAACTTCGCATTTTCAAATATTTTGGACAAGAAATACGTTAGTAACACCTGTTTTTAAATTTTCTAACTTCCATACCCGATCTGTAGAATGCCAGTGTTGTTTTTCCTGATGATCACATCCTCCTGAGTAGTCCCCGCCCAGAGATCCGAGTGGGGGACTATTTTACCTCCAGAATATTTTACCCGATAGGATGCCATCATCATATGTTCATACAGTAGTGCTGCATGTCCTCGGGAAAAGTAACGGCTGTAATGTCCCCTTGCTTTCAGCGTTCGTAGTAACTGTGTGGCAAAGCCACATTAGCTGATGTTACAAAGCCAGCTCAGTCAATCATCCAGACTGTAACTACTGAAAACGCGGCTGCCCATCTTCAGAAATCACATGTTTGTCTGGCCTCTTCACAGATACCCCTCCGCTGTGGTTGCACGTACGGTTCGGCTTTCTGTAGTGTTGAGGCACGCAAGCCATCCCACCTCGGCAATGTCTGTGGTTCATGGGAGTGGAAATTATATCCAGAGTAATTTGTAACATAAATTTAATGCTCGAAACGTAAGACATTCTGTCATGTGCTATAACAAACTAGATCCAGTAACAAACTAGATCCAGCAATCAGCATCTGTAGGGGTAAGTTTATGAAGATTTCATTGTTTACAAGTTTGGCTTTAATACAATGTTTTGGCTTGTTCTACTTGTCTCAGTGTGTGCATGTAGGGCTTGTTGTTATTTTTATTTTGAATTAGTCTTTGTACTCAGAATAACTATAGTATATTGTGTTATCATGTGTCTGGTGTGCTATTGCAGTTGTCTTGTCAGTTTTGAGTGTAATATAAAGCTTTATTGGGCAATTTTGTTTACGGTTTTACTATAGTTCTGAAATTCATAGTTGAAGGAAAAGTATAAAATCATATCTGCATCTAAGCCATCTACAGGAAACCTTCTTAGCCTCTCAAAAGTCCAAACCCCTGGTCTGGTTCAGGTTCATTGATGATATGTTCATGATTTGGACTCAGGACCAGAACACCGTATCATCGTTCAACCTCAACTCCATCTCTCCCATCATTTTAACTTAGTCCTTCTCAATCCAGCATGCCACCTTTCTGGATGTTAACTTTCAGCTCACTGATGGCTCCACTCACACTTCTGTCCTCATTAAATTCACCAATTACAGACAGTACCTGCACTTTGACAATTGCCATTTCACTTAAAAAAAAAAAAAAGTCTCTCCCATTTAGCCTTGCCACCTGTGGATGGTGAATTTTGAAGTGATAAGTCCCTTATCCAATATGCCAAAGTCCTCACAGAGGCCTTCTCAGACAGATATTACCCTCCTGACCTCTTCAGCAAACATATTTCCTGTGTCATATTCCCACCCCCATGAACCACAGACATTGCCAAATTTCTTTTGGACAAAAGAACAAATCAAAGAGCTGATCATTTACTTTCATTTGTCTAAGAATATGTTAAAAATATGTTTACATAAATATTCACATGTTGGTTTCTAAATTTGGCAAAATTACCATGATTTAACTTTAAAGAGGATTTGTGGATCATTTCTGGCATCCTCAGTGAATAAGATAATAGCATATATCTGGTATCACAAATTGTGGTTTGTTGAAACCTGTAGTGGCATGTAGCTAAAAGTGATAAATATAGGGTGATTCAAAAAGAAAACTTGAACGCTTCTGTTTATGTCATTAATATATGAAGCTTTGAAGTTTCATTTGGTTGCTAGGACTGCCGTTGGCCCATTTCTGTTGTTAAGGCAAAAGTGATGACTGCTCAACAGAAACTTCTTGTGTTATCATGTACAGCTGAAAGGAATCAATGAAATTTATTTTATCCATGATGGCTAAGTTTAGTAACCATGACCGTATGAAACAATTAACATTTATTATTTTTGCTACCATTTTCTTTATTTCATAATGTTTAATGGAACTTAATGCCATGCATTTCAAGCTGTTGCACAAATCTTCATGTGCTCTTTAGACCCAGAAATTTCTTATATTACATTATGTTAAACTATTCCACTGATTGCTGAGGTGATATCTGGGGTATTTGAGGAGTGGGTGAAGGAGGCAGTGGATAGCCATAAATTGACATATTGTGATGTCTTCTGGCCTTGATGCGGTTTATTTATATCACCACCTGTGTGGGATGCAGTCAGGTTTGCATCACATGTTGTGATGTTATTATCATTTGAATCACTTTTATTACATTCAGTTGCAAACTTAAAGATTTTCTCGTTCCATGATTTCATCTGTACATCTGGTGCATGTTATTGCACTATGCACTAATTTTTTGCTGTAACTCACTTGCACACCCACACCAACCCACTCACCCACACACATACACACACACAAATACCACCTGAAGATGATCACAACAGCTTGGAATGTGCAGCATTGAGTTAAATTAAACAAAATGAAATAAAGTGCCTGGTAACAAAAACAACAAATGTCAATTAAATCACTGAAAATTTTTCTGCTTGCAGTAGAAACCATGTATGCTTTTCATCCTCCTGATAGGTGGTGTATCAAACCTTAGTATAAACAATTTACAGAGAAAGGGTACTTGTGCAAAGGAAAAAGGTCCAGATGGTTGCACATGAATGAAGAAGGTGTTGGCCACATTTAGGAAGCATTGGCTCACATTCCAAATAAATTGATCTGCCAAGCTTCCAGAGAGCAGCAGATTTCATCATTGACCATTTGGAAAGTCTGAGACGAAAGCTTAATGATGAA
This sequence comes from Locusta migratoria, assembly GCA_026315105.1. Lineage (NCBI taxonomy): Eukaryota > Metazoa > Arthropoda > Insecta > Orthoptera > Acrididae > Locusta > Locusta migratoria. The sequence continues at coordinate 245,818,484 of CM048746.1, read as the reverse complement.
ACCTTATCATCTGAAATTTTTTGAAGCCCTTGTAGAACCTGATAGGGTGATAAGACTTGAGTTCAGCAAGTTTGTCCTTCAGCAAATTGAAGTAGATGACTTGTTTATTCATAACCTGATGTTTAGCCAAGAAGCTACATTTCACACAAACAGGAATGTCAATTGGATCAATGTCCACACATGAAGACTTAGAATCCATGGTCAACAGTTCAGCATGAGCATGATTTGTCTAAGGTGAAAGTTTTCTATCCCATTTTGTCAATAAAGTTTTTGGTTATATGTTTTTCAAAGGCACAACTGTAACTTGGCAAACCTATCTGCTTATCTGTCTGTCTATTTGAACGGAAAGTACCCAAAACAATGGATCAGCCATCATTTAGCTTGTGACAGAGCACTTTATCATTGGCCTTCAAGAAGTCCTGACTTCACCCCCCCCCAAGAGTTTTTTCTATGAGGGCATGTTAAAGATATGGTGTTCCAGGTGTTTCAACCTCTTGTTCCTAACAAGGAGGAACTGAAAGAAGTAATAACTGCAGTTGTCCAAACTGTTATGAATGAGATTCTACATACCAGCATGGAACAAGTTTGAGTATCAGGTTGACATTATCTGAGAGTCTTGAGCAGTGGCAAATATAGAATATATTTTCGAGGGGTGAGAGGGGGAGTACGGCAAGATTAATTAAAAAAAATTAAGTAGACATAACATGATATTTGTATAAGTTTTGTAGCTTGTATACTGAGGTTAATTTACGCTGAAGCCTCTTTTAGTTTACGGAGATCAATCTTATTTGTTGTCGACATTAAAACATTGACAGTTCTACAGTATGTCTGCCTAAGTGTACTTGTGTCTGTGTAAATGTGTGGGTGTATGTGCATTTATTTACCTTCCATTTTTCCCCCAAGGTAAGTCTTTCCTGTCCCGGGATTGGAATGGCTCCTTACCCCCTTCCTTAAAACCCTCATCATTTCCTTTTCCCTCTCCTTCCCTTCTGCCTGATGAAGCAGCTAGGCTGCGAAAGCTAGCATTTTTGTGTGTGTGTGTGTCTGTGTGTTTATTTGTTGCTATTACTGCCTGTGCCCTTTCGCCTGGTAAGTGACTTCTTCTATTTTTTACGTATATATATATATATATATATATATATATATATATATATATATATATATATATATATATATTTAACTGGCACCAACTTCACATTCACACCCCTCACCAATACAGAGGAGTATGACAGTCCACCATGGCAAAGCCTTCACCCAGCATTCATTAAAATAACTCAGATACCATTCTTACACACACACACACACACACACACACACACACACACACACATATATATATATATATATATATATATATATATATATATATATATATATATATATACATTTTACTTATTTCAGTAAAGGGGAGAGGGGAAGAGGGGGCAGGCCCTTGATATGGGTGGGTTTGTATTGAACATCTTTGAACTTGTTTACTACTGAAAAATATTGTTAAAAACGAGACAGAATGGCTGGCCAGTACTTACCACTGTGCTGTACCACCAATAGTAACATAAATGAAGAAACAGAAAAAAGGGGACAAAAAGGACAAGCTTTCGGAACACAGTTCCTTCGTCAGGTGAGAGAGAAGGTCATGAAGGTGGTGTTTCAGGAGTGTGGACGTCAAATATACTGCATGTATGTACTGAGCCAAGCCAGAGAGGATAAATAAAACCAAAGAGGAAAGATCAAGTAGCAAAGAGAAGAGAAGATGAGTGAAATGAATGATGCTGAGGGGTGTAGGAGGGGCGTGAGGGGGGTGTCTAAAACATTTTCCATTAACAGGGAAATATGGATGGACACATACACACACACACACACACACACACACACACACACACACACACACACACGGAGAGAGATAGAGAGAATGACAGAGAGAGCGAAAGCGCGAGAGGGCGAGAGGAGGAGGAGGAAGAGGAGAGAGAGAGAGAGAGAGAGAGAGAGAGAGAGAGAGAGAGAGAGAGAGAGAGAGAGGGAGAGAGAGAGAGGTAAGGAACGGATAATGAATAGGCGAGCTGAGGATGGAGGAAGGGGAGGGGTTAGCGTAGATTTAGGCCAGGGGGGTGGTGAGAGGAGAGGATATGTTGGAGGGCAAGTTCCCACTTCCGTAGCTTTGAGGGACTGGTGTTTGTTGGTACTATCCAAATGGCACGTGCGGTGTAACACGTGCCCAGGTCCCTGGAGTTATGCTGGAGGGCATGTTCTGCCACAGGATATTGGGTGTCCCCCAGGCGAACAGTCCTTCTGTGCCCATTCATCCGCTCAGCCAATTTGTTAGTAGTCATACCTTCATAAAAGGCTGAACAGTGGACTCATGTCTCACATGTGGCCCTGCCTTGAATCGGGTAGGTTTTTCCTGTGGTGGGGCTGGTGTATGTATTAGTGGGAGGATGCATTGGACCGGTTTTGCAGCGGGATCGGTTGCAGGGGTAGGAACCATTAGGTAGGGAGGGTCGTTTTGGGATGTTGTAAGGTTGGACAAGGATGTTGCAGAGGTTGGGAGGATGGCGGAAGGCTACTCTGGGTGGTGTGGGAAGAACAGTTTGGAGTGATGGTCTCATCTCAGGGCATGACTTGAGAAAGTCATAGCCCTGTTTGAGGAATTGGTTGAGGTATTCCAGGCCAGGATGGTACTGGGTGACTAAGGGGTTGCTTCTGGGTGGTCTGGGGTTCTGTTGAACCCTGTCTTGAACAATTCAGACCTCCCTCCCAAAAAGATCCTCTTGCTCTTCCTCAAAACCATCCATTGCAGGCATTCCAGGAATTCCTCACATCCAGCATTGTTTCCCAATCCTTCCTGAACAACATACCAACCATTCCTAACATCAACCCAGCTGAATCCAAAGCCATCCGAGAGCTGAAAGCGGACCGCTCCATTGTAATTCTCCCAGCGGACAAGGGTTCCACAACTGTGGTACTTGATCGAGGGGAGTATGTGGCAGAAGGGCTGCGTTAACTCTCGGACACCTTTACCTACAAACCTATTCCTTATGACCCCATTCCCTCAGTCCAGTCTGAACTACAGAAAATTCTTAAAACCCTAGGTCCGTTACAAGTTCTCACCACTGCCTCCTTAGAACTTCTCTCTGCACCTGAACCTCGCATGCCTACTTTTTACCTACTCCCTAAAATCCATAAAGAGAATCATCCTGGCTGTCCCATAGTAGCAGGTTTCAAAGCTCCAACGGAACGTGTCTCAGCTCTGGTAGAGCAACACCTCCATCCTGTATCCTGCAGGCTCCCATCCTATATCAAAGATACAAACCACTTTCTGGAACACCTCAAATCCATCCCTATGCCCCTCCCACGTGATAGCTTCCTTGTCACCATTGATGCTACATCCCTGTACACCAACATCCCTCACACCCATGGTCTATCAGCTCTGGAACACTATCTTTCCCAACGCCCACCTGAAAGCCTCCCAAAAACCTCATTCCTTGTCACACTTGCTAATTTCATACTCAACAATAATTACTTCACCTTTGAGGGCCAGACCTACAAACAAATCAGGGGGACAGCTTATGGGTACCAGGATGGCTCCTTCCTATGCCAACCTCTTCATGGGCTGCATGGAAGAGGCATTCCTTAAGACACAGAAGTTGCCTCCCCTGGTTTGGTATAGATTCATAGATGATATCTTTGTGGTCTGGACTCACGGTGAAGAAACCCTTCTGAACTTCCTCCACGACCTTAACTCCTTCTCCAGCCTTAAATTCACCTGGTCCTTCTACAAAACTCAAACCACCTTCCTTGACGTAGACCTTCACCTTGCTGATTCTCACATCCACACCTCAGTCCATATTAAACCCACTAACAAACAACAGTACCTCCACTTTGACAGCTGCCATCCCTTCCATATTAAATGATCCCTTCCCTACAGCCTGGACATCCATGGGAAATGTATCTGTTCCAGTTCCGAATCCCTCACCAGCTACAACAACAATCTATCCAATGCTTTCCTGTCCCGCAACTACCCGAAAGACCTCGTCCACAAACAGATCTCCCGAGCTGTCCATTTCTCTCCCTCCAAAAACAATGTTCCTAACCCCAGACCACCCAGAAGCACCCCCCTTAGTCACCCAGTACCATCCTGGCCTGGAATGCCTCAACAAATTCCTCAAACAGGGCTATGACTTTCTCAAGTCATGCCCTGAGATGAGACCATCACACCACCCAGAGTAGCCTTCCGCCGTCCTCCCAACCTCCGCAACATCCTTGTCCAACCTTACAACATCCCAAAACGACCCTCCCTACCTAATGGTTCCTACCCCTGCAACCGATCCCGCTGCAAACACATACTCCAGCCCCACCACAGGAAAAACCTAACCGATTCAAGGCAGGGCCACATGTGAGACAACACATGTCATATACCAGCTGACATGTGTCCACTGTTCAGCCTTTTATGTTGGTATGACTACTAACAAATTGGCTGAGCGGATGAATGGGCACAGACGGACTGTTCGCCTGGGGGACACCCAATATCCTGTGGCAGAACATGCCCTCCAGCATAACTCCAGGGACCTGGGCACGTGTTACACCACACGTGCCATTTGGATAGTACCAACAAACACCAGTCCCTCAGAGCTACGGAGGTGGGAACTTGCCCTCCAACATATCCTCTCCTCCCGCCACCCCCCTGGCCTAAATCTATGCTAACCCCTTCCCTTCCTCCATCCTCAGCTCACCTATTCATTATCCGTTCCTTACCTCTCTCTCGCCCTCTTGCTCTCTCTGTCATTCTCTCTATCTCTCTCCGTATGTGTGTGTGTGTGTGTGTGTGTGTGTGTGTGTGTGTGTGTCCATCCATATTTCCCTGTTAATGGAAAACGTTTTAGACAGCCCCCCCCCCGCCCCTCCTATACCCCTCAGCATCATTCATTTCACTCATCTTCTTTTCTCTTTGCTACTTGATCTTTCCTCTTTGGTTTTATTTATCCTCTCTGGCTTGGCTCAGTACATACATGCAGTATCTCTGATGTCCACACTCCTGAAACACCACCTTCATGACCTAGGTCGTGAACTACCTTTCCCTTCTGTTCCCATCCTTTCTTCTTCCATTCTCTCCCACCTGACAAAGGAACTGTGTTCTGAAAGCTTGTCCTTTTTGTCCCCTTTTTTCTGTTTCTTCATTTATGTTACTATCGGTGGTACAGCACAATGGTAAGTGCTGGCCAGCCATTCTATCTCGTTTTTAACAATATTTATCATCTCTGAAGAGAATTTTCATCATTAATCAATTACTACTGAAAAACCTTATTTAAGTAGTCTTCACATTTGTTAATCAAGGTTCCACCATGTTTCTTTGATTAAATACGTTTTCAAAGTTGTGGTATTCTTTTGAATAGTAATTGAAGAAAAATAGCTGACAGTGAACATTTAATTACATCAATGGCAAAAGTTGAAAATACTTGCTGGACCAGGATTGAAACATGGCGTCCTCTTCACTAGGCAGGTGTACTGACCACAATGCCATCTGGACACAGAGCCCACCACAACTGCTCAGACTACGATATTACTTTGTCTGTGCACTATTGACAGAATGGACAGTGTGTTGAAAGGAGCATATAAGATGGACATTAACAATAGCAAAAAAAGGGTAATGGAATGCAGTCTTAGAATATCAGGCAATGCTGAAGGAATTAAATTAGGTAATGAATCAATAAAGCTGGTAAATCAGTTTTGTTACTTGGGCAGTAAAATAACACATGATGGTCGCAGTACAGAGGATATAAAATGCAAAATGGCAATGTGAAGAAAAACATTATTGAAAAATAGAAATTTGTTAACACAAAATATTAATTTAAGCAAAATGTTCAAATGTTTGTATAGCTTATGGGACTTAACTACATGGTTATCAGTCCTAATTTAAGTATAAGGAAGTCTTTTCTGAAGGCATTTGTGTGGACTGTTCCTTTGTATGGAAGTGAAACATGGATGATAAACAATGTAGACAGGAAGAGAATATAGGCTTTTGAAATGTGGCTTTACAGAAGCATGTTGAAGATTAGGTGGTGGATTGCACAAATAATGAGGAGGTACTGAACAGAATTGGAGAGAAAAGGAATTTCTGGCATACCTTGACTAAAAGAAGGCATCAATTGGTAGGACACATTATTAGACATCAAAGAATCATGAATTTAGCATTGGAGGGAAGTGTGTGCGGTAAATATCACAGAGGGAGACCAAGAGTTGAATATACAGTAGTAAGCAAATTCAAATGGATGTAGGTTGCCATTCTTATGAGGAGAGGCTTGCTCAGGATAGAGTAGTGTGGAGAGCTGCATCACATCAGTCTCCGGACTGAAGACCATAACAACAACAGTCATGGCCATTTGCTGATCCCAGTAAGAGTTCAAACTTGGTGTACATATACACTGAAGGGATCAATGGGCTGTCATTACCTTAATTATATATGTTGTGTATGTTATTTAGGATTGTTTGAAATAACAGACATTGCATCCATCATTACTATTGGTGAAAGAAGCATCACATACTTGGGTACTAAATTACAACAGCACACTAATAGATAATGTTCTGTCTGCTGGCAGAAGCCCCTGCCAGGTAGACCTCACTCACAACATCCCTGAACACTGAGAAGCATACAGGACTCCATGCTGGCAACCCAGGAATCGAAACAAGCGACAGGGAAATCAAAACAAATAAACAGAATTATCTTGATGCTAACTTGGACCTTTCCTTCCAGAGGTCACCACCCAACCACAACCAACAGGATTCCTACTCCAGGCCAGTGTTCGTCTATATAAGTGCAGCCCAGCCGATTCACCGGCAGTTCCTGTCTTACCCCGGAAACAGGGAACCAGCTGCTAGTTAGAAGATCGTCATACATTCGCAAGATGCCATCATCAACCACCAGACATACCAGGACCAGGCTACCTACCTCGATGGCTAATTTTGTAATTTTGTGAACTACATGTCAATCAGTATATAGTTGATTGTTTGTGTGACAGTAGTGATTAGTCAGTAAATCATTATGAACTAGTACACTGAGAATACTTCAATGGTGATGAGTAAGGAAACAAACCAGACATGAAGATGCCGTGAGATGAACAACTGAGTGTCCACCAAGTTTTGAATGAAATTTTCCACTAGTTTGCTCAATAACAACAATAACTGGTGCAGAAGTCAGGAGTCTGTGCCACCCGACAGCACTGCCTCCGTTCCCAGCTTTCAGTGATGATGTCGAAGAATTGGAGATATATGAGAAGTGCATAAAACAACACTTCATGATCCATCGAATATCCCAGGAGGATGACCAGTGTGCATTCTTCCTATCCCGGAACCATTCGAAGCTGTTTAGATTACATTAATACTTGTTCCATAGATCATAGATACAACATTTCGTAAAGATGTGGAATGTGTCTGTCTAGTAAATGTTGTTTACACTTGACAAAGATATTTTAAGGATTTTTGATTACATTTTTTTTTTGTTTTTTATTTATTTTTTTAAATTAATTTTTTTTTATTTTTTATTTATTTATTTATTTAATATATATATATATATATATATATATATATATATATATATATATATATATATATATATATATATATATATATATATATATATATATTTTAAAGTTTTATCTAAAACTTCATCTACATTGTAGAAGAAGTTGCCATTCAGAAATTCCTTTAATTTCTTTTTAAATACTAGTTGGCTATCTGTCAGACTTTTGATACTACTTGGTAAGTGACCAAAGACTTTTGTGGCAGCATAATTCACCCCTTTCTGAGCCAAAGTTAGATTTAACCTTGAATAGTGAATATCATCCTTTCTGAAGTAATTTATCCATTTCAGCAACTATTCAGGTTATAAATAAAATTCAGCAACCAGTTGCTTGTGATTATTTATTTTAGACGACCGGTTTCGGGTGCTTGAGAGCTCTTCTTCTGGTCTCTATCCAGAAAAACAAGTGGATTAGTATACAGTAAAGGCTATAAAACATACAAAAGTCAGTTACAGAAATTTGAAGCAGTTTGGAACCAAATCAATTGTAATAAAAGGTATGTTCATATAATGGGATAAATTACCATTTATTCGGTTCCAAACTGCTTCAAATTTCTGTAACTGACTTTTGTACATTTTATAGCCTTTACTGTATACTAATCCACTTGTTTGTCTGTATAGAGACCAGAAGAAGGGCACTCAAGCACCTGAAACTGGTCGTCTAAAATAAATAATCACAAGCAATTGGTTGCTGAATTTTATTAATTTATCATCCTTTCTTGTAGTGTTGTAGCTATGCATGCTGTTATTACTTTTGAATTGGCTTGGATTGGTAATAACAAATTTCATGAGTGAATATATGTATTGTGAAGCTACAGTGAAGATCCCTAGATCCCTAAATAAATGTCTGCAGGATGCTCTTGGGTGGGCTCCAGCAATTATTCTTATTACACGCTTTTGTGCAATGAATACTTTTTTACTTAATGTTGAATTGCCCCAGAATATGATCCTATATGAAAATAATGAATGAAAATAGGCGTAGTAAGCTAATTTACTAAGATATATATCACCAAATTTTGCAATGACTGATAGCATAAGTAGCTGAACTCAAACGTTTCATGAGATCTTAAATATGTTTATTCCAATTCAGTCCCTCGTCAATGCAAACACCTAAAAATTTTGAATATTCTACCTTAGCTACAGATTTATGTTCAAAGTCTAAATTTATTAATGGTGTCATGCCATTTACAGTATGAAACTATATATACTGGGTTTTATCAAAGTTTAATGAGAGTCCATTTGTAGAGAACCACTTAATAACTTTCTGAAAGATATCATTTACAATTTCATCAGTTAATTTCTGTATGTCAGGTGTGATAGCTATACTTGTATCATCAGCAAAAAGTACTAGCTTAGCATCTTCGTGAATGTAGAATGGCAAGTCATTAATATATATTTAGAACAGCAAGGGACCCAACACCGAACCATGTGGGACCCCATTTTTGATAACTCCCTAGTTAGAGAAATTAATTGTTTTATCTATATCATGTGAACTGCTTATTTCAACTTTCTGCACTCTTCCTGTTAGGTATGATTTAAACCATTTGTGCACTGTCCCACTCATACCACAATACTGAAGCTTATCTAGAAGAAGCCCATGATTTACACAATCAAAAGCCTTTGAGAGATCGCAAAAATTCCCAACTAGTGATGTCTGGTTATTCAAAGCATTTAATATTTCATCATTGAACATATATATAGCATTTTTGATACGAATATTATAGAGGAAAAAATTCCCAACAGGAAAAATATATGTATAATGTCTGTGTAAATGTGTGGGTGTGTGTGTATTTGTTTACCTTCCTTTTCCCCCCCCCCCCCCCAAGGTAAGTATTTCCTGTCCCGGGATTGGAATGACTCATTACGCACTCCCTTAAGACCCTCATCATTTCCTTTTCCCTCTCCTTCCCTTCTGCCTGATGAAGCAGCTAGGTTGCGAAAACTAGTGTGTATGTGTGTGTGTGTGTGTGTGTGTGTGTGTGTGTGTGTGTGTGTGTGTTTATTTGTTACTATCACTGCCTGTGCTCCTTCCCCTGGTAAGTAGACTTCATCTATTTTTTTTACATACATAGCATTATCAGTTGAAAAGCTATTTTGAAAACCAAACTGACATTTTGTTAGAACTTTATTTTTACTAATATGTGAAGCAACTTGAGAATACATAACTTTTGCAAAAAATTTTGATAATGTTGTAAGAAGTGAGATGGGGCGGTAGTTGTTGACATCGGACGTATCCCCTTTTTTATGCAAAGGATTAATGATAGCATATTTCAGTCTATTCAGGAAAATACCCTGCTTTGAAGAGTTATTACAAATATGACTGAGAATCCTATTTATTTCCTGGGAACAAGTTTTTAATAACCTGCTGGAAATGTCATCAATTCCATATGACCGTTTACTCTTGAGAGAGTTTATTATTTTCCTAATTTCTGAGCGAGTGGTGGGTGGAATGTCGTGGGTATGACCTCTTCTATTAGTTGCCTTGCTCCTTCTAATGAACATTTAGATCCTATTTTCTCTGCAACATTTAAAAAGTAAACATTAAAAATGTTTTTAACTTCTGACTTTTTGTTAATAAAGTTTTCATTTGTTTTGATGGTAATACCCTCTTCCTCTGTTCTTGGTTGCCCTGTATCCCTTTTAATAATATTCCAAATTGCCCCGCCTGCTATTCAGCACATGAGAGGAAAGGTTGTCCAGATCATTGGGCTCAATGCTTACGCTGCAGCAGGGATGGACACCTGGTGTCCATCAGCTGCACCACCACCACTACAAACCCCAGCTTATTCCACCATGGGTGGTACCATGGCTGGTTGAAACTTGGAAAGTGCAACAATGGATATCAATCAGGTAGACACCACCACAGCATCCAAACTGTTCATAGAAGTTACTGTCAATGACAAGCCTTTGTGCCTACAAGTAGATACAGATGCAGCAGTCTTTTTGCTCAACTACGCTACTTACGCGCAAATTAGCTCACCCTTGCCCCCTCTCACCAACACCCAAGCACCTCCTGTAATAAACAGGAAATAGCACTACTTGGACAATTCTCGGCAAACGTCAAGTATAAGTCAGTGCAACATTCAGTCATCTTTTTGGTAGTCAACAGTGCCCTCACAACAGACTTATTTGGACTGGACCCTTCTGCTTATTTGGTTTTTCAATTGAGAACAATGTACACTTAATATCTCAACATGCCCCTTTTCCTGAAGTAGATGCCCTCTGCACTGAGTTTCAGTACTTGTTCTCACCAGGCATCGGCTCTGCAAAGGACTTTGAAGCCTCATTCCAGCCAGTCGTCCGTCCCCGCTACTTCCGGTCACGCCTGGTGTCCATAACGCTACAGCAACCAGTCCAGGAAGTACTTCAACACCTCCAGGATGAAAGGGTCATCCAGCTGGTGCGATTCAGTCCCTGGGCTATGCCACTGGTCATCGTTCAGAAGCCGGATCGCTGTCTATAACTCTGTGGTGATTTTAAAGCTACAGTTAACACTCAAGTACTGATCGATGACTACCCACTTCCTAGAACTGACGACCTTGGCTGTAAATTAGCTGGGGGTACCTACTTTACAAAAATTGACCTGGCAGAGGCATACCTGTAAATTCCCTTATATTTCCAGTCCCAACAATACACCATCATGTTCGGCTTGGCCAGTGTTCCCACAATTTTTCAACAGTATCTCGAAAAACTTCTACATGATATTCCTGGATGTGTCAGTTATCTTGACAACATAGTCGTCACAGGTCCTCCCAGGCCGAGCGCATTACCAACCTCTGCATCCTCTTTCTCCACCTACCTGCAGCAGGCTTAAAATGTTATCTTTCCGAGTGTTCATTCTTTCAACTTTCTTTCCCAACCTTTTCCTACGTGGACACCACTTTCAACCTGTACCTCCTTCAGGACCTCCATCAGTTGAAATATTTTTTGGGCAAAATCTCATACTACAGAAAATTTGTACACTCAGTGGCTCAAGTGGCAGCACTTCTGTACCACCTTTGTTGCAAGAATGTACCATTGCATTGAACTCCGGGGCTTGCGAGAGCACCTTCCACACCCTTAATCAGCAGCTCCATTCTGCGGCATGCCTCATGTCATACACTCCAAACTTTCCCTTGGTACTTCCTCCTGATGCATCAGACTACAGTGTGGGAGCAGCCCTGTCCCACAAATTTCCGGATGGCACTGAATGCCCCAACTCTAAAGCTCTCTCCGCTGTCCAGCTTAAATATTATCAAATTGAGAAAGAGGCACTAGCTATTGTTTTTGCCTCCTCCAAATGCTATCCCCTACTTTATCCTTTCACCTAATTACGTACCGCAAGCTGCTCCTGTCGCTCTTCAATCCATCTGCATGTTTGCCAGCCAAGGTATCCCAACACATCCAGTGGTGGGCACTGTTGCTTTCCCAATTCAGATACACCGTGCACTTCTGTATCACCTCTGGGCATGCCAGTGCGGACGCCCTGTCCAAATTGCTGCAGGGACCAGACTCTGCTTTTGACCAATTGGACCTCCTTGCATTTCAGATCGTCAATGACGTGCAGGAAGCATTGAAGACTTTTCCAGTCACGGCCTCCAAAGTCGCTGCAGCCACCACGAGTGTCCCTCTCCTCCATGTCATCCAACAACATGTCCAACACAACTGGCCACCATATCCGCCTTCCAGGTATCAACACGATCTTCAGTTATACTATTGAATCCAACATCAGCTTTCAGTCCACCCAAAGAATCGTCATCTTGTAATCCCTACAGCGAACAGTCCTCCACATTCTCTACCAAGGACACTGGGGGATTTACCACACCAAATCCCTCGCCAAACAACATGTCTTCTGGATCGAGCTTACCTCATATGTCAAGGAGATGGTGTGGCGCTATAAAGTCTGTGCCCAGATGCTACCACACCCCCCTCGAAAATTCCTCTCCTGGCCAAAAGCATCTGGTTCCTGGTAACAAATTCACCTTGACTTTGCTGGCCCATTCCTAGGACACCAGTGGCTCTTAGTGACAGATGCTTTTTCTCATTTTCCATATGTGGCTTGTTGCTCGGTAATCACCACCGAAGCGACCCTCTCTGCCCTTAAGAAAATCTTAAATGCAATCGTCACTGATAACAGGCCGCAGTTTTGGAGCCAGGAATTCCTTTCCTTCTGCACTACCAACAATATCCAGCACCTCCTCACCCCGTCATTCCACCCCCAGTCTAAGGTGAAGCAGAACGGCTAGTCAGAACCTTCAAAGCCCAAATGATCAAATACACCAAAGATCACAACCTTAGAGATTGCATTGACACTCTTCCTCAGTTCTTATCAAGCTACTCCAGTGGGGGACAAAAGCTCGGCGGACTTGCTTCATAGCCGCCAACCACAACCTCTCCTCCATCCCCTCTTGCTCACTCCAAAAGATCAGGTCCCATCTGGCCCATTCTGTTTCTCCCTGGCCGATTCACTGGCAGTTCCGTTCTTACCCCATAACCAGCTACTAGTGAGAAGATCGTCATATCTTTGCAAGATGCCGTCAGCAGTCACCAGACATACCAGGACCAAGCTACCTACCTTGAGAGTTAATTTTGTGAACTATGTGTCAACATGCTACCCCCATGAATAATAGACATTGCCGAGGTGGGGTGGCTTGCGTGCCTAAACGATGCAGATAGCCGTACCGTAGGTGCAACCACAGCGGAGGGGTATCTGTGGAGAGGCCAGACAAACGTTTGGTTCCTGAAGAGAGGCAGTAACCTTTACAGTAGGTACAGGGGCAACAGTCTGGATGATTGACTGAGATGGCCTTGTAACATCAGCTAAAATGGCTTTGCCATGCAGTTACTGCAAACGGCTGAAAGCAAGGGGAAACTACAGTCATTACTTCTCTCGAGGACATGCAGCTCTACTGTACGACTATATGATGTTGGCGTCTTCTCGGGTAAAATATTCTGGAGGTAAAATAATTCCCCATTCGGATCTCCAGGCAGGGACTACTCAGGAGGATGTCGTCATCAAGAAAAACAAAACAGGCATTCTACGGGTCAGAGCGTGGAATGTTCTAACCCTTAATCGTGTAGGTAAGCTAGAAAATTTCAAAAGAGAAATGAATAGGTTAAAACTAGATATGGTAGGGATTAGTGAAGTTCAGTGGCAGGACGAACAGGATTTCTGGTCAGGTGAGTACAGGGATATCAGTACAAAATCAGTTGGTGGTAACACAGAAGTAGGTCTGACAATGAATAAGAAAATAAGAATGCAGGTAAGCTACTATGAACAGCATAGTGAACACATCATTGTAGTAAAGATAGACATGAAGCCAACACTGACCACAGTAATGCAAGTTTATATGCCAACTAACACAGCCGATAATGAGGATATCAAAGAAATGTATGAGGAGATAAGAGAAATCATGCAGAAAGTCAAGGGAGACGAAAACTTAATCGTGATGGGGGACTGGAACATGGTAGTAGAAAAGGGAAGAGAAGGAAATGTAGTAGGTGAATATGAACTGGGAAAAAGTAATGAAAGAGGAGACTGCTAGGTAGAATTTTGCACAGAGCACAATTTAATGATCACCTTGGTTTAATCATCACAAAAGAAGGCTGTATACATGGAAGAGACCAGGAGACACTGCAAGCTACCAGATTGACTTTATAATGGTAAGGAATAGATTTAGAAACCAGGTTCTAAACTGTAAGACATATCCAGGCACAGATATAGACTCTGACCATAACTAATTGGTTATGAACTCCAGATTAAAACTTAGGAGACTACAGAAAGGTAAAAATGTTAGGATATGGAACCTGGACAAATTGAAGGAACCAGAGGTGGTTGAGAGTTTAAGAGGGAGCATTAGGCAAGGATTGGCTGAAATGGGGGAAAGTAATACAGTAGAAGAAGAATGGGTAGCTCTGAGAGATAGGGTTGTGAAGGCTGTAGAGGACCATATAGGCAGAAGGACAAGTCCTAATAGAAATCCCTGGATAACAGGATATACTGAACTTGATTGATGAAAGGAGAAAATATAAAAATTCAGCAAGTGAAACAGGCAAAAGGGAGTACAAACGCCTGAAAAATGAGATTGACAGGAAGTGCAGACTGGCTAAGCAGGAGTGGCTTGAGGACAAATGCAGAACCATAGAAGAATGCATAACTAGGGGAAAGGTAGATACCACCTACAGGAAAATAAAAGAGATATTTGGAAACAAGAAAAGCAGCTGTATGAATATCAAGAACTCAGGTGGAAAACCAGTACTAAGCAAAGAGGGGAAATCTGAACTATGGAAGAAATACATAAGAGGGCCTATAAAAGGAAATAAACTTGAAGGCAGTATTCTAGAAATGGAAGACGAAGTGGAGGAAGATGAGAAAGGAGATATGATACTACGAGAAGAATTTGACAGAGCGCTGAAAGACTTGAGTCGAAACAAGGCCCCTGGAGTAGATGATATTCCATCTGTACTGCTGATATCGTTAGGAGAGCCAGTTATGAAAAAATTGTATCACCCGGTATCCAAGATGTATGAGACAGGGGAAATACCCTCCGACTTTAAGAAGAATATCATAATTCCAATTCCAAAGAAAGCAAGTGCAGACAAGTGTGAAAATTACAGAACTATCAGTTTAATAAGTCATGGTTGCAAAATACTAACATGAATTATTTACAGACGAATGGAAAAACTTGTGGAATCTCGAGGAAGATCAGTTTGGATTTAGGACGAATGTAGGAACACGGGACGCAATACTCACATTACATGTTGTTCAATCTGTACATTGAGCAGGCAGAAGCATGAAGAGCTGCATCAAACCAGTCTGCGGACTGAAAACCATAACAACAATGTGTCAACATGTATTTAGTGATTGTTAGTGTGAGAGTAGTGATTAGTCATTGAATCATTGTGAACTATTACACTGAGAATATTTCAGATAACTTATTTTATAGACCAAGATAAATTTAACAACATAAATGCTTATAATGTTGAGAATGGTTTGGTGCACAGCTAGTTACATTAAATCAAAACAATCACAAATTTCAGGGAAAGCCTACAGCATTTAAGACTGGGTGGTGTACAAGGAACCTGATGCTAATTTTGTTTAATTAGTAAATATTAATTAGTTCATATCAGAGGTATATTGTTTAAGATCAGATAGTATGCTAATTAGTATTTATGTTAAAACTAATTAAATTCTTTTCTCATAATATTAAAGTAGGTATTACTATGTTCCACAAGTAATGTTAGGAAAGTTTTGCCCTCTTTAGTTTTTGTATAATTACCATTAATTATGAAAGTGCAGACGAGTGTTCCTGCAGCCATTCTGTAACAATTCTGGGTGTGTGGGTGTCAGTTGTCCTGCTGGAATGTCTGTCGGAATGCACAATTGACATGAATGACTGCAGGTGATCAGCCAAGTTACGCAGATACATGTCGCCTATCAGAGTTCTATATTGATGTATCAAAGGTGCCATATCACCCCAAATGTACGAGGTGCATCCAGAAAGTAAGTTCCATGTGGTTATATAAAACGAACGGGTACAGATACAGAAAAAATATTGATTGTACAAAAATCCACAACTGTTAAACTTCTTTTCTGCATAGCTTCCGAAATTTTGTAGGCAATTGTCGTAGCCTGGCACAAGGTTTTGTGTGCCTTTTTCATAGAATGTTGCCGCCTGTGTATTCAACCATGTGGTAACATGTTCTTTCAGCTCGTCATCATCGTTGAAGTGTTGTCCACCAAGGACAGATTTTAGGTGTAAGAAGAGGATTACTGTCAAAAGATTTTTTTTTTCACGATAATGCCTGACCTCACACACCGAATGTGACCAAACAATTCCTATGGAAATTTCAATGGGACCTGTTTGATCATCCTCCACACAGCTTGGACCTCTCTCCTAGCGACTTTTATCTCTTCTTACACTTAAAATCTGTCCTTGGTGGTCAACACTTCAACGATGATAAAGAGCTGTTACCACATGGTTGAATACACAGGTGGCAACCTTCTGTGAAGGATGCATGCAAAAACTTGTGGCAAACTATGACAAATGCCTACAAAATTTCGGCAGTTATGTGGAAAAATAGTTTAAGAGTTGTACAATTTTGTGCAATAAAAATTTCTTCTGTATCTGTGTACAATTTCATTTTATTACCAAACGGAACTTACTTTCTAGACACACCTTGTATATGCCCCACATGATTACAGAGCCTCCACAAGCTAACATGCAGGGTCCATGGATTCATGAGGTTGTCTCCGTAATTGTACTTGTCCATATCCTCAGTACAATTGGAAATGACAATTCATCTACATCTACATATATGCTCCACAATCCACTGTAAGGTGTGTGGTGGGGGGTACACTGTACCATTACTAGGCATTTCCTTTCCTATTCCACTTCCAAACAGAATGAGGGAAAAAAGAATGTCTGTGTGCCTCTGTAAGAGCACTAATTTCTCTTATCTTGTCTTTGTGTTCACTACGTGAAATGTAAGTAGGCAGCAGCAATATCATTTTGCAGTCAGCTTTGAATTCTGCTCCTGTAAATTTCCTCAACTGAATACTCGAAAAGAATGTTGTCTTTCATCTAGCAATTCTCATTTGATTGATTGTGAAAGTCAGAGACACAGTGTCTCTTGACTTCCGCAATCCTTTTCCACAATCTTCATGACCTAGGTTGTGAATAACCTTCCCCTTCCTTTCCCATTCTTTTTTTTTCTCTTCTCTATTACCTGAAGAAAAAACCCTATTCCAAAAGCTTATATTATTTTCATCCTTTTTTCTTTCTATGTGTGACTATCAGTGGTACAGGAAAAAGGTAAGTACTGGCCAGCCAACCTATCTCTTTTAAAAAATAAAGTATGGCTATGGTAATTGTACATCAATCTTTTTATAGGTGGATGAATCTCTACTAACTTTTGCCTGTCTTGATTTGCGTGGTTTTTTTTTTTTTTTTTTTTTTTTTTTTTTTTTTTTTTTTTTTTTTTTTTTTAATCTACTTTATAGGCAGATATTTCTCTAATATTTTATTTAAAATGCATTTAAATATTGTTCACAATTCCTTTACATCTACTGTACTGGAACTAAACAGTATCCATGTATTTTCTAAGGGTGAGTCTAGCAATTGCTTATTGGCTCTTTCTAACAAAAACACGGTCCTAGCCGTTTTGATATTAACTTGGCCACCATGACACTATGATGTTATCATCATCACTAACTCTTGTCTCTAGGCTGACATTGTTAATATGGTTGAGCCTGGTTTTATATATAAGGTCTAAAATATTTCCATTGCATGTGGGCTTTCAGTTTTAACTGCTCAAGACAGTTTTCAGAAAATGTGTCTAATAGCAGCTCACAAGACTGCTTGTCTGTACCACCTGAAATGAGACTAGAGAGGTCTCAGTATATACTCCTAAGGTTGAAGTCTCCCCACAACTAATATACACACTATCTGACATAGACTTTCTTTGAATGACTCTAAAACTGCTACAGCAGCACTGAGGAGCCAGTAAAAACACCCAACTACCAGCTTTACTTCTCTTAGACCTGTTACATGTGTCCAGATAATTTCACAGTCACTCTCAACTTTGACCTCGATAGAAACAATATGTTTGTCCACTGCAATGAACACAGTCCCTCCAGTTGTGTCTGATCTCTTTCTGAAATACATTCCACACCTTGGTAAATATTTCTGAGCTTCTCACATCTTGATTTAACCAGCATTCTGTGCCTAAAAGTATCTGAGCATAATAATTTTCCTGCGGCACGGTAAATTTGGGAATTTTGTTTTTAATGTTTTGAAAGTTTTTAGCGAATATTTTGATAGCTGAATTATTGTTCAGAATGCGCCCTGAATTTGTTGTCTGAATGTTGACTGGCAAATGCTCATCAGAGCTAGTGCCTAGCCTAAAAAGTCCCATGTGCCCCCACAAGTACTCTGCTACCCAACTACCTGCTACCTTTTAATTAGCGCACCCCTGATCTATCTGGGGGCACCGAACAATTCCCCACCCAATAACACAGCTCCAGAAGTCTGCAGGCATGACTCACAGAGTTGGAAGTCCCTGGTCAGACCCTCTACTCGGCTTCAATTCAAAGGACCCTGATCAACCCTGGGAACAATGCTACAATCGACAGCTCTGCTTGCATCTCGTGTGCTGCCAGCCACCAGTAGGAACTGAGGAAGTCCTCAGGACCCAAGTGACAGACATCACTGGTGCCGATGTGAGTCACAAACTGCAGCCGATCACACCCCGTAAATCTGATAGCTGCCAGCAAGGCCACCTCCATGTCTCGGATGCGGCCCCCAGCAGACAAGTGGACGTTGAAATTATTTCCGGATCTTGACACTATCTGCTAAAGAGTTCCATCACATGCCTAACATTGGAGCTCCCAATAACTAATAATACCATCCCCACCCCCACTTTCCATGCATCTGCTCAGACCCTGCTGAAGGAGTAGGCACATGTCCACTTACAGGGCTAACGGGAATGGCCAGACAGCCAGCCTCCACATTGGCCTTCCGCCTCAAGCATTGCGAAAACCATTCAACCTGCCACTCCCCTTGCGGAGAGGGCCCTCGACTATGTCTGGTACACATGAAGCTGCCTCAACAGCAGGAACAGAGGATGAAGCATAAGACATCTGAGATATCTCCTCACCTGACGCACCAGACTCCCCACCACTGCTGCACCCTGAGGCTGCAGCCTAAAGAAGGATCACCATAGCCAGCAGCATGCTCAGATTTTCGCGAACTGTGGCCAGCTCCTCCTGTGACCACACACAACAGGCACAAATCCTTTTCATTCTAAATAATCAACTTTTAACTAGTCTAGTAATTTGATAAAAGTGGCTGGCAGTTGACTGAACTGTGATCAGTGGTAACTACATTATATATAAAAAAAAAAAAAAAAAAAAAAAAAAAAAAACGGAACTCTCTCTGGGTGTTTTCAAAATAAACACGAAAATCTAGTCACACACCACTATCAAATACATGAGAATAAAAGCTTTCTAAAAGCGAAACACACGAATAAAGAAGTGACAAGTAAGAAAAATACAGTCATGCTAATACTTAAATTACGTAGCTTGTAGCACAAACAAAATCTGCCAAGTACGTTAGAATAAACCTCTTAAAAAGAGAAGCATTAACAAAAATGGAGAAATTGACTGGTAATGAAATTTGCACAAACTGAATTATGCTGCATAGTGCTCTGAATGATGTGACACTGGCGGCCGAGGGCAGTATGTTTCCAGTCTTCAGCTGTCCGATGTCAGTGTTGGCAGATCCAGGTAACATATAAAGCTTTGTGTCATGCAATCAGAAAGGGTACACAAGTTGGCCTTCAGATCTGAAATCATATATCAATGATGTTTCATTGAACTGTTTGCACGCTGATACTTGTTGGTGGCACAGTATTAAAATCTGGAGAAATTTGCAAAAGGAATTGCATTTCTATTGTGTTGAATGGATATCTCCAGACAACTTTGTTCTGTTTTTGCAGGTTCTTTTTGTGGCCATAGAGATGTTTATTCCTGATATTCATAGTGCACTTGTGACATGATCATGTGGAAAAATCCCAATCTCTTTGCTACCTTGGAAATGTGTCCTTTCTCTCATGTGCCAAAATAACATCACCTTCAAACTCACTTAAATTGTTATAACCTGCCATGGTAACAGGAGTAACCAATCTAACACCTGCACCAGACACTTACTGTTTTACTGCACATCGTCCTTTGATTGCTTACATATCTTTTTGTATGCATATGCATGCCTATATCAGTTTATTTGGCTCTTCAGTGTATTTTTTTTTATTAACTGACATGTTTCACATCATTACAACATGTTGTATTTATGCTCTGTGAAACAGGTACTAATCTGATATAATCTGTGGAAATGGTAAATTGTGTTTCTTTCCTGAATAGATATGGATTACCATAATAAGATGAAATTCCAAAGTGTATACTGTTTTTTATTAACTGTTAGTTATCAGTTATGGATATGGTTTAATACAACAACACAAAATGCAAGTACTTTATTTGAGCATCATGAGGGAAGAGCGATGCTTACATCCTTACAAGCACAGTCTACAAAATCTGTCCAAAACATTATCATTTGAAATATCTTCCTGTGCTCATTTTCCTATTATCCTTCCTAATGCCAGTGTTGTGCCAATGTGTTGATGTACCCATGTCATAGTAGGTTTGATAGGAAGAATGTTGACCCAAGTGCGTATCACTGTAATATGTCTTTTTCAGCATCCAAAGAGACAATTTGGCGCACCTCTGCGAGTGGCATGGGGGGAAGCACCCCGGTTTGCCTCCACCCCCCCCCCCCCTTTAGATATATTTTCATTAAAAGATCTGCAGAATGTCTTACCTAGGCTTGTTCACGCTTGCCAACTTCAGCTGAGGCATCGGCCTACTAAGCTTCTTTATTTCACACTTTTGTTCCAAGCTTAAAGCCGAGTAATTTGTTTCTAAGAGATACTGAACATTGTTAATATTTCTTTGATAATAATTAATAAACACCAAGAACATATGAATATGCACATGGGCACTAAAACACTGTATGTAACTTATTACACTGTTAAGTAACTATAACAAAATGAATCTGTTGCAATGAAGTGACATGCTAACTTCGAGTCACGAGACACTAAGCATCACACCTTCCTAATCTTACACATATGCAAAGGCTGATCTCCCCCACATCTTTTCTAAGTGTTAAATATTTGTTACAAAGAAGAGTATAAACGTCATTTTCCCCCAAAATCACGACACATTTGCTAAAATTCCAAAGATATGTGACAAGAAACAATACAAAAGTCATTGTTGTTACAAATAAGATAGCTATTCTTAGTAGGTGGAGAGTAGTGCCTTCATTATTATTCATGATGGGAACTTCTGAAGGCATTTACAGTTGATGCATCTTTCATTTATAGTTATAAGATATTGTAGCAAATATGACATGTTTTTGATGAATCTTCAATGTGGCAAAAACAAATATAAAGGGCAGATGTTGCATTCATGGAGAATTTATGCATGCACAAGGTGATGTGCACAGTAGTTCCATCATCATGCTTCTGGATCATTTGTGCGAAGCCGCCAGAGCTCGACTAGCCAGGAGCTGGCGTCTCTACCAGCTCCAATGCCAATGTTAAAAGCAGAGTTTCCCTTTGCTCCTCAATGCCACAGGAGTGCTCCTATACTGCCTCCATGGGGTTCAGAAGAGAATTTGAACCTCAACCACACATGCGCATTGCAACGCTGTGGCCACTGCCGAGTGCTGCCTATATTAAGTGGCCACGTTAAAACTTGTATACATGCTGTCTCCATGACATAAAATGTTTCTCATGTGCTAAAAATACTTTTAATAATGGAAAGTCCAGGTTGGAATTAATAATATAGTAAGAACAGTTTACAACTCACCGCAAAGACGTGGCGACGAGCTGCGATAGGCACATACAAAAGACACACACATACAACACTTTCAGTTATTGGCCATCAGTTCCTACCTCTCTATCCCAAACCTCACCATGATTTTCTGTGTGTGTTTGTGTGTGTGTGTGTGTGTGTGTGTACACGGTCTTGTGCACTTACAGTGTGCATGCATTTTATTTTATTTATTTATTTATTATTGTTTTAAATATTTATTTTGTTTATTTTATTTTATTTTTCTCCCCTCACCCACCTCCCCACTCCATTCCTAAGCTGCATCTCGTTATTCCCATCTAACCCATCCCCATCACCGTGACGTAACCTTCCTATCCCCTCTCTCCTCCCCTCCCCGCCCCTTCCCACTCGTCCCCGATTTACTCGCTGCAGAGCGTGATTCGAACTGCCGCAGCCAGAGATGATGGTTGTATGACTGTGTTGTGTGCCTGTGTGATTGCGTGAGTGTTCTATTTTCTGAAGAAGGCCATGGCCGATAGCTGAAAGTGTTGTATGTGTGTGTCTTTTGTATGTGCCTGTCGCAGCTCGTCACCACATCTTTGTGGTAAGTTGTAAAATTACTATACTTTTAATGTGCTTTTACAATGATCTGATAGAAGAACGAAACGAAGAATGATATTTATTTATTTACTTTTTTTTTACAATGAGCTTTTTTCTGGGAGGTTCACTGAACTGGTGAACACGTATGATGCACTGCCACTCTTCACAATGTTTTTTGTTTCATATATATGTCACAACAAATTAGACAAAAGGTTATGTCATTTCAGATGTAGGTAATTCTCAAAATGTATTGTTACAGGGACCGGTCCAAAACAAAGAAGTCAGTCATTAAAAAAAATCAATCAGTACAAACTGAAGTTCACCCTGTACCAACATACATTGACCCTGATTATATCTGGAATGAATGGGAGCTTAAACGGAATGCCATCAGACTGGTGAGTAGTTTGAAAAATGAATGATATGGAGAAAATTTATATAAAAATATTCAGTTTAGCAAGTCTACATTAACATCTACAAGTATACTCTGCAAGCCACAATACGGGTTGTGACAAAGGGTACTATATGTATCACTGTCACTTCTTCATTTTCTTACTCCTGTTGTGTTCAGTTCATGGGAAAATGTCTTCTGATAAGCTTTCACATTGACTCTAATCTCTCAAACTGTCAAGGTTTTTTTACAAGATGTGTGTTGGAGAAAACATTGTATTCATTGACTATTTGAGAAATGTATGTTCTCAGAACTTTGCCAACAGCTCATACCATGGTGACAACATCTGGCTTACACCATCTGCCAGTGGAATCGGCTAATCATCTCTGTGATACTTTTGCACATACTAAATGAACCTGTGGGGATGCATGCATTCTAAACCTCAATGACATGTAGTTATATGGCTTACACGAGACACAACACAACACATCGTGACACAATATGGCATGTCACAACTGACATGGGACATCACATCCTGCACAGGTAGTAATGTGTCAAGACTTAATATTTGCCAAAATGTGACATCTAATGCGACATATGTTCCTGATATGATATTTTACATGGCAGTACACGATATTGCCGTGAGACACCACATAAAACAACTGCCGGTGTGGCGCAGGGGTAGCGTCACCGACTGCGGTGCTGAAGGTCGCCTGTTCAATCCTGCCCACTGGCAAAAATTTATTTCTTTGTAATTAACAATTCCAGAATGTTCTACACGGTTCTTATGTTCACTTGTAAATTCTACTTGTTTCTTATGTTAACTGTTCTTCTAATTTCTTGTACATTCTGTCTGTGTATAAATAGCAGAGCACTCTGCCCGAGAGGCAGTCAGTGCTGCGTGTATGTTAAGTTCGTAATAAACGTGCTTTCAGTATAAGTGCTGTGTGCAGTTGCCTTCGAAGTCAAGCCTGCTTCCATTGCAACGTGACATTGTTTGGTGGAGGCGCCGCATATCCTATGCAACAGCTACATCACTGTGGCTCCGATTAGGCAACATAAAAGCCATCGCTTACATTGACTGGAACCGGAATACAAGGGACTTACTGAGTACATCCTTCCAAGAGTCTGTATCACCAGAAGAAACCAATGGTAAGCCAGCTGCACATCAGACACCCGTCGGTGTTCTCTTGAGACACTAGACAGGACCCCAACAAATGGCTAAAAGGGTTCGACCGAGTCGCCAAGTACAACAGGTGGGATCATAAGATGTGCTTGGCCAACGTTTATATCTACCTGGATGGAACAGCCTGGCAATGGTTCGAAAACAACAAAGAGAAGATGAATGACTGGGAAATGTTCCAGACGGAACTCAAGAAGGTGTTTGGAGACCGCCAGCGACAAATTCGTTCGGTGGAAGAACAACTGAAAAACCAGGCATGGCACGGCGACACAGTCATACATACAGAATGTTTTGGCCCTGTGTAACATAGTCAGTCCGAATATGACTGTGGCCGACAAAATCACGCACCTGATGAAGGGTAGAGCAGAAGACATGTACCAAGCCCTTCTGATAAAAGACGTCGCTATGACGGAAGAGTTCATCATGTGGTGCCAGCGTATCGAAGAGATGCAACAAAGGGGGGTTGGATGAAAGAAGTATGACAGACTCCGCAATGTAGTCCCTATGGCCATTGTGAAAGACCAGCATGACTTCGCTTCCCTCATACAACAAATTGTGAGAGAAGAATTACAACAGTTTATGGCAGCCGGGACTATTAGACCGAGCAAGCACCAGATCATGGCCATGGATGTAAGTGACAAGGGAGCCGACACAACTCAGGAACAGGTATTTCAGGCAATAGCTCCTGTCTGCCCCGCCATTTGCACCCAACATGAAGAATGGTGTCGCCCTGCTATGACTTACATTGCAGCCGCCAAACGGCAGCCGCCAAACGGCAGCCCATGAACCAGCCTACGCAGGCACAATCAACTCCCCCGGCAACTATGACACCCCGCAGTAGAAAAGGCGTCTGGAGAATAGAAGACAAGAAACCACTATGTTTCCACTGTGGGCACCCTGGACACGTCGTAGACTACTTCAGAGAGAAAAGGCAAGTATTCAACGATTATTTTGCCACAAGACGTCAGCCATCAGAGCAGTTCTATCGCAGGCAATCACCTGCTGATGAGTTCAGTTGACCTATGGGAAGAAGCCCATCGCCGTACCCCAGATGAGGTCACTCCCCGACTCGCCGCAGCTATTCACCATCACCGTACAGAGATACCAGCCGCTCCCCTAGCCACCGTGCCCAGGAAAACTAAGCAAGGCAACCATCTACGGAGGTGAGGCCACTGCAGTTGAAAATCCTCCATGGACAACAACCGCTAAGATGTCGGGAAATCTCCTTGACCTCATAATCAACAGCCAAGCTGTCCAGGTACTTGTTAATTCAGGAGCGTCTCTCTCTGTATTGTCAGATAATTACCGCCGCACACTAAAGAAGACAATATTCTGTGATACAGGGGAAACTGTGCTGAAGGTCGCGAATGGAAAGTACGTCCAGCCAGCAGGAACTTCTGTCGCAAGAATAACCATCAACAACAGGACCCAGTTATTTGAATTTGTCGTGTTAACAGAATGTAGTCACAATGTCATTCCCAAGCTATCATTCACTGTGGAAGATCTGAGCTGCAAATTGAAGAAGTTGTTCCGATGGGTACATGTAATACAGAATTTTCTCGGAAGTTATTTGCCGTTGCCAATGTGACGATCCCACCATTGACAATGAGAAGACAGATGAGCGATTAAACTGTGAAGTGCTTGTTGATAATAAAAAGTTTATCAGGTTCACCAAAGAATTTACATACCAGCAGCTATCATATGCATTACTGGAGGTCGGGGAGAGATTTGGATCACTAATTGTCACGAGCAGTCACAACATATCCCCAAAGGAATGTGTATTGGGTCAACTGAACCAATCCAGGACAGTGAGCTCAACATCGTCAATGAAGACCCATGCTCTGCTGTTAGTACAGACAACACGCTGGAGAAAACAAACATGGAACTGCCAAAAGGGCCTGGACTGACCAAGGAACAACGCCAGTGGGTGTTAGCTACACTGCATCAATTTTCAGGTGCAATCACAACTCAGCATGGGAAAAGTCAGACAAAACGGCCCACAATAAGGCATCGTATCAATACTGGGGTTCAGTCACCAATTAGCCAGCGTTCGTATAGAGTGTTGCCAACTGAAGACGGATAATTCAGGAGGAAGTGGAGAAGATGTTGCACAATGACATTATTCAACCTTCGGAGAGTCCTTGGTCTCCGGTGGTCCTTGTAAAGAAGAAAAATGACACGTGGCGATTCTGTGTCGACTATCGGCGGCTGAACAAAATCACAAAGAAAGATGTCTACCCACACAGCACATTGACAACACCTTAGACTGCTTGAAAGGAGCTACATAGTTCTCAACTATCGACTTGCAGACAGGTTACTGGCAAATCAAGGTTGACGAAGCCAACAGGAAGAAGACAGATTTTATTACACCTGACATCCTCTATGAATTAAAAGTAATGCCATTTGGATTATGTAATGCTCCGGCCACATTCGAACGCATGGTGGACAACTTGCTTCAACATCTTAAGTGGACGACATATCTTTGCAATTTAAATGACATTGTCATTTTCTCCAAAACATTTGAAGAACATCTGAGGCACCTCTCAACTGTGTTGAAGTGTGTTCAGGCTGCAGGACTCCGCCTCAATCCAAAGGAGTGCCTCTTCGTCGCCAAAGAGATAAAAATCCTTGGGCACCTAGTCAATGGAGATGGTGTCCGTCTTGATCCAGATAAAGTAAGGGCAGTCACAGAATTTCCAAGTCCTCAGTGCATTCATGATGTGAGAAGTTTTCTCGGGCTGTGCTCATACTACTGACGTTTCATAAAAGGATTTTGTAACAAGGCACCTCCATTACATGAACTTCTGCATTTAGACACCTAGTTTTGTTGGGATAAGACAAAAGAAACAGCTTTCTGGGCACTTAAGGAGGCTCTAACTTTCGCACCAGTGCTAGCCTTGTACGACGAGAATGTAGAAACAGAACTTTACACATACGCCAGTGGTTATGGGATTGGTGCAGTGCTTGTACAAGTTCAGGAAGGTGCTGAAAAAGTGATAGCCTATGTATCAAGAGCACTCTCAAAGTCCGAGATAAACTACTCTACAACTGAGAAAGAATGTCTCGCAGTTATCTGGGCTATCAACAAGTTCCGGCCTTATTTATTTGGCAAACCATTCACCGTCATGTTGGCTGACTAGCTTGAAGGATCCATCAGGTTGACTAGCAAGATGGGTACTAAGACTCCAAGAGTATGATGTCACAGTGGTATTCAAGAATGTGCGCAAACACAAGGATGCCGACTGCCTTTCAAGATATCCATTAGTGGAACACAACAGCATGAATGAAATTTCAGTACTCACTGAATTAGATGACGTTACAGCTGAACAGAGGGAAGATCCAGCACTATTAAAAACGATAGAGGCTTTGGAGAAAGGAGAAGTGACCAAGGGAGAGTTCCAACTTATAAATGGAACATTGTATAAGAGCAACTACGATCCACTGGGCCCCAAATGGCTACTGGTCGTTCCAGCTCATCTCCAGCCAGCTATTCTCAAATATTTCCACAATGTTCCAATATACAGTCATCTGGGATTCATGAAGACCCTAGACAGACACAGGTATTACTGGAAAGGTCTCTACCGATCTGTCAAGCACTATGTGAGTCACTGTAAAGAGTGCCAGCGATGGAAGCATGTGGCGCAGTTACGTCCTGGGCATCTTGTACCAGTTCTGCCGGCAGCAGCTCAATTCCACCGAGTTGGGATCGATCTTTTAGGGAGGTTCCTGAAGTCGACAACCAGTAACCAATGCATAATAGTCTGCACTGCTACGCTGTCACCAAACCTGTGCCTGCCAGCTGCAGAAGCTCCAGAGATAGCAAAATTCCTTGTAGAAGACATTATTTTGAAGCATGGAGTACCACGTATCATGATATCTGATCGTGGAAAAGTATTCCAGTCAAAACTAGTATCAGAGGTAATGTCACGGTGCAACATTGTCCACAGAATGACAACTGCATACCATCCTCAGACAAATGGTCTTACAGAACATTTTAACAAGACATTAGCCGATATGCTGTTGATGTACGTCAATCTTGAGGAGAAGGATTGGGATTCAATTCTGCCACTCGTGACATTTGCTTACAATACTACAAGACAAGACACCACAGGCTTCACGCCGTTTTTCCTGCACCATGGCCGTGAAGCTGAGACGACAATGGATACGCTGTCCCGTTCCAACCAGACGACACTCAGGATGACTATGTTAAACAGCTGATCACCAGGGTCGAAGAAGCAAGACAGCTGGCTCACATACAGGCACTGGATGCCCAGGAGAAGGACCATCAGCAGTATAACGACAAGCACCGACCTGTTGTGTACAGCCAGCCCAGGAGATCTGGTATGGATTTTTACCCCGTACGGAAGGTTGGACTGTCAGAAAAGTTATTGAAGCGATAGTTATGTCCGTATCGTGTCATACACCACCTGTCAGACATCACATACGAAGTTGAGGATTATGAGCCGTCGTCAAAACAACAAAAACGGATAGACATTGTTCACATCCTGCGCATGAAGCCTTACTACAATCCTGAAGAGCAGGTAGGTGACAGTGCCTTCTTGTTCAAGGACTCTAAGGACGGTAATGTTACTGATTAAGCCATGACAGGAATGTCTGTCATCAATAATCGTGGAGAAGGGAAGGATTCTCTTGAACAGCCATACAGAGGACCCATGACAAGGTCAAGGTAGGCAACAATGGCTTCTTGTTCAAGGACTCTGAGGACAGTAATGTTACTGATGAAGCCATGACAGGAACGTCTGTGGTCGATAATCATGGAGAAGGGAAGGAATCTCTCGAACTGCCATAAAGAGGACCCATGACAAGGTCAAGATCCAGGACATTGCAGCTGGCTCCACAGGAAACATAACAGTGGGTCGTTGTTTTTCCAGGAGAGGAAGGAATGCACTGAGACAGCATGTAAACCGACTGCCAGCGTGGCGCAAGGGATAGCTTTAAAACTTGTATCCATTGTGGAAGTGTGGTACCTGTAACTGTGATGATTAAAGGAATCAGGAAACACAGAAACCAGTTTCATTTTTCACATATTTATTCACTACATGTGACTTTTCAATTGAGATTAACAATATTTCTGTTTGTATTTTTGCCCCCCAACCCCTGCAAACTATTCCTAGATTTGTCTTTGTTTAAACATACAGTTTACATACTGGAGGTCACAGGGGTTGCAGCTATTTTACTCAGTGCAAAAATACATGTAGACCTTACGTCACCCACCTCCACTGCCCCCCTCTGCAGCCAGACTCTCGTAAGATTTTTTGCTATAATCAACAAACCATTTCATATCTAGGGCAGTTCACCACACCAGCTGCCTATCGCTTGGTGGTTCGCAAATTTACTTTTCTAGTAGTTGATCAAGCTACAACAGTTAGCCTATTCGGTATGGGTGTTTTTCAGGCTTTTGGCTTTTCAATTTCAGACCAGATTCATTTGGTTTTGTTTCAAGTGCCGTACCCAGTGTTAGATGTTCTGTGCTCTGAATTTGCTGTTCTCACCAGGATGAGGTTGTGCATTCTCTTTTAAAGCTCAAATTACCATTAAGTCTAACACTTGCCCTCAGACACCAGAGCTGAATTAGAATGCCTAATTCACCCTGTTACATCAATGAAGTGTGGCTTCGGAGCACAGCGATAGAATGCCAGACTAAAAATCCGAAGGTCACAGGTTCGATCCCCGCCAAGTCTTAGGATTTTTATCTTTTACTTTCCATTTCTTTCACCTCTGGAAGTGTTACTGATGTGAAAAATACCAAGTAGCACCATGGTTCAGAACCCACGTTAAACTGTAGGTCCCCCTATAACTGGCTGGGTAAGTCAGTTCGAAAGTTGGAGGAAGGCAACACCATATCACCTCCAAACAGGACCATGCCTAGTAAAGCTCTGTGATGTTCAAACCAATCTTCGGATTGTTGACTGCTTTTTCTTTACATCCATGAAATGGGCTATACCACTAATCATCGTAAAGAAGCCCACAGGTTGTGCAACAACTTCAAAGCCGCCATCAGTGCTCAGTCAATCTTAGATTATTACCCCATTCCACAGCAGAAGAGTTGCTTTCCAAATTGTCTGGGAGACAATATTTTTCAGAGGCCTACTTGCAACTCCCTCTTGACCTGGACTAACAAGGCAAGCTCCTTGTGAACACTCCCTTTGGTTTATATCAATACCTTAGCCCTCTTTCTGGATTCACCAATGCATCAGCTATATTTCAACGTTTCTTGTAAGAGCTCACTGATCCAGTTGCAGGCTGCATTAACTATCTTGATGATATTCTTGTTTCCAGATGAATTTCCGGACTTTGTTTTCTGCATAGTAAGCTGCTAGCTTAAAGTGTAACCTTCAGAAGTCCCAATTTTTTCCAACCATCTATAGAGTATGTTGGTTTTGAAGTTTCAGGTCATGGTGTCACCCCAATTAAGGACCCTGTTTGGACTATTATGGCATTCCCATGACACACTTCGGTTAAGAAACTAAAGTTGTATCTTGATAATATTTATTACACAAAAATTCATTCCAAAGGCTGCCATTGTGCACCCTTTAAACAACCTTTTGAGGAAAGGTGTTAAATTTCAGTGGTTCCCAATGTGTGGAGCCACTTTTTTGTCCCTTAACACTTTGAGGACTGGGCACAATGGTTGTCATTCATCCGGGGGTTGTACTGAGCATTTTCTCAGTTATTCTAAATGTTGTACAGTAGATTATACAGCATAAGAAATAAATTACTGTTTTATTTGAAAGATACATCTTTTCCCTGCAGAATACTGTAAATAAACAAACATTACCACAGAAAATCAAACATGACATTTACCACAAAAACCAATTGAATTAAAACTTTGCACTCTCACAGCAAGTGAAACAGTTGAGCATGAGTGTTGGAAAAAAAGTGGCTCATGATATATTTTATTCCTGCCACAAACAATGACAGCTGTTGTCACCTGTAGTTTTTCTTCATGTTACAATAACAAGAGGGTACTATTATACTGTCAAATGATGGAAATCATGCACTGAAAGTCATTGACAACACAGAAACTAAGCCAACGTAGGTACTAGGCCACTTTTATTTTTGGCATATTGTCCAATCGATGTAGGAACTTCTTCACTCATCTCCAAAGTGTTAAAGACAAATTTATTTCAGCCCCATGTTTGACAATTTTTCATCTGAGGCAGCTCCTGGTTCTGCCCACAGATGCCTCTCACTTTGGACTTAGTCCAGTGCTGGCACACTGTTTTGCTGATGACTTAGAACACTTCCTAGCCTTTGTATCTAAATCTCCCACTCCAGTCCTGTCCAAAACACACTCAGATTGAAAAAGAATCCCTAGCCATCATATATGCACTCAAAAAGTTCTATGTGTTTCTCTACAGCACAAAATTTTAGTTGATAATGGATTACAAGCCATAGTTGTTGCTGTTTAATCCATCTGCTCCAGTGTCTTCTTTGGTGAATGAGTTTCTAAACGCTATATTTAGTAAGTCTGCTTTTGTTGCGCTATCTTTGGCAGGCTCACCATTACTATAACGTACTGAGGGTATTGTTTGTGTTTCCCCTCTAGTATATTTAACATATGACCAAAATCTCTTAGGGTTTTCAGTCAAATTTTCAGAAAGAGTTTCATTGTGAAAAGTGTTATAGGCATCACACATTGAAATGCTCACTAAATTTAAAGCTTCTGTGTAGGATCACCATTCCTGGGGATTTTGTGTTCGTTTAAATTTAGCATGCCTTTTCCGTCGCTTTAACAACAGTGTCCTGACCTGTTGTGTGTACCAAGGGAGATCACCTAGTGTTTTTATTAATTTATTTGGTATAAAACTGTCAATTGCTGTTGATACCACTTCTTTTAATTTAAGCCACATCTGGTCTACACTTACATTTAGTGTTAGGAACGAGCAGAAACTGTCTTTCAAGAAGCAATGTATTGCATCTCTATCTGATTACCTGAACAAATATACTTTTTGTTCATTTTTGGTAACTTGGGAATTTTGATAT
This sequence comes from Locusta migratoria, assembly GCA_026315105.1. Classification (NCBI taxonomy): domain Eukaryota; kingdom Metazoa; phylum Arthropoda; class Insecta; order Orthoptera; family Acrididae; genus Locusta; species Locusta migratoria. Next base: position 245,786,371 of record CM048746.1, on the reverse strand, counting down.
TCAATCTCGCTATGACAGCTCTGTGTTCACTAATACCAGTATCTGTTTTGATGCTCGTTATGAACTCAGGATTATTTGTTGCTAAGAGATCAAGTGTGTTTTGACATCCATTTACGATTCTAGTTGGCTCATGAAGTATTTTTCAGAGAATGCATTGAGTACAATTTCGCACATTGTTTTATGCATACCTCCTGATTTGAAAATATAATTTTGCCAACTGATTGAGGGTAAATTAAAATCACCATCTACTATTATTGTGTGAGTCAGATACTTGTTTGCAATTAGACATAGGTTTTCTTTGAACCTTTCTGCTATTGTATCATCTAAGTCGGGAGGCCGGCAAAAGGAACCAATTATTAACTTCTTATGTTATCAGGTACAACTTCTACCCATAATAGCCACATAAACTGTCAACTTCAACTTTGCTACAACGAAAGACTACTTTTGATGGTGACAAATACACGTCCACCTATTTTGTTTCATCTATCCTTTCTGAACACAGATCTTTTGCAAATACTTCTGCTGAACTTATTTCTGGTTTCAGCCAACTTTCGCTACCTACGTGTTTTGGTGCTTTCTATTAATGCTTGGAGTTCTGGTACTTTCCCAATACAGCTTCGACAATTCACAACTGTTATACCGATAATTCCTAGATCTATATTTCTCCTATAATTGACGTGCACCGTTTGAGACAGTCCACTTAGTGTTTTCCCAAAGCCCTCTACCCTAAAAAACTGCCCAGTCTATGCCACACAGCTCCCACTTCCTGCGGGTGGTGGACTCCTGACTTATTCAGCAGAACCCGGAACCCATCACCTGATGGTGCAAGTGAAGGAATCAGTCACAGAATCATCTGAGCTCTGATTCAGATGCTCCACTCGGCTCTGTACCAGAGATCCACAGTGAGTCCTGTCAACAATACTGCAGATGGTGAGCTCTGCTTTCATCTTGCAAGCAAGACTGGCAATCTTCACCACTTCAGATAGCCACTCAAAAGCTGAGAGAACCTAAAGCGACACATGTTATTGGTTCCGTAGTGAGACACCACCTGCAGTTGGCTGCACCCCATACCCTTCATGGCATCTGTAAGGACCCGTTTCACATCTGGAATGATCCCACCCAGTATACACACAGAGTGCACATTGGCCTTCTTCCCCTCCTTGGTAGTCATCTCTCTAAGGGGCTACATCATCCACCTAACATTGGCACTCCCAACTACAAGCAAACTCACCCTCTGTAAAAGCCTGAAACTTACATACTGAATGGTGATCTCAGGATGAGAGACACCATCTGGCTCAGGAACATTGTCCTGAACAGGTAGCGCCTAAAACCTATTTTGCATGACGAACCATGGAGGCCTCACAATCAATCCTCCGGAATGTCTTGCACCACCTGCCACACACTGGAGTGATCTCCCACGGAACCACGAGTGGGAGGGGGGGGGGGGGTCTGCCTCATTGCTGGCATTATCAGGGCATGTCACTGCCGAGGGCCAATTGGTGGAGAGGACAGGCCATTCGGAACCCACTACCGGCCAAAACAGACACTGACTGAGCTCTACCAACAGCAGGCACAATCAAAACAAAACAAACAAATGTTGTTAAGCGCTCAAAGGAAGACTACAATGTTTTTAAAAATGCAGATTGGAATCTAATGTACATGAGAGCACAGTATAAATTTACAAACTCAAATGAAAACACACAGACAACAATCAAAATACAAAATGTCACTACTAATCAGATGCTAGTTTCATTTGCAGAAGGCAGCGTCTGCTGTTTATCGGCCGGTGACTAAACAGACACTCATACCAATTTATATCGGTTTTGTATTGGACACATGTTAGCTGGTAAATGACGAGTGTTGTTTCACATGTGGCCCGGCCTTGAATGGTATACGTTTCCTGTTGTGGGGCGGGAGAAGGCATCGTAAGAGGCATCAGACAGGTTTTGCAGGGGGGTTGATTACAGAGGTAGCAATGATTAGGTAGGGGGGGGGGGTTGGTGTGTTGTAAGATTTGTTAAGGACAGTGAAAGGCTACCCTGTGTGGGTAGGATACTTTGGACAGTTGATCTCACTTCAGGGCATACTTGAGAAAGTCATAGCCCTGGCAAAGCAATTTGTTAAGGGATTCCAGGCTGTGATAGTACTCAGTGACTAAGGGGATGCTTCTGGGTGGCCTGGTGTTAAGAACATTGTTATTAGGAATGGGGGGGTGGGGGGATGAACGAGATCTGTTTGTGGACAAATTATGTAGGGTAGTTGCAGGAGAAGAAAACATTGGACAGGTTGTTGGTGCAGGTGGAGAAGGATTTGTCACTGGAGCAGATATGTTTGTCGTGGATGCTGTAGGAAGTGATTGTTTGATATGGAAGGGATGGTAGCTATCAAAGTGGAGGTACTGTCATTTGTATGTGGATTTAATATGGATATAAGTGTGGATGTAGGGCTCAACAAGGTGGAGATCAACATCTAGGAATATAGCTTAGTTTCTGAAAAATGACCAGGTGAATTTCAGATTATAGAAGAGATTGAGTTCTTGAGGGAAGCTCAAAAGTTCCCCTTCACCATGAGTTCATATCACAAAGATATCATCAATAAACCCTTACCAAGCCAGGTGGATTAGCTGCTGGGTCTTAAGGAATGCCTGTTCCATGTGGCCTATGAAAATTTTGGAATATGATGGACCATCGTGGTTCCCATAGCCAATCCATTGATTTTTTTGTGGGTGGTTTTCAGATGAGCATTAGAAACGTTAGTGTTCTAGGGTAGAAAGACTATCTAGTGGGGCATGTTGGTGTAGATGGATGTCATATGTATGGTGACAAGGAAGCTTTCAGTTGGGAGGGGCATGGACATGGATTTGAGGCATTCCATGAAGTGGTTCTTGTTCTTGATGTAGCATGGAATATTTTGGGCGATAGCTTGAAGTGGTCCAGCAGATATGAGATGTGTTCTGTTGAGATTTTGAAGCCTGCTACAGTGGGATGACACAGGTGGTTCTCAATATAGATTTTTAGGTAGTAACTAGTAGGTCAAGTGCAAGGTTCAAATGGAGTGAATAGTTCTATGGGGGGAATTTTGAGACCTTGTAATGGACCCTGGCTTTTAAGTATTTTCTAGATAGAGGGAATAGGCAATGAACGGCTTGATGGTAAGAGTTGGGACTGTTGTGCACAACTGACTAAAATAGTGTGTCACTTCTCCCTCTGATGTGTATATGATGCTAAGGCGGTGGCCTTTGCATTGTGTTACCATTGCCAGTGTCAATTTCAGATGTCTGCCGAATACATGTGCCCAGACTGCATGCCTGGCCAGAAATGATGTAGCAGCTCCCTTGGACAGTGCAGCAGAGGTACAAACAAGCTGAGTGTTGACTGTGCCTGGCGGGCACGAAGCATTTCTGCTGGAATTTTATCGCTGCACACCGCTGGATGACAAGAGGCCAAAAACCTCTCCAGAGCAATGGGTCTGAGGCATACAATGTATTTGAGCACCTGATTCTTGAAAATGTGTACCATCCTTTCAACTTCTCTATTGGACTGGGGGTAAAAGGTAGGGGTGAGGATATGGCAAATATCACACTGAGTACAAAAGTCCTTGAATTCTTGGGATGTAAATTGGCAGTAGGGGGGTTGTAAGTAAAGATAGTAAGTGGAAAGCCTTCCACAATGAATATTTTGGGCAATGCAGGAATCATAACAGCAGAAGAAAGATGTGTACAATTGGTTACAAATGAAATTTAGAATATGCATCAACAATCAAGAGCCAGCACGAATTGAGGAACACACCTGCATAGTCCATGTGGATTCATTCTCATGCCTGTTCAGGTAGGGGCCAAGGAATAAAGGAAGCATGAGGAGTTCCTACTGGGTTGCACAAATGCCATACACACTCACGAGATGCACTAGTTCACTCTTCATTCCCAGCCGAAAACCATAGTGCCTAGGCAAAGCTCACATATGAATAATGCCTCAATGGTCGGCATGAAGCAAATGTAAGACCTTGTGGCAGAGGGAATGTGGAATCACCAAACGAAGAGATGAATTTGCCAGTTGTAGCAACAGGACACCCTAACACACAGCAAGCTGATATCAAAGGGCATAATAATAGTGGAGAGGGTCCGATACGTGATGAGCGGAGGTGTCTGCCCATCTGTGCTGGACATAATGAACCACCTGTTGTAAAACAGAGTCCACTGTCAATGCCATGGCCATATGATTGGACATCAAGGGAAGACCTTCAACAGTCTGTTGTGCCTCAATGTCTATGTGGGAACAAAGAAGTTACTTCTGGCCGAAAGCTGCATCACAACAGAGTTGCAGGTGAGACAAAACATCAGTGTTTGCATTATGAGCAACAAGATGAATGTAAATTTCATAATGAAACTGAGAAGAAACAAAGCCCAATGATGTAGCCTATGAGCAGCTTCTTACTTAACAGCTGTATACAACTGCTCTCTCAAAGAAGGATCTGTACCAAAAGATTGAAAAGTTCCACAGGTCACACCTATATTCAAGAAAGGCAGTAGGAATAACCCACTAAACTACAGGCCTATTTCATTGATGTCAATTTGCAGCACGGTTTTGGAACATATCCTGTATTCAAATATTATGAATTATCTCGACAGAATGATCTACTGACCCAAGGTCAACACGGATTTAGAAAATATCGTTCATGTGAAACACAACTAGCTCTTTACTCACACGAAGTGATGAGTACTATCAACAAGGATTCTCAAATTGATTGTGTATTTCTTGATTTCCAGACGGCTTTTGACACTGTACCTCACAAATGGCTTTTAATCAGATTGCATGGTTATGGTGTATCACCCCAAATTTGCGACTGGATAGGGGATATACTGTCAGAGATGACACAGTTGGTAGTAATTGATGGCAAGACATTGACTAAGACAGAGGTGATATCGAGTGTTCCACAGGGTAGTGTTATTGATCCTCTGCTGTTCCTTATTTACATAAACGATTTGGGAGAAAATCTAATCAGCTCTCTTAGGTTGTTTGCAGATGACACCATCATTTACTGTCTAGTAAAATCACCTGAAGATCAAAACCAAGTGCAGAATGATCTAAATAAGACATCACTAGGGTGTAAAAATTGGCAGTTGACTCTAAATAATGAGAAGTGTGGAGTTGTCCACATGAGTACGAAAAGAAATCCGTTAAACTTTGTTTACAAAATAAATAAATCGAAAGTGAAAGCCATAAACTCCACAAAATACCTAGGAATTACTATTACTTCAGACTTAAATTGGAAATAACACGTAGATAATGATGTGGAAAAGGCAAACCAGAGACTACGTTTTATTGGCAGAACCCTTAAAAGATGCAACAGAACTACTAAAGAGACTGCATACAGTACATTTGTCTGTCCTTTTCTGGAATATTGCTGCCCAATGTGGGATCCTTATCAGGTGTGTTTGATGGAGGACATTGAAAAAATCCAAAGAAGGGCAGCTCATTTTGTTGTCATGATACAGGGGAGACAGTGTTACGGAAATTATATAGGATCTGAGATGGGAATCATTACAACAACAGCGGTTATCGCTGCAGCATGGGCTACTTACGAAACTCCAATTGCCAACATTCTCCTCCGAATGCAAAAATATACTGTTGACTGACACTTACATAGATAGAAAAGATCATCAGAATAAAATACAAGAAATAAGAGCTTGAAGAGAGAGATTCAGGTGTTCTTTCTTCCCATATGCTATTCGAGAATGGAATGGGAGATAAATAGTATAAAGCTGGTTCGATGAACCCTCTGCCAGGCTCTTAAATGTGATTTGCAGAGTATTCCATGTAGATGTAGAACAAATTGGCTGAACACATGGATGGCCAGAGAACTGTTTCCCTGGGGGAGCCAATTTCCCATGACACATCATGCCTTCCAACAGAACTCTAGCAAACTTGTCACATTACACCAGGCATGCAATCTGGTACTTCCACCTATGGCCAGCCCTTAAAAGCTGCGAAGATGGGTACTTGTCCCCCAGAATATCCTCTCTTCCCACCATCCCTCCTAGCCTCAACCTACAGTAGCCTCTCTCCCTCCTTCACTGTCTTTCATTGTTTCTTACAATTATTGTTATTTCTTCCCTTCCCACACAGCTTTCTTTCTGTCCACTCAGCATTGTTTGGTTCACTTCACATAGATGCCCTACTTCTTCTCACTTCTTAATCTATCCTCTTTGGTTTGCAGCTAGTCTAGTACAGTACTTATCATGCAATATCTTTGACCTCCATGCAAAATCTTTGACCTCCAACACCATCACTTCACCTCAAGACTTACATTGTGAGCAGACCAATCCACCTTTCCTTCTACTCCCTTTCTCCTCCTTCTTCTCTCCTGGCTGAAGTAGAATTGATCCTGAAATTAGCTATGTTTATTTATTTTGACTTTTAAATTATCATTTATGCCTAACACAAAGTGGTTCACAATGGTAGAAAGTCAACTGGAAGCAAGTGTCATCTGAAAAAATTTCTCTGGTAAACTACCTCACATCATTGTATGCTTAGCCTGTAAGTTCCTAGCCGTTACACTGTGTAACTCACTTTTTAAAGTACTAATATTATTACTGGTAGTAATTTCCTCTTCCTTTTTTTCATTTACTTTATAAAATTTGACTTCAGCATCCAAGGTTATTTCTTCATTTCTACGTATTAGCTGTAGCAATAAACTCAGTTTGTAAATAAATGACCCTATTCTTAACTAATCCATTCTAGTAGCCATGCCGTATCCCGGTTTCTAGTTTAGAACAGAAGTTTGGTCTAGACTTTCTTGTATTAGAGCTTGAAGTCTGTAATTCTTTGCTTCTTACTGTTTCCCAACGTCATCAGTAAAGACTTTTAACTTATTTGCATTGTTCTGTGCAGTTCTTAATTCTCACAGTTCACAACAGTTATCATTATAAGTCATCTCCATTTGAGAATTTTCCACTTGTCAATTATTGGTGTGGATACTGTGGGTTAATGGAGGGGTGTGAGCCCCAATGAGACCACATGTATCTATTCTTGCACAACTTTATTCTTTAAACAACAGAAGTTAATAAAGACTGATTGAAAGCATGGCCAGTGGAGCTCAGTGAGGCTGGTTCCCAAATAGGCTGGCTGGAAAGATATTCATACTTACTTCGCTACTGATGTGGAGCTTGATAGATCGTCACACAGCCCCCCCCCCCCCTCACAGAATGGAGTACATCTTGAGAGGCTGAGGGGAAATGTGTTTAAGAAGCTGCCACTTATTGCTGGATGAAGGAGATAGGGCAGTTGAACTCGGGTACAGAATGAAGACAGAACGGTCCCTTAGTATGATAGAAAGATCTGCAGAGAGAGGAGGGAGAACAGGAACTATGAATTTGAGGGCAGGGGAAAGAGTGGAGAGTAAAAAGTCATGGAAAGGTGACAGAGGAGAGGGAGTAAAAAGTGTGGAGAATGGCAGAGGGGGGGAGGAAGTAGCAGGAGGGGGTGAGGCTGAGGAGAGATAGAGTCAATGTGAGCAGATTTAACATGATGGACCGAGACAGTGACATTGACAGGTGAATTATTGATAGATAAGATAAATCTGTTGTCACCCCACTTCAGTACCCGCTGAGGGCCGGAAAGAGGAATCTGTAGGGAGAGGAGGGGGGGGGGACATGTGAGCATGTTGCCAGGGTTTTGGGGTTTTGGGAACATGAGGAGGAGGAGGGGAGTTACTGGATGGGGGAGGGGGGATAATTTAGAGCCATAGAGACTGATTTGATCAATGAAGCACGGAAGGTGAGAGAGAGGAGGAGGAGGGGAGGGGTAGACAAACTTGCCAGGTTTTGACCATAGACGAACTCTGCCATGGTTGAGCGGAGACCTAGAAGGACTAGGGGAAGAGCCTCTATCCATAGTGAGTCATGGAACATGAGAACTGCTTCATGTGTGCGGTGCCAACATTGGACTATACCATTTCCCTGAGGATGGTAAGCTGTGGTATGAATGTGTTTAATTCTGAAAAGATTGCATTAATTTTGGAATAGACATGACTCAAACTGCCAGCCCTGGTCAATGGTGATAACAGCCGGACGTCGAAGTAGGATATTCATGAGTGCACGAATGCACAAGTGACAGTCTTTGCAGTGATATTCAGGAGGGGCTCAACTTCAGCCCAGTGAGTAGTGCGATCAATCAAAGTGAGGAGGTAATGAAAATCGTCAACTGGGGAAAGAGAGCTGATTAGGTCTATATGAATGTGATGGAAGTGGCCAGCAGGAACAAGAAAAGAGCCCAAGAGAGGGGAGGTGTGAATCTGAAGTTGGCTTCTTTGACAGAGAACACAGGCATGAGCCCATACTTGGCAGTCACACCTCATGTCCAGATGAAACGATTGGTGACTAACTTGGTGGAGGTCTTTATGCCAGGGTGAGAAAGATTATGCACCTGAGCCAGCGAGGAATGTAGGGGTGGAATGTTCCCATTGATTCATCACACCAAACCTCAACTGAAACACCAAGGAAGGTGGTGTGATAGGTCACAGAGAAGAGGAAGAGTCATGAATGAGTTCCATAGTGTCCTCGTTAGTGGCCTGAAGAGTGGCAAGATAAGAGAGAGCTAAGAGAGATGAAATAGCATCTACGCATGAGAGGAAATCAGCCATAACATTATCTGCTCCCTGCATGTAATGAATGTCGGTGGTGAATTGGGGAGATGGTAGTCTAAGTAGCGGAACTGTGGGGAGGGGGTGAGATAGCAGCTACAAGGACATAAAAGGAGTGAGCGTCTACGGTAGAGTGGAAGTGTTTAACAGACTCATAGATGGATAAGGCAGAGTACTTCTTTTGAGCATTGCTAAGTTTCTTCAAAAATAATCGTAGAGTGGATGTGACACCATCAAGGGATTGGCTCAGAACAGTGCCAATGGTGGTATCACTCACATCTGTGGTAATAAAAAGTTCAGCATCTAGATGAGGGAGGGCAGTAGTGACAGCTCGAGTGAGAAGATCTTTGAGAGCAGGGAATGTAGTAGACTTTGCGTCTGTCCAGGGAACAGGTCGATCGCCAGAGGTGTGTTTGCCAGCCAAGTCAGGGCTTGACGCTCAGCCACACTGGGAAAATGTCGTCAATAATAGTTAATGGTTCCAAGGAAGTGAGGCAATTCTTTGAAGGTTGAAGGATGTGGTAGGTTTCTGACGTAATCAGATTTTTCAGGAAAGGAGGGGGGGGGGGGTCTATTCCAATGGTGGAAACTATGAAACCAGAAAAAGCACTGAGAATTGATGTAATTGACATTTGCTGTTGTTAAGTTCGATGCCTGCCTGCAGCCAAAGTGTCAAGAAGGGTTTGTAAATGTTTGCCATCGAGGTATGCAAAGCAAAATTTCAGGGGAAAAAGAATCTCATTGATAAAGTGTTTCCAAGGTTAAGCGATGTTTTGAGACAAAATGGCATGCATCGGTAGTGAAATAAACTTAAGAGAGTGGTAATATCAATCTTTTCAATGTCCTCAGGAGCCGTAGGAATCTGGTGGTAAGCTCGCTTGCAGTCCACAACAGAGAACACTTTTGCACTTGCCACGCTCTATGTGAAATCTGCAATGTTTGGAATAGGATAATTGTCCAAGAGGTTACGGGCATTGAGCCTGCGGTAATTCCCACACAAGCACCAAGAGCCGTCTTGCTTGGGCAACAACCAGCTGCACAATGACACCCGATTTCAAAAGTTCTGCAATTTGTTCCTTGATGGTAGGCAATTTCTCTGGCCAAAGGCAGTGTAGTTTTCTAGAGATGGGAGACCCATCAACGAGATGAAGTTTATGTACTGTGCCATTCATGACTACTGATACAGTGGGAAAGCTTTGTTTACATGTGCGGTCATTGTTTGTTGTGACAGGGCAAGGAGGTGCCGGAAGGGGAGGTGCAGCATGAGAGGAGGTGGTGGGCTTGGCAACACTCTTCTGCTTTGTTAGGACCCTTTAGCATCATGCGTGGCTTGCTTTGCAAGTTTTCTTTCTTCCCAATACCTCTTCATTCTCTCATTTCTTTTGGTAAGATGACTTTGATTTTGGTGTCCGGGCACCTGTGACAATCCACCAACCCTTTATACTTCTCCCTGTCCTGCACCAGTGCCTGAAGATTCCTTTCTTTTATTCCTACAGTCTTCCAATCATCTTTATCTCTTTTATCCATTTCTTTCCTGAATGACATGTTGTATTCCTTATCTTCTTAGTCAACCTCTCATCATCCACTCTCATGATGTGCCCAACAAATCGTAACCTTGTTTTCTGTATCTTACTCAATATAGGTTCAGAATTTTTGTACAGGTCCTCTCGTATTCTGTGTATGCAGATATCCCCAACTTTTTAGTGACCCATATGTCTCTTAAAATTTTCCACTCCTCCTCCTCTTACTGTGTACAAGCTCTCTTACCAAGTGTGGTCATTTCTGATATCTTACAGTTGCCATGTAGTGTCACAATTTGGCATTCCGTGACAGATTTTTCTTACCATACATGTTTTTTTCTTCTTTTTTTACTGTTTACCGAAGCTTCGGCAAGAGCTGTGCCCTGTCTACTGCACTATTGCTGCTCTGTATTCCACCAGTTATCTTCTCTCCCAAATAATGAAAACTCTCAACTTTCTCAACCAGTTGGCCATCTACCTTCCAGTCAGACCCAGTGTTCAATGTCTTGGTCTTGTTACATGAAATCTTTAGTCCAACCTTTTCTGCTACTTCCGCTAGATTTTTTAGCACAGAAGCACTTGGGTTCACATAATGTAGTGAGCAGGTAGTGCGGAAGCTGTGGCATGGAGAGCCATAAGAATGTTAGAAGTGGGACAGACACAGAGGGATCTGGCTGCAGCTATTGGAGTGTCCCAAAGTGTAATTTTCAGGATCTGGACGCAATTTCGGACAACAGGAACCATTAAAAGAAGGCAAGGCCAAGATTGTCCATGGATAACATCAGCAATAGATGACTGTTATCTCCAGTTCACAGCTACTCAGCTGCAGCACACTCTCCGGGCAGCAACAGGGAGCACAATATCAACAGAAACAGTCTGAAAGTGATTTTGGGAATGTGGCTTCTATGCATGGAGGCCTATGGTGTGCATCCAATAAAAACATGACACCATTTAGCCCACAGAAACTAGGTACAGGAACATCAGGATCGAAGTTGTAATAAATGGTGCCGGGTTCTATTCACAGATAAGTCAAGATTTTGTGTTCAGCCTGACAGTCGTCGTTCCCTCATCTGAAGACAATGTGGCACTCAGAACAGTCCTGCTTAAGTGCAGGAAATATAACAATATCATAGTGGTGGATGAATGGTGTGGACAAAGTAAATATTGGCAGATGAAAGGACCTCTAGGTCGTTCAGAATGTTGCTTAGAATACTGAGAGGTCTAGAAATTAGAACCTTCAACCTTTTGTTGTGTCTTACGCTGGTACCATAGGAGATGGGTTCATTTTGGTGGATGATAACGCTTGTCCTCGTAGAGCTGCACTAGTGTACAACATGCTTGAAGCTGAGGGAATTGAATGAAAGGAGTGACTAACTTGTTAACAAGATTTAAACCTGATGAAGCATATCTGGGATACACTTGGCAGACCCATTGCAGCCAGGCCAGCACCTCCCACAACAGTCACAGAACTGGATGTTGCACTCATGTAAGAATGGCCAAATATCCATCAAGAGCTGATCCATAACCTCATACCATCCACCCAAGCAGCTGTGCAACTGTACTGGCCATCCGAGGTGAACAGGACACCCTGGTTAGAAGGCAACAAGTGTGACTTTTTCACTATTATGGCAGACCCATGGTGCCTCACTCTAATTAAACACCATGTAAACCTTAAGTAAAGATTTGAGACAACAGAATATTGTACTGTATCACACACAAATATACTATTGTAACCAATATTTCAATAAAATACATTTCCATGTGTATATTGTGTATGATATCTCACCTTATAGCCTAATTGTTTTGGGCATTGTATAAAATTCTTTATGAGTTTCAGATTATAATTTACTGTTTGGAACTGTATAAAACATACTTTTGAAAGTGTCAGAAGCAAACCATTAGGTCAATCTATTATGACCATTATGGTTGAGCCATGTGAGGGTGAGATCTTTGATTAACACCTTGATATATCACCATTAATTTATAGATATTTATTGACACTGAGATATAATTTGTCTAACACACAATGTCAGTGGCAGTTCCCCAAAAATATTCCTAATGGCTTTCTTACACAATTTTTTGGTATTAGGGAAATGGAATATTTTTCTTTAGTTTTTGATCATTAGACTGCACGTGCAAATTTCTTGGCATGAAGGATGCTTTATTTTTCATCAGTATAATTAAAGAGAATCTGTGTAGTTAGTGTTACTTTTGCTGCCAAATCCAGCATTCAAACAATGTTGTATACAGCATATTATACATTGTATTAACTCAAACTTGCATTTTAAAATTGTGTATTTTAAATTACAATGTTTAATTGTATTTTCTCTTAACAGGCTAACATCTGCAGACGTAAAACACACAGCACTCAGACTCACCAGAGCCATAAACGATCTACAATTGCATGTCAGACAACAAATCCAAAAACTGTGTCTTGTCAAACAAAGACCGATGGTTCCTCCAATGTACCTACTTTAAGGAATTTCATTTTTGGATTAAGGGGACGTACTGATGCACAACAGTATACAATCACCCTCACAAGGCCAGTTCATGAATGAATCATAACTGACTGGAAAAAATAATGTAAGCTACGAAATTTAAATATCATTGGAACTATAAATATGTATGAGTGTTAAATTTACTTTGACTTCCTACTATGAACTCAGTTTCTGTTATGAGTTTACATAGTGGTTAAAAAAAAGTATTGTCCTATCTGCACAAACATTAAGAAGTGGTCATTGAATTATAACAGTAATAAGGTTTTAAAACTGCTGCTTAACTAAACATGCAACAATTATGAATCTTTCATTCAGCAGTATAGTTCACCCTATTATGGAAGTTCATGACACATTACAACTGTGTTCCACAACAAAATTCAAATTTATTTCCTTGGATTTTTTGTTGATACTCATACAAACTGGATTGTACTGTCATGTCTATAGTGTGTCATGAGTCACTACTGGATGGTTCACTTAGTGGGGTCCAAATCTGACATATTGTTTTAACTGTCAAAAAGTTTAAGATAAATAGTAGATAATTATTATGAAACTTTAAAACTTTCATCATATTTAATTTTGGTATGTGCCAATAAACAGGACAACTGCAAATAAAATTTCAGTGTGGAAATGGAGTCATTCTTGACAATATCGAAGTGCAATGTTTTCAAACAGTAGTTACATATAATAATTGCAATTAGATAAATGAAATGGCCACTACTTACCTTCAGGAGCCACAACTACCAATTCAGTTGATATTTTGCAACTGCTGCCTCTTCTATTCATTGGAGGAAATGTTTGGCATAGTAAGGGGCCAAACTGGTTCCTATAGCTGTTCCCCTGATTTTTTTGTATGTCTGTTCCTCAAAGGTGAAGTAATTGTGAGTAAGGATGAAATTGGTAAGTGTGACAAGGAATGAGGTTTTTGGTAGGCTTTCAGGTGAGCGTTGAGAAAGATACTGTTCTAGGGCAAAGGCCATGAGTGTGAGGGATGTTGGTGTAGAGGGATGTGGCATCTATGGTGATAAGTGCTTACATGTACTGTGAGTTTGTATTCATTGACGTTAACCTTTTCTATATCAGTGACAATGTGATGCAGAGATAGGCATAGTACATCTTTTACTCACTCAGTCTCTATATCCTCTAAACCAACCAGAAGCTCATCTATTTTGTTCTTTAATACTCAATATTTTGATGAAATACACTAACATTATTTTTCACTGTACTATTGTGAAAATCTTGAAATATTTCAACAGCTTTATTACATGCCTATCTGAGCTTCTCACTGGACACTGATCTTATCAAACAGAGGAAAGGACTTACAGTCTAGATGCTTGTGGCAATGGAGTGGCCAGACATGGTGGTTGTGTGTGTATAGTTGTTTGAGTGATTGCGTGAATGTATGTGTTTCTTTTTCTGACAAAAGCCATGGCCAAAAACTTAAGTTGTTTGAATGTACCTATTTTCATTCCTGTCAGCAGCTCAGTGAACCTCTTTACAGTGAGTTGTTGTCTATCCTCCATTATTGACAGAGAAGAAAAAAAGTACTCACATGTAGTGGACCCTCTTAAGGTCTTAGCTATAAACCTAGACAGTGTACCCTTCTTGTTTCTATAGAGATGCAAGCCATGCCTAGGAAAATTCAAGATACCAATAGCATCAACAGAAACCAAAACCCAAGCTTGAATAAGTATCTGCCTTGAGCAGCTGATCTAAATCAATGAATCTCCTTACGGAGCAGTTTTAGAAAGGTTCAATATGTTGGTTTCAATCAGTATTGAGAGTTGTGTTTTAAGATAATTAAGTAATGAGGATATTATAAGTAGCTTAATTAATGTGAAATGCAAAAACAAATCAATTAGCCAATAAGATTATTCTTTCTTTATGAAGTTCATTATTTGAGTAAACATTATATTTTAATTAAATATGAGTAAAATTGGTTTGGGAGCTACAGTTCTTTTATAATTTGCCAACTGGCTTATAGTTACAGATATGTTTAAAAAAAAGTGAAATACTGTTTTATGAATGGCCACAAATCTGAAATTACTAGTTTTTTAACAACTCTTAAATATTATTTCTGTTGATTATTAATCCAAAAAACTTCCCATGGCAGGGCCACAAGTTCCGCCTAATCCTGAATTACCTATTGGTAATATCAGCACCATATTCAGGATTAGGCAGAAGTTGTGGCCCTGCCATGGGAATTTTTTTGCATTAATAATCAACACCTGATGGTGAAAACGGATACAGTGCACAGAGCTTTCCCTATTAACAGTAGAACTATTGCGCCACATGTAGAATTAGTTGATCTACACCTTTCATTTTAGAATTTAACATTCCAGAAGTATAGAGTGATTTGATGTTCAATGAAATGCCAATAGCATCAAAATATGTAGTGGTTGATCATTATTTGTTATATATTAAAAGAATTCTTTAGATTAATTTGTTCAACAGTCATATGGAAAAAAATCTTCCTGTTTTTATTTTATTTTTTTTTCCCCTAGAAGAAGAAAATAAATGTAAATAAAAGAGAGGTACTTATGATACTGTGAATCAAAGGAAGTCTTTTAAGACAATACCTTCCCTAGATTCAAGAGATCATTTGCATCAGGTCATTAAACCCCTGTCTTATTGACCCCTCCATACAAATAAAAACCAACAAATACAGCAAGAGTGTCTTTGTACAAAAGTAAATGTAAAAAAAGTATTGAGATGTTGTAAAAACCAATGACAGTTCCTCTTAACAACTGTGACTTTCAGATCACTGAAACACCACATCAGGCAGAAAATTCAAATAAGATTGAAACTTTGATACAAAAAGGCTGGATTGCTTCTTATCATACAAAGAAGACAGAGAGTTGCAGACAATAACAGTGAGAAGACTGTTAAACATTTAAGCATTCAGCCTAAAGTCATTCTCCTGAAACAATAAACACATACGAACACAGAGCTCACGTCTGCATGGCCACTTGCCTCCATTCACTGTTGCCAGACACAAACTATAACCAACCGGCCTCAGAAATCCAGGCTCCCCGGGTGAATCGCCCATTTGGTGCCCTTTTATATGTAGATGGCAAAACTGGCAATGCTTTGCAAAAGGTTTTTTTTTTTTTTTTTTTTTTTTTTTATCGTCTTAAATGGTTGATTACATCATCTTATGCTCACAGCATGATTTTTCCCCCGTGAATTTAGGTATTTTACAAGAAATAAAAATTGAAAACATTCAGTAGGGATACAGCATTTGTTTTTGCACATTAACATTTTCGAATATTGTCTAAAATTATTGTGTTGTGCCACCTCATTTGGAGTATTGCTGCCCAGTGTGGTATGCTTATCAAGGGGTTTGATGGACGTTTTGTATTTTCACGATACAGAGGAGACAGCATCACTGAAATTATACAGGATCTGGGATGGAAATCATTAGAACAGCGTTTATCGCTGCAACGTGATCTACTTAGAAAACTCCAATCACCAACATTCTCCTCTGTATACAAAGATATATTGTTGACTCCCATCTATATAGGTAGAAATGATCATTGAATAAAATATGAGAAATCAAAGTTCAAACGGAGAGATTCTGTTGTTCTTTCTTCTGACAAAATATTCAAGAATGGAATGGTAGAGAATTAGTATAAATGTGGTTTGGTGAACTCTCTGCCAGGCACGTAAATGTGATTTGCAGAGTATCCCATGTAGATATAGAACTCCAGAAAATGTATTTTTGCTTATTCCAAAGAATGAGGAGATGCATAAAATGTGATTGCAACACGCTTGCAAATAAGACAGCCATTGAATCATGCATTTACTTCTGTGAGGATTTTTTTATGTTTTATTCATTCACTGTTGATTATCATGCTCTGCAACAGCAATCTTTTAAAGTTTTACTGTGTATATCTTAATAAGCTTATGTTTACGTTTGCAAAACAGATATTCACGATATACAAATTGAAATAAAAGATAAAAATGTTTTTCAGACTATGTACCAGAAAAATTGAAATGTAATGGTAGCCATGACACTCGTTTCAGATTCTGTTATTCAGCCACAAAAAAATTACACTGTCTCCGACTCTTACAGACAATTACAGAGATGGGAGTGTAAATCGTTGTGCTGTCAACATATACAGAGTAACAAACATTATGTGGTGTTGTATTATTCCAGTGCCTTAGGGGGTCATTCTCCCTGAATGCAGTGCATACACTGATTGCTATAGATGAGTTATTAAGTCAAAATATTCTATATAAATTCATTTGTATTAATTAAATCATAAAGTAACACCTATTTCACAGTCTGTATCCTCTTTCCTTTGGTGTACGAGAGATGGTACGCATGCATGGAAGCTTATTGAAATGAATAAGCGAGGCACTGTGGTAGTCTCGACTACCATCTGGCCAATTGTGACGTCAGACAAAGCTCGCATCAAACATGGATTGATACGGGCAATACGAAGATTGCATTTAGCATGTTTTCTTTTCAGCTACCCCGAATTCAGAGCGCATTCGTAAGATTAGTGACAGAAGTTGAATGACACGGAATAATATTTTACCTCGGCAAAGTAGGTGATTGTAAATTGTAGTAGTGTGACAGAAGTGGTGTTTTTCCCAGATTTGCATAGGCGTCGCTGGGCCCTAGTGCCCTGGGCGACCGCCCGGATCGCCCCACCCTAAAGCTGGCACTGACTATAACAGCAACCGATGGAAGCAGGAAACTGTGGTTAGAGTTGGTATGTGGAAGCATTGGGAGGGATAGTAGTGTAAAGGTAGGGGACAAAGTAGTCACAGTCTAACATATACAGTCACAACACTCCCACTGAATTTTGTTATACACTGTGACAACAGTGCTCCAAGCAGCCAGGAAGCTACATTTCTGAATACAATATTGGATGAGTATGAATAATATTGTTATAGTGATTTTAACATCCTTTTTACAGCAGGAAACATATGTAGTTCCATGAAAATTGATAATAGCTACAAAATAACTCCATATTTGTCTAGGAACCCTCAGAAGGTATGAAAAAGTACATTACAGTACAGTTTATCAATGATACTCTTGCAGCCTACAGCATTTTACTGAAGAACACCATCATTTATCAAGAACAGTAAATTACTAGTAAACACCAGAAAAATCTGACCTTTTGCAGAAAGACATTGCTTTTCTACTCCCACTCAAGAATGTACTTTTCTTCGCAACAATTCCTGTCAAATCATTGAGTTTGATACATAAGAATGGAATGCAATACCCACATTATTTAATGTACTAAATCATCCACAGCTGAAAGAAAAGCCTCATAGATGTGGCAATAAAAAGTCAAAAGCAACAATACTGTTTCCCAACAATGCAAAAACCCATTCCATAATTATTACTAAATCTGAACCACAAATGGCAAGAAACTTCAAGGCATTTGCTTATTAAGTAAAAATAATTACACTCAAAAGTATATGCATGTATAAGAAAGATGAATGAAGTTTAAAAGAACTGAATCATTAGATTCCATACAGAACTGTTGCACATTGAAGAAAGTACCTGTCATAGTTATAACAGACCATAACAGAAATGTATGTTTCTCAGATGTTTATAGTCTGTAACTTTCAGCAAAGTAAGCTGCAAATATAAACATATTCATAAGTATTTCTTCATGATTAAGTTGTTGTTTATGTCATCGAATCAGTTAAATTCATCTGTTTTTACATTTATTTCAAAATTATTTACATCTCATGATAATGTTTACTGATGCTGGGGAACACAACAATTATAGTAGCTATTTCATTAATTATGTAGAAAAATAATTAGAAACAAACATTATTCTTGTGATGGCTTAAAAACCACTAGCAGCATTAGTGTTATTGCAACTATCAGTTGTTTACAACTTTTGCGGCAGTGGGGGTTGCAATTGTCTATGTTAGACTGTGGTGTAGTATTGCTTGTGGAAGCATGCAGGGATGTGTTAGGGACAGAACTGCACTGCTAACTACAGTTTCAGGAGGTTTGGTTGGGGGAGGGAGGAAAGAAGAAGAAGAAGGCAGAAAGACTAATTGGTGCACTTTTCAGAACAGCTGGTGATAGTATGAAAGCTCCAGGTGGCATAGCTGTGAAACGGACATTGAATTGGAGTACATGCTATTGGGCAGCAGCTTTAGCAAGAGGATGATCCATCTGTCTATTGGTCACAGTTTATCAGTGAACATTGATGTGAACAGTTTATTAGTTTTCATTACCACTTGGAAAGCAACACAGTGATTGCAGCTTTGAAGATTATGTGGCAGCTTTCACAGGTAAGGCATACCTGTAACAGGGTGGGAGTATTTATGAGTCAGGTCTTGTTTCTAGGTTTATTGCAGGGAAAGGAACTGTGACCCATGGGGTTGGGAGCAGTCACATGGTATGGTTGGACAAGGATATTGTGTAGGTTTGGTTGGTGATGGAATACCACTCTGCATAGAATATTCCTCATTTCCTCATGACAGGCTGTTTGTTATGGTCTTCAGTCCAAAGGATGGTTTGATGCAGCTCTCCACACAGTAGAGCTGCATGTCCTTGGGCAAAGAAATGATTGAAATTTCCCCTTGCCTTCAACTGTTCACTGTAACTTCATGGCAAAGGCCTGTTGGTTGATATTACATGATCAGCTCAGTTATTCATACAGACTGTTGTCCCTGTAACTACAGAAAAGGCAGCTACCTCTCTCAGGAACCATACATATGTCTGACCTCTCTACAGATACACCTCTGCTGTGGGTGCACCTATGGTACAGCTATCTTTATTGTTGAGACACACAAGCCACTCCACCTCGGCAATGCCTGTGGTACATGGTAATCAAAACCCTGCAGGAGAATGTGATTCATTTGCTCCTTCCTGGATGGTAATGAGTCATAAGAGGAGTACTGCTTTGTGGCTAGATGGTGGATCTTTGGGAGACAATATATGGGAGATTTCTTTCTTTACAATGTTCGGAAGGTAATTTTAAACTGTGACAGCTTCAGTGAGGCCCTTAGCATAGTTGGAAAGTGACTGCACACCGCTACAGATGTTATACTCACAGTGGAAGATGTATGGTTTGCATATGCTGTAAAGAAGGGACTTCTTTGTATGGAATGGGTGGCAGATGTATTGCAGAAGTACAGTTGATGATTGGTTAGTTTGATATGGACAGAGTCATTCATTGAAGAGGGTTTCTTTTTGGGTCTAGGAGGACCACGTGAAGTGATTGGGGTGAGATATTGTCAAGATACTATAGGAATGTGAATAACGTATCCTCACCTGTGGTCCAGTTTAATGAAGATGTCTTTAGTGAATCTGATTGAAGTGATGGGTTTGGTAATCTGGTTGGTTAGAAAGGATTCCCCCCCCCCTCCCCTGTAGCCCAAAAATGGGTTGGTATTGGATGGTTCTAAGATGGTGCCAATTGCACACTACTGATTTTTGTGTGTGTGATTCCTTCAAAGGAAATGTAATTGTAGGTAACGATAATAGTGATCAGGATGTAAATTCTAGATCAGAAGTAAGTTTAACACTGGGAGAGGTAGTATTTAATAACAGCACAGCCTCTGGCACTGGTGATGTTAGTTAAGCCCTCTCCAGCCCCATGATGCGATATAGCATCGTCATCTGTATCTGTTACTCTCAACCTAACCACTTGACCAAAGAACACTGCAGGACTTTCTGAAATTCATTGCAGGTAGCTTAGCTACCATTACTTTGAGGAAACAGGAGCATTAGGCTACAAACCATTGACAAAATATGTTTGTTGCTTAATGTACAAATATCAAGACTTTCAAAATATTATATCAAGGAAAGGAAATTATTGTAAAAGTCTAATTTAGTAGTAAACAGTTTGCAAAAGGTGTCAGGTTCGGTAAAGGAAACCATGCCATATGAAGTAATCCCAAATTTCCCATCAGAAAATAAAAAATTTTCAAAAATTCAAGAAAAGTATGCATTATGAATAGAATTATGCAAAGAAATACTTTTGTTCACAAATTCATAACATTTGGACTGGAAAGCATTAGAGGAAGCTGTCATTAACAATTGTGAAGCAAGGCACTAGGTGGTAAAGGGACAGACACTGTGGAGAGTCAGTGAAGGAAACAGTTGGTGTTTCCTATGTAAGAGGTTCATTTATGAATAATAGGCTAAAGGTTTTGATCTGTAAGAACCAACTTTCTGTGGGGGCATAGTTACTGCCCACAGTGGCATGTCTATAATTGTTGAGTTTATGGACATTTTGAAGCATATAAAGTATGGTAGTAAAAGGGTGAGGAGACATATCATCTTAGGGGAGAGTTTCTGGGGTGGATTTGTATAGGGGCTGGAGATACTGTTGTGTTTCTAGAAAGTGGCCACTGTGACAGGATTTGTAAGTAGACAAATCTGAAATTTTCTAAAATCAGTCCACCAGATAATCCCTGCAGTTCAGAACTTCAGTGATGGGGCCTTTGTCGAGAGGTAGGTTTAGATAAGGTCAGGATCAGTTTGAGTGATTTGGGGGGATGATTTTGAGCAAGGTCCATGGTTAGTCTATTTTGAAATGTTACAAAGTGATTTGGTTACTGAGAGAATAGATCTTGGTTGGATGGAGGATTGATCTGGGTCAGGGAGAGTTCAATATTGGTTTCAGTTTTCATCTGATTAGTAGGGTTGGTGGGAAAAAAGTGTTTTCACTGTAGGGACTAGGAGAGAGAGAGATTTACTTTAATTAGACCAGTATGATTAAATCTGGGACTGAGTCAAAAGGTAAGTCCTTTGACAAGGACTGGTACTCTTTCTGACTGAGGCTTTTGAAGGAAATATTCATGACTGTTCTTCACGATGTATTAGGTTCTGGATTCTGTGTGGCAGTAAGAGGGAGGAGGGAGGAAGCAAACAAGGGTGTCTGCTCCAGGCCGCATGTACAGGGACCACCAAATGGCTTCCTCCATGAAGACAAGGTGATGTGCCCCTGATGAGCTGGGAACAAAAAGGTTTTCTGTGTGTGTGTGTGTGTGTGTGTGTGTGTGTGTGTGTGTGTGTAAGTGGGAGGATAGATCTATCAAGTTTGTGGTGTCCCTGTAGGGAAATATCATAATCCACCACTGCCTGAAATACATGAATGCAATAAATATTAATGCTAATTATTTGACCCTTTTTATTTATTTAAACACATGTGTAATGCTGTTGCACATATAAACTGAAAAGCATTTTGTATGTGATAGCTTCAAAAGCAATTTTTTAAGTTTAAGGTACCAAACAACTCTATTGAAAGTAGGAGGCGAGGTACTGGTGAAAGTAAAGTTGTGAGGCGGCATCGTGAGTTGTGTCGGGACAGCACAGTTGGTAATGCGCTTGCCTGCGAAAGGCAAAGGTCCCAGGTTTGAGTTCCAGTTCCAGCACACAATTTTAATCTGCCAGGAAGTTTCATATCAGCGCACACTCCACTGCAGAGTGAAACTTTCAATCTGGAAACATCCCTTAGGCAGTGGCTAAGCCATGTGTCTACCATATCCTTTCTTCCAGGAGTGCTAGTCTTGCATGGTTCGCAGGAGAGCTTCTGTGAAGTTTGGAAAGTAGGAGGCGAGGTACTGGTAGAAGTAAAGTTGTGAGGCGGCATCGTGAGTCGTGTTGGGATAGCGCAGTCGGTAATGCGCTTGCCCGCGAAAGGCAAAGGTCCCAGGTTCGAGTTCTGGTTCCAGCACACAATTTTAATCTGCCAGGAAGTTTCATATCAGTGCACACTCTGCTGCAGAGTGAAAGTTTCATTCTGGAACTGTATTGTAGTTTAGAATGTGAGTTCTCAGAAAGTTCTTGAAGAAACTGACTTCTACTTTGCTTTAAGGATTTTTTCCCCTACAGATTGTTTTCAGTGCCCTACCCACAGACTAGTGACTTTAGGCGTCTGTATTTATCAGGTTCTTGTTCTCACTGACTTACTATGTTATTAACACTGTTGCTGTTTCACTACCTGTACCTTACAAGATCCAAATCACCAGAATATGTATCTTGGAGAGAAATATATATGTTTGTGAACTGCAATTGCACTTTGTTTGCCATGTGCTAACCACTGAAGAGGGATTCCCTAGTACTACCACTGTCCATTCCCTATACAATTGTCTGTACTGATATCAGACAAGTGCACCTTATAAGCAGTCTTGAGGGTACTTTTCAGATCATACATATTCAATCTAATAAATTCCTGAATTGCTGCATTTTTGGGGTAAATTGCGAACCATACAGTATATTACCTAGCACAAAAAAAAAAAAAAAAAAAGTCTTTACTTTTGTATCCCATCCTCATCGCCACTTTTGTGTCTTGTTTCTGCTGGTTGTCCTGGGTGTCGGTGGCTGAGTAGAGAGAGACCGACACAGGGAAACAGGATGCACGTGTGTGCAGGTACAGAGTATGAGGTGACCAGCCAGTGGGACAGCAGAAACTAGAAACACTAAGCTAGATTAGAACAAGTTGTATATTTCGTAGAAATATGATACTTAACTTTTACAAAGTTCATGTCTGCCAACTAAGTGTACTGCTGAGACATAGGTTAACTAGGTAGAGGCCTGCCTACTGATGAGTCCTAGTGTCTGTCCTATTCCCAAGTGAACGATGCAGTTCAGTGGTGGCCACAAGCGGTGTTGCAGCAGAGAGCACTCATGGCCGACGTCGTAAGAACGCCGCACCGTGCATGCATGGAGGCGCGCGGCAGAAAACGTGGCGCGCTTCAGACTTGTGCGACACCACATTTATCATTCAAGATAAATTACTACTTGGTATTGGTACATACTTGAATCAGGCAAAACATTGCAAACATAGTAGTCAAGGCAGTAAAATTTTCCACAGTACGGACTTGAATCAGCCAAATATAACAAACGTAGTAGTCAAAGCAGTAAAATGTCCCACAGAATACTACTCTCTTATTACAGTGTTTTTGCTGTTGAGGCACAAACTGATGCATCAGTTTTGTTGTGATCTTCAGTCTGGAGACTGCTTTGATATAGCTCTCTATTCTGAGTAAGCTTCTTCATCCCATCATAAGAATGGCAACCCACATATTTTTAAACCAGCTTACCGTTTCCACCTTTTGGCCTCCACCCGTAATTTTTACCCCACATACTTCCCTCCAAGGCTAAACTGACAATTTCTTGATGTCTAAGAATGTGTTCTAGTAATCAATCCCTTTTTTTAGTGAAGGTACACATAGAAATTACTTTCCTTCCAAATTTTGTGCAGTATGTCCTCATTAGTTATGCGAACTACCCACCTAATTTTCAGCATTCATTTGTAACATCATGTTTCAAAAGTTTCTATCCTCTTCCTGTCTGAACTGTTAACAGTTCATGTTTCACTTCCGTACAAGACAACTCTCTGCACAAATGCCTTCAGAAAAGACTTGCTGAAATTTAAATTGATATTTAATGTTAACAAATTTGTCTTTTTCAGAAACACTTTTGTTCCAGTTGCCATTCTGCATTTTGTATCTTCTGTACTGCAACTATCCTATGTTATACTACTGCCAAGTAGCAAATCTCATCTATCACCTTTATTGTTTTATTACTAATTTTAATTTCTTTAGCATCAGTATATTGTGTTACCCTCATTTTGCTCTTATTTCAAAACAATGTCCATTCCTTTTAATTGTTCTTCCAGCTCCTTTGCTGTTTC
The DNA here is from genome assembly GCA_026315105.1 of Locusta migratoria. NCBI lineage: Eukaryota > Metazoa > Arthropoda > Insecta > Orthoptera > Acrididae > Locusta > Locusta migratoria. Next base: position 245,762,089 of record CM048746.1, on the reverse strand, counting down.
TGACAGAATTACAATTTCATTAACATAATACAAAGTTCTTATTTCTGGTGAGGCCACAATAAGTGTTTCTAACATTTCCGTGGACTGAGTACTGTCCTGGCATACATACATTTATACACTGCGTTTTAGAAGAGCGTAAATACTTTGGACATGGTGAACAATCCACAGCTGCTCTCTGTTTTCAGCAAAGAGACAAAACATTTCAAATATTAGTAAATTTTTATTCGCTTTCCCAGTTTTGTCATTAATGCTGGGGAAGAAACATGCTAATTCATCCCCATGTTCATTTATCCTAAAATTTCATTCAATTTTTAGAATTCTTTTCTTATTTTTTGTGCCTTCCAAACATTTCCTATCCATTCTACTTCATACCATTGCCTTTTTGGATTAATTTTAACATTCTGACTGTATATTAAATCTGAATGTATGCTTGATAATCTCACTGTTCATTATTTTAAACCAAATACAAAATTAGTGTACACTACTATCAATGTGTGCTAGACATCCTTGACTTTTTCTTACCAACTTTGAAACATTTTTAATTTTGATTGATTTTACAAGCAAAAAGTACATTTTTAATTTTGATTGATTTTATTTTATTTATTTATTTCTTACTGGGTGTGATTATGTGGTCTAACAGGGGAGTTGTGCCTCCTTGAGGTAAATAATGACCAGATCTTCTATCTAACTGAATTAAATAATTTTCTAAATGAAATAAACGTTTTATAGTATTTCTTTGTATAATTCTAAATATACAGGGTGATTCAGGAGGAATCTGCAATACTTTGGGAGTTGATAGTATGGGTAATTCTGAACAAAAAACGTTATATGAACATATATCCAATTTCGAATGGTTACCGAGAAAAACGTATTTTCAATGAAAACAGAGAAAAATTATATGGAAAAGTATGTGTCATGTTTGCTTACAACTGTGAAGTGTATTCATTCATTTCAAACAATGTAAACACATGTAGATTACTTAATTCGTAACTGTACGTTATTCAAAATGCTGTACATTGATGACATGATTCATGAAATTATTTACCACGATAGCGTCTCTTGTGCTAAAGTGTAGCTGATGCCGAAGTTCACCAATGGAAACACAGATGGCAGCAATGTTCTTCACGCGCAGTGTTCCGTGGTATTCAGCGCTGCGTAGTTCGTGTGAAGAGAAGTCAAATGTGTCCTGTGTCTGTGTGAGCATTTTGGAGAAACGGTTGAAAATGCTGCATACATTTACGCATGAAGAGTATGCGGACATGCTTTTTGTGAACAGTTTGTGTCATGGAAATGCACTTCAAGCTATGAATGAATATTGGGACCGATATCCAAATCGAAGAACACCAAGCTGGGCAGTTTTCTCCAATGTTTATCGCACGTTACGTGAAACTGGTAAAGTAACAAGTGTACAGGTGACTTCCGAATGAGCTGCACAACAAACCTTACATGAACATGAACAAATAGTGAATTCTGTGCAAAGAAGCCTGTCAACTAGCACACGTAAAATAGCCAGACATATGCATGTTGCACAAAGTCGAGTGTGGCGAACATTGCATAAAGAAGAACTGTATCCATTCCATCGTCAAAAAGTACAACATCTACATCCTGACGCTGAAGTTCAAAGATAGGAGTTATGTCATTGGTTACAACATTACCACAATATCTTGCCATTTTTGTTATTTACAGATGAGGCAAAATTCCCACGTGATGGTATTAATAATACCCGTAATTCACAGGAGTGGGATGTTAATAACCCACATGCTACAGTTGAGTCAAACTTCCAAATAATATTCTCAATTAACATTTGGTGTGGAATGATAGACGACATGATAATCAGACCTGTAATTTTGGATGACAGAATGACTGGTGAAAGGTATCTCCATTTCTTGCAAACTGAATTACCTGCATTGTTGGAAGATGTTTCCTTGCATTCGAGGTGTCGTATGTACATGCAGCATAATGGTGCGCCAATACATTACACAAGACGTGTTATACAACATTTAAATGCAGTGTACCCCAACCGGTTGATTGATAGAGGTAGCCTCATTCGTTGGCCAGCACGATCCTCAGACCTAACACCGCTGAAATTTTGTTTGTGGGTGTGGCTGAAGAATGAGGTTTTTGAGAAGGAAGTAAATACATGTGAGGAACTGCTTTGTAGAATCGACGTTGCCTGTACCAACCTCAAAACCCGGAAGCAGGAGATAAGACGTGCAACACAAAGTACCATGGAAAGAGTGCAGAAGTGCGTCGCAGTCCACGGAAGAATCTTTGAACATTTGTTATAAAGTGTGTAGAATTAACAATGTTACAGTACATTTGGTTATTTACACTGTTGGGGGGGGGGGGGGGGAGGGGGCTTTGATGGCATTACTTACTTTTTCAATTGACTGTTAAACTGCCATTGTTTGGTTGCTACATGTAAATACACTTTTCAGTAGTAAAAATACTTACACAGATTTCAATAATAATAATTTTCTTCCAATTACAGTGGTTTTTATGTTTTTCTCTGTTTTCATTGAAAATACATTTTTCTCGGTAACCACTGGAAATCGGATATATGTTCATATAACGTTTTTTGTTCATAATTACCCATACTATCACCTCCCACAGTATTGCAGATTCTTACTGAATCACTCTGTATGTAACTATTCAAAATTTACCTTTTTTTGATACCAGAATGGCGGAGAATCTTTAGGTAAACAGAGATAATCAAGAAATACATAAGCAGCACTCGCATACTGCTTCCACATGATACTTTAACTACTGACCTGAATTGCTGATAGTCTACATATTTTATATTAATCAGGTGACCTTTAGTCTATTTACATGTGTCATTTCCAAAATAATATCTTAGTCTGTACATGTAAAAGTACTGTAAAATAAGTTGTTTACTAATAATAGTATTATTTAATTTATTATGTAATGGTACTAATGTGTGTTTTATATTTGTAAAAATTTGTATATGTAATTCTACAAGACATTATTGAAGCTTATGTAATTGTGAACCTAATATCCTATGTCTGACTTCAGACCCAGGGTATAGACACTTTATAAATTACTGCTAGTAAGATTTTTTCTTTTCTAATGACTTTGTCATGAATGGGACGTTAGACTCTAATCTTATTTCCTAATCAGCTCTCTTTCACGTATTATCCTGTCAGTAACATTCTAAATATACAGTATTCCCCCCAGAATACAAAAATGGTAGTTCAGACATATGAAGGATTTTAAATCTTGTATGCAAATTGTTTTTATATCTTGTACTGTATTCATGTCTTTCACCTTCCAGACATGGCATTAAATATAGCAGTTTGTAACTGTAAGAGTGATAGTTATTGCAGAGGTCCACAAAAATGTTGAATAAATAAATTTACACAATATTTTTATGTCTTATTTTATTTATTTATTTATTTTTAACTGTTTTCTGGTGTACTTCCTGTAAAACAATAATGTTAGACTAAAATCTAAAAATTATGCATAATGAATTAATATCCACTTGCTAAGAAATAAGATTCTAATGCTAGAAATGTTACTTCAGTCTCAATCAAATCCAGACATAATGTGTATTACTGAACATTGGCTCTGTGTGTGTGTTGTGGTCTTCAGTCCGGAGACTGGTTTGATGCAGCTCTCCACAATACCCTATCCTGAGCAAGTCTATTCATCTCCACATAAGAACGGCAACCTACATCTGTCTGAATCTGCTTACTGTATCCATCTCTTGGTCTTCCTCTGCGATTTTTTCCCCACACACTTCCCTCCAATGCTAAATTCACAATTCCTTGATGTCTAAGAATGTGTCCAACCAATCTATCCCTTCTTTTAGTCAAGGTATGCCAGAAATTTCTTTTCTCCCCAATTCTGTTCAGTACCTCCTCATCAGTTACGCGATCCACCCACCTAATTTTCAGCATTCTTCTGTAGCACCATATTTCAAAAGCCTCAATCCTCTTCCTGTCCGCACTGTTTATCGTCCATGTCTCACTCCCAAACAAGGCAACACTCCACACAAATGCCTTCAGAAAGGACTTCCTTAGGCTTAAATCAATATTCGAGGTTAACAAATTTTTCTTTTTCAAGAACACCTTTCTACCCATTGCCATTCTGCATTTTATATCCTCTGTAATGCGACCATCATTTGTTATTTTACTGCCCAAGTAACAAAACTCATCTACCTCCTTTATTGCTCAATTTCCCAATCTAAATCCTTCAGCATCACCTGATTTTCTTACACTGCACTCCATTACCCTAGTTTTTCTCTTGTTAATTTTCATCTTGTATGCACATTTCAGCACACTTTCCATTCCGTTCAACTGCTCTTCCAGGTCCTTTGCTGTATCTGACAATTACTATGTCGTCGGCAAAACGCAGTGTTTTTAATTCTTCCCCCTGAACTTAATTCCTTCTCCAAATTTCTCCTTTCTTTCCTTTATAGCTTGCTCAATGTACAAATTGAATAACAATGGAGAAAGACTACAACCCCGTCTTACTCCCTTTCCAACCACTGCATCCCTTTCATGCCCTTCAACTCTGACAACCGCTGTCTGGTTTATGTATAAGTTGTAAATAACCTTACGCTCCCTATATTTTACTCCTGCTTGCTTCAGAACTTGAAAGAGTTTATTCCAATCAACATTGTCAAAAGCCTTCTCCAAATCTACAAAAGCTAGAAATGTAGGTTTGCCTTTTCTTAATCTATCTTTTAGGATAAGTCGTAAAGTAAGTATTGCCTCCCATGTTCCTACATTTCTCATGAACCCAAACTGATCTTCCCCGAGGTCGGCTTCTACCAGCTTATCCATCCTTCTGTATATAATTCGTGTTAATATTTTGCAACCATGACTCATTAAACTGATGGTTCTGTAGTTTTCACACCTGTCTGCACCTGCTTTCTTTGGAATGGGGATTATAACAGTTTTCTTAAAGTCTGATGGTACTTCGCCTGTCTCATACATTTAACTCACCAGGTGAAACAGGTCTGTCATGGCTGGTTCTCCCAGAGACTTCAGGAGCTCTGAGGGAATATCATCTACTCCAGGGGCCTTGTTTCGACTTAGGTCTTTCAGGGCTCTGTTAAATTCTTCTCTCAGTACAGTATCTCCTATTTCATCTTCATCTACATCCTCTTCCCTTCCTACAATATTGTCTCGAAGTTCATTTCCTTTGTAGAGCCCCTCTATATACTCTTTCCACCTTTCAGCTTTCCCTTCTTTGCTGAGAACTGGTTTTCCATCAGTGTCCTTGATATTCATAGAGCTGTTTTTCTTATCTCCAAATGTTTCTTTTATTTTCCTGTAGGCTGCATCTATTTTTCCCCTATTTATACATTCTTCTACATCCTCGCATTTGCCTTCTAGCCACTCCTGCTTAGACATTTTGCACTTCCTGACAATCTCATTTCTTAGTCGTCTGTACTTCATTTTGCTTGTTTCATTTACTGCATTTTTATATTTTCTCCTTTCAGCGATTAAATTTAGTATCTCCTGTGATATCCAAGGATTTTTTGTAGGTCTTGCCTTCCTACCTATTTTGTCCTCTGCTACCTTCACTATTTCATCTCTCAATTTTACCCATTCCTCCTCTACTGTTTTATTTTCCCCTGTTTCTGTCAATTGTTGCCTAAAGCTCCCTCTGAAATTCTTAAGAACCTCAGGTTCCTTCAATTTATCCAGGTCCCATCTCCTTATTTTCCTACCTTTTTGTAGTTTCTTTAGTTTCAGCCTACAGTTCATAACCAACAAGCTATGGTCAGAGTCTATATCTGCCCCTGGGTACGTCTTACACTGTAAAACCTGGTTCCGAAATCTATGTCTTACCATTATAAAATCTATCTGGTATCTCCCGGTGTCTCCTGGTCGCATCCACATATACAACCTTCTTTTGTGATTCTTGAACCAGGTGTTTGTTATAACTAAATTATGTTCTGTGCAAAATTCTACCAGGCGGCTTCCTCTTTCATTCCTTTTGCCCAGACCATATTCCCCTACTACCTTCCCTTCCCTTCCTTGTCCTACTACCGAATTCCAGTCTCCCATAACAATTAAGTTTTCGTCTCTCTTAATTGTCTGAATAATTTCCTTTTGCTCCTCATATATTTCTTCGATTTCCTCATCATCGGCAGAGCTAGTTGGCATATAAACCTGTACTACTGTTGTCGGTGTTGGCTTTGTATCTATCTTGACAATGATAATGCGATCACTGTGCTGGTCATAGTAGTTTACCCGCATTCCTATTTTCTTATTCATTATCAATCCTACTCCTGTGATACGCCCAATTGATTTTGTATTTATAATCCTGTACTCACCTGACCAGAAATCCTGTTCATCCTGCCACCGAACTTCACTAATCCCCACTATATCTAACTTCAACCTATCCATTTCCCTTTTTAAATTTTCTAATTTTCCTACTCGATTAAGGGATCTAACATTCCACGCTCCGATCCGTAGAATGCCAGTATTGTCTTTCCTGATGATTACATCCTCCTCAGTAGTCCCCGCCCGGAGATCCGAATGGGGGACTATTTTACCTCCGGAATATTTTACCCGAGAGGATGCCATCATCATATGTTCATACAGTAGAGCTGCATGTCCTCGAGAAAGTTAATGGCTGTAGTTTCCCCTTGCTTTCAGCCGTTCGCAGTAGCTTTGTGGCAAAGCCACATTAGCTAATGTTACAAGGCCAGCTCAGACAATCATCCAGACTGTTGCCCCTGTAACTACTGAAAAGGCTGCTGCCCCTCTTCAGGAACCACACGTTTGTCTGGCCTTTACACAGATACCCCTCCGTTGTGGTTGCACGTACGGTACGGCTATCTGTATCGTTGAGGCACGCAAGCCACCCCACCTCGACAATGTCTGTGGTTCATTGGCTCTATAAATCAGAAATTCAGTCAATCTCGATACCAAGTTACTCATTAACAAGTTACTATTGTAGGTAATCCTCCTATGGTGGTTTTGCCATCTTTGTAAAATTCTGTGAGGTGGCCCTAAATAAACATCTTGCATTAGCAGTAGATAAGGGCTTTGAGCTTTCCTTGATTAAACTGCCTGAACTATACAATTATACAGTAATAAGGACAGTTTACAACTCACTGCAAAGATGTGGTGACGAACTGAGACAGGCACATACCAAAGACACACATATACAACACTTTCAACTATTGGCCATGGCCTTCTTCGGAAAACAGAAGAAGATTCACACAATCACATAGGCACACAACACAGTAATACAACCATCACCCTAACTGCTGCACTTCGAATCATGCTCTATGGCATGTAAATTGGGGAGGGGAGGGGAGAGGGGATAGGAAGGTTGCGTCACAGTGGTGGGGATGGATACAGCACAGCCTAGATGGGAATAACGAGATGCAGCTTAGGAATGGAGTGGGGAGGTGGATGAGGGGAGAAAATAAAGTAAATACAGATATAAATAAAAACAAACATAATAATAATAAAAAAATAAAACACACGCATGCCCCATGTTCAGATGACCGCGTACACACACACACACACACACACACACACACACACACACACACACACACAACACACACCACACCACACATGCATGAACACGCGTGCGCACACTCGCTTTACGGACACGCATGCATGCACAACTCAAAATAGGAGAGGTTTAGGATAGAGATAGGAACTGTAAGGTATGGAATACAGGAAAGTTATCATAGGTTGAGGCCTGGATGTTTTCAGGATCAGAGAATATGCTGTAGGGATAACTCCCATCTGTGCAGTTCAGAAAAGCTGGTGGTGGATGGGAGGATCCAGATGGCCTGGGTTGTGAAGCAGCCATTGAAATCAAGCATGTGCTCCACTGCATGCTGTGCCACAGGGTGGTCTACTTTGTTTTTGGCCACAGGTTGGCAGTGGCCATTCATCCTAATGGACAGCTGGTTGGTGGTCATGCCAATATAGAAAGCTGCACAGTGATTGCAGCACAGTTCATAAATTACATGGCTGCTTTCACAGGTGGCCCACCTGCCTCTGATAGGGTAGGATAAGCCTGTGACAGGACTTGAATAGGAAGTGGTGGGTGGGTGGATTGGACAGGTCTTACAGCGGGGTCTTCCACAAAATTCATCTGGGCTTTGGGCCACATCATCAGTATATCAAATTTCACCAATGTTTCAGCCACTATTGTAAGTGGCCTCCTTCTGGTTTCACAATTACTGCTGGATGAGGAAAAACTGGGAACTTAAATAGTGGTGGTACTAACTTTTGCAAAATTGTGATTAGAACTTTTTGGTTATGGGAGAAAGGAGTGAGGGTCTCTTTTATTGGTGTTTGCTTTATTTCTTCCTGTTGTTGTTGTTGTGGTCTTCAGCCGGAGACTGGTTTGATGCAGCTCTCCACAATACCCTATCCTCAGCAAGCCTCTTCATCTCCACATAAGAACGGCAACCTACATCTGTCTGAATCTGCTTACTGTATCCATCTCTTGGTCTTCCTCTGTGATTTTTACCCCACACACTTCCCTCCAATGCTAAATTCACAATTCCTTGATGTCTAAGAATGTGTCCAACCAATCTATCCCTTCTTTTAGTCAAGGTATGCCAGAAATTTCTTTTCTCCCCAATTCTGTTCAGTACCTCCTCATTAGTTACGCGATCCACCCACCTAATCTTCAGCATTCTTCTGTAGCACCATATTTCAAAAGCCTCAATCCTCTTCCTGTCCGCACTGTTTATCGTCCATGTCTCACTCCCATACAAGGCAACACTCCATACAAATGCCTTCAGAAAGGACTTCCTTAGGCTTAAATCAATATTCGATGCTAACAAATTTCTCTTTTTCAAGAACGCTTTTCTACCCATTGCCATTCTGCATTTTATATCCTCTGTAATGTGACCATCATTTGTTATTTTACTGCCCAAGTAACAAAACTCATCTACCTCCTTTATTGCTTCGTTTCCCAATCTAATTCCTTCAGCATCACCTGATTTTCTTAGACTGCACACCATTACCCTAGTTTTGCTCTTGTTAATGTTCATCTTATATGATCCTTTCAGCACACTGTCCATTCCGTTCAATCGCATTTCCAGGGCCGTCTGACAGAATTACTATGTTGTCGGCAAAACGCAATGTTTTTAATTCTTCCCTCGGAACTTTAATTCCTTCACGAAATTTCTCCTTGCTTTCCTTTATGGCTTGCTCAATGTACAAATTGAATAACAATGGAGAAAGACTACAACCCCGTCTTACTCCCTTTCCAACCACTGCATCCCTTTCATGCCCTTCAACTCTGACAACCGCTGTCTGGTTTTTGTACAAGTTGTATAACCTTATGCTCCCTATATTTTACTCCTGCTTGCTTCAGAACTTGAAAGAGTTTATTCCAATCAACATTGTCAAAAGCCTTCTCCAAATCTACAAAAGCTAGAAATGTAGGTTTGCCTTTTCTTAATCTATCTTCTAGGATAAGTCGTAAAGTAAGTATTGCCTCCCGTGTTCCTACATTTCTCCTGAACCCAAACTGATCTTCCCCAAGGTCGGCTTCTACCAGCTTTTCCATCCTTCTGTAGATAATTCGTGTTAATATTTTGCAGCCATGACTTATTAAACTGATGGTTCTGTAGTTGTCACACCTGTCTGCACTTGCTTTCTTTGGAATGAGGATTATACCATTTTTCTTAAAGTCTGAGGGTACTTCGCCTGTCTCATACATCTTACACACCAGGTGAAACAGGTTTGTCATGGCTGGTTCTCCCAGAGACTTCAGGAGCTCTGAGGGAATATCATCTACTCCAGGGGCCTTGTTTCGACTTAGGTCTTTCAGGGCTCTGTCAAATTCTTCTCTCAGTACAGTATCACCTATTTCATCTTCATCTACATCCTCTTCCTTCCTACAATATTGTCTTGAAGTTCATTTCCTTCATAGAGCCTCTCTATATACTCTTTCCACCTTCCAGCTTTCCCTTCTTTGCTGAGAACTGGTTTTCCATCAGTGTCCTTGATATTCATAGAGCTGTTTTTCTTATCTCCAAATGTTTCTTTTATTTTCCTGTAGGCTGTATCTATTTTCCCCTATTTATACAATCTTCTACATCCTTGCATTTGCCTTCTAGCCACTCCTGCTTAGCCATTTTGCACTTCCTGTCAATCTCATTTCTTAGTCGTCTGTACTCCATTTTGCCTGTTTCATTTACTGCATTTTTATATTTTCTCCTTTCATCGATTAAATTTAGTATCTCTTGTGATATCCAAGGATTTTTTTGTTGGTCTTGCCTTCCTAACCATTTTGTCCTCTGCTACCTTCACTATTTCGTCTCTCAATTTCACCCATTCCTCCTCTACTGTTTTATTTTCCCCTGTTTCTGTCAATTGTTGCCTAAAGCTCCCTCTGAAATTCTTAAGAACCTCAGGTTCCTTCAATTTATCCAGGTCCCATCTCCTTATTTTCCTACCATTTTGTAGTTTCTTCAGTTTCAGTCTACAGTTCATAACCAACAAGTTATGGTCAGAGACTATATCTGCCCCTGGGTATGTCTTACACTGTAAAACCTGGTTCCGAAATCTATGTCTTACCATTATAAAATCTATCTGGTATCTCCCGGTGTCTCCTGGTCTCTTCCACGTATACAACCTTCTTTTGTGATTCTTGAACCAGGTGTTTGTTATAACTAAATTATGTTCTGTGGAAAATTCTACCAGGCGGCTTCCTCTTTCATTCCTTTTGCCCAGACCATATTCACCTACTATCTTTCCTTCCCTTCGTTGTCCTACTAACGAATTCCAGTCTCCCATAACAATTAAGTTTTCCTCTCCCTTAATTGTCTGAATAATTTCCTTTAGCTCCTCATATATTTCTTCGATTTCCTCATCATCGGCAGAGCTAGTTGGCATATAAACCTGTACTACTGTTGTCAGTGTTGGCTTCGTATCTATCTTGACAATGATAATGCGGTCACTGTGCTGGTCATAGTAGTTTACCCGCATTCCTATTTTCTTATTCATTATCAACCTTACTCCTGTGATACCCCCAGTTGCTTTTGTATTTATAATCCTGTACTCACCTGACCAGAAATCCTGTTCATCCTGCCACTGAACTTCACTAATCCCCACTATATCTAACTTCAACCTATCCATTTCCCGTTTTAAATTTTCTAATTTTCCTACTCGATTAAGGGATCTAACATTCCACACTCCGACCTGTAGAATGCCAGTATTGTCTTTCCTGATGATCACATCCTCCTGAGTAGTCTCTGCCCGGAGATCTGAATGGGGGACTATTTTACCTCCGGAATATTTTACCCGAGAGGATGCCATCATCATATATTCATACAGTAGAGCTGCATGTTCTCTGGAAAGGTAACGGCTGTAGTTTCCCCTTGCTTTCAGCCGTTCGCAATAGCTGTGTGGCAAAGCCACATTAGCTGATGTTACAGGGCCAGCTCAGTCAATCATCCAGACTGTTGCCCCTGTAACTACTGAAAAGGCTGCTGATTCTCTTCAGGAACCACACGTTTGTCTGGCCTCTCCACAGATACCCCTCCGCTGTGGTTGCACCTACGGTACGGCTATCTGTATCGTTGAGGCATGCAAGCCACCACACCTCGGCAATGTGTGTGGTTCATGGGAGTGGTATTTCTTCCTATTGGTGGGAAAAGGGAGTCCAGTGAATACCTTCCTACAGTACATTAATCTTTTGGGTGTTCATGTAAATTCTTTGATGCGCATTTTGTAAAATCTTTGACATAACATTTGTTTATAGTAACCTTTGTACCTGATGATGGCGTAACAGCCGAAAACTAGTTTTGTTCAAATGTTTGTAATCCTATGGGACTAAACTACGTACGTCATCAGTCCTAGGTTTGTTGTTTTGTTACTGTAGAGTGATGTTTGCCAATGGCAAACTGCTTCTAGATAAAAAAGATATTCTCCAGTGTTGGACTGACTACTTTCATAACATCAGCAACAAAAAATTTGCACATCCACCAATTACTAGTCCTGATCCTATTCTAGGACCTGTCCCCTCAATTAGATGTGAGGAAGTAATGCTTGCCATCAGCAAGATGAAAAATGGTAAAGCAACTGGCCCAGATGAACTACCAGCAGAAATCTGGAAAATGCTCGGAAAGCTTGCTTCAGAATTTCTTGCTTCACTCTTCAGCTGAATCATCGCTGAAAAACAACTTCCACATGTATGGACAACTAGCATAACACTTCAAATCTAGAAGGGAATAGGAGACGTGAATGAATGCTCAACTTATTGTCCTATTCTACTCCTCTGTCACAGTTTAAAAATATTTGAATGTGTACATGATAGCAGACTCAGAATTATTGTTCCTGTAACACCAAACCAATGTGGAATTGTTAAGGGATGCAGTACCATCAATGCTATTTATGCCACATGTCTTTTGATGGAAAAGCACAGAGAGAGAGACAGGAGAGTGTACATATGGCATTTCTAGACCTAGAAAACACTTTTGACCATATCCCACATGATCTTATCTGGCGAGCTCTTCTTTGTCATGGTGTCCCTGAAGAGTATGTAAGCTGGGTGCAACTTCTGTAGCACAATTCCACTAGTGCAGTTCGGAGTCCAGTTGGTATCTCTCCACCTTTCGGTATCACTGTGGATGTTCATCAAGGTTCTGCCCTTTCACCTTTACTATTCATCCTCTGCATGGACATGACAACAGCTGACATACAGGCTTCACATCCGTGGACCCTTCTTTATGCCGATGATGTGGTACTTGCTGAACAAACCCGCCCAGAACTCCAACACCAGGTACAAATGTGGAAGGACAGACTGGCTAAAAATAGACTGCAACTCAGTGTCCAGGAAACTGGATACTGAGAATGCGGTTCCCAAACCAGAGGCACCATAAGTATCAGGGAAGAAGACCTGGAGAAGACCATGCCTTTTAAGTACCTGGGGTCCGTTATCACCTTAGACTGTAACACAACTCTCAATACTCGGACAAGAGTGAATGCAGCTCGGGTCAAGTGGAGACAGGTCACTGGAGTCATCTGCGATAAAAAGGTGCCTTATATCTAAAGGCAAAAGTTTACAAAACCATTGTACATCCAGCAGCAATCTATGGGACTGAGTGTCACTCTATGACAAAACAGCAGGAGCAAATGCTACATATGATGGAAATAAGGATGCTTCATTGGTCCATGAGGCTGACCGGATGTGACAATGTAAAAAATACAGAAGTCCAGCAAAAGTTTAGTGTGGCGCCCATCATAGACAAACTGAGAGAAGCTCATCTCCGCCATGTCATCAGAAAGGACGACAACTCGGTTGCGAAGACAGCTCTCCACATCAACCCAGGAGGAACAAGACCATGAGGGAGACTGGCAAAGAGATGGACTGACAACATCAGGGCAGACACAGATGCTGTTGGTTTAAGGCAAGAAGATGTCAACGACCAAAATAAATGGAGGAGACACAACAAAGTAACAGACCCTGCAAGTCGGGATTGATGCTTGGAAAGAGAGAGAGTGAAATATTTGGAACCACAATCTTATAAAAGAAACACAAGGGTTACGATGTTAATGAATAATTACAAAGATATATTTGGAATGCAAAGTGTTGGAAACCTGATCGTTTGTGAAGATTGCAAGATGAATTAGAGAAATAAAATTTAAAAATTGCTGCAACACAAGAAACAAGATTTCCTGGAGAATTCATACAGTTCTTCTGACAATACACTATGCCTAACAGCTGTATTCAAACTTAAAAACATGAGATTGTTACAGAATTTTTCATTTTAAAGGTGCTAGTTGAAACTGTCATTGAGTATCAGTCAGTTGATGAAAGGATATGCTGCTTGCAGGTGAATGTTGATGATTTAATATCTTTATTGGTAATATTTATGGCACCTACAAATGAAAAAGAAGAGGCCATGAAAAATAATGTGATTTATAACGTACAGCAATAATAAATTGAAGTCAAACTGGGTGACTTTAGAACCAAAGTAGAAAAAGAGACTTCTGCATCAGACAATAGGATGAAATCAATAGTAAATGACCTAAAAATGATTGCATTTGCAGAATCAGGAAGCAGGAATGATCAAAGTACAACTTTTGAACACAAAGAGACATAGTAATTGGCAGATGGAAAGACAGCACAACACATCAGTTGTATAGCAATCTCAAACAGGAACAGAGTGGCATCAGCAATATTTTAGTGTACTAGGGTGTAGAAGTAGCCTCTGACCCCAACTTGTTGGTTGCATGCAAGGAAGTGAAACTGAAGACAAATCCCAGGAAACACTCAAGAAACACAATGCAGTGTGAAGTCCAACCCTCGAGAAACAATATTGAAATCTGGCAGTATCAATTGGTAGCAAGCAGTGTATCCAAAGAAATACTATCGACTGTCCACATTGTTTGACAGTGTATAGGGATGACCATTATCAAAGGATGGCAAGGGAAACACTAATAGATGGCTTAGAGACCACTCAGGAAGTTGCTGCTGGTGAGGAAAGACTCACCACTGCAGGAACAGGTATGATCGACTGCACAAGAGATGACTAGCTCTTCAGTGAAGACACTGAAACTATACAACAAAGAGCACAATTCATTATGTCTTGCATGCATAGAAGCAAAGCCAACATGACCCTCAAGCCATCTGTGTAGGTTACTTTCGAGCTCCATGTCATGTTAAGAATTGACTAGAATTGGGAGCAAAGGGGTACCAGTGTGAACTGAGTTTTTGGAACACTGCAACAATTCCATTCGAAGCTGTGGTTGATGTATACACCATGGTGTTGCACACGATTGAAACTGGAAAAGAAATGGCCTGGGGAAAAACTCTTAATTCACTGAGAAGTGATTGGACACGGACACCAACTGTCATCTACAATCTCAGCTACCATTGTGAAATATGAAGTGTCCTCTTTGGGAAAAGGAGACAGTGGTTTGGATGATTATGTAAACCACAGATGTTAGCAATGTAACTGGCCAGCATTTGTTGGCATGTGATTCATAGTGGAGAAATTGCAGGAGACTGTTGACTAGGCTTGTTCTGAAATCTCCTGTCATGAGCCTAACTCCACAGTGATGGAATGGGTCCAGTATCTGCAATGCTGAGGGCGATACTGAACCACATGATATGACAGAACAGCAATGCTGTGGAGGGCATTAAGGTGTTGCCAGCACTTCTGCTTAATCTGGTTAATATGAGAAAGCCTTATTAGTTGGGTATCAAATATCAGTCTCAAAAAGCAATCAGTTTCTACTATATCAAGTAAGTGGCCTCAATATGATGTCCTGTGTGTGGACTGTCCGACGCTCACAGAAATCCATAACAAGTGGCAGACAACTGAAACCATGGGCAAAAGCCCATTACTGCACCTTGTGTATGGCTCCCTGCAACTTTGTTTGGCAACACATGTACTAAACAAAGTGAAATTTATGCTAAAGGCATCACCATATAATGAGGGAAATACTGATGACACCACTGCTGCTGCTAAACCATTAATGGAAATAAGGGAATGCTCAATGTCCCCAATGTCCTAGATATGCAAAGAACTATGGGAGGCACTGACTTGTACCCAGGGTACAGAAGACTAAAAAGCTTTGGATATAATTTGGGACTGAGCCCCGAAGACACCACTCATGTAAAGTAGCTAGGTCACATCATATGCCTTTGCCAAGTCAAATCAGATGGCTATCAAGTGGTGGCATCTAAAGTTGTGCAGATGGTATACTCAAGGTATACCAAGTTAACCACAGTTGAGCGTCCCTTGCAGAATCCACCCTGGCATGGAGGCAGTAGGCCCCTAGATTCATAGATTCAAGGAGCCAACACAACTGCCAACTCACCATTCATTGTAGCAGTTTACACAGAACATTGGTGAGACTGACAGAATAATAGCTATCCACATCAAGTGGTTCCTTACCAGGCTTAAGCACCAGAGGGCCGACAGTAGCTGGCGCATGTTTAAAGAATGTTGTCCCTGAAGGAAGTGGCGACACTGTGACTAACAAACAAGATCATTTACACTTGTTAGAGTCATATCTTTTCTTTGCCTCTGTATTGGACAATTTATCCAGAGACTTAAATTCTATGATCTTCCTCTCTTTGTATAGTGAGACGTAACAGACCACTTGGGGAAACACCTAAAAGACTGTACATTTGCATGTAAACAACACTCTAATACAGTATAAATTATTTTTCAAAAGAGATAGATTGGCTGGTCAGTACTTACCTTTGTGCTGTACCGCCGATAGCGACACAAATGAAGAAAAAGAAAAAAAAGTTCCTTCTTCAGGTGGGATAAGAAGGAACTGTGTTCCAAAAGGTTGTCCTTTTTTGTCCGTTTTCTTCATTTGTGCCACTATCGGCGGTACAGCACAAAGGTAAGTACTGACTAGCCAATCTATCTATTTTGAAAAATAATTTATTATCTCTGAGGAGAATTTCCATCTCTAATAAAGTATGTAACTCTTATAACAAAATCCCTGTGTATTAGCCCTATGCTGAACTACAGATATCAGATAACTTTGGTTTAAGAATATTACCAGATTGTAAACTCGCCACAAAAACTAATAGCTGCTTGGTTAATATTCATTTATTGATAGGAAGCAAAGTTATTGCACTATAAGCTGTATTCCAAAATATAAAGTAAGCACATGTAGCAAAAATAGATTGTAATAGAAAGCATATTAAATGATATTAGATTTACATCAAACTCAGTACATGGACTTACAATGCCATCTAATGTAAGACTGGCAATAATTTATTATATAAATTCAGAAGACTTAATCTGTAACCGACATGAACACATGGTCAGCATTTGAACATTCCTTGAAAACTATAATATCTAAAGAACTGGTAAGACTGTCAACAGTTAAAGCTTGCTAAAACATAGCTACGTACATGTTAGGAATCGTATTCATAACATAACTCTCACGTTATTAACTTCTTTATGAATTCTATTGTTCACATACATAAAAAAAACATACATTGCTTAATTGTATCAATTATTCTCAAAGTGATCATATTTAAAAGAATATATATTTTATGCTCTACTTACCAATATGAAGTATATCTTGTAACAAATCTGTTGTTCTTGATAAATGTATGACTTTCTGTTTCTAACAAATATTTGTATTGTTGTTTACATGTCGAAATAGTATATAAGGTCCCAAGCAGAGAGACTCGGGCTGTCATTATTTAGGCTGACTTTGGGCAGTCACTATGTCAGTATGTGGTTCAATACCAACAATGTGATGTTTTGTTGAATACAGTTTTATGAAAAGTGTGACTTGTGTTTTGAGTTCACATCAAGTCATGTAGGTCTGTAAGATATCATCCAGCATGCAACCTTTAGCCAGAATTTCAGGCATTTGAAGAACTTTACAAGTGAGCAGATTCTAAAAGATACACCCAGCCTATGACACTCAGGTAAAATGCTGAACTTAATAATTGTGTAATTGTAACCTTGCTACATGAAAGTGACGTTTATTTATATTCAGCTTACGGAAGTTATCAGTTAGTAGCAGATAAGTTACAATAGGATTGTGCAGTCTGATGAGCAGGGGGACTGTTGCTGCCCACAGTCAACACAAATGGGAAGTAGGAGGCAAGGAGCACCCATATGCAATGATTGCCTGCAGTCTCTGCATGTAGGGTTGGAGTCAGTGTGAAGACGCGTGTGAATTTCTAACACTTGAAACAATGCTTAGGGAGACGAAGGAATACAAGGCTTAACGTATCACTGGTGTATCATTACCTTGATCTTTTCAGGCAAAGAGTCACCCTCAGAGGCCAAAATGAATACACCAGTGGCAACCCTATTGTCCTTAGGTCTCCTGTACACATATCAGATGAAGTGTATCAAGATAATCAAAGTGTACACATTGTCACTCAAAGTTTGCACATAACTCTTCATTAGACTCCAGAAGGAGATCAGGATGGAAAATAAGCCCCTTGACCATGTTGCATCTCTTATGTGTAGTGATAAAGACAGAAACATCACACAGCCTGTCACAGGTGACTAGCACTCACAGTGGAGCAGTATATGCCGTCTTCATCAGAACTGACCCATTCCTCATCTTCAACATGCCAGCCACTTCTTCAAATTTGTCTTCCAGATTCTCCACAAAGAAAAGAAACTTTCTGGACATAAAAGATTCCCCTTCAGTCTGTACACACCCAAGGAATTTGGCAAAGAAAGGGTCATCCTGAACTTTGGCCCATCAGTTCTCCAATGGTGCAAGAAGGGAATGTATTTCTCTGCAATAAATGCATATTTTCTCCTCTTAGAGATGCCAATGGTTGATTGACCACCAGCATTACTGAGTTTTGATCACTTCATTGCAGGTCATCTGCCCTGATGCCACCCACTCCAACCAGGGGTTCTTCTCATGGGTGCCACCCACCCACAGAAAAAGCCACCTGGTGCGATGACCTTTGCTGGGAGTCCTGATGCCCCACATAGATGGACACCAGGCATCAATAGTGTAAACCTTGTGTTGCCAGGTGGCTACAACCAATAGAGTACATGACAACCTCCCCCCCCCCCAACACACACAACAAATTGGCTATCCTGCTGGGTACTGTGTGCTATGAAAACCATTATGATAGAGGCTGGAGGGGGTGGCAATGTACAATGGATGTAGCTTGTGCACAACATGGCATGCCGTGCCCAATGGCTGGATTAAGCATGCAGTGACAAGTCCATTCTATAACAGGTGTATAAGGTCTTAGTGCACAGTAAATATGTGATGCACCATGCAAGGGTTTCCTTCCCAAAATGGCCTGCACTTCTGAAGAATTTGGAAAGATGGAGATCAAACCAATAGAGGGGACAATATCCATATGGACAAAAAGGTCGTATACTCTTTTTCAGTCTCCTCTTACAATAGGCAGGAATACCCTGGGCCCATTCAAAACCACGAACCCACTCAGGCAAAGAGTCCATGAATGGTTGAAAATAGTCACCAAATAGCTGAACTTAAATGCTTCCAGTCAATGATCAGTTTAAGAATGAAGCAAGAAATTATTTACCATCCCATTGCCACAGTGGTCATCAGAGACTAATATTATCACTTTAGTTGTAACAGAGGACGCAATCCATTCCAAGTGAAAATAGGTCACATCTTTGTGGAGCTACCACCAGCTTACACAGTTTCTTGTTGATAACTGGAGTCCATGCTTAACGAGGCCCTACCACAATCTATTAACTGAAATTTGTACTATTCTGACCAAGCCACAGTTTCCCCCACATCTAGGGTGTAACTGATACGGTCACAAGCCCAGCAGAAGCACACTCCATGAACTTAAAGCTATCTTACAGCTATAAGGAGTAGGGTTTACCGATTAAACATTTCCTACAGCATCAAGGTTTTAGGGTAAGGAATAACTTCTTGCCTTTATTTTGTCATCATTGTGGGCACTAGTTTGTGTCTTGTTGGGTTGGATTTCTTTCATTTTTCTTCTTGTTGTCTTGTTGGCTTGAGTTATTCTTTTGCTTGTCCGGCGTTACTACTGCCCCGTCCTCGCAGATAGTGTGATGGTATTTCATGGTTAGCGTCGCCTGTACTTCAGGTCGGTGTCTAGAAAGGACATGATCTTCAGTGGTGTGTCTTCTGTCAGTGTCTTGTGGTCTGTTTAGCAGCTCTTCTTCATGGAGGCTCCATGATCATCATTTCCGAGTTCGTCATGGGAGGATGCACGCACTTTGCAGTGATGTCCCAGGGTTTGCCAATGATGTTGTAGATGAGATCTCAGAGAATGATGTCCCACTGCCCATGAGTAAAAATGGGATCTGCAGCAAGACGGCGGATGTTTGGAACAGTCATACGTTCAAGCCAATCCTTCAGAGCTACTATTACAGGTTAAGAAATGTCGACCTTGAGAGATGGTAGGATTGGCTTCAGATGGGGGGGGGGGGGGGGAGTAAAAGGAAAGGGGTTATCCCAGTTAGGGTAGCTACCATCTTCTATTGATCAATAGATCTTCACCAGGAGAAGCAAGCTATTAGCAAAATCACTTGGCCCTCTGCTACCATAGCCAATCAATGTCAGATTGCACTGTACTGCCTAACAGATACATTCATTATACAACCTGTAGTTTAACAGCTAATATAGCATTACACTGCAGTTCTATTACACTGTGTGATGTGCAGACTCACCCTAGAAGTAGGTTAAGTGAAAAAAAGGAAATGTACCGTGTGCCTCGCACTCATGTGTGCAGATACGAGGGACCAGGCAGGTGGAGTAGCCCAGAGACAGTACTACTTGCTGCAACAGTGACCGCTGACCTATTCATCTAACAAGGAGACCACATCGGTATCGGATTTTATAATTGTTTGATATTTATGGTATGTGATGTTCAGAACTCAAATAAAGCTATCCGATGCATGTATGGTCTACGAGCCAATACTCCTTGCAAAATGTATTTAATTGAGAACAAAATAATGACTGTCCCAAGTCTATACATACTTCACACACTTATGTATACAAAGATGAACTGGGATAAACATGATACCAGAGTGAATGTTCACTCTCATAAAACCAGGAATAGAAACACTTTGAATATCCCTAGGACTAGGCTAACAAAAATACAAAAAAACTTTCAGTATGCAGGGAAAGTTTTTATTAACAAATTACCCAGTGCAATAAGGCAGTTGAAAACCAGTAGGTTCAGAAAAGTTATAGAATCCTGGCTGAAAGAAAAGGCCTTCTACTCTGTAGACGAATTTGAAAATAGTGACGTAAGTGATATAATAAGCTCACCTGTAATGTAAATATTGTTAGTTAGGTGAAATGCTGAGATTTTTTCCTATTTTTATGTCTATTTAAGGTATGCTAGATATTATCTGTAAGCTCACTAATGTAACGTAGATAGCTTCTCATACAAATATATTGTTCAGTACTATAGATTGTTCAAGTGCATCATGACTTTATTCTCTAGCCTTGCGAAGCTTTGGACAGCTTTTCAAATCGAAGTGCCTAATAGATTGTTTATGTGAAAGGGAGGAAAATTTATGTCTCTGTCTTTAGCATTATAAATGAGTTGTTTTTATTGTATCACCATATTTTTACCCACTTGGTTGGGATGTGAATTTATAATTTATATTCTTTTTGTTATGTTACTAATGGAAATTCAATCTGTACCATACCTCAACATGTATATACATATAAACGAAAATTATAGAGGGAAACTTTCCCGGTGGGATAAATAAAAATAAAAATAGAAAAGAGATAACTTACCAAAAGGACCGGCTCATCGAGAGAAACAAATAAAATCACACACAAACACACATACAAGCTTTCGCCACCACTGGCAGCTTCTTCAGGAAAAAGAGGAAAAAAGGGGAGGAAAAGGGAAGGATATGGGTTTTAAGGAAGTGGAAAAGGAGTCATTCCAACCCCGGGAGTGGAAGGACTTACCTTAGGGGAAAAAAAGGAAGGTAAACAAATACACACACACTCAGACATATCAAATGCAAGCACACCTAGACAGACATTTGTGAAAAGCCATTTTCTCTTTTCTATTTTTATTTTTATATACATATAAATATAGATGAAGCCTTATACAGCCTGAAAGCTGTCTCATGGGCTAATAATAATAATAATAATAATAATAACAATTATCCAAAGCCATTCGATGCAACTCTCCAAAATTCTCAAGATAATAAACTTTGAAGTTTTGCAAGTCATCGTAAATACCAATCATTGAGGGAACTGTAGTAGTCGGTGTAGATCAGCTGGTAGTGTTCTAGGCTTACAACTATAGGGTCGGTGGTTCAAATCCTGCCGTGACAAAGTTTATGATTTTTTTCGTTTTGTTTGAATTCTTACACGGTTTCAATATCTAGTGGTAATTTTCAAGAAAAGTGCACATATTTTTGTTTATTCGTTATTTTCTATATTTTATAGAAGGTTGTTAATAATGATGGTTTTAATTTAAAAAAACACAAGTTACATTTCTTACAGTATTGGCTTTTCTTTTACTCGGCGATGGTAGTCTTTGATTGTTCAGTTTGTGAAGAGCTACAACAGTTTTAGGAAGTTCATCTGCATTGCTACTAATGGCTAACAAACTCAACCATCATTTTAAGTGATGAAGGTTTTCAGCTGATATGCATACATATAAACAAAAACTGACACAACACATGGAATTAGAGATCTCAAAATGTTTTATATAACTGAATGCAAAAACAAAACAAAAAAATATGCAGCACAGTGGGATTCAAACCACCGGCTCTATGGTTGTTAGGCCAGAATGCCACCACCTGTACCACACCGACAGATGCAGCAATTGTTTGAATTACTGCCACTTATGTGTACTTTGCTACACTTCAAAGTCGATTTTCTCAATATATTTTGAGAGTTGCGTCAATGGCTTCAGCTGATTGTTAGTTAAGTTCTGAACCTCATGTGCCATAAATAAAAAGAAATTCTAAAATCTGATAGCCATGTGGTCTCCTTGTAAGAGTGCTATGGATCTACCCTGACATTCTGTGGCATGGAAGTTTAATGCTATTTTTGTACAGTAATAAATGAATTAATAGTTATAAGTTCAGAATATGTTGAGACATTTAAGTGATTTGATGTTTTGTAAGAGTTAGTCAGTGAAGCACAATATATTGCCTTTGTAAAAGTTTAAAAGGAGTACAATGTTTTATTTCATTATACAGCTTTCTCTCTCACTATGAACCCATGACAGCAAGAAGATGAAATTTAATCCTGATTCCAGGCACAACAATTTTATATCTTAATGAAGGTGTATTAAGTATTACAGAAGAGTGAAGAAACATGTTTATTGTTGGCAAAATTATAAGTGAGTCCATAATTGCATTTATGTATGTCTCTATACTAGGAGAGCAGTTATACAAAGCACGGTCATTGCATCTCTTAACACAGTGACACAACTTAATGATTCTTTAAAATGGATGTCCTATTTGTCTACCATTCCACACACAAAGCTAAGTGTTCAATCACATAGGGAACCTTTTCACGTTAATCACAAAAGTACAAATAACAACTCTGCATATACACCACCCTTTTTTACCTTGAGTATGTGATGTTACTGACATATGCAGTCCCAAGACTTGTCACTTCAGTTTACGACAGAAACAAACTATGCTTTCAAGAACACTCCTAATTAATATTGTGGTCTAAATCTAATTTATAGCAATGGAGGACTTGCTGCATACCAAACTAATCTATGCTACAGAATGCAAACAAAGTTTACTTTTCTCTCAAAGAACTTCTATCCTCCAAACTCTTGACCAGAAAAGTCAAGCAGAAATTCTACAACACATTTATCAGACCACTATTGCTGTTCGGGGTGGAGAGTAGTATGAAGAGCAGCAGCACTCAGTCAGAAAAATCTCTGGACCAATATTTGACCCAGCAACTGAAAGCTGGGTTGGAGATCCAATGAAGAACTAGCTAAGCTAGCTAACAAATCCTCTGTAGTGAACACTGCCAAAGTATGATGTGTGCAATGAACATGCCATGCTATCAGAATGAACCCAAATAGGATAGTCATCTGACAATATAGAAAGCTCAAGACCCAGTGAACTATGAAGAAATAGATGACAAGATGAGGACCTCAAACTGTAGAGTATAGGGTATCACTGAATTGAAGGAAAAGCACAAAACAGAAAGAACTGGTGGCAGAGAGGGAAAACAGCTTCTCACATCCCAAACCCATCAATGGCGTAATCATGAAATGATAAAAAATATTTGGAGAATTCACAGTACATAATGAACCAAAGTCTTGTTAGAAGGAATATGAAATATTACAATATAATGAGGCAATAATGAAAGAGTATAAAGTATACAAATTAACAAGATAGTAATAAGACATACTTATTGATGAGATACTGAGATGGAATATGCAGGATATTATGAAGTCAAGACTTAGAAAGTTGGTAGGAATCCTGTCTTTTTTTGTAGTTCTATTTTACAAATGCACTTCTGTAAAGTTGTAGGAATGTTGTGTGAAATAGCATTATATCATATACTGTCCGAAACAATTATTTTGTTCCTATATTAATAATATCAAGTAATCTAATAATGGAAATTCCAGGTTGGAATTAACAGTATAGTAATAGGACAGTTTACAACTCACTGCAAAGATGTGGTGATCTGCAACAGGCACATAAAAGACACACACCTTCCCTACCCTCTGGCTCCTACCCTTGTAACCGCCCCCGTTGTAAAACCTGCCCTATGCACCCTTCCACCACCACTTACTCCAGTCCCGTAACCCGGAGGGTGTACACGATCAAGGGCAGAGCCACTTGCGATAGCACCCACGTGATTTACCAACTGACATGCCTGCACTGTAAAGCGTTCTATGTGGGAATGACCAGCAACAAACTGTCCATTCACATGAACGGTCACAGGCAGACAGTGTTTGTTGGTAATGAGGATCACCCTGTGGCTAATCATGCCTTGGTGCACGGCCAGCACATCTTGGCACAGTGTTACACCGTCCAGGTTATCTGGATACTTCCCACCAACACCAATCTTTCAGAACTCCAGAGATGGGAACTTGCCCTTCAACACATTCTCTCTTCCCGTTGCCCGCCTGGTCTCAACCTCCGCTAAATTCTAATTCCCGCCCGCCATCTTTAACATCTTTGCCTCGGTTCTGTGGACAGAGCCTCTGCCTGAAGTGGCATCTCTGTCCAACTTCTTTGGTTTCTACAAATGTCTGCCTAAGTGTGTTTGGATGTGGATATGTGTGAGTATGTGTGTATTTGTTTACCTTCCTTTTTGTCCCCTAAGGTAAGTCCTTCCACTCCTGGGATTGGAATGGCTCCTTTTCCACTTCCTTAAAACCCGTATCCTTCCCTTTCTCCTCTCCTTCCTCCCTCTTTTTCCCGAAGAAGCCACCACTGGTGGCGAAAGCTCGAATGGTTGTGTGTTTTTGTGTGTGTTTGGTGTTCCTATCGACGAGCCTGTACTTTAGGTAAGTCAAAAATCTTTATTTTATACCATTTTCCCACCTGGAAGGTCTCCTTATATATATATATATATATATATATATATATATATATATATATATATATATATATATATATATATATATATATACGCGAACTTATTTATGGGACGCTTAGAGGAAGCCTTCCTGGACACCCAAGCCTGTCAACCCAAAGTTTGGTATAGATTCATTGACGACATCTTCATGATCTGGACTCACAGTGAAGAAGAACTCCAGAATTTCCTCTCCAACCTCAACTCCTTTGGTCCCATCAAATTCACCTGGTCCTATTCCAAATCCCATGCCACTTTCCTCGATGTCGACCTCCATCTATCCAACGGCCAACTACACACATCCGTCCACATCAAACCTACCAATAAACAACAGTACCTGCATTATGACAGCTGCCATCCTTTCCACATCAAACGTTCCCTTCCCTACAGCTTAGGTCTTCGTGGCAAACGAGTCTGCTCCAGTCCTGAATCCCTGAACCAATACACCAATAACCTGATAACAGCCTTCACATCCCGCAGCTACCCTCCTGGTCTGGTACAGAAGCAAATTGCCAGAGCCACTTCCTCATCTCCCCAATTTAAGAATTTTCCACAAAACCCCAGAAGTGCCCCTCTTGTCACCGGATACTTTCCGGGACTGGAGCGGACTCTGAATGTGGCTCTCCAGCAAGGATACGACTTCCTAAAATCCTGCCCCGAAATGAGATCCATCCTTCATGACATCCTTCCTACTCCACCGAGAGTGTTTCCGCCGCCCACCTAACCTCCGTAACCTCCTAGTCCACCCCTATGAAATCCCCAAACCACCTTCCCTACCTTCTGGCTCCTACCCTTGTAACCGCCCCCGTTGTAAAACCTGCCCTATGCACCCTTCCACCACCACTTACTCCAGTCCCGTAACCCGGAAGGTGTACACGATCAAAGGCAGAGCCACTTGCGATAGTACCCACGTGATCTACCAACTGACATGCCTGCACTGTGAAGCGTTCTATGTGGGAATGACCAGCAACAAACTGTCCATTCGCATGAATGGACACAGGCAGACAGTGTTTGTTGGTAACGAGGATCACCCTGTGGCTAAACATGCCTTGGTGCATGGCCAGCACATCTTGGCACAGTGCTACACCGTCCGGGTTATCTGGATACTTCCCACTGACACCAATCCTTCAGAACTCCGGAGATGGGAACTAGCCCTTCAGCATATTCTCTCTTCCCGTTGCCCACCTGGTCTCAACCTCCGCTAAATTCGAATTCCCACCCACCATCTTAACATCTTTGCCTTGGTTCTCTGGACAGAGCCTCTGCCTCAAGTGGCATCTCTTTCTAACTTCTTTGCTTTCTACAGTTCTACAGTATGTCTGCCTAAGTGTACTTGTGTCTGTGTAAATGTGTGGGTGTATGTGCATTTATTTACCTTCCATTTTTTCCCCCAAGGTAAGTCTTTCCTGTCCCGGGAGATTGGAATGGCTCCTTACCCCCTTCCTTAAATCCCTCATCATTTCCTTTTCCCTCTCCTTCCCTTCTGCCTGATGAAGCAGCTAGGCTGCGAAAGCTAGCATTTTTGAGTGTGTGTGTGTGTCTGTGTGTTTATTTGTTGCTATTACTGCCTGTGCCCCTTCGCCTGGTAAGTGTTCTTCATCTATTTTTTACGTATATATATATATATATATATATATATATATATATATATATATATATATATATATATATATATATATTTTTTTTTTTTTTTTTTTTTTTTTTCTTTGACTAAACCTCTACAACTCCACAAAATCAACTTTCAACATCAGACAGTATCTCAAGCAATGGTAATGCCAAGAGATCTAAGTTTTGAACCAAAGAATATAATTTTTTAAAGAACAAAAGGCATTGCGATCCAGGAATTATGTTACTTTCCGTAATATGTTAGGTGAGCAATTTCGAATAAACTTCCAAGCCTTCTCAATTCTACTAAAAAGTTTAGGTGTTGTGGCCAAAGCTCAAGAAAAATGGCGTCATGTGGTGAAGAATAACTGCAAACACATCAATGTTGTAAGCCTCACTTACACCCACAATGTTTACTGAATATAGCTTGGGTAACAATCTGGATAATCAAGTGAATTCTTTGTGAATTATTCATCTGAGCAACAATATAAATTACACAACTCATTCCAGATAACAGAAGAACAAACATAACAATAGTTCCAAATATGCAAGAAATGTTGACACATTACACTAAAACACTACACAGTGCTTCAGAATTCACTTGCAGAAGTGAATAAGATAATTGCAACTGAGGATGGAGATCATAACACCTGGCTGCCTTACATTTGGCTCACAATGGAAACTATCAAGGAGCCATATCTGCTTTGTTCTCACCACAGGCACACATTCCTGTCATTCATGCCTGTATGTCAGCAAGACATTACATTCTTAAACTATATTTTTATGTGTGTACCATCTTTCGTAGGTTCACTCAATGTAAACTTCTCCAATGAACTGCAAGAAATCAAATCAGTGAGAACTTGAAACTATTCCTTACATACCAGTTGGCTGTTTAGTTATCCCAAGAGTTGCATCTTCTAAGGTTCAGTTTGGATCCGTGATGTGTATGCTTGTTTTATCATCCCCTTAAACTCAGTACACACCCTTTTTGAGTCTCCTAAAGTTATATTTTTCCTCTCTTAGTTACAGTCTTTCCACAAGACCTTTGTGATCCACTCAAAGATCACTAATCCACAAGAACAATATTTTCTGCTTGCCTGTTTGTAATTTTTTAAGGCTTCCAGTTTTTCCTATGTGAAGCTCTTACAAAAGTCTAACAGACTGTTACATTGTTCTAATTTTTCTTATAGCTTGCTTAGTGGCGCGCACTCTCTCTCTCTCTCTCTCTCTCTCTCTCTCTCTCTCTCTCTCTCTGTGTGTGTGTGTGTGTGTGTGTGTGTGTGTGTGTGTGTGTGTGTGTGTGTGCAATTAAATACTCTAGTCTAGTCTACACAACATCATAAAAACTGTCTGTAGCACTTATATGGAATTTAAGCTGTTTTGTTTAGCATTCTCCCTGTGTCTCCTGGTAATTCCGTTCCTCAATGAAAAACCTCGAGTTTAGTTGCTTACACATTAAAATTCCAGTATAACTGCCACAGGTTTCATAGGTAACAAGCAAGATATTTCATTTTGAAAATCTAATTCATGAAAAGCGCTCCAGGCCATAGAACTCAACACAAAATCTGTTGATTATATTAGTTTTATTGTAACTGATTTTTGTTCCATTTCAAATTCTGTTCATCTTCACCA
Organism: Locusta migratoria; assembly: GCA_026315105.1. NCBI lineage: Eukaryota > Metazoa > Arthropoda > Insecta > Orthoptera > Acrididae > Locusta > Locusta migratoria. Next base: position 245,733,875 of record CM048746.1, on the reverse strand, counting down.
AAAAAGCAAATATTACATCAGAATAATAGGAGTGGTTTGAGCACCCTCCAGTTTTTCCCCCCCTCTTTTTAAAGATTTCTTGTATGGGTGCTACAAATACTTATGGTAATTCAAAATTTCTTTGCTTAAACTTGTTTCTAATTCCAAAGCTCTCACTATACCAAAAAAATACATGGAACTTTTGGGATTGACGAAAATGTTGAATGCGGTAACAAAGGTTGCAACAAGACTTGTTTTCAAAAAAGCCAAACGAGTGCAGTTTGACTTAAATACACTCGGTAATTATGACCCCAAGAATTTGTGACATCTAGGGAAAGTTTTGATTCTAACTCTGACTTAAATCTACAATTAACCCTTCCAACCCCAAATTTTATTAACATGGGAACAAAAGTATTTTTCACATATTTCTATACTATTGGTTGGAATAATGTATATTTGTTAGTTTTTTTTTTTTTTTTTTTTTTTTTTTTTTTTGGAGGGAAATTTGAGATGACTCTATATGGCATCACTGGGCAGGATATGTTTTCTTTAGCTACATAACTAACATTTTCAAACCGTTTTCTACTAAATTAGGCATCTGACAACTTATTAATGAAATTTCTAAATTATCTCTCTTTCCCTTGACATAATAATTTGAAACAGTTGTGGCATATACTCCAACTTAGAAATCGAGACACAATACATATTTCATTAATGCATTGTAGCCTAATGCTCCGTTTCCTCAAAGTAATGTTAGACAACCTAATTACAATTTTGAGAGTCCTTCAGTGTTGTTTACAATCTGGACAAATGGACAAGAGCTTAAATCCTGTGAAAATCTGCAGTTATTCCCTGCCCACCAGTCTCAAGCTCTGCCCCACAGCAGAAACTCATGGGCGTTAAAGAAATGTTACACAAAAACAACAGTTCCTAGTTTAAGTTTTCAAGTATAACATTTTTACAAATACTGTGTACATATTAACAAAATAGAAGCATATAATCTAAAGTGTGCTAAATGATATTTACGTGACAAACATACAACTACTGTTCTTGTTACAGGTGAATAGTGTTTCTATAGTTTTTAGATACAACTTGTTTATTTGAAATCTCCATTCTCCCAACATAAACGGAAATCCAATAAGTTTCGGGCATGCAGCCGTACGAATTCAATTTCCTAAAATATTTCAGCCAAGTAAAGTACGGCCATCTTCAGGGTGAGCCGCAAGACTGCCGACAAGGTGCCAGGCGCGGCCTTACATGCCCCAGCATGGGAGCACTGTGCATGCGGGTCACAGGTGTTGGTCGGTGGCAAAGAGGTACGTACACTTACATGCGCGCGCCCCCATGGTGGAAACAATCAGCTATTTGATTCGCCTATCGATGTATGCTCAGCGGCAGCAGTACTGTGAAGACGTCTTTGCAATTTCTTTACATTTAGAGCCGGGTTCCATGCCTTATCTAAATTAAAACCATTGTCTCTATTTATTAAGTTTTCTGCTAATCTAATTTCTATTGCTTCCTTAAAAATAGAATCCCAGAAGGAAGAGTTCGGTGTTAAAATTCTCACGTCACTGTAGTTCATAGAGTGACCTATACTTATACAATGTTCTGCCACATCTGACTTGTCTGGTTGTAACAAATGTGTGTACTTTTGGTGTTTAATGCACCTTTCATGAACTGTGCGAGTTGTCTGACCTATATAAGAATTTTCACAGTTTTAACAGGGAATCTGATATACACCTGCCTTACGAAGTAACAAGTCATCCTTCACAGAACCGAGTAGGGCTGCAATTTTCAAAGGAGGTTGGAAGATCAATTTGACGTTATGTTTTTCAAGTACTCATCTGATCTTCGACAAAAGAGCACCCGCGTAAGGCAAAAACGCTCTTGATTTGAAGACATTGCTTTCTTCATCTTGTGGCTGACATATTTGCATATTAGGTTTCACGTTGAATGTCCTACGGATTTGTTGCTCGGTTTATCCATTTGCTTTGAAAACCTTATTCACGTATTTGAGTTCCTCCTGTAAGTTGTCACTATCAGATATATGATGTGCCCTGTGCACCAAAGTCTTGAGAACACCTACTGTTTGCGAAGTGTGATGGCAGCTACTGGTCTGTAAATACAAATTTGTATTCGCAGATTTATGATACACAGCATGCCCTAATGTACCATCATTCTTATGTTGAACAAGGACATCTACAAACGACAGGCAGCCATTCTTTTTTAATTCCATTGTAAATTTAATGCTAGCGTGGATGGAATTTAGATTGTCTAGAAATTGATGCAATTCTTTCTTCCCAGGAGGCCATATTACAAAAGTATCATCCATGTACCTCCAGAAAACTGTGGTTTGAAACATGCCGAGTTCAGTGCCTTTTCCTTAAAGTCTTCCATAAACAAATTAGTCACCAGAGGGGAGAGGGAGCTTTCCATGGCAACTATGTCGATCTGCTCATAAAATTCACTGTTAAACTGAAAATAAGATGACTGGAGTTCATGCTTAAATAAGGCTGTGATGTTTTGGTCGAAATGTTGGCCAATAAGAGGTAAATAATCTATTAAAGATACCTCGGTATATAGTGATACCAATATCTGTGACCCGCATGCACAGTGCCGCCGCGCTGGGGCATATAAGGCTGCGCCTGATCCTTGTCGGCAGTCTTGCGGCTCACCCTGAAGATGGCCGGACGTTACTCGGCCAAAATATTGGAGAAAATTGAATTTGCGTGGCTGCACGCCCAAAACTTATTGGATTATACAATATGCCACAAAAAGTTGAAAATGCACATAAACTGAAATTTTTTAAGACAAAGAATCTACTTAACATTCCTTAATAACAAACATTGCTAAACCAAGGCGGCTATTTGTTCAGTAGTGTATTTTCCCCATAAAGCTGTAATTTATCAACAAGTTTCAAATTATTTACTAGTAACATGCATCATAGGTCTACATTTCTTTTGGAGTTACTACATTTCATAGTTGTGAATGTTTAAAAACATAACCAAACAATTTTGATAATGTGATTTCTCTACCAACACTTCCGACACTATGTCTAAACCTGTCCAATAACAGAGGTAACAACACAATACAGTTTGTTGTATGTAAACAAAATAAACGAACATCCTTGAGAAAAATGGCACACTGGGGCACATGAATAAGAAAGAAAACATACTCCATAGAAGATTCAAAGAGCAAAAGAAATTTTCAGAGTAGAATGCATCACATCTGCATCTGTTTCAAGTGGAACTCTATCAATGTTTCCAAACAAGAGTAACAGGAAACAGTCCTCTAGGTTTGTAATTAATCAGTAATTTTCCTGATGTGTCTACTTACCTGTAAAATAAAAGATTATGAAGTCAGAAAAAGTGTCAAATAGGCCAACCAGTATGGGTACAATGAACAGAAGCTATAAAAAATAATAAAAAATGTAAATAAATACTAAGTAATTGGTATTGCAGTGGAACTCTATCAATGTTTCCAAACAAGAGTAACAGGAAACAGTCCTCTAGGTTTGTAATTAATCAGTAATTTTCCTGATGTGTCTACTTACCTGTAAAATAAAAGATTATGAAGTCAGAAAAAGTGTCAAATAGGCCAACCAGTATGGGTACAATGAACAGAAGCTATAAAAAATAATAAAAAATGTAAATAAATACTAAGTAATTGGTATTGCAGCAATATTTATTTTGTGGTACAGACTGATGTCCCACGCATGCACTTATATGGAATTTATGTCATAAAGCCTTATTAATATACCCTATTTCAAATTATACCATGTAATTTTGTTGTGGAGCTGTTTAGAACTGTAAATTTGCACTCCAAACAACACAGGTAAAACATGCAGCTGAATCCACTTCTATGTTGGTAATGAAGAAACTCCTCTGACATCTCTTATCGCTACATAAAATGCTTGAAGTGTCACAAAAATGACTTGTGGAGGAAGCAAATTGCCAGCAAAATAACGTTGTTCCTCTCATATTTCTTCATGCCATGTATAAAGTAAGCCTTTTTGGCATTTGGAGCATCAATTTTTGTCATTACCATTATAAATCTCAATAGAAGTTACTCAGCTCGAAGTATGGTACAGAACTCACTTCAGAAAACGGAGAATGTTTTTCAGTTTTGAGAAACTTCTCTAGTTTTACCCATACAAAATCTGAGAATGTTCTTTACATTGGGAAAGTTCCCTGCCCTTTTACTCAAGCTAAGAACAGTCTCAGGTGAATGAAACAGAGAATGTGCGTTATTCTTGGAATTTGGGAGAACATTTTCTGATTCGTATGAATACAGTGAGTTGGAAAATGTACTTCAAATGAGAATGTATTCCCCTTGAGTAAAAGGATGGTCAAGGCGTTGCTCGAGGCAGAAAAAAATCTCAAATTTCATGTGAATAAATCTAGAGACGTTTCTCACAAGCAGAGAACATTCTCCATTTTCTAAAGTAAGCTCTCTAGCACACTTCTAGTAAGGTTGCGTTTTACTGTGGTTTGTAATAAAAATCATCGAATTTGTATTGCTCAAAAGGCAAAAATAGATCCTTTATACAGAGTCTGAAGAAATACAAGACGATCTAAAAGGTTTATGTAAATAAAACAATAAAAATGTTATTTTGCTGACAAGTCACTTCCTTCACAAATAGGAATGAATCACAACTGAAATCAGCTGTATTTTTTACCCATTTGTTTGGAGTGAATATTTACAGTTGTAAACAGCTACATAAAATAGTACTGAAACAGGATCTATTAATAAGGTCTTATTACATTAATTGTAAACAAAGTGCATCTCAGGACTTCACAATCTATACCACAAAGTAAATATTGCTGCAATACTAAACTAGGTATTGTTTTTGTACTGGCCTTGTTCATTCTACCCAAACCGGTTGGCCTATTTAACATGCTGACTGCCACGATGATGTCAGAGGAGCACCAGAGCTGCCTGCTGTGGCCGCTGGCAGCCAACGTGTTAAAGATACATTTTCGGATTTTGTAATCTACATTAGAAGTAAGTAGACATGAGAGGAAAATTAATAACTGATTCATTACATACCTATCAGTCTGTTTGTCTTAAAATCGTACAGCCTATCATTTATGAGTCTTCCATTGGGTGTCATATTTAACAAAAAGTATCTCATGTTAGAAAACTCCAGGAGAGTTCCACATTGAAACACATGAAAATGTGATGCATTCTTCCAATTTTGTTAACATATTGTGTTAAACCAACTTGAAAGTTTCTTGCATGACTAAAATTTTGTAATCTCATAAAAAAAATTTTTTTTTTGTAAAAAGTCCATATTTAGTCTCAATCATATGCTGCTGCACAAAAACTAATATCTAAACATAGTACTACAGTTCTTCCTGAACATGTAGATACCTATTCCATATTTGTACACTGAATAATTTGCCCTATTGGACTAGTTTAAAGAAATATGCAATTGAACACCTGTTCTGTGCCAGACAAATTTTTGATTTATACAAAAATGAGAATTACTCAGAGAATGTTCTTTTGCTCTGGGAATCTTCTCCAGAGCATGTGATCTTTCTTATTCAGAGGGCCCACTCTAGGGTGAAGTACATTCCCTGTTGAAGTATATTCTCCAACTAATCATGTGAACCCAAGAATGTTATCCAAAAATCTGAGAATAAAGTACAGTCTCCATTTTATTCATATGACCCATTCTTTACAGTTAAACTAACTTAATTCTTCATTAGAAATTGACCGTGAATGAGAAACTGAAAGCGATTCTAGTGTAGTAAGTGGGGGGCAATTGGTTGCCAATCTTCTAGAAGGCAGAAGAGGAGGTTCTCCTAGAACTGCAGAATGAGTTGTATGAAGATTTAGACAGGAATAGGAAAGGAAAATCTACATCTTTCAAGGCATAGATGCAGAAAGCAAGGAAGGAATTATTTATTATTAAAGGAGACAGAATGTAGGAGGATCTTTGCGAATTGGTGGCTCTTACATGCAAAGGACATCTAATATTGAACATACAAGGTGCATCTGTGAAGTTCGGTGAATGGTCCCATATTTTACAAACTGCACTGGTGAGGATGAGATGCTCAAGCACACACATTGAGACTCATGTCAACAAGTGAAACAGTGGTACACCCAACTAACAGGGCCAGTGTGAGAACTATTGTCATTGCAACAATGAGCAATGGAGCAACGTGTTAACATCAAGTTTTGTTTGAAATTAGGCAAAACAGTGACAGAAACCCATGGGATTTAGTCAAATGTATGGTGTTCAAGCAGTGAGTTAGAAATATGTGAACAGATGTGGAGATCCTACAATGTGTGAGCTCAGTTCTTTGAGTAATTCCACAAGAAGTGTTTGCTGACAGTTTCCAACAGCTGTCAAGTCGGGACGTCAGAAGTGTATTGAAGCCAATAGTGATAACTTTGAAGACCAGTAAAGGTATTTTGTATGTAACTCTTGTTTCCTATAATTCCTAAGACCATTCACCAAACTTTTGTGCTTCAGTTACATGAATGAGTAGTCATAAAATTTATTAGAAATATTAAGATGAAAAATTGTGAAAATGAATCTCTCAATGGAGAAAGAGCACACTGTTATATGTAAATAACATAATATTGCAGAATATGCAGCTGTTTCATAAAGATGAAGTATTAGAATGCATTGCTAAGAGGAAAACATCAACCAGTACCCACCAAACAGCTCCATACATAAATATGAAACCAGATGCAGCCGCCACCTACATCTCAATAGAAAAAACACAATATAAACCCAAAATAGTATATAATGGAATAAAACTATATAACAGACTTCCCCAGGATATAAAAAATAAAGATAAAATACAGGACTTCAGAAATTCCCTAAAAAAATATCTATTAGAGAAAAGCTACTATACCATCCAGGACTACCTAAATTAAGATGCAAATGTATGTTCGTCAATTATCATCAACAGTGACATATGAGCATGTAAATTTACTAAATATAATATTTTATTTATCTGTAAGAGTAGATGATGTACTTAAGATTTTATGTTTGTATTGTATACAAATATGATGACAACAGCCATACAATTTTTATTGTATACGGATTGATAAATAAATAAATAAATATAAATAAATATCAAAGATGCAACAAATATATAAGCATTCCTCAGGATTTGCACCTCCAACCTTCACCTCACCACGCACATGCCTTTAACCACACATCCACACTATGCATGATTGAGAAGGATCTTTCAAATCTACTTATATTTTGTAACATTTACTTGTAACTAATAACATGTGTTTATATCATGCATTGTGCTGCTGCTTACAGGCAGTGTACTGTAATAGAACAAGACATATGTGGAGACAATCCAAATAGGTGAACTAAATAAGGCATTTCAAATGTAGCGAGCATTGGAAGTCAAGTGATGACCGTTGGGGTTATGGAGAAGAGTGCTGTGCGGGGTGGAGACAAACAGGTAGAAGAGTGGAGAGGATCAGTTTGTTAATGGTCATACCTACAAGAACAGGTGAAAATGGCATTTCCAAATGTGATGGAAAGGTTTAATTCAGGACTTGCAATAAAATTATAAGAGATTTTGTTCCTCAAGTTAAACAGATTATTGTACTGAATCTGTTGCACAGATGACAGGCACAACTGTAACAGTGGAACAATTATGCCACAGTGTAAGTTGCAAGCCAGACCGCTATCACCATGTGTTTTCAAAGAGCATGATATTCTACACTCCTGGCCATTAATATTGCTACACCATGAAGATGATGTGCTACAGACGTGAAATTTAACTGACAGGAAGAAGATGCTGTGCTATTAAATGATAAGCTTTTCAGAACATTCCCACAAGGTTTGCACTGGTGGCGACACCTACAACATGCTGACACAAATGTTTCCAAACGATTTCTCATACACAAACAGCAGTTGAACAGCATTGCCTGGTGAAATGTTGTTGTGATGCCTTGTGTAAGGAGAAGAAATGTGTACCATCACAATTCCGACTTTGATAAAAGTCGGACTGTATCCTATCGCAATTGCGGTTTATCGTATCGTGACATTGCTGTTCGCATTGGTCATGATCCAATGACTATTAGCAGCATATGGAATCGGTGGGTTCAGGAGGGCAATACGGAATGCCATGCTGGATCCCAACTGCCTTGTATCACTAGCAGTCGAGATGACAGACATCTTATCCACACGACTGTAACGGATCGTGCGGCTACATCTCAATCCCTGACTCAACAGATGGGGACGTTTGCAAGACAACCACCATCTGCACGAACAGTTTGATGACGTTTGCAGCAGCATAGACTACCAGCTCAGAGACCATGGCTGTGGTTACACTTGACACTGCATCACAGACCGGAGCGCCTGGGATGGTGTACACAACGACAAACCTGGGTGCAAGAATGGCAAAACGTCATTTTTTCGGATGAATCCAGGTTTTGTTTACAGTATCATGATGGTTGCATCCGTGTTTGGCGACATCGCGGTGAACGCATATTGGAAGCGTGTATTCGTAATCGCCAAACTAGCGTATCACCCGGCGTGATGGTATGTGGTGACATGGGTTACACGTCTCGGTCACCTCTTGTTCGCATCAACGGCACTTTGAACAGTGGCCGTTACATTTCAGATGTGTTATGACCCGTGTCTCAACCCTTCATTCGATCCATGCGAAATCCTACATTTCAGCAGGATAATGCACGACCGTATGTTGCAGGTAGGGATGGGCTATGAGCACTCTCGAGAAACGCGTGATGCCAAGGAAAATTCTCAAGAAATTCTTGAGTACTCTTGAGGAGTTGTCGATAGTGCTGCACTCTCTGGAGGCTGACTGAAACCACTCTAGAAGGAAGCATTGCGGCACAACAGTCATAATCCTTGTCTTCTGTACGTGCAAGGAAGAACTGAATTATTATTATTATTATTATTATTAGTAGTAGTAGTAGTAGAATGTTACACAGAACACAAAAATCATAGGACTATTATTAAAACACGTATCTTAAATGAAATAAGAACTTCACTGTTATGAAAAACAAATATGCATTCTGCATGTATTTATACTTACATGAGAAAAAATTGCTACAACATAATAAATCCAAAAACTCCTTGCACACATTAACTAATTGTAGAAAACTAATCGGCAGAGCTTACAGTATTAGCAAGCGTTATGTACCTGAGTTTCTGTCCTTATTTCAACTTAAACCTCTGCTACTTTCTCAACACAGCCACCACAATTTACAACTACGGTACTGAAAGTTGGTTATCATTCCGTTCAAAACTTTGGATGGTATTAATTTTGATGCATTTTGCATGTTATTGCAGACAAATTAAACGTTACAGATTTCCGATACTGGTGGACCCTTTCAGTAATTATCCAACCTTTTTACCGAATTTCTTTTTAATGTAGTTTGAATGAATAACAATCTCAGTAGCTCGGTATTTTATCTGAATTGTATTAAAATAAGAATGAACTTTTCTCAGTGCAGTCGAGTCACTGCGTCACACATTCCTATCCATAGTTGCAGGTCCTGTATGGGCCTTTCTGGATACGGAAAATGTTCGACTGCTGCCCTGGCCAGCATATTCTACAGATCTCTCACCAATTGAAAATGTCTGGTCAATGGTGGCTGAGCAACTGGCTCGTCACAATGCGCCAGTCACTACTCTTGATGAACTGTGGTATCGTGTTGGAACTGCATGGGCATCTGTACCTGTACATGCCATCCAAGCTCTTTTTGACTCAATGCCCAGGCTTTTCAAGGCCATTATTACGACCAGAGGTGGTTGTTCTGGGTACTAATTTCTCAGGATCTATACACCCAAACTGCGTGAAAATGTAATCACATGTCAGTTCTAGTATAATATTTGTCCAGTGAATACCCGTTTGTCATCTGCGTTTCTTCTTTGTGTAGCAATTTTAATGGCCAGTAGTGTAATTTGTTATTTGTCCAGTGAATACCCGTTTGTCATCTGCGTTTCTTCTTTGTGTAGCAATTTTAATGGCCAGTAGTGTAATTTGAAATAGGAGAAAGTGACTGCTCAAATCTCATCGAGACTAGTGGGCTTACATTGAAACTGGAAACTTATTGAAAAAGTCAAGGTGTTTGTTTCTAAGATGAATATAAAACTAATTACAATAAAATCATTCTGGGACAAAAAATTGTTTTATGCTATGCAACATTTTTGAAGTGACCATTGTAATGGTCATTAGCGTACTCTTTCCGCAATAACCCCCACCCTCAATAATCAATATATTATAGATTTATTTTTCATTACAGCGATAACACTACTATCTTATCTGGAGAGTGCAAAAATAATATTTTTTCCAGTTTTCAAGAATCCCCCCCACCCCCAGAAGACTTTCAGTAACTTACAGTCTGCATGTACTTTTGTATAATTTACTACTAAAAACTTTACCCCATTCTTTTTAACACACTGACTTCCACACAATGAGAAATTACACTGCCAGGCACACAGCAGCCAATATATGAATCAGATAAGCTACACAGTTCCAAAAAATTAGTCATTGCCAACATCCTACCTGGCAATTTCTTTTGTTTCTAACTTCATAATCACATATTCTTGGTTTTCCCCTAATAATGGCTTGAAATTTACAAGTAAATTAACCGCTTACTGCCAATTTCACAAATTCACATACCGCTGTGGGCCTTACATCGAGAAGTCCGCCCGTTGTAGCTCAGACAGCAGCATCACTGGCTACCACACAGGAGCCCTGGGTTTGATTCTAGGCAGGGGACTGGGTGTTATTTTCATCATCAACATTCAAGTCGCAAAAGTGGCTTCAAGTAAATACTTCCACTAGGTGGCTGAACAATCCCACACAGTATCTCTCAGCCATATGATCATTTCATTTCATCGAGAAGAATGTTTTCTAGTGCCAGTGCAAGGATATTTTAAACACGGGGCCCAGTGCGACAAGCTGTTGTCTACCGAGTGTTGACTGTGCTTGTATGATGTCCTTAATTTATCTTGTGTATGTTGTGAACTACCTGAGGTTGTGCTCATTCATGAAATACAGCTAAATGCATAGGAATGTTTCATTTTGAAAATTCTATTTTGTTTTGCTAATATCTATTGGGTGTTTAAATACAACTTAGATGTGATAAAGTAAAAAATACAACTGTCAGAGAACATGAAAATACTATTTGTGTAAAATAAGCATCGTCAGGCACATTTATGGTCACATGCAATAAATGAAGTAAAATGGAGAAAATACAAATCTTTGGCACTAATTTGCTTCATTGCCTGATTATCTTCATTGACTTTTTGCAGTTTTATTTATAACAATGATTAATGGATTCATGTGGTCAATATGTTTGAACATGATTTTGTTTGATTACATTAATTAGTGATGTACTGCGGAAGTTCTAATGAATTTTGTCACTACACCTTTTTTAGTTATGTGTATGAAATACACACTTCAGCTTCACCCCAACAAAACAAATTGTTTCAAGGCAACCTTCATCACAGGCATTAGGCTTGGACAAATGCAAACATAACAAACCTATGTAAATATTTTTATGAAGTTCAATAAAATAATTCCTTTGATGAGTTTTAAGACTTTTAAAATGCCTGTTACAAAAATGATGCAAACCTATTTATACAAAGTAACTATAGCTTTTCTTGCATTATAAATGGCAGAACATACCAATATTGAGCACAAAATTTTTTATTTTTTCTTGCAGTAGAAATTAATTCATGCACTGAGGGGTTAATATCGTAAAATTTAAATTTAGTTATTTAATTAAATCCAGCCCATTTCAAGATCTATATTTATATTTAAGAAAAGTGTTAAGAAGTTGTAGAATTTTAACATTGATGTAAGAAATTCTTGAAATATTGACATTGGACCACCGTGCCCTTTCCTGTGACATTTTCAGATTGTCCTAAAAGCCTACAGATAACACCTTCAATGCCTCTGATCACTCCCACTGAAGGTAATCTCTTGTAGCCAACAAAATGAGCATAGCTGGCAACTCACAATCATGAGTGTCAAGCCACGACAGCCACATGTAGATACTTTTACTCATACAATTACACAGACAAAACTTTGACACACAACAGTTATCTCCAGCTGCTGTTTCAGCAACTAGCTGAAAATCTGGCGTTGTCCAGGTATTTATTTATTTATTCAAGCTTTGAATTACAAGGGGAGGCCGCCAATTGTGAAATTCAGATTCGATCCATACTGTGCATAATAAAAGCTCATGGCCAGAGGTGTAATGTCGAGAAAATCGACAGTTAAAAAAACCATTGCGGTGAAATACTCTCTACAATTAATAATTTTCCACAGCGGCGTGGCGCAGCGGTAAGTGCTCGGGTTCGTAATCCGAAGGCCGCTGGATAGAATCTCGTGGCGTGCAACTTTTTTTTATTATTTGTTTTCCCGGAAATCAGTTTCAACAATTATACATATAATAAGTTGTATGTCATGGACAAACAACACTTGAAATAAAACATAATATCACAAATAATATTCAAGTGGATACAATTTATTGAATAGTTCGGTATACACTCGCACATAATTAACAATTAGTGAACAAAAGTAGCTGAAGTATTGCACAAACCAGAGTGATAGTTATCATAGAAACATAGAAAGCAGAAAACAGCATGACCTTTTTTTTTTTTTTTTTAATTATCTGTTGGGAAATACACCTGATTGACATTCTGAAAAATTGTTCTATCGTTCGTCAGCTTTGATGCATACCACGCGTATTGTATCATATCGGCAAAAACCAGAGAAGACAATTGGTGGTGGACGATGGATTGGATTTTTATACAATCCTCTCTGGAGTTGATGTCACAGTTTCACTCAATTAAAAAAGCACAATTTTGAAGGCAATTGATCAAATTTTTTACCTGCCGGTAAAAGTACACATCACACGGTTGGACGAGAGGATGGCACTTTGGAGGAATGACTTTTACAGTGCACATTGGTAACTTCTTATCATCCTGGAACATCTCATTGTATAATTCCGGGTTCGTTTGCCCACCCCAAGAGTCGATCAGAGGGAGAAATTCTTTCTTTTGTACGTATGGTTTCAAAGCATTACACAAGAAATCCATGAACAAACCTGTTGTTAGTTTACTGGATTTGGAGGATGTAATAACAACGTCGGTATACTTCTTGGCATACTCGTCGACTGTCTTCTGTACTCTGGGTCCAAATGTACCTGTGGACACTTGGAGGCATACGAAAACAAGAGCCAAGACTCGTCCAGACATCGTAATTGAATTTTGTGCCGTATACGAATGCGACACCTTGTTCATGTCGTGTCGCGTTACCAGGACAGCCTTTGACCCTATTTAGGCAAGAGTTCTGTTGAACGTGGACTGGTACAGGCACTCTGACAAACAAAATATAAAAATATTGTTTATATAAGAAATCTGTGTTGTCTATGATATAATCATATTCTATCATCATGTGATATGACATTTGTGAATAGCTCTTTATGTACCTGTTTGATCAGTATTAATTATGAAATCTTTGTTGAAGTTAGTTATCAATGTTCGCGTCTGGATCCTAAATGTGTCTGCTGCAGCCAAAATTTCGTCTTGGGTAGCCGTCTCTTTCCAGGAAACACGTTTTGTGACTTTCCGTTGGCGAATCCCATGCTTCTTTTTAAATTCGGTGACCCATGTTTTTGAAGCTTTGAATTTGAAATCTGGGAACTGACTTGCAGCACCCAAGGCCCACTGCTGCAGGATTCCAGTAGTAACTTGCTGGAAGTTTTGTCGAGCTTCTACGAAGCGATCATGCACTCATGAATCGATGGTACAATATTTATCAAATTTGCTACCGCCACTTTTGATTTGCTCTTCCCACCTGGATAAATAGCTCATATTTGTCAAACGCAAGCACCCCTTTTTTGTAGAGTTTTGAGACTCCAGCCTGCATGTTCTTTGGCCAGATTGACAGCTGTAATTTTGTAATCCAGAGAAATATAGTCATAGCCTTTTTTTCTTCTAGCCCAGCTTGTATTCGTCTGATGATTCGTTGGCAATGAGACTCGTTTCAAAGTCATCGTAGGCATTCTTATCGTAGATTTCCTTAATGTCTATCCATTCCTCATCATGCACGAGGGTTTTTTCGGCGAGCATTTGCAGCATATTCTGGAATATTTCTTCCCCAATTACCATGGCTTCTTCATTGATTGATGATGACGGTTCTGCTGCGATGAGATTACTGTTATGAAGGAGGCTTTCAAAATACACCAATGCATCTTTCAAGTGTTGTTTCACCACTTCACTGTGTATAGAATCTTCTTTGATCACATCACTTTCATGCGAAGAGCCTGGATGACTTTCCAATAGTACCGCCTCCATTTACTGTATATATTTATTTATTTATTTTAACTGGGTGTAACAAAACTCTCATGTACACACTGATTTTCGATGATGTTATAAGTTGCGCTAGGGACCGCATCTACCTTCTTTCAAAGTTGGCAGGCAACTACGCTGTTATTTGGCAGCTCTTTTCGGCCCATTCGACATCTGTCCTTTAAATTTAACGAGCGAGTAATGGAGTTTATATTTCATACCTGCCACAGCAAATTTGTGTTCGTGGAGTCTGTATTCTGATTCGAACATTTGACTTACACTATACTCAATTCATTTCCGAATATCGTTTATACTTCTTCCGTCAATTATACATGGTAAACATTAAAATGATAATTAATAACATTTGTGAAATACAACTTTGTTTGCGATTACTTACCAGGCGAAGGAGCACAGGTAGTGATAGAAGAACAAATAAATAAAACACACACACACACACACACAAATGCTAACTTTCGCAGCCTAGCTGCCTCTTCAGGCAGAAGGGAAGGAGAGGGAAAAGGAAATGATAAGGGTTTTAGGGAGTGGGTAAGGAGCCATTCCAATCCCGGGACGGGAAAGACCTACCTTGGGGGAAAAAAAGGACGGTAAACAAATACACACACACCCACACATATACACAAACGCAATCACACATAGGTAGACATACTTGTGTGTGTGTGTGTGTGTGTGTGTGTGTGTACATTTGAATTACAAAAAGCAAATAATAAAAAAAGTTGCATGTCGCAAGATTTGACCTGGCGACCTTTGGATTATGAACCCGAGCGCTTACCGCTGTGTCATGACACTGTAGAAAATTATTAATCCTAGAGAGTATTTCACCACAACGGTTTTTGTAATTGTCGATTTTCTTGACAACAGCTGAGAAGTGCATCTTCGTGCTTTGCCAATTTACACCTCTGGCCATGAGCTTTTATTATGTGCAGCAAGAAACAAATCTGAATTTCACAATTGGCGGCCTCCCCTTGTTAGTTCTTCTCATATTCCTTCTATCTCTGTCCATCTCCTTTTAATAACATGACATATTTATGGCAGAATATTCAAGGGATAAGGCCATCTTGCATAATGTACAAAATAATAACTTCAGTATGCAAACAAAGAAATGGAGGCTAAAGATGCAAGCGATATGTAACATTAATACATTCATTTAATTCCAAACTTGATTATAAACAATATTTCTGGTTACTTGTGCAAAATTTAATATGAATAAATTCTTTAGGGACCCACCCTTGAGCACATGAGATGTAGTTGTCCATATGAGACACATGGAGATGTCAAAACGGTTCTGCAGTATTTAACACATTAGCTGCGGCTGACGCTTATAAGCATTTCCGCGATCAACACGCCAGAGCTGCTGACGCTTGTAAGCATTTCCATGATCAACAAACCAGTGCAAGTAACACTTATAAGTGGCGCATTCGATGCTGAGTACCCAGTTTAGTTTGTTCGGCTGTGCACTCGTATTATTACAAGCCACCAACAAAATACCACATAACGTTTTCTTGTCTGCAGTTGTATGTTTGCATCTTTAGTCATCTGTGTTGTACATTGTTTGCAATGGCGGTAAAACAACTGACACCAGGGCCTTCTAACCCAAAAAACAATATATGCTCATAAGCGTCAGACAGCATCCGGCAAGCAGGTAAAGCATACACGCATTTCTATATCCAGCACTACCTCTTGCGCAGATGTTACTTTTGCTGTCGATATTATGTACGTGCACAACATGAACTTACAGGTTTCGTAGGGGGTATGATTTCAGCTCTCAGCGCACATGAGCTTAAGGGCGTCCGCTTAGAGCATTAGTGGCCTGCACTGGTGACCGCAGCGAACATGTTAATCGTTACAAAAAATGCAAGTCTCATGAGGCACTACAGTATCTTAAAGTTACAAGGTAGAGTTGCCGGAAATGAGTGTTCGTTGGATGTACACTGTTTCATTCCCTTCCTTTCCCTGTAGCTCTATACAATTCTCTTGCTTTTGCCTACAGCCGAGTATGATTCACAGCTGTCAACAGCACTGTCAGCTTTCAGGAATTTCTTTCAGCTGACTGAAATACAAGAGTGTCTTAGTAGTAAATACCTATATGAATTAAGAAGCGGTGCATGGTGTGAAAGGTTTTTACCCATCACAATATATACAATCTCATATTTTTTTTAAATTATCTGATTTAAAATTGTATAATTTTGTAGTTAATGATATACATTCATGTGCTACATGTCGGTAAAATCTGTTACAAATACAGTTAGTAGTATTGAAGTAATAGATTACAACATGGTGCATGATGGGGCAGTTTTCAGTGAACATTACCATCCTCATATCTCACGAACTTCTTGTCATACTGTGATACAATTTCAAAGGCACATTCAGCTAAAAATGTGTATACTGTAGAAATTATAAATTGTAATGTCATATCGAATGCCATAATTTAGTCCATGAACAACGGAAAAGTAGTAAGCGAGAAAATTTTTTCCTTTCATATAGTTTTTCTGTAGTTATCAGCAAGAAAACGTGTAATAAAGGTTTGAAATTATGTTTAATGTGTGTTGCAAGTCGCTAAGTGTATGAATAAAGTCTCATCACGCGATATGACAGTTTCTTGCCATTCCTATTGCTTATGATGTCATACATCTTCAAACATGTGCTGTATGTGGTTCTTACCCTTACAGCAATTGTTGCCTCACGGTAGGGGAATATGTGTTCAAATTTGGTTGAAATCGGTGTGGTGGTTTAGGAAAAAATGAGCAGCATTTTCACTTAATACATCAGTTTTTCACGCATCTTATTGTTTCTGGCATCATATCTCGTGACCTGTGTGTCTTACAAAAATATTATTTACCAGGTTATAGAGTTTTAGTGAGACTAACGAACAGCAATTCAGTTTTACCTTTGACAGTTCATATACAGGTTCAGATCGTTTAAAGCATTTTCTGAACACAACCGACAAAACAACCAAGTCATTATTTTACCTGTTTTAAATATAAATTTTCCTTGCAGTTTTTCCATATTTCATCACCGATTAATCTTTCCCTGAACATCCGCAAATGTGACACGAACATTATCTTTGACATGTGTGCGTGATTTGCCCACTATCGAGCCGATACATAAACTATCTAATGATGCTTTTATAAATGTACTGGGTCTAAAATACATATTATTTAAATTAATAAGGTATATATTGACATACGTGATACAAAATTCATCGGGTCATCTAGTCAACCCGGCATGGCCTCATAAATGCTAATATGTCCCCTTGCTTTGAACGTCAAATGTGCAAAATTTTTTCGCTATCAAACAAACGATGTTGATATCCCACTGAAAAAAGCTCATTCAGTATCTTGCGAATTTTCAAAATTTCTGGGTAACTTTCCCGGATTTTTAGTTCATAAGAATGTTCATATTTCGTTTAACGTCAAATTATCAAAATTTTATCGCAATCGGATGAACAGTTTTCAACTTATAGTGTTGAGTACATTTAGAAACAAACTGAAAAAGGAACTTTGTTTGAATTTTCTTTTTAACCGTCCCGCCCCCCCCCCCCCCAAGACCATAATGAACAAAACCAAAAAATAATTATGCCGCTTCATTGTGTGAATAGTCAGTTATAGTGCTAAATTCAATCAAAAACACATTGAAAAATGCACTGTTTTCTCAAATTTTCCAGTTTTCCGGTAGATTTTCTGAAAAATTTATTTCTTACAAATCTTGTCCTGTCAAGCTGCACTCAAGGGATGTTCTTACAACCATGTGGCATTTGATTTTTATTCATAGAAAAAAAAATCGCTTTCGGTTTTTCCTAAATTTTCCTACTTTCTTGGCAACTTTTCCAAATTTTTACTTGATGCGAACCTTCCTCTTGCTTTGAACATTAAATGTACAAAATTTTATCACAATTGGATGAACGGTATTGATAGCTCACTGGAAAAAGCTGTTTCAGTCTTTCCTGTTTTCCTCTTTTCCGGACAACTTTTCCATATTTTATCACTGTTTAACAAGTTCGCTGTGACACGCTTATAAGCGTTTCCGCGATCAACACGCCAGAGCGGGTAACGCTTATAAGCGGCGAGTTCGCTAGCTAAGTACTCAGTTTATTTTGTTTGGCTGTTGACGTGGGGAAAACTGTGGTACTGTTGAGAACTGGAAAATTTCTGGACAGGAGAATGTACTGGAAGTTTAATTTCGATCTGCGCAATTCACATAGCAGGTAGTAGGAGGAAAGGATCCAAACAGTCTGGGTTGCAAAGCAGCATGATAAGTCTGTGACTGGACTGGAAAGTGTTGGCTGGAGGAATGGGCAGCTCCTGCACTGGAATCTTCCACCTCGATATCATATGTGAAATGGTGCTGCAGTTCATGATGGCATAGGGATGGTCTATGATGTGGAGGTTGGCTGAGAGAACACATCTTTGCACTGGTGGGGAGTGTCATTTCAGAATGACAAAATCAAAGCTTTGACAAAGGATACAGTTTACTTATTACAGTCCAGTGTGGTTTTAGGTGATGAGGGGACAGGGTACTGTTGTAGGTGGTTATTGAGGATGGGGGGATGATTGCAGGTGTCTTAGTGGATATATAAATGAAATCTATAGGCTAGGTCTGAGGAATAGTGTGAAGGCTTGTGAGAGACTCAGCGTGTTTTTTATGTGTAGGATATGGTTTGTGTTTAGTGTCTAATGTTGAATTATGTGAGATGGAGGTGAAAATCCAGGAAGACTGCACATTAGGTTCAGTAATGAGGAATTTTGTAATTTTAATGATGCAATTAAATTTTGTTTCTTCAGAGGGTAACATTAGCCAGAAATGGATGAAGGTTTTTACAATTTTGAAATTAAATACTGCTTAATTTTGAGAACTTCTGTAAGCTGTTATGTTATGAGTATACAAGGACGAAAATCTCAGTATTTTCTCTCTTGAATAATAAGTCATCAAATACAACCTGCAAGTTGCCATGAATTTTCCATATTCATACAGTGAATTTTTTGAATTTGCTAAAAATGGCATGAAACTACTAACTGAGGTGAAAATTTTGCAAAAAGTGTATCAGCATTTGTCATGTGTAAATCTTTTACCTTTTTGTCAAGGATGCAAGTACTCTTATCTTCTCTTAGGATAGTTGGTAACCCAAGGTGAGGCCATTCTACCCTCTTCCTTATTACTGACCTTTGTGTGTTACCTACATTCAACATTTCATCTGTTATCAACACAAATTTGAACTCCATACCACACACAAGTCTTACATGCCATGTACAACATTCTCATATTCCCAAGCTTGGCACACCACTAGCTGTTAGCTGCTGTTACGCCATTGGCAGGCAGTGCACAGGCCTTGTTTATCTAAATGAAATCAGTGGGTAGAGGGGCTGTACACCCAGGACTCCAGTGAAAAGGGGCTCTTACGATCAAGACCTCAAATAAGGACTTTCCTATTTCAATCATTGGCATATTCTTGTAAATAGTAATAAATAAGAAGAAATTGTCTAATACTAGGTGGTCATGCCATGAAAAGGAAGGAAGGTCAGAGTTTTAACACGTTCGCTGCGGATACCAGTGCAGGCTGCTAACGCTCTAAGCAGACGCCCATAAGAGTACGTGCACTGAGAACTGAAATCATACCCCTGCGAAACATGTAAGTTCATGTTGTACACGTACGTAATATTGACAGCGAATATAACGTCTGCGCAAGAGGTGGTGCTAGATATAGAAATGCAAGTATACTTTAGCTGCATGCCGAATGCTGTCTAAAGATGCTTGGAAGCGTATATTGTTCACTCTTCCCACTCTTTTTCAAGTTAGAAGGCCCTGGTGTCCTGTTTCGCAGCCATTGCAAACAATGCAAAACACAGACGACTTAAGACAAAAGCACGCAACTGCAGACAGGAAAACGATACGTGCTATTTTTTGGTGGCTTGTACTAACACGATTGCACAGCGAAACAAACTAAACCAAGTACTCAGCTAGCAAACGTGTCGCTTACAAGCGTTACCCGCACTGGCTTGTTGATCACAGAAATGCTTATAAGCTTCAGCAGCTCTGGCGTGTTGATCATAGTAACACTTATAAGCATCAGCCTCAGTGAACGTGTTGACATTCTGTCAATTTTCATTAGCTGATTACACAGTCCATTTTTGCAGGGATGGCGAGGGCAATCGTGCCATATGAAGGGATTGTTCCCGACATTTGCCTGAGGTGATTTAGTGAAAGCAAAAATCTGTATTATGATGGCCAGAGGCAGCTTTAAACCACTGGCCACCTGAATCTGTCATCCAGGAAGTAACAGCTTTTGAACAAAAAGCTTGTGCCTGTCAATTTGAGTTAAGTAGTTCCTGCAAGTATCATTTGGGATTATACCCTACAGCCAGAGTTAATAAAAGGCTCCTTAACCCTAGCAGCACCAATTATTTTAGATTACACGGAGCACCAAGCAATAGCAAATTTTGCTCATATTACAATAAGCTGTAAATTCTGTAAAATGCATTTATTTTTTGTGTTTAGCATCAGCTTTTTGTCAAACATATGTACATTGTGTTATCATCACAGTCATCAATTACCTGCAGATACAGGACCCAAAGACTTTCAGTCTTGTGAAATTTTATTTGTACACTTACTTACAATAATTTCAGCCACTATTAGGTATGTTAGGCTTGTAAATAGCTGGGATATACTAAAATTAGAGGTGATGGGACACTGATTTTACGATAATGTCTTTCCTTCATGATTGATGGTTGTAGGGAAGACTAATGAATTATGGTCACGTGGAATACCAACCCAGGGCAAAATGTGCCCTTGGACATAAAATTTCTATATCTTAGCTGCAGTTTTTAAAATCGTAACCATAGAAATGTATGGTGTAGTACTTTATAAGGTGAGAAAATAGAGCAATGCCCAACAAAGGATTTTTTATGATTTTCAAATAAAAGAAAAATGGATGAGCAATTTTTACCCATGCTTGATGCTTTGTAGGGTCTACATAAACCTAAAACTGATTACATTTATATAAAAAATAAAAATCTTATAACTTAAAGTACAGGCTCGTCAACAGATACAAATAAAAAACACACAAACACACATACAAGCTTTTGCCACCGCTGGTAGCTTCTTCAGGAAAAGAGAAAGGAAGGAGGGGAGAAAGGGAAGGATACGGGTTTTAAGGAAGTGGCAAAGGAGTCATTCCAATTCCAGGAGTGGAAGGACTTACCTTGAGGGGATAAAAGGAAAGGCAAACAAGCGCACACAGATGCAAACACAACAAGGTAGACATTTGTAGAATGTCTACAACTGTCTACCTTGTCGTGTTTGCGTGTGTGTGTGTACGCACGCGCTTGTTTGCCTTTCCTTTTATCCCCTTAAGGTAAGTCCTTCCACTCCTGGGATTGGAATGACTCCTTTTCCACTTCCTTAAAACCCGTATCCTTTCCTTTCTCCCCTCCTTCCTTCCTCTTTTTCTGAAGAAGCTACCAGCAGTGGCGAAAGCTTGTATGTGTGTACTTGTATCTGTCGACGAGCCTGTGCTTTGGGTAAGTTACCCGATTTCTATTTTTTATCCCAACAGGAAAGTTTCCTTCTATAAAACTCATTACAGTTTGAAGAAAGCTTGTTACCACCAAGTACCCCATTCACACAATTTCAGTTTGTGAGAACTATGTACCATTGCTATGTTGACTCAAATGCACTGTGAAAGCTGTTGGTAAGCATTAAGCATCCAAAACTAAGAAATCTGAACAATTTGTCCACAATCCCAATAAAATTTTGAATGCACCTCGAACTTTGCACCACAAATAATGCTGAGCACATACAGAGCATAACTATGAATGCAGGGCTTGTAGAAGGATTGCTTTTACGAGGCTTCACAGCAAAGCAAACAAATCCATGAATACAGCAAAATATATCTAAAAATGAAGTGAACAATGGAAAATGCACGTTGGAATGTAAATGACAATACATAGCAACTCATCATAAAGACAATAGTCTCAAACAGGCAGGTGAAATTGACCATTTTCAACCATGGCCCACATCATAAAGAATTCACACAATCACATGGCCATCTCTGGCCACTATAGTTGGCATAATCTACGAAGGCAGCCCAGTTTTTCAGCCATTCTGCACACCTGCCACTCTTACAATGACAGTCAATAATGTTAATTCTGTGGGCAAGTGCCTGCCCACATGTTACACAATGCTCCCACAGGCACAACTGTTATGACCTCTCATTCACATACAGAGCCTTAAAGTATATTACTACCATTAATGTTTGTGTTTGGTTACAGATTAACCACAACAAATATTTCTTGCATTTAGTTTTATTTTGCAGTTTCCATTCTCTTCCTAAAGAGAAAAAATATGAAACTGATTCATACCCTCAAACATTGATGCTTTACTTCTAGTCCATCACCCCAACAACTTACATTATCTGCAAACAGATATAAAACAATCTTGGTGATCTGCACTTCCTCAAGTTTCTTTTCAAGTCACCTCAGTATTCTGAAGCTCACCATAACTCTTCATTTGCAGAGCCAGGCCATGTTATTAAATTGAAACAGATTGGGGCATTCCAAGTCAAATCACCCAATAATTCTAGGTTTTGTAACCCTCCATCTCAGATTTCCACAAAGCTTTGCACATTTGCTTATACTTACAACATAAGAATATATCCAGAATGTTTTTGATCTCAGACAAACTTTATTTCATATTGAATTTTCAATGTAGTGATGTTCTGATAATCTGACTCTGCGAGAATGTACCACACTACAGAAAAACTCTTAACTCATGTCTTTATGAAGCTATTGTTTTTTTTTTTTTTTTTTTTTTTTTTTTAATTAAGCAGTAAAGTTTCAAAGAAAATTACAAAAAATATTAATTAATGTCACTTTCCAGTTTCTGGAAAAATTACAAGGGTGTTGAAAAAAGCTTATATCACATTTCTCCAACCTGCTGGGAACCTAGTTTTGGTCTTAAACAATTCTCAGGATAGCAGGCTTTCTAATGAAATAAAAATATTACTGGGTATCCTATAAATGGACACACAAATAAATTAGAAATCAAAACAATTTTTTATCGTAATGAAAAAAGCAACTTCGCAAATAAGTTCATCCAAGCTGAAACCCACTGCCTCCGGTACGGGGTATCATGTTATATTTAACCCTTTATGGCCTGAATTTTTATCGTTTCTCTTTGATATTTCAAATTTCTTCTGTGGTATTTTAGTTATTGGGAAATATGTTTAGTATAAAGAAAAACCAAATCAAATTATAGAAGAGACTTAAGTACAAAATTAGTCCGAGGATTTATAATATATTCTGCTCCTAGCCAATCATAATCATAAATTGACTTACCAAGTAACAGGAAAAAAAAATTATAAAGAAAGCTTTCCCACAGGAAATGCACAGAATACAAACTAAACAATCACTCGCATACAATAAATAGGCTAAGGTCTACGTGCCAAAGCTACATGCTGAAATTCAAATTGCTTTGCGATATAAATATCACATCAATGAAAGAACTGTTACGCATCAACAATGTCCCACATCAAGAATAAGTGGCGTGCTACATTTCTGCGGCAATTCAAATGACGAAGAGTGTTTTACACTCATTTTCATGAAGTGGGAGTTTGAAGTCCTGACAGATCATAAAGGGCTAAATATGTTATTCTAGACAGACAAATTAAATATGACATTTATTTCATTTTATTAAATCAGTATATTATATCGTACTTATCTGTGCAGCTAACAATCTAACAGTAGTTTGCTTGGAACCTGTACAGTCATTAAAACAATGCAACAATCACTGGCAAGCAACGATCAGTCCATTTGGACTCAGTTCGTCTTTGTCTTCCTGTGAGACAGGTCATATTTGTTTCTGGTGCTGCCATTTTCCAGCCTATTTCTAATGAAGTAGTGCTCAATTACAATGGTAAGTGTAAAGTCATGTAATGTTAGAAAATTACTTAAAACGCCATGTCATTTGATGACCTACAGCACAGTAAAAACTCTTGAAAAATTTTCAGATCTGAGTGAAGACCAACAAGATTTAATTTTGCTACGGTCCAATATAAACATTGCAGAAGACCAAGAAAGAACTATATGTGGACATCACAGATATTATTACTTAAAAGTATTTGAAAGAACTTCTTGTGACCCTTTCAAAATACACAATATAGTAAGGACAGTTTACAACTCAACCCAAAGACGTGGCGACAGGCACATACAAAAGACACACATACAACACTTTCAGCTATCAGCCATGGCCTTCTTCAGAAAACAGAACACTCACGCAATCACACAACACAGTCTACATAGCTGAAAGTGTTGTATATGTGTGAGTGCGTCTTTTGTATGTGCCTGTCGCAGCTCGTCGCCACGTCTTTGCGGCGAGTTGTAAACTGTCCTGAATATATTATTAATTCCAACCTGGACTTTCCATTATTAGATTTCAAAATACAGTCAGTTAAAAAATCCTTGAGGTCAGTAAGCTTAGCTATGTCAAAATCACTAAGAATCTATTTGAAACCAGGCCAAAAAGTGTGTACAACTTTTAAGATTTGTGAGCAAAAAAACAGAAATCAGTGACATAGATGAAAGTGATGCAGATGACCCAGAGGTGACATTTTATGAATCAGGACTAAAAGGGAAGTATTGAGGATGCAAATAAAACTTTGTGAGATTTGGGGTGCTCCCCCTTAAAACTTCATTCCATTCCAAACCACAGCAAGGCCTCATATGGCAAACAGAAACTAGGAAAAGTGAAGCGTGTGTCAGAAACAGGCATTAGATTGCAGTGTTGAAATTTCTGACAGTAGGGAAGGTAAAATAGATTAAGTTAAGAAAGCCAAAGATTTTGATGACATGATACCATTAATGAAAGAAAAAGTGGCTAGTGCAAGGCAATCTGCAAAAATTCAAGTTTTAACTTTGGCTCCTCCCTCTTGGTCAAAAGAAAGAATAATGTCAGAATTCAATGTTAGTGAGTATGTAGTTCAACAGGCAAGGAAACTGAAAAGAGAAAAGGGTATTTTATCAGTTCCTAAACCAAAAAGAGGTAAAATTATCTCTGATGAAATTATGAAGATTAAGTCTCAGATTTTTACCAAAATCTGGAATATACTCAAATGTTACCAGGAGCAAAAGACAAAGACTTATCCCCTGCAACCTAAGGGAATTATATCCTTTTTTTTTTAATGGGAGAATCCAAACATTAACATTGTTTTTTCTAAATTTTGTTCACCAAGACCAAAGTGGTGTATTTTAGCTGGCGCTACAGGCACTCATTCTGTGTGTGTCTGTAGTACCCACCAAAATGTAAAACTGCTTTTGGAAGCGGGGCACATTGAAGAAACATATAGGCCTTAAGAACTTACAAAATTTCTTGTATATGATAACCAATGTGACTGAAAACTATGACTGCATGCTTAATCACTATGATAGTTGTCACAGCGAGGAAAAATTGTTAGAATTTTTGAAAGAAAAATTAGCTTACAAACATGAAGACAATGTTGAGTACAGCCAGTGGATTAACATAGGCCATCTGACCAAATTTGTAAAGCAGTCTGCAACTGTTGATGAATACATCGACTTGTTGGTAACAAAATTACAGGCACTTAAACCATGTTCATATATATCTAAGTGTCAGGTAAGATCCCTGAAAAATTGGAAAGAAAATCTAACCCCTGAGAAAGCAATTCTGTTAATGGACTTAGCTGAAAACTACACATTTGTAATTCAGAATGAAATACAGAGTTACCACTGGTCAAGAAACAGCTGTACAATCCACCCTGTTTGTGCAAGATAAATGAGGAAAATGAATAGGTGATAGTAAGCCACTGCTTCATAAGTGGTGATATGGAGCATGATGTGGGATTTGTACATGCTGTTCAGACAAATGGTTAAGTGGCTGAGTGTGCACTACCCACGAGTCAAGAAACTGCATTATTTCACTGATGGATGTGCTGCGCAATATAAAAATAGAAAAAGCTTTAAAAACTTGTGACCATAATGATTTCTGTTGATGTTGAACATTCCTTTTTTGCTACTAGCCAGTAAATATGTGTATGATTGAGAGGAACTGTAAAACGTGTTGAGAAAAGCAAGTCTTCAACTAAATGATGTACAGATAACAACTGCATCTGGTGTTTACAACTTCTGCAGCACTAGTATTGGAAAATGTTTCTTCCACTTTTTAGATAAAAAAAGATTTCCTCTGTAATTAGAAGAGTAACTTTTTCTGAAAAGCCTTCCTTGATATTCTCATTCCATGAAAATGTCTTGCAATGGACACACTCCCGTCCTCAACAAAACACTTTTGTACCTGCTGTATACAATGACAGATAGTATATTGCCTTCAAGAATATATGCAATGAAGATGCTGAACTACTTTTTCTCCACCCAGCTGGACCTGCAGTGTCATTCTTTTGGCCTGAGAGGGAAGACACTTATTTTGTGCCTTGGGAAAACATTATGTACTACTGGTGTACCTGAATCAAGCTCATTAGGAAGACTATTACTTTAATGAAAATGTGAACAAATTTGTCACAGTGGATTTAAAAAAACTTAAATCTTCCACTTGAGAACTAAGAATCTCCTCTGCTTAACAGGTACATTTTAAATAAAAATCATTTATCTTATGTAATTGTTATGTAAATAGGCTTGTTTTATATCCCCAAATAAAGATAACAGTATTAATGAAAATATTTCCATTAAAATATAACTGTTGGCTCTGTACTTTTATTGTAACAAATGAGACATGTCATCAAGCTTATCGCTCAACATTGTTTTTAAGTGACCTTCAGAACAGATATGAAATAGTTTATTATATAAATGATTGCCACTGTCAGTCAAAACCCACGCTATTTTTGTTTGTAATCATATGAGTCAATAAAAAAGGCCTAGGAGTAACAACTAAGTATTTTGCATATTTAAGAAAGCAGTGTATGGGCCATAACAATGTGTTGATTTCCTATATCCCCAGAAGTTGAGCAGAGTTATAAAAAATTGAAAATAAGCCAAGTCTTTCTCCCTAAAGTAATGTAATCTAAATGGCAAGCTTAAGTCATGATGTTGATGTACATTTTTTGGAACTTTTTAAGATTTTTCTCTCAAAAACTAAAATATGTGGAAGAAACTTTACACTGTTATGTCAAAAGTAACAAAAAAAATTCTTCATAAAGATCCGAGTTACGAGTATTTCTGTGTACGGAACCACATCGCGAGGACATTCTTGCAGAGCCACATTATCGGAACATCACTACATTCAAAATTCCATGTGAAAAAGTTTTAGTTTGAAACCAAAAACATTTTGGATTGTTCTTATGTTGTAAGTATACGCAAATATACAAAGTAGCATGAAAATATGAGACTGGATGACATGACCTGGGTGGTTTGATATTGAATGACCCATTGGGAAATAACTCAGAGGTAAGAAACAAGATGCCAATATATGTATAAAAATAGATATGGTTTATCTTACCAAAAGCACAGGCTCATCGACAAAAATTCAAGCTTTCGCAACTGTTAGTAGCTTCATCGGGTAAAGAGGAAGGAAGCAGGGGAAAAGGAAAGGAAGCATATTTTAAGAGTGTAGATGAGGAGAGAGAATTGTGTGCCTGAACCACTGAATTATAAAAAGCTGTATTAACTATATCTTCCAGAATTTACTGCAGAACTGCTTGCTCTGACAATAGCAGCAAATTCTATTCATGTTGGTTGGGTGCAACAGCTTGGTAAATGGATCCATAAATATTCTAAGACCATCAAAAATTATCATTTGGCAAAATATAATTAGTTCAACAAGTTCCTGCAGATAATTCCTTCAAACATTCCAGTTTTTTTTTCTCTAATTTGAACAAAACAGAATATGCAGATACAATTTTAGTTCATAATACCAAACATTTAGAAGCCATTAACACGAAAAGCAGCAAGCAAAAAAATTTTAAAGAACAGCTGCACCACTGAGTTTGGAACATTTTGGTACACCTACACATTCAAATATGCCCTTTTGTTCATTATCACATTTTCAAAGACAACCACAATTTATCTACCACATCCTCATACAGGCACTTCTTGCATTGTACAAGGTCAGGAAGTTCTACTTTGGCACAAACTTTACAGGGAAAATTTTAAATGTTAATTTTTATACTGGAATTAAAGACATAAGAACAGTAATTACATGCTCAGCCCTTGCACGTGTAAAACTGAGCAATTCATTTAGAATAAATATTTCTATGACCCTTATTTGATCAAAAAATTTGCTACAACACATTAAGTGACAGTGAACATTTACAGTGAGGAGCAGGGAGCAAAAATCACAATATAATAACGAGTTTATGGCCTTTTAATTCTTATAATTACTTTCACACATACAAATACACAGAAAGAGTAAAAAAATTATGTCAGTTCACAGATCTACTTTGTATTTGAAAAGGACACACGTATCCACAATTGTTTTAAAATTACAGTTGTTACAAATCCAAGTCATTAATGAAGAAATAATTTTGTACTGAAATAAATGTAAAACCACGTGGCATATTCTGTCACTATTAAATTATGTATATCACTTGCCACTGTCTTAACTTCTGTTAAGGCAAATGAATATGAACTACTAAATTATGTCATCCCAGTTGTGTATTAGCAACTTCTGTTACAAAACGAAAATGAGCACATTTTTATTTCCACTCATTTTCTTCAAATCAACTGGCAAGTGCTAATGCAGAAAAGGGCAAGTCTTATTTCACATTGGAAACTGTATTAATTTCTTCTCATTAAAATAAAATGAGAATCTGCAGATATAATTTTAGTCGACAAAATGGTTCTTCAGATACTTCATCATGCCAAACATCCGGAAGCGCTTGACACCTAAAAATTAAAACAATGCATGAATTATATTCAGCTTGACAGGGCTGTAATCTACCTGACAGTATATGAAAACACCACTTACCGAAAATCTTCATCAATTCATCATCACAAATGGCAAATTGCTTATTTTTTGGGTCCTGAAAAAATTAACTCAAATTAGCTATCAGAAATTCACAAAAACATAAAATAGTCACTTAAATAAAACAACTTACATAAAGATTTCTTTCTTTAATGATACCCCATATCTTTTTGACAACTTCGTGGCGGGGCATTGAGTCTTGTCCCATAAGTGCTGCCAATTCTGGGCTAAGGCTTTTGGCTTTGATGTAGCCTCCACCACCACCTCGTTTTGCCTGCAAGATGAAGTAACCAAATGTAGATTGTGAGTTTTAACACCAAAATGTTACATCTACCATAACAGGCATTTAACTGATATAAAAATATGTATTCAACCACAAAAACTGAACCAAGAATGAATAACTTCAAAAATACACACAACAGGACATACACTATTCTTCTTGTAATTAGTACCATAACAGGCAGACCACATACTGCTTCACTTATCTTTATGCATATGTGCCAATTTATGATTTGTCCACAATTCCTAGGCAAAATTTCCAGTGTTAGAGGAGGCTGTGCTAAAATTATGGAATTTATTATTTTAGTACTTTGGCAACAGTTTTTAATTGGGTTGTAAAACCACTCTAGCTTTAGAAATAATGCAATGCAGCACCCCTTTATCACAAGTTTTGTACAAACAGTATAATATGCATGAACACTGAAGTGGTGAGACTGCATAAACTCATGAATAGGTTGTGATTTGGCATACTAGTTTCCATGATGTCACTAGCGAGTAAATCAGTTATTGAGTAGCCCTTGAATTGACTCCCTCGTTTCAGACATAGGTTAACAAACTTTCTTCTAAAAACACACTCTGCCAGAGGTAAATGTATTTTTATTAGGCACAATGTAATGGCATAGTTATTTTTATAAAATGCAGGATGAAATTGATTTTTTACTGTATATTTTGAGAAATTCTACCTTAGGACCCCTTATCACTTACACCTCCCCTATGGATAGTTTCTTTCCAAACATGGCATCTCTATGCACCTACATCACAAAACTACTTCAGCAGATCACATTACACAATTTTGCATATGTATGGCAAGACCTGTTTTCAAACTATGGAAGACCAGTTTTCTGTCCGAAGTAACTTCGGAAATCTGTAACATTGCCAGCAGTCTTTGATGTGTTAACTACTATAGATTCCCCTTTTTGAATATTTGTTACTTACACCTCCTTTCTTTTTCGCACCACCGCCACCACCACCTCCAGAACCACTTTTCCTTGCTTTTGCCCAATCTTCATCACTGTCGCTGTCACTTCCCTTCTTCTTCTTTGCTGGTGGTTTACCCTTTTTTGGTGAGGCTCCCTTAGACTTTTTGGATGGATTATACTCTTCATCACTTGCATCCTGAAACGAAATAGCAGGAATTTTAAAGCTGTCCTTACTCTCACGTGTAATCAAGTTGGCTACTTAAACTTTTTAAATACTTACATCATCTGAGCCTTCATCACTTTCTTCACTGCTACCTTTCTTCGGCCGTTTTGAAGGCTTTTTAGCTGCTCTCTTTGCTTTTGGTTTTTCATCTTCTTCCTCCTCCTCTTCTTCTTCTTCTTCCTCTTCTTCCTCCTCCTCCTCTTCATCCTCATCCTTACTGTTTTTCTTTTTTCCATCTTGTTTCTCTTTAAGACACTCCATTACTAAGTCGTCCACTTCCTTTTTTCTGCAAATTGGTAAAACATGTTCTCTCATGTGCCAAATGCATATGAAACAAAAACAATGGCAAAACAGTAGTATGGTTTTAATGATAGTGCAAAATTATTGAAATGACTACGCACAATACTGAGGCTATTTCAGCAAACTGCTCTATTGGTTCAGGGGCAATACTGAAGGACCCATGACACTGACAGATACACAAAACAATGCTTAAAACTTTCCATGCACAAGAAACTTTCAGTAGTGTTCCAAGCAGTTGCCATTACAAATTATCAATGTTTCAAGTGATCGGTGTATTTTAATTAAACAAATGGGCTCAAGTACCAGTAAGTGGATGTGTGGAAAATCTATCAGTCTGCATTGAAAATATTTGACATTCATAAGAATGTTCTATATCAACAAGCTGACACCAGGTCGAAGATACATATCACTTGCTTCAGTTGACTGATCACGATAATATCTAACATTAACTGCAAAGTTGAAGTTATTACAGTGTAACTGCTACATTTTAATTTCATGAATGAACAGGCTATTTTAAATAGTCTGACTGAAATTATTTCATGTGGCTGTTCCTCGAAGTGCATTTCATGCAGAATGGTACATCACTTACAAAATTCATCCCACATTCTTGGAATACTGTACATTAAAGATACCAGTCACCAACAAGGGCACACTATACACAAATCCTTGAGTTGTGTGACAGCTTGCTTGAAGGGGATGAGAAGAGGAAAGGTTCCACTGCACATGCCTAGCATACCAGGTGGTAATGCCAAAGATCCTGGATATCACCTGTCTGCTTTGAACCATGACAATGGGTGGGAAAAAAACCAGCTCACAATACTCCAAAATACCAGCTTTAAAAAATAAAGCTTCCCATTGCACACACAGAATCTTTCCTTTAGCACACTGCCAAGTGGTTGCCACTACAAATGACAATTTTCTAGCGATTCTAATTAAATCTTAGCGTCCTATCAGTAGATGGGTGAACCTAAATCAGTTTTTAATGGAAAAAAAAAAGAGAGATACTCATAACAAAAGTAATGTTTTGAATCATGAATACAACATGGCAATGTCAGGGGTTAAAGCCAAGAGTGGTACCCCAACTTCAGGTGACCCACTCAAAGAGGGGGTGAGCTGACCAGGTAGGTGAACAAGAACACAGGGAGAAGCCTTAGGTGCAGGGTGACAAACATTTGCAGCAATGCAGAGCCATGCAAAATGACAAATGTGCGAAGAAAGCTCTGAGGTCAAGGTCAAGCTGGTTTAGTGAGTGGGACAAGTTTTACAAATTGCATACTTCAGAAAATATGGTAATTGTACAAAATGCCCATGTATTTTTAAGCTGGGACAAATGCCCAAATTACCATTCACGAACATCTTCCATACTTGGCTCAAGGTCTCATAGCAGCGAGTCACTGAGCTAACAATTGCACCAGCTCTGAACAACCTTGCTTACATTGCATGATGTCTGCGCTGGGGCCTGTCTTTCTCATTGGCCTCTAACTTGGCAGTTGCCTGGCCCACATCAATATGTAGATGAAAGGATCCCATACCCAATGGTTAGTGACCATTTAGATGGACAGTGGCAGTTATCCCAAGACAAAAATCTGGGCAGCACTTGCAGCAAAAACGTATGTGGCTAACAGGTAGCTTGACCTTTGATACAATAGGATAAGCCAATGACAGTAGTGAAAGATGTGATGGGTGGATGAACTGGGCAGGTCTAGCAACTTTGTCTTCAGTAAATACACAATTTGTGTAGCAGGAGGTTGGGAATGGCATAGGGATGGACCAGAATGTTGAGTGAGACCACTGTAAGAGTGGTTATTGCACAGGATGTCACTCATCACAGCACAAAGGATGCCCCAGTGCAAGGTGGTGCTCCTGTATCGGGTGGAAGGGTTGGTAATTTAAGACCATACGGCACAGGACTTGTGTATAGACTAGATTTGGGGGACATATGGCGTCCACATGTCAGGCTGTATTTGAAGGATATTTTGATGTGGGAGAGATGGCAGCAGTCTAAACATAGGCACTACTGTTACGTGAACCAAGGTGTGAATGTTGTTTGAGAGATGGCATTCAACATCCAGGACCGTGGTATGCTAGGTTGAGGACAACAGCATACTTGTCAATTCATAATCTGCAAAGAAACTCTTGAAGTAATGCTTCACAAACCATTTGCATTATTTTTCCACGAGGTGATAGAAATATGAACAGTAAATTTTGTTGTAAATTGTGCGTTTTCTCTGCAACAAAATGTTCACTTATTTTATTCTCCCCTTTATATGTTATTGCAGCATATATTTTGTACTTTGAGGCTGCAGAATAATTCATTCTCCGAGTATCATTTCCTACTATTCAAACTTTCAAAATTAGCTGAAAAATCATTTCCCACATAATTCTGGATGAGTATTATTCTCCCCTCCCCCCCACCCATTTCCAGAGCACACCCTATTTGATGCATTTGACAGTAGAAAGAAAGAGCACACATTTATAAACAAACATTTTGCCTAACAAAAAATTACAACATTCATAACACCAATCCGATTTAAGATAGCTACCTAGAATAAAAATGATAAAAGAAAGAACTCAACCACTTAAAAGAAATGGCTAATGCATTACCTGTCTGAAAGATCGACATCCAGCTTCTCTTCAATCTGCTGACGGACCTTTTTCGATGATGTCGACGTAAGATCAGCATCCTTAAGGATAGCTATGGACAAACCCAACAATTTTACAAGTACATAAACATTACGAACCTATAACATGAATTTCACAATACTCAGGAAATCACATTATGGGTTACTACACAATAGAAAAATTGAATAGAAAAATTTTATAAAGTTGCAGACCAATGTGTGTGTAAAAAAATAGGGAAATTTACAAAAATGTTAATAAGCCCATCTAAAAAGGGTGCAGAGGAGGGGAGGAAATTAAAAGCAGCTACAACAGTATGTCCAATTCTTAATGGTGGGGAACACACTCCCATGAAATATTAACTGACTCCAGTAAGCATAACAATATTTCCATAAAAAAATTACTACGGATGAAGTAACATCTTTACAAAGAAACCACAAATACTGCACAACACTATTTAAAAATTTGGAGTAAGTATTAATCTGTATTCATACCCATTTGTACTGCAAACAATGGTAAGAGGCTTTACAAATGCACGAAAATATAATATACAACATTAATTCCGTAGTCATTTACAGGTAAGTATAAATGTAATAAATACCAACTGTGGTTATAGGCCTACTATTAAAATTTAATACAAAAAACTATATTTGTTCGTGTTCCATAAAAAAAAAAAAATAATTTAAATCTCTGCAGTACATAATTCGTATTATTAACGTTCTATTTAGTAACGGAACTAATAACTTTGAAACAAATTTTAATATTTTTCAACATCCGAAAATTTACATAATAAAAATATTGGCGTCGTTCACGCACTTTATTTATATATAAAAAAATTACTTGAAACCAAAAAGTCCACCGGCGTTTCACACAGCCATCACTATACAATGACCATCCATTGACTTCTGTCTAAAGCCTACCAACGGAAAAATAAATTTCTCAAAAAATCTTTATATTCTTTAGTTTTAAACGATATATCGCGTTAATTATATAATAAAGTAAAAAATATATTCAGGCATTACTACAATGGACGCTTCTTTCTACGACAAACTGTGATCGCGTCATTCCGACCGTTAGGATTATTCAAAACAACGGTTCAAAGCCGCATCTTCTAAACAGAAACACGCGGTTTTTAATAATACTTGGCACTCATTTTTACGTTCCCTACATTCTCTAATTATTTTTAAAATTATTACTAATACCTACAACAATCTTAAAAGCTAATAAACAATAATATTCCAATTTACCGGCAATTTCCTTGCGGAGCTCGTCTTTCGAGATGTCTGCCATTTTAACCAGTAAGGACAGTTCTACCAACAACTTGTGCTCGGAGGGACGCTACAGAAACTGCGCTTGTGGCTGTGAAGCTGTCTACAGCGTTGCCACAGCAAACAGTTTCAAGTAATATCTTTGTAATGATGTAGCCAAAACTTGTGAAGACGATATCACGGCTAATGAAATAACCAAAAAGGGAGAGAATTTAGATTTTAACTGAAATACCAACTATTTAACTTTAATATTTAATTGTAATAGTCTTTCACAGAGCGGATATCATTACAGCAAACTATAATTACACACGGAATTCCGACTGCACATCACATCACCTGCAAGTATCGGCACCGTCACGTCTAGCTATATACACACTGTTCGTAAGGAAAATTCGCTTAGCCCAATAACCAGCGGAATAAATGAGCTTATGAGTCGCCATTCATGATGAAAAAGTCGAAATATAGTATCCGAATAGAGGAATTAACAAAGCTAATTTTTAACCATTAAAAGAGCTGAGAAGTGAAAAAACACTTCATAACATCGACTTTTTTTTTTTTTTTTGGCACGCGAATATATGTGAACACAAACACATCACAAATTATTTATTTATTTTTTATCGTGTGGCTATTACAGACATATTTGTGGTTATATAGTACATAGACCTACAAATTTAATACTTCACAATCCAGCACACAGTTTCATCAGTTACCAGTTAAAGAGCATGGATGCAGATCCTGCAGCAGCAATATAGGCACGCTCTGCGAAGATGACATCACGTGCCGTGCATGCTCAGATCTTACAGTGACTGACAATGTGCTGAATATTCTGGTGTGGGATTTGCAGACTAGATTTGGCACATTTTTCCATTTGTTGAG
The DNA here is from genome assembly GCA_026315105.1 of Locusta migratoria. Classification (NCBI taxonomy): domain Eukaryota; kingdom Metazoa; phylum Arthropoda; class Insecta; order Orthoptera; family Acrididae; genus Locusta; species Locusta migratoria. Next base: position 245,698,157 of record CM048746.1, on the reverse strand, counting down.
AGCATCTCTATACCAGTCACGATCCGCTTTGATTCTATCCAAGGCAGTCTAGGTGTTACATGACAAGAGAGATCTACTTGGAAGTATGGGGCATGTAGAAATGTATCCAGGCAGGAATTTCTTACTGCTTCCCACTGTACTTTCCATTTATTGAGAGGTTTAAATTTCTGAAATTCATATGCAGAATGATGGCACAAATGATTAACGCCAAGCAATATTTATTGGTGCCTAACTAGAGCCTGTCTACCTCATCCGTTAATTTTTGTCAAATATAATTACTAATGTCAAAAAGAACAGCTTAAAATCTTACTTAATGAATATTCCTTCATCAGCTTACAAACATATTTTAATGAAATATGAGCATAAGATTTTTCTTTCTTTTTCTCTTTTCACTTGATAATGAAAAGTATATCGTATATTGGTTTCAGCTATTTTCTGTTGCTCTTGAAAGAACACCCAGTGGGAAAAATATCTGAGTCAACATGAAATATTTGCAATTAACCATTACAACAAAGCTGGACATTAAAATAAAGATTTACAAACCAAAATAATGTATGATAATGTGATCTCTTACTATATCATGAGTGGCATTGACGAAACTTTGGTTAATATCAAACAATAATTCAGCTCCTCAAGACAGGAGCTCTTATATCCCAAGCAAAAATTTCTTTCCCTCCAATGAAATTCGCTGTTACATTAGCCAATGAACGACAACTTTGGAAAGTGACGTTTAAACGATATTCAATTGTTCCTTCCATGTCACAGACGCCATCTTGATTTGCCGTATATCACACAGTTTTGGTCTTATAACTCACAGTAAACCGTTTCAGGGCTACAGAGAATTAAAAACGAATTACAAAATCATCTCTGGATCAATTTATTGTAACTAAATGTAATTAAAATCATATTAACATTGAGAAACAAACATGTGGGAACTGCTATATAAATGAAGGGGGCAATGATGTCAAGTTGTTGTAGCGTAATGGGTAGACTGGTGAATTACCAAGAGGTGCTGTGTTTAAACATTGTCAAAAAAAATTTTTCTTAAATCTTATCATTGGTAACACATTGTAGGAGTTATTTATCCACAACACTTTGTGGGATATTCTTATTCACATAACAGTATTACTTTATTTCTTAGTCTTATGTGCTGTTTCAGGACTTAATAACATTGATTTGGTGATTTATGTGTGACTGAAGAAGAGAGAATGAAATTACTGCTGCAAGTGGTACAATCAGCAATGACATTTGTGTTCTTCCATCTCACAAATATTTGACTTTGTTCCAAATATGTTGCAGTTTTCGAGAATATGTTTGGAGACAAAACTATGGGAACATTTAAATTGCTGGTACAGTAAGTGAAATGAGTATCAATGAGATTTAGGCCTACATTGTTCGCTAGTCATAAAGATTTGGCTATTTATTTTCTAATATCTCTTGATTTCTGAGGGTATGGAAAGGCTGATATTTCATGTTTCTCTCCAATATTTTTCTGCTTAGTTTCGAATATATCGCGTTTTCTCAGAGTGTGCTTAGACCGATATTCCTTACTTGTCACCAATATTTGATAGTTTGTTTCTAAATATGTCACAACTGAAGTGTGTGAAGTTAACTAAGATCCTAACAGGATACATTTAATTTCTGTTGCAAGTGTATACAAAATACTCAGAACAACATCGTCTGCTGACATCTCTACATCCATACCACATGAACGTTTTAGATCTTTGCCTAATGCCAACAAGTAGTATCTCTGGGAAAGATTTTTTCGCTTGGGATATAAGTGTATGTCCTCAAGACAAACATCGACTCATTATACAAAATGTATTAAATATAAAGAGATGCACTGAATTAAAATTTGTGCTGTAGCCAGGAATCGAACATGGGACTGCCTGCTTGTCATGGAAAGGCTTTAGTCCACACAGCTAACACAGTGTTACTGACAAGGCGACTACATGGACAGTCTTCAAGCACGTCTTCCTCCACACCAGAAATTTTGATTCTCCCTCAATGTTTCCTGTCAAATACGGATCAAACTTTGCGATGGGACCGTGTAATTCCACCTATTTAGGAATACCATCACATATTTAAAGTTTATTGTATAGTTATTTGATATTCACTCCCCTAAGTCGATGAGATTTTCTAGTTAGAAGTCCTGCTTCTCAGTGCCTCTAAATAAGTTCCTTCCAGTTTAAATTTGGTCGGGCTTCTTCTCCATAAAAATCATAGTAAATCATAGTAAAGTTTCTGTCTGTGAAATAAAAAGCCCAGGACAGTAACAGTCCCAATAAAACTTCCCTAAATATATATATAAAAAAACTACTTCATTTGGGCATCTTGTAGAACTGCAGAGAGCATCACGAGAACATTACGAGTGAATTCCGAGATCATGTAGTGTTTGATACACTACATACTCCCCTCCTTAAAGATAAGATGCCAAATGATACTTCTTTTTATATAAATTACATCTACTACTTATGTAGTCCTTCAAATCATGTAATACGTTTTTCATATTCGTTTTAACATTATTCCTTATATTAAAAATATGAAAACTATTTTCATTAATACTCTTAAAACCTTGTCCATTTTTACATTTTTATATTTCACTAGATTTTTTCAAAGAATCGTTAACTTCATTAATTGCTATCTGACTGGATTGCCTATGTTAGGGATGTAAGGAGCTATTTTCTCTGGAAGTTTCAAACTTCTCGATTATTCCATCTTAAATAGATAAAAAATTTAATTCAAATGAGCCATATACCATTTCTAAATCTGAATCTGAGGGTATATATATCTGGTACATAAAGAGGTTTATCTTTTAAAAAAGGTGCACACACCAGTTTTCCACCTACATTGAAATCGTGTCTATCTATCCTATGTGGACAAGTCAACTGGGAACAAGGAACTGAAAATCTCACCTTTGAATTCAAAAAATTAAGATAAAGAGAAAGGTAGACTTATATACAGTAACCCACATGTAGGTTAAAACAATCTATACCTGTGACAGCAAGCTTCCCCTTGTTTGCTCAAGTCTCCACTTCCATTCAGTTGGGTTCTCTTTTTGGGTACCACAACCTGACCAGGCCCTTTCTTTACGGCACCCAACCTCAAGTAGCAGCCTATTATGTAGGTCTACCTACCCCTCAAACCATTCTCCACACCTAAGGCTAATAATATCTAACTACAGAGGCTAATAATATCTAACTACCTCCCATCGTCCTCTCCTTTCACTTTCTCCCTTGTTCCAAGTTTCCACATTCCTAAATATGGAATAAACTCCATTACTAAATGCACTGCTTTATTTGTGTGCACTCATAAATTTAATTTCTATATTATTTCCTATCCTCTTTCTCCCCCTTCAGATGAGTGAACCATAATAAAGCATATAAATTTCCCAAATCTCAGTGCTCATCCTTCTTACATAGACATATACATAAAAATTCTACTATTCCCCAACATGGACCATCAGATGTATAAATACTAACCTAATTCCCATGTAAGTGTGTTTATTAATTGTACTGTTGTTGATAAAAGTCTGTATAATGTATAGGGTATGTGTACATGTATTTATATGTATGTGTGAGAACGGGACCTCAGGCACCAGGACTCCCCCAAAGAAAAGCTTCAACTTTAATTATTGCAATGCCCTGGTGAGTGTCTAGTATCACGTGTTTGTGCAGTGTGCTTGTGTGTGTAATATGTATGTGTAACAGTGTGTGTGTGTGTGTGTGTGTGTGTGTGTGTGTGTGTGTGTGTGTGTGTGTGTGTACCTAACTTCCAACAACCCATATGAAAAGGCATACAAACACTCCCATTTGATTTATATTTCTTCATAAAATGTACGAAACCCTATAAATCTTTGTACAAAGTGTATGTTGATCAGTAGTAACCAAAATAAAATCTTGTAGTACCTGGTCTAGGAAAAAGTTCCTTCTTCCATTTCCTTATTCTTATTCTGACAAAATAATGTCACATTAGAAATTCAATGCTTACCAACATGCCAAAATGCTTATAAGTTGGCATCTGTTTGTTTTCAATTCAAGATTGAAAAATATCAACTATTTATGTCATATTCGGGATATACATATAATGATCTAGGCCATAAATAAAATTAATCTTATATTTTAACAGATATACATAGACATAGATATTGATACCATCTAATAGTAGTAAGTATAACTATATTCAGAAGAAATTTCATCTGGATAACTATTGAAAATTGTCAACACCAAATCACGTTGTCATTATTGCAAAAAACCAATAAAAATAAAATCATTCTCATCATTATATATATATATATATATATATATATATATATATATATATATATATATATATATATATATATATATATATATAAGAAAGAAAAAAAGAATACCAATCGAAAAGTTTGAAAGAATAGTGAAAGAGTGAAGGATTTGTCCTTTTAGAAATCGAAAAGAGAAGAAAAAGGACAAATAACTGGCTTCCTGGTGGTCGTCTCTCCACCGAATTAGCAAAGAGTGCTAATCAGCCTGAGGGTGGACAATAAGGTTTTATTGCGTTCAGATTGTACAAACCTTTGTCTGCTCCTGTGTCCGGGTCCTGTAAATACACAGTTTTTGGATGTGTTATTTTGCTAATTCTAAATGGATCATACCACTTATGAAAAAATTTGCCTATTTGCTTTTTCAGACCTGAACTAAGCTGAAAATTGCGAATTAATACTAAGTCTCCTACATTCCAATTTGGTATAACTGCTGTTGCATTGTGTTGATGTAGCCTATTATATGCAGACTTTTCCAAAGAAGACCGCACCTTCTTTTGTACCTCTGCCATACTTAAATTATTTGAGGGTGGCCACGTAAAATGCTTTAGTAAAGGTTCACCCATAAATTTCTTATTTAGAACCGCTATTGGGGTCAAACCTGTAGATATTCATGTAATATCGTTTCAATTTCGTAGATCAAATGTGCCCATGACATGTGTTTATCTGAACAATAAGATCTGCATAGTCTTGAAATTTCTTTCATGACTCTTTCTGCCAGGTTTGATTGTGGGTTATATTTTGATATGGCCACATGTCTAATACCAGTCCAAGACAAAAATTCCTTAAAAATCATCGCTAATAAATTGTGGACCGTTATCAGTAAGTAGTCTCTGAGGAATACCAACTTCTTCAAAATAATCTTGCAGGCATTGAATAACTGTTTTCGTAGTAGGTTTCCTAACTGGATATAGTTTAATATACTTCAACCAATTCTAAAACAACAAAAATATGATCCACACCTCATCTGCCAGCCGCAGTGGCCGAGGAGACTGAGGCGCTTCAGTCACGGTATGCACGGCCACTACGGTCGGGGGTTCGAATCCCCCCTCAGGCATGGATATTTTTGCCGTCTTTAGTATAAGGTAGTTCATAAGTAGTTTGTAAGTTTAGGGACTGATGACCCTGTAGTTAAGTCCCATAAGCTTAACAAACAGTTGAACATTTGAACACCTCCTCTACTCGAAGGCTATGGCCCATATATATCACACACAGTTATTTCATGGAGACCTTTGGGTAGAATGGGATATAACATAAAATGATGGTTGTAGTTTGAATCTTTTACCTTTTGACCTAGTTTGCGAGTTTCTCACTACCTTTCTACCAAGATTTTTAAAATAATAAAATTTATTTATATGTTGAATACATTTTTAATCCCAAAATGGTCAGAATCCCATGAATACACCAAATAAGATTATTCTGTGTACATTCGGGAATACACAGCCTCCAATAATTGTAGTGTGTATATTTCCGCCAAAATAATGCCCCATCAATAATTTTGAAATGGTCTTTATTTCCCTTAGCACAAGCATTAAATTTGTCCTTAAAGAAATTATGTGTTTTAACATTTATTCGAATACTGTTTGCTACCTGTTTTACTTTATCTTCAGGAAAGCTTGCTTTTAAAAAATTTATGCCAAAAATGATAAATTTTCCCTCAGTCACTGGGAACCTGTCTAGACCTAACGGAAGTCTCGAAAGAGCGCCTGGAATAATATTCTTAGACCCCTTGAAATATTTTATTTTTATACGGAAATTTTGTCAGAACAACATCCACCGCATTAATCTACTATGAAGTAGTCAGCTCTCTAACAAAAGAGATAAAGCTTGGTGGTCTGTATATATAATTACTTTGGAATTCCAAATCAAATTTTGAAATTTCTGAATACTCCATACAATTGCCAAAAGTTCTTTCTCAGTTGTGGTGTAATTCTTTTCATGACAGCTGAGGCATCTATTAGCAATGGCTATTGTATTATGGTCTCCCTCTTCTGGATTCTAATAACTCTGGAACAATTCCACGACGATACCATAAGCTGACGTGTCCGTGGCCAATTTAAAAGGCTTATCCATCTTTGGATGTTTCAAAATTGGTGCATTAACTAACACGTCCTTCACTTCTTGGATTGCATTTGCTGTTTCTTCAGTCCATACTGTACCCTTCTTTAATAGTTTGTTTAAGTGAGGATTACTTATTACTTGCCCCTTTACATATCGTCTGTAAAACCCTATAATTCCTCGAAAGGCTTTAAGTGTTTAACTGTACGTGATTCAGGACAGTTCTTTATCGCCTCTATCCTATCGGAATCTGGTCTAATTCCATTTACACCCACATTACGTCTTAGAAATTTTACCTCCTTACATCCAAAATGTGATTTGCTTATTTTGATTGTTATCCCCTTTTCCAAAAATTTGGATAGTGTTTTCTCAAGTAATACACAGTGCTCATCCAATGTATCCGAAATTAAAAGGATGTCATCTTCATATATTACGAGTTGGTTCAGCAACTCTCTTCCTAGAGAAGAATCTAATGCTCCTATAAAAACTGAAACAGAAATGTTTAACCCAAAACGGAATTGTATTGGTATGATTTTCCATCAAATAGAAACACATTATGTTTGTGTGAGTCTTCATGAACTTCTATTTGATGATACCCAGTGGTCAAATCGACTGAGCTAAAAAATTGAGCTGTCTCGAACTTTGTAAGTAGGTCATCAATACAAAAGGCAAAGGTCCCAGGTTCGAGTCCCGGTTCCGGCACGCAATTTTAATCTGCCAGGAAGTTTCATATCAGCGCACACTCTGCTGCAGAGTGAAAGTTTCATTCTGGAAACATCCCTTAGGCTGTGGCTAAGCCATGTCTCCACCATATCCCTTCTTCCAGGAGTGCTAGTCTTGCATGGTTCGCAGGAGAGCTTCTGTGAAGTTTCGAAAGTAGGAGGCGAGGTACTGGCGGAAGTGAAGTTTTGAGGCGGCATCGTGAATCGTGTCGGGATAGCACAGTCGGTAGTGCGCTTGCCCGCGAAAGGCAAAGGTCCCAGGTTCGAGTCCCGGTTTCGGCACGCAATTTTAATCTGCCAGGAAGTTTCAAACTACTAGATGTTTATTGTGCAAAATATTTCCAAAAGCTAAGTATGTGTGGCTTCTGCCAATGCGACGTATATACCGTACAACAATAACTTATTTACAAAAATCAAACATATTGAATTAGAATTACAAGTGCTTAGTATTCACAATTATAAATATTACATAAATTTCTGCATTTCATAAAGAATTCTTCATAGAATTATTAGATAAACAACATACTCAAACAATGTCTTCATTAGTTTCATTATTTATTGAGAATCTAAATAAAAGTTTCTGTTCCTAACAGAAATTAGGACTTTGGGTCATCTGCAAAATCAGAATAAATAGTAAGTTTAGTGGGTTCCTCCTACTACCTCTTTCTTGAATATAAGTGTGACTTGTGCAACTTTGCAGTTGTTTGGTACAGATCCTACTTGGAGCAAGTGGTTGTGTATGGATGTTAAGTAAGGAGCTATCACTTCAGCATAACCGAATAGAAATCTAATGGGTACTTAATGTCATGCTCACAATGTCCTACAGCTAGGCTCAACAAACCAGCAAGATGTTTTGCTACATCATATTTTAAAGTAACAATGTTTGACACAATCGGATAGAGTTTTGGGTTGCCAAATGAAAGGTCCCACGTTCAAACCTGCTTTCTATGCAATTATGTTACTTATTTTCATTTCAGTGCTACGTTTTCTGTCATTTGAAAGTCATAACAAAATGTAAATGATTTTCTAATGAAAATTATATTTTATTTTCTATTGTGGATTGTGAGAAACTATTCGATACAGAAACATGATATGACTTCTTTCTGCTAATCCCTAAAAATCTCGTCTTAGTTCCTTCCTTTTGAGGCGAAACGAGCATGTACGAAATTCACCAACATCATCGATTATGTTTTCCGATGAATAAATATCAATTCTTTGTGCAAGGAAATTTCGTTGCAGCATGTAGGCTACTCCGTTGAAAAGTGTAGATTCACACCTATTCATTATAATTTCCAGTTCACAGAAAATACACTATTGAAGTAAAAGTAAGTAGGCTAAGTGAAGTTGCAAGAATACAGTTTTGTACACGATACCGATTAACTGCAAACAAACTCTCGTCGTTTAGACACCAGTACAAGCCATAGTTTTGAGAAAATAGATATGTTTACAAGTAGATTACTTGCAACAAACGCTTATGTTTAAGTTTATTGAAGAAAAATTAATACAGATTACTGTCAAGCTTGACAGTAAACACATACAGAGTGTGTAACAAATCAGAGAACAGCTCAGATACATCACACTTATTTTCATGTTATGAAACGAACAAATCGTTGCACCTGACATCTAGTGGCAGCACAACATACTTGGAGATTCTGCTCTCTGCGGTTGACCCAAGGAAGCTCTGGATTTAACGTCCAGTAATGGCGCTGTGTGCTTGCTTGTCTTTCTGTTGTCCTTGAAAACAGAGGTTTTAAACGTCGTTGCAGTTTATCCTTGAGTATGACAGGGTGTCTAAATACTGGCCGATGTCGAGTTTCTTACCTGACTGCATACCTGTAAGTTTTTTTAATTTAGGCATTCAGTCCACCAGTCCTGCTTACACCTATTGTTACTTGATGCGCTCTGCCCTTTGCAGTTTCCATCCTGCCTGGATATCCGACTCCCCCACCTATTATAAATCCCTCCAAATCCTAGAACGCCACGCCCTCTGCCTCGCTTACCGCATCTGCCTCTCTTCCCCCATGCGGATCCTCTACAATCTCATTCCTTTCCCTCAGCTTCTAAAGTTCCTCGAACATACCCATATCCTCTACAACTACCGCAAAATTGAATCCCATCACCCTTTTGTCTCTTACCTCCTGTCGAACCCTGGGCCTCTGCCACGCTGGTACCAGCATATCCCTCCCTCCCTACACTTTGATACTCCACATCCTCTCCCTGGGTAACTTTCGCCACCTCCCTCTCCCGGATGATACCCTCTGTCCTGATGTTTACCTATCCTATCAGCCCTAATCCCTCCCCTCCCCATATATTGCTTGGTCCCCTCCACTCCCACTCCCCTTCCTTCCCTCCCCCACTTGGATCTCCCTTCCCCCTCTCTTGGAGTTCTTAGGTTTTCGTTCCTCACTCCCCCTTCCCTCCTCTTCCCGCCCCTCCGCACCTCCCTTCCTTTCCCTCCCCCCTGTGGTGTCTCTATGCTATACTTTTTAATCATGTTTTTAACATTGCACTGTGCTAAAGTGTTAGTGTCAAGTGGTGAGCATAATTTCAAGACTTCAGCAACTGTAGCATAGACAGAACAATGTGTCGCCATGTTTTTTATTGTCTCTCTGTTCTCGTCATCATTAACTGTGCACTATCTTTTTAGCCACCGTGACAGTTTTAATGCAGTTTATATATGTTTTAAAGCCTTCATTTCATTGCTTTAATTCGCCAATTTTTATCTTTTTTTATTGTTAAATTCAACATTTTATCTCCTGTTTTAAACTACCATCACCAATTGTCAAACACATATGCACTCTGAGCTGAACATCAGCAAGAGGCTGCTGCCAGTCTGCCCCACAGGGCATTAAAATTCAATTTTAAAAAAATCTCACTGACATGTTTTACGGCCCACTTTAGATTTGTAGTTTTATAAGTTTTTGCAAACATTTTGGACCAAAATAATAATCTAAATAATAAAAAATTAATTAATAAGAGTGTCTGAAACACTTTTAGGAAAAAAAATTAGGTTGTGGCGCATTCTGAACCACCAGCCTTTAGCGTCATAATCCAACGCCTTGCCCACTATGCTACAGCTATCAATCAAAAGATGAGTCCTTTAATCTCATACTATTGTTGGCCATTGTTAACTGATGCTAATATGTCATTTGTAAACACTAGATTATCATTTATCGTATGAAGAACAACGTGTTTTTGTTAATTATTCAGTGCGCCATTGCTTTGAAATGACAACATGTAAGTTACAATAAGAAAATCATCAAATACGCAACGCAAGATGGCGTATGCCAGAGAGTTGTGGGCGAGGAATGTCACATGACATCTCCAAACGGCTGGTTTTCGTTAATTCAATGGAGGGTGTCAAATCTCCATTATTTTTGCAAATATCTCTCAAAGGATGCAAGACATTAATATAACATAAGGTAGCTAAGTTGTAGAGAATTTTCTCCTCTACAAATTCGATTATTTACTTTTCGCGTCGGATGAACGGTTTATTTGGAATTAAAATTACATTACAAACGGTTTTTTTTTTGTATTACTGACGTATTTCGTGTCCGAAATATTTGAAAAAGCGAGGTTCTGGTCTCTGGTAACCAACAATTAAGTCTGTAAAATTTGGTGCCAATCGGTTGAACGGTTCGACAGAAAAAGTGGGAACACGTTACAGACAGACAGACATCGTCAAATCGCCGTTATTTTTGCAAATATCTCTGAAACGCTACGAGATATGAAAAAAGCATAGCAGAGCAAAGTCGTAGAGAATTTTCTCCTCTACAAATTCGGTTATTCAATTTTCGTGTCAGATGAATAGTTAAGCCGTTATTTTCATTTAAATTTCTAGCTGTCAAAAGTCGGTTGCAAAGGCCCACTTTTAGTGTTATTACCGTAACCTAAAGTGGGCCAAAAACTTGTTACAACTTGGGCCCACAGTGTTAAAAATGTCGTAAAATGTCATATTGTGAATTGTTACTCCAAAAAACTGTAATTAATTATTTAATTATTTTATTTATATATCACAAGATATCTTTCGGTGTTAAGTGACATCGTCAGGGCGATTTTCTTTCTTTTTTTCCTTTTTAAAAAACCTTATCTTCTATCAGTATGTATCCTACTCCTAGATCAATAAATTTATATAAATAAAATTTTACAAATTTCACTTATAAAAGTGTGCAGTATGTACGGTATTCATATGCATTGAGTGCACCACTGGCTATTTATTAGGTGTTGTTTTATATTTCATTTACGAATTATAGCCAGTAATGGCATATGTCAATGCCTCAGAATACTATTTGTCTACAAACTTTTCTTTCAAAGAGAAAATATAGGAGTTAACAGATATGGCATAATTTTATTTGTTATTTCTGTGTATGTTATAATTAGCAAGTATGGTTAAAGATTTTATTAGGAATTTTAAGAGGACATCATGGATTCTACATTTAAGGTACGTACACACTGGCCACAAAAACGGTGCCATAGCGTGAGACATTATGGCTTACTATGCACAGCTTAGTGAACGCATAATCATAGCAAAGATAGACACAAAACCAACACCGACCACAGTAGTGCAAGTTTTATGCCAACTAGCATGGCTAATAATGAGAATATCAAAGAAATATATGAAGAGATATAAGAAATAATTCAGAAAGTTAAGGGAGATGAAAAATTGATTGTGATGAGGGACTGGAACTCGGTAGTAGGAAAGGGAAGAGAAGAAAATGTAGTAGGTGAATATGGATTGGGAAAAAGGAATGAAAGAGGAGATAGCTTGGTAGAATTTTGCACAGAGCACACCTGGTTTAATCTACATCTATATAGATACTCTGCAAATCACATTTAAGTGCCTGGCAGAGGGTCCATTAACCACTTTCATAACTTTTCTCTACCGTTCCATTCTCTAATAGCGCACGGGAAGAAAGAACACCTAAATCGTTCCGTTTTCGATCTGACTTCTCTTATTTTATTGGGATGGTCATGTCTCCCTAAGTAGGTGGGTGCTAGAAAATATTTTCACATTCAGAACTAAAAGTCGGTGATTGAAACTTCGCAAACAGATCACGCCGCAATGAATAACGTCTTTCTTTTAATGATTTCCAACCCAATTCTTGCAACATTTCCGTGACGCTTTCCCCCCGTAACGTGATAAAACAAAACGAGCTGCCCTTCTCTGAACCATCTCAATATCCTCCGTCAGTCCCACCTGGTGAGGGTCCCACAAGGGCAACAGTACACCAGGAGAGGACGCACAAGTGTGTTGTAGGCAGCCTCTTTGGTGGAGCTGGTGCATCGTCTAAGCGTTCTGCCAAAGAAACGTAACCTTTGGTTCGCCTTCCCCACAATATTTTCTGTGTTCTCTCCAGTCAAAGTTGTTCGTAATTGTAACTCCTAGGTATTTGGTAGAATTTACGATCTCAAGGTTTGACTGATTCATCGCGTAATTGAAGTTCAGCGGATTTCTTTTAGTGGTCATGTGTATTACTTCACACTTTTCTTTATTTAGTGTCAATTTCCAATTTTCGCACGAAGTAGAAATTTTGTCTAAATCGCTTTGCAGTTGCTTTTGATCCTCTGTTGACTTCACTAACCGATAAACGACAGCATCATCCGCGAACAGTGTAAGGGAGCTATTCAGATTGTCTCCTAAATCGTTTATAAACACGAGGAAGAGTAGGGGACCTATAACGCTTCCCTGTGGAACGCCAGATATCACTTCTGTTTTACTCGATGACTTACTGTCAATTACAACGAACTGTGTCCTTTCTGATAGGAAATCGTGAATCCAATTGCACAATTGGGAAGATATTCCATAAGCATGCAATTTCATTAGAAGCCGCTAGTGGGGTACAGTATTAAAAGCTTTCCGGAAATCCAGAAATATGGAATCGATTTGAGATCCCTTGTCGATGGCACTTAACACTTCATGTGAATAAAGGGCAAGCTGTGTTTCGCAAGAGCGATACTTTCTGAATCCGTGTTGACTATTGGTTAATAGGTCGTTCTCTTTGAGGTAGTTCATAATATTCGAACAAAGTATATGTTCCAAAATCCTACTGCAAATCGACGTCAATGAGATAGGCCTGTAATTTTGGTGATCACTCCTATTGCCTTTCTTGAATACTGGAGTAACTTGGGCAACTTTCCAGTCTTTGGGTACAGATCTTTCGCTGAGTGATCGGTTGTAAATTATAGCTAAGTACGGAGCAATTGCATCAGCATACTCTGAGAGGAATCTAGTTGGTATACAATCTGGCCCAGAAGATTTCTTTTTGTTTAGTGACTTAAGTTGTTTTACTACTCCAGGAACATCTACTTCTAACTTTCGCATGCTGGCATCTGTTCTTGGATTGAATACTGGAGTGTTCACTTCGTCTTCTTTGGTGAACGAAATTCGGAAAGCTGTGTTTAGTAATTCTGCCTTAGGAGTACTGTCGTCGCTACTATTATCATTGCTATCGCATAGTGAAGGTATTGTTTGTGTTTTGCCGCTAGTGTACTTCACATATGACCAGAATTTCTTTGGATTTTTTGCAAGATTACGAGACAGCATTTCGTTGTGGTAACTACTATAGGCTTCTCGCATTGATGTTCGCGCTAGGTTGCGTGTTTCAGTAAAAAAAATGCCAGTCTTGTGGATTCTGTGTCTTTTTAAATTTTGCATGCTTTTTCTTTGTTTCTGCAACAGTGATCTGACCTGTTTTGTGCACCACGGGGGGTCGGCTCCCTCTTTTATTAATTTATTTGGTATAAATCTCTCGATTGCTACTGATATTATATCTTTGAAAGTAAGCCACAACTGATCTACACTCGCATTTTTAGTTTTGATAGACTGGAGATTATCACTCAGGAAAGCGTGAAGCGAATTTTTATCTGCTTTATTGAATAGATATATTTTTCGTTTGTTTTTTGTGCATTTGGGAATTTTATCATTTAGTCTCGCTACTACAACTCAATGTTTGCTAATCCCTGTATTTGTTTTGATGCTCTTTCCTATCTCCGGATTATTTGTTGCTAGGAGATCAAGGGTATTTTCGCAACCACTTACTATTCTAGTGGGTTCATGAAGTAACTGTTCGAAGTAGTTTTCAGAAAAAGCATTCAGAACTAGTTCGGACGATGTTTTATATTTGCTGCCGATTTTGAATACGTAATTATGCCAACATATCGAGGGTAAATTAAAGTCACCACCGATTATAACAGTATGCTTCTGATACCTATTTGAAATGTGATTCAAGCTTTCTTTGAACATTTCGGCTACCGCATCGTCTGAGTCAGGGGGCCAATAAAAATATCCAATTATTAATTTATTCCGGTTGTCAGGTATAACCTCTACTCAGACCAATTCACAGGAAGTATCTGTCTCAATTTCACTGCAGGATAAACCGTTTGTAACAGCAATAAACACACCACCCCCTTTTTTATTTATTCTATCCTTTCTGAAGACCATTTGGCCCTTTGAAAAAATTTCGGCCGAACTTATCTCAGGCGTCAGCTAGCTTTCAGAACCTATAACGATATGTGCCTCAGTACTTTCTATCAGCGCTTGGAGCTCTGGAACTTTCCCAATACAGCTACGACAATTTACAATTGTTATACCAATGGTTTATATATCTGCTTTCTTCCTGTGTCTGACCTGCCCCCTTTGAAAATGAAACCCATTTTGTGTATTCCCGAGGCCCTCTAACCTAAAAAACCGCCCAGTCCACACCACACAGCCCCCGCTACCCATGTAGCCGCTTCCTGAGTATAGTGGACTCCTGACCTATTTAGCGGAACCCGAAAACCCACCACCCTTTGGCGCAAGTCGAGGAATCTGCAGCCCACCCAGTCGCAGAACCGTCTGAACCTCTGATTCAGACCCTCCACTCGGCTCTGAACCAAAGGTCTGCAGTCAGTCCTGTTGACAATGCTGCAGATGGTAAGCTCCGCTTTCATCTTGCAAGCAAGACTGGCAGTCTTGATAGCCGCTCAAAACCAGAGAGGATCTCTTCCGATCCAAAGCGACACACATCATTGGTGCCGACATGAGCCACCACCTGCAGCTGGCTGCACCCTGTGCTCTTCATGGCATCTGGAATGACCCGTTCCACATCTGGAATGCACATCCCGGTATGCACACGGAGTGCACATTGGAATTTTTCCCCTCCCTAGTAACCATTTTCCTAAGGGGCTCCATTACCCGCCTAACATTGGACCTCCCAACTACCAACAAACCCACCCTCTGTGAGTGCCCGGATCTTGAAGGCAAAGGGGCGAGTACAGTATAAGCGACACCATCTGCGTCAGGAACATCCCCTCCCACAGACAGTGCCTCGAATCTGTTGGCAAGACTAACCGGGGAGGCCTCCACTTCAGTCCTCCGGGAAGTCTTACACCGCCTGACACGCGCTGAGAAGACCTCCCAATTCACCACGGATTGGAGGGCGACCTCCTCGCGGGCAGTGAGCGGGCTGGCCACAGCCACAGGCTGATCAGAGGGCACAACCGCAGTCTCAAGCGTTGTCAGCGAAGCCAACGCCGTCTGAAGCTGAGACTGAAGAGTTACGAACTCTGCCTCCATCCGTTCGCAGCAGTCACAGTTCCTAGCCATTCTAAAAACCTATGTTTCTTTCAAGTACGTACGTCTGAGGACACAGAAGTTTGATAAACAGTGAGCTTTGAAAAATATAAACCTAATGCTGAACTGTTTGTTTACGGCGAATCTGAAAAATATGTACACGAGCTGATAAATCAAAAAATCAACAACTGAACTGACAACTAAACGCGATTCTTAATAAATAAACACGCGAACACACTAAAGTATAAAGAGCTGCAAAAGAAAGCACACACGAAATGAAAATAAGTCGCTTCTACTAAGAAGCCTGTTACCGTACAATCTAGAGCTGCTGCTGGTCACGTGTGCACTGGCTGCCAGTAACTGAGCAACTGAAGTGAAGGACTACCAACCGCGAGTACGATCAAAACAAAACAAAAGCAGTGAGTGGCGGATTGACACTGCGGATGAATACACTGAACTGACTAGTTTAACGCGAATCTAAGTAAATATACACAGCAGCAAGACAATTTGATAAGCAGTGAGCTTTGAAAAATATAAACCTAATGCTGAACTGTTTATTTACGGCGAATTTGAAAAATATATACGTGAGCTGATAAATCAGAAAATCAACAACTGAACTGACAACTAAACGCGATTCTTAATAAATAAACACGCGAGCACAATAAAGTATAAAGAGCTGCAAAAGAAAGCACACACGAAATGAAAATAAGTCGCTTCTATTAAGAAGCCGGTTACCGTAAAATCTAGAGCTGCTGCTGGTGACGTGTGCACTGGCCGCCGGTAACTGAGCAACTGTTATCATCATAAAAGAAGGCTGTATACGTGGAAAACGCCAGGAGACACTGGAAGGTACCAAATCGACTTTATAATGGTAAGGAATAGATTTAGAAACAAGGTTCTAAACTGTATGACATATCTAGGGGCAGATATAGACTCTCACGATATCTTATTGGTTATGAATTGCAGATTAAAACTTAAGAGACTGCAGAAAGGTTAGGAGATGGAACCTGGACATGAAGAAACCAGAGGGGGTTGAGAGTTTCAGAGGGAGCATTAGGCAAGGGTTGGCTGAAATGGGGGAGAGTAATACAGTAGAAGAAGAATCGTTAGCACTGAGAGATATGGTAGTGAAGGCATCAGAGGACCATATAGGCAGGAGGACAAGGCCTAATAGAAATCCCAGGATAACACAGGATACACTGATCTTAATTGATGAAATGAAAAAATACAAAAATGCATCAAGCGAAACAGGCAAAAGGGAGTACAAAAGTCTGAAAGATGAACTTGACAGGAAGTGCAGAGTGGCTAAGCAGGAGTAGCTAGACGACAAATGAAGAATGTATAACTAGAGGAAAGATAGATACCGCCTACAGGAAAATAAGAGAGATATTTAGGCCAATTCACACTGTCCGTCACGTCACGTCACGTCACCGTCCGTCAGAACATTCCGCAATGTATTTCTAATGGCGGCATTCACACTGTCCGTCACCGGACCGTCACGTCACGTCAACGTCCGTCAAGCTTTCTCGAGAAGAATGTTTTGACGGAACGGTCGTCTGCTAACATCGGAAGTTAACCTAATTTCGTCACGCGAATTACATGTTGCAGTCGACGATTGCACTGTTTATATGCAAATGTGTCTTATTCATCTTTGTGCTGTTGTTGTACCTCGTTTTAGGGGTAAATCTCAAATGTTTCATGACGACTTAAATATTTTTGTCAATTGAGTGTCCCCCTATAATCGAGGTCGGATATCTAAAAATGGTTTATGTTACGTAACAATGTAACAGAAACGACTGAAGCAAACTGTTTATTTGAATAAGATTGTAATTTGAATACGCATTTTTCATTAAATAACACTTTAAATGAAAATGTCAGTTATAATGAAAGACAAAAATTCAGTTGTTTACGACATATTAACAATGTCAGCATGCAAATCGTAATGGTTAAAGTATACAGGCGATATTTATGCTCTTACAAGTATGGTTTGATGTCTTCATATGTTTATTTTTCCGCTTGAAAATAGATGTCGATTATTTGAAATGTTGTTTCAGTTCCCAGTAAGTTGGCGAAAAACATACACTGTAAAGTTTTCTTTGGCCCTTAATAACATTTAGCGTTGTTGTTCCCCCTTTCTAGTATTAAACTATGACTTTCTACATAACAGATCGCCACTCATAACCTCACTTTCAACATCGCGTATTGAGATGGACGAATTGACGTGACGGACACGGACGGACAGTGTGAATACAACTTGACGTGACGGTTCCGTGACGTGACGTTGACGTGACGGACAGTGTGAATTGGCCTTTTGGAGGCAAGAAAATCAGCTGTATGAATATCAAGAACTCAGACGGAAAACCAGTACTAAGGAAAGAAGGGAAAACTGCACTATAGAAGAAATATATAGAGGGCCTATACAAAGGAAATAAAATTGAAGGCAGTATTCTAGAAATGGAAGGTGAAGTGGAGTTGGATGAGATAGGAGATATAATACTGTCAGAAGAATTTGACAGAGCACTGAAGGATTTAGGTCGAAACAAGGCCCCTGGAGTAGATGATATTCTGTCATAACTGCTGATATCGTTAGGAGAGCCTGCCATGAAAAAATTGTTCCACCTGGTATGCAAGATGTATGAGACAGGGGAAATACCATCAGACTTCAAGAAGAATGTTGTAATTCCAATTCTAAAGAAAGCAAGTGCAGACAAGTGTGAAAATTACAGAAACATCAGTTTAATAAATCATGGTTGCAAAATACTAACACGAATTATTTACAGACGAATGGAAAAACTTGTGGAAGCCAACCTTGCGGAAGATCAGTTTGGATTTAGGAGAAATGTAGGAACACAGGAGGCAATACTCATATTACGACGTATCTTAGAAGATAGGCTGAGAAAAAGGAAACCTATGTTGTTTGCATTTGTAGATTTGGAGAAAGCTTTTGACAATGTCGACTGACATACACTCTTTCCAATTCTGAAGATATCAGGGGTAAAATATAGGGAGCGAAGAGTTATATTCAACCTATACAAAAACCAGACAGCAGTTGTTAGAGGCAAAGGGCAAGAAAGGGACGCAGAGGTTGGGAAGGGAGTAAAACAGGGTTGTAGCCTTTCCCCAATGTTGTTCAATCTGTACATTGTGCAGGCAGTGAAGGAATGGAAGGAGAAATTTGGAGAGTGCATTAAAGTTCAGGGAGAAGTTATTAAAACTTTGTGATTTGCCAATGACATAGTAATTTTGTCAGTGACTGCGAAAGATCTGGAAGAGCAACTGAATGGAATGGACAGTGTCTTGAAAGGAAGAATAAGATGAACATTAACAAGGGTAAAACGAGGGTAATGGAATGTATTGTCAGAAAATCAGGTGATGTTAAAGGAATTAGATTAGGTAATGAGGCAATAAAAGTAGTAGATGAGTTTTGTTATTTGGGTAGCAAGATAACTTCTGATGGCCGAAGTAAAGAAGATATAAAATGCAGAATAGCTGTGGGAAGAAAAGCGTTTCTAAAGATGCGAAACTTGTTAACATCCAATATTAATTTAAATGTTAGGAAGTTCTTTCTGAAAGTATTTGTCTGGAGAGTAGCATTGTATGGGAGTGAAATGTGGACGATAAGTAGTTCAGATAAGAAGATGATAGAAGCTTTTGAAATGTGGCGCTACAGACGAATTATGAAAATGAAATGGGTAGATCACGTAACTAAAGAGAAGGTGCTTAAGCGGATGGGGGAGAAAATATGTTTCTGGCATTAACTGACTAAGAGAAGGGATAGATTGGTTGGACACATTCTGAGACATCAAGGAATTGTCAACTTAACATTAGAAGGAAGCATGTGGGGTAAAAACTGTAGAGGGAGACCGTAGGACGAATATAGTAAGCAGATTCAAAAGGATGCAGGTTGCCGAACTTATTCTCAGATGAAGGGGCTGGCAGAGGACAGGTTAGCGTGGAGAGCTATATCAAACCAGTCTGCGGACTGAAGACCACAACAACAAGATCAAAGTGTAAATGTTGTTGTTTGAAAATGTATTTTGCGTATAAACAACACTCATATATTAAAGAGAGGTATAAACCAAGTAGCACATGTAAACAAACCTCTATTACTGAACCAATTACGAATAAAGACATAGTAAATTTCGATTGTGATCTGCTTATCAAGTTCTATAGAAAGTCTGATGTCAACAGTACAAATGCAGTACTTGAGCAAGTGATGTGTCATTGTGATATTTCACACCTGACCATTACCTGTTGTCTCTTCAAACTTAATATCTTGTCATCAAAACAAGTTCAGTGTTCTGATGTAATTTTCTGGATGCTATTTAAGATGTAATGAACGCTTATTTGAAACCTAATATAGCTACCTACACTTGCCCAAGGTTAAGTACGACGACTTTTTAATTTATATCGATTTTTGAGTTTATGCTTTGTACAACTGCACTGACAGTTACTGTAACACAGTTCATTCCCTTAATTAACAGATACACTCAATCAGAAATTGCAACATTAACCTTGTCAAATGTTCAAATGTTTGTAAATCTATCGGATCAACACCCATGCCCCCGAGAGGACTCGACGCTAGCAAATATGCGCTTGGCAGCGAGGCGCCTTAGAACGCTTGACTACTCCACCACAGCATCAACCTTGTCACTTCGTTTCTAAAATCCATGTGGTAAGTGTTTATGAGAAATGAAAATCCCAATTCCAGAACCTGAATACACTGCCAGCACCAAACTTTTTTCCGCATTTAGGCTACTTCACACTGTCCGTCCCGTCAATGTCGCGACACAGTGCCATCACGTCAAGTTGCAGTCACACTGTCCATCAGTGTCCGTCATGTCTATTCGCGCATCTCAATTCGTGATGTTGAAAGTGAGGTTATGAGTGGCGATCTGTTATGTAGAAAGTCGTAGTTTAATACTAGAATTGAGGGAACAATAACGCTAAATGTTATTGAGGCCAAGGAAAACTTTACAATGCATGTTTTTGGCCACCTTACTGGGAACTGAAACAACATTTCAAAACATCGACATCTCTTACAAGCGAAAAAATAAACATATGAAAACATTAAATAATACTTATAAGATCAAAAATAGAGTCGGTTTACTTTATCCATTACGATTTACCTGCTGACTTTGTGAATACAGTCATAAACAACTGAATTTAAAAAAAAATTAGAACTGACTTTTTCATTTAAAATGTTATTTATTGAAAAATGCGTAATAAAATTACAATCTTATTCAAATAAACAGTTTTCTTCAGTCTTTTCTGTTACAAAGTTACTTTCATAAAACATTTTTTAGTTTCAGATATCCGACCTCGATTTTAGGGGGACACTCAACTGAGAAAAATATTTAAATCGTCATGAAACATAGAATGGTCAAGGTACAGGGACACACTGCTGGAAGCAGCTACAGAATGTCTTGGAACTGTAGTATGTAAAGGCAGGAAGAAGCAGACAGCTTGGTGGAATGACACAGTTAAGGCAGCCTGTAAAAACAAAAAGAAGGCATTTCAAAAATGGCTCCATACTAGAAATCAGGCAGACAGAGAAAGTTATGTTGAAGAAAGAAACAAAGCCAAACGGATAATTGCAGACTCCAAGCAGAAATCATGGGAAGACTTTGGAAACAAGCTAGAAACTCTGGGTCAAGCCACAGGAAAACCATTTTGGAGCATAATTAGCAATATTCGAAAGGGAGGGAAGAAGGAATTAACAAGTGTTTTGGACAGGTCAGGAAAGCTGCTAGTCAATCCTGTGGATGCCTTGAGCAGATGGAGGGAATATTTTGAAGAATTGCTCAATGTAGGTTGAGGTAGGTTTCAGGTAGAAAGGGATAGGAACGACGATGGAAACAGGATCTCATTTTAGGAAGTTGAGAAAATTGTCAGTAGATTACAGTGCAATAAAGCGGCTGGGATGGATGAAATTAAGCTGGAACTCGTCAAATACAGTGGTATATCAGGTCTCAAATGGTTACACAGGATAAATGAAAAGGCATGGGAGTCGGGACAGGTTCCGTCTGACTGGACGAAAGCAGTAATCACGCCAATTTTCAAACATGGAAACAGAAAAGATTGCAACAACTATCGAGTATCTCTTTAATTAGCGTTGTAGGCAAAATATTCTCAGGTATTGTTGAAAGGAGAGTGCGAGTATTGATTGAGGACAAGTTAGATGAAAATCACAGTGGGTTTAGGCCTCTTAGAGGCTGTCAGGACCCGATCTTCAGCCTACGGCAGTTAATGGAAAAATGCTATAATTGGAACAGGGAATTGTATCTATGTTTCATACATCTAGAAAAGGCTTATGACCGGGTTCCTAGGAGGAAGCTACTGTCAGTTCTTCAAGATTATGGTATAGGAGGTAAACTTCTGCAGGCAATCAAAGGGCTTTACATAGACTGTCAGGCAGCAGTTAGAGTAGATGGCAAATTAAGCTCATGGTTCAAGGTAGTTTCAGGGGTAAGACAAGGCTGTAACCTGTCACCACTGTTGTTCATACTATTCATGGATCATATGTTGAAAACAGTAGACTGGCAGGGCGGGATTAAAGTTGGTGAAAACAAAATAAGCAGTCTCGCATATGTGGATGACTTAGTTGTAATGGCTGATTCGATTGAAAGGTTGCAAAGCAATATTTCAGAGCTCGATCAGAGGTGCAAGGATTATGATATGAAGATCAGCATCTCCAAAACGAAAGTAATGTCTTTGGGAAAGAGATTCAAACAGATTGAGTGCCAAATAGGAGGAACAAAGTTAGAACAGGTAGACAGTTTCAAGTACCTGGGATGTATTTCCTCACAGGATGGCAACATAGCGAAAGAACTGGAATCGAGGTGCAGCAAAGCTAATGCAGTGAGTGCTCAGCTAAGATCTACTCTCTTCTGCAAGAAGGAAGTCAGTACCAAGACTAAGTTGGCAGTGCACCGCTCTATCTTTCGACCAACTTTGTTGTATGTGAGTGAAAGTTGGATGGATACAGGTTACCTTATTCATAAGGTAGAGGTTACAGATATGAAAGTAGCAAGAATGATTGCAGGTACTAATAGATGGGAACAATGGCAGGAGGGGGTCCATAATGAGGAAATCAAAGAAAAACTGGGAATGAACACCATAGATGAAGCAGTTAGAGCGAACAGACTGAGATGGTGGTCATGTTACACGCATGGGAGAAGCAAGGTTACCTAAGAGACTCACGAGCTCGGTAGCGGAGGATAAGAGAAGTCGAGGTAGACCTAGAAGAAAGTACTTAGATTCGGTGCAGAATGAATTTGAAATAAAAGGCATAACATCAGACGAGGCATCAATGTTAGCATTGAATAGGGGATCATGGAGGAGGTTTATTACAGGTACTATGCTCCAGACTGAATGCTGAAAGGCATAATCAGTCTCTAATGATGATCATGATGATGGTTATGATGATGAAACATTTGAGATTTACCCCTAAAACGAAGTATAACAACAAAATAAAGATTAATAAGACACATTTGCATATAAACAGTGCAATCGTCGATTGCAACATGTAATGCACGCGACGAAAATAGGTTAACTTCCAATGTTAGCAGACGGCCGTTCCATCAAAACATACTTCTCGAGAAAGCTTGATGTGACACTGACGTGACGTGATAGTGTGAATGCCGCCATTAGAAATACATTGCGAAATGTTCTGACGAACGGTGACGTGACATGACATGACAGATAGTGTGAATTGGCCTTTTGTAGAATAGTCTATTGTGTACCTACATATATCCCTTCAGTAATCACTCAATAACACCTGTTTAGTCACACACAAATATTAAGCATACACTATATAAGAACATCATAAAATACACAAATTAACTACAGTATGCTCATGAAAACTTTGAGCAACTTTTCATAGAATTTCTAACTTCTTTCTTCTCGATGAGGTAAGCGTTCCTTAAACTCCTTATTTTTGCCTTCACCACATTCTCATCTATCTGTGGCACGTTTTCTCGCATTCTGTTGATGACTGATTTTATTGCGTCCTCTTTCATGTTTCTATTTTTATAAATTGGTAGATGAATGTTCCATAAAGACGAACGTTCTTCGTAGAGCTCCAGAAACTGGATTGTAAAGTGCAGCAGACACTTGCTTGTAACTGACATTGCGTTTCACAATTAAAAAAAAAAAAAAAAAAAAAAAATAAGGGTCAAAACCAACATGCGAATGACTATTCGACACCAGCGGCCATCTTGCGGAAACGATGAAAAAGTAGTGGGGGAAAGCCAATTTGCGCAAGTAAGTTGACTCGACCTCAACTTTCATTTTTACTTGTGCAAGTAGCGAATTTGGGTGTTCACACTTACATTTCGATGTGCGCAAGTCAACGTGCGCCAACGATACATGTCCGTGTCAACCCCCCTTAAAATCTGTTTGATCGTTTATTAAATTATTTTTGTCGCTAGTTGCTTGCATACATACTTCAGTTTCCTCTAGAATATTCATTTCATAGCCTTTCTGTGTTACAAGTAAAATTTTGAGTGCATTTTCTATAGTGCCTTCTGAGTGATTTTCCGATTGCAAGTGATGGTAAAAAGTAGACAGTTTTTTCTCACTCTCCATAATGTGTTCTTTATAACGAACAGTGAAATTACATCCAGTGTGGCCTATATAATACGGTCGGGGGTTCGAATCCCCCCTCGGGCATGGATATTTATGCCGTCCTTAGTCTTAGTTAGTTCATAAGTAGTTTGTAAGTTTAGGGACTAATACCCCCGTAGTTAAGTCCCATAGACTTTACAAACATTTGAACATTTGATTTGCCTATATAATATTTATTACAGGAGTTGTGAAATGTTAAATGTTTGTAAAAGTATGGGACCAAACTGTGTCGTTATCAGTCCACAGCTTACAAACTTCTTAAACTAAGATAAACTAACCTAAGGACACCACACACACACACACACACACACACACACACACACACACACAAAAACACACACCCATGTCCAAGGGAGGACTCAAACCTCTGATGGCAAGCATTCGCGCTCTCCGTAGCGAGGCGCCTTAGACAGCTTGGCTACTCCACTGTGGCACAGGAGTTGCAAGAGGTTTTGTGTATACCAGAATTTAGAAATTTGTCACACACACGACAAAACCTAAATTTCTAAATCCTGTTATATACAAAATCTCTTGCAACTCCTGTAATAAATATTATATAGGCCAAACTGGACGAAATTTTACCGTTCTTTATAAAGAATACATTATGGAGATTGAGAAAAACCAATCTAATTTTTACCAGCACTTGCAATCGGAAAATCACTCAGTAGGCACTATAGAAAACGCACAATGTAGTTGTTCTGTATGCAGTACACCCTATTATCGAAAACTCGACGAATGCTGAAAGTCTGATAATTAAATCAACAGAGAAGTTCATGTCTGTTTAAATAAGACGTCATGGTGGTGTCAATATGCGATAAAGTAAGTCTGTGTAATCGTTAAAGGAAAGGCGTCAGGTGATCGTCTGTATAGAACTTTCCATTAAATATAGTACTCCAGGGAATTGTCTTGACTGTGTCAGCAGCATCGGCTACTCTTTCAGTTAATACATGTCCCCAAGTATTAAAGCACAAAGTTGAAATCGACCTTGTGTAATAGAACTATATATTCAGAAGCCGGTTTTTAAATCTTAGTACAGTTGTCTCTGCAAAAGAAGACGTCTTTATCTTAATGTAGTCCGTGCCAAAAGTAAGTAATTACAAATTTTAATCAGAATATTGTACCGAACAGTTATGAAAGCAGAGAGGTTTCTGATGAGTTTGTGTCTCATGTGTGTATATTATCTCTAGTGGCAGGCACAGAGCAGAAATATCTCTGGATTGAGCGTTCAGCTGCGCAGATCAGATTTTGCGTCCTCAACAATAAGATGGAAACGTCTTTTGATGTTGGGAAAAGTCTACTAATCACTGACTTTATCTTGGCCCTTTTTGTGTTCGGTTAAGACGGATGACTGTGTAAATGACCCTTTTAGCGACGTTTCCTCAACTTTCTTGTTGCTTCTGTGAAATATTTATTTAGATAGTATTTCATTTTATGTGGTTGCTCTGTGAAAAGGAGGTGGAGCGTCTTTGCAGCCAGTGTGGTACAAACCAATCGCAAGAGCAAATAAATGCGTGGGAAGAGTGGATTTCCCGCAATATCACGTGGTAATTCTATCTTAATGTCAAGAACATGCACAGAACGCAGGGCTCACTTCATAGATATTTCTACTCTATGTACCATTTAGTGGTTATACCCTTCGCAAGATGCTCTTCTTTTCTTTCCATGATATTGCAAAGCATATGGGATACAGCTAGGAAGAAAAAAAAATTTTTGTCCTACCTGGGTCACTTGCAGTGACAGCGGTTTAGTATGTTTACGTTGGCAACGAAATATTCGCTTTAGGGGGATCATTAATTTATTGATCCGAACAACATTAATTATTTATTTCATTATCAACAGAAAGAATTATTTCCCTCATTGTAAGTGACTGATTTTTCAAACAGGATTCTAAGCAGCATCACCCTCTATTATTTGGTATACTATGTAACAGCGCCTGTATCGGATCTTTGCTGTACTACGCTGCAATTCATGCGTAGAATATACCAGAAACTACAAATTACGATATCTTTCCTTCCTGTGATCCGATTTTGATGAAGCTAAGCCTATGTTACTCTCTAAACTATTGTAAATTTACCTGTGGAAAGTCATGAAACGTCGTGTAGTACTTTTGGAGATTACCCTCAACAAATAGACATACACGATGACTTATAAACAAATGATTACATTATTGAAGCCTTTATGTAACTGCACGATATGCTCAAGTTACGAGTGTAAACCCCATGCAAGTTCGTCAAATTGTTTAGGAGATAAACGTGTTTAAAGAGACAAACAGAAATGACGGTAGTTGATAAAATATTTTAAATTAAGATATTCTTTTTTTCCATGATACGAATCCAACGAAAAAAAAGTAGGCCTAAATTTTAATACAACTACGAAAATGTACGATGGAATCAATGATCGTTTTATTTGGTGTTTATAGAAAAGTCCCAAGTAACGCGAAGTTATGTTTGGGAAATTAGTTATAAACAAGAAAGTGACTTTAGAACTGCCAGATTTTATTTGACTCAAATAAATTTGCACAAAATATTAAGTCACTCTTAGCAGTACAGCTTGATTACACAGAACTAATGACGTCTGGGCGTATATAAAACTGTTAAATCACACACTAATAAAGGACAGGTTGTGGAAACATACTTACTCTGTACATGTCATATTGTGGCACACATTGTTTCAATTATAGCAAAGGAAAAAAGTGTTCATTTTCCTCTTAGTCTTCCTTGTCAATATGCATTCACTAGAACATTACACATCATTTGTACCTCACAGAGGTATTACGTTCATTGGGTGGTAATGAATTTTGCTTTACATATATATTATGAATTAGCACCACAAAACATATGTTATATGCATCAGATTTACCTGTATGTCAGACTTAGCCTATTTTAGGGCCTGGACGTATTTCACTGATCCTTTCCTTACGTGATTTCCTTTTTAGTGATACTGACTTTGGTGGATTCGGTATATTGAACAATGTTGGAACAGCATCAGGTTTTAATCGGTTTTTCAAAAAGTTTGCAAACATGATTTCTTCAAAGTGCACACTAGATATTCTGCGGTTTTTATTTAAGTATTTTGCATCCTTTTTTTATCAAATCAGCTCTCCTTGAATTCACAGTCCATTTCTTAGCACTGGAAATAAATATTGCCTTTAAAACATACCTATATGTTATATTTTACTTGTGGCAGTGATGTAGTTGTGTTTTAATGTTGGAAAGGTTATATTTGCTTTAGGAGGATAATTAATTTACTGACCAGAGAAGGGCATATAGAAGAATCTGTCAACCATAGAGCAGGAACAGCATAATATAATTATTACCCTTAATCTATTTGTTTGAGTATTGTATCTAAAGAGCATTCATTGCCAACATTAGCAAACTACGCCTCCACTGCCGTAAGTAAAATTTTACCTGCCTAAGCAGCGTAGAACAAGGGGAGGAGGCAGAATGAGTGTCATCGATTTGACTGGTTCAGTTTTACTTACGGCAGTGGAGGAATAATGTTTTAATGTTGGCAACATAATGTTCGTTTTACGAGGACAATTACTTTACCGACCTGAGAAAGGTAGATACAAGAAACTGCCAAACTAAGAGCAAGAACAGCAAGATTATTCCCCTTATTCCATTTATTTGAATATCCTAACAAGGTGTAGGTCGGCAATCGGGACCCGCCGATTTCGTCCAAGTTACGTGTGTAGGAGGAGGTGGATCTCCACATACGAGCCTGAAATATTTCGTCTGAGTAGGCCAGGAAAGGAGGAAACGCTCTCGAAAGTTTGAATGTTTTTCCGATAGCACTGTACACGTTATTTGTTATTCAGTGCTCTGTTCGTGAATTAAAGGCGTGGCGCAAAAAAAAAAAAAAAAAAAAAAAAAAAAAAAAAAAAAAAAAAAAAAAAAAAAAAAAAATTTAAAGAAAGAGAGAAAAATGGAAACTTCTCGGATTGATCCCAGGGCGCCTGCTGCGCAAGTAATGCGCTTGACCATTACGCTACGCTGTTAGTCACGAACAGATCGCTAAATAGGCACGTTATGTGGAGACCAATCTCCTTCTATACACGCAATTTGGGCGAAATCGCCGGGTCCCGATTGCCGACCTCCCCTTGTAAGAGGATCAACGGTCGTTGACATTAGCACACTACACCTCTGTTGCCGTTAGTAAAATTTTACCGTTTGCATCATATTATGTGAAGGTGAGCAGGTAGATGAGCCTTAAAAATTCCTGAAATATCTCGCCTATGTGGGCAACAGGAAAAGGGAATACACGCACAAAATGTTGGAGTCCTGCTACTTACGCACTATTTTTTTGTCTTCCATTTTATATTATTCACTGTGACATTAAACTTATTATTATAAAATATAAATGTACTTCAACATTTCGATGCTGTTCAACTGCTACAGCAACAGCGAGAGTTATCGTCAAGAGAAGAAGCAAGGCTACATAATTATGCACACATTGCTCTCATTCGAAACTAACATTTAACTTTTACTACACATATAGCATCGTTTACTTACCGTTCAGTATTTTTTGGGAAGGTAAAGAAGCTTATATCCTTATTTGTATTCGAATTATTGCGGCAATTAAGTGCTGAACACCATCGGCCGCCTTTTCTTTTATTGCTGCTCATAATAAAAACGGAACAGCTCCAACTACTGACGCACAGTTCTTTCTTTTCACTGCACCAAATACTCAGAGCCGGCGCAAGGCACGCAAGGCAAATCTGCCGCCCCCCTTTTTTTCTGTAATACAAACTCAACATTCATTTCCAAGAGGGGATTCGAAACCAAACCTCGGAGGGAGCGGCTTCGGGAACTGTAGCATGGCGTCTCGACTACATGCCGGCCGCCCCTGTTGAACAAGTGGAGGGAGGAGGGCTAATTTCTTCCTTGCCACTGTGGCAGCGCCGTCGTTTTTAAGCCAGAAGGGAAGCAGTCTGGCGCAGTCCTATGAGTGGACCGCTGCCAGCGTGTTACGCGTCGTGCGTTTACTTACAACTTATTTTGCAGGAGACGAAATCTAATTTGGAAATTCGAATGCACTGTTCGATACTGCGGTTACATGTTAAGCAAAATGTTTGTTTGTAAATCTATCGGACCAAACTGCGTGGTCATTAGTCCATAGCTTACAAAGTACTTAAACTAAGACAAACTAACCTAAGGATAACACACACACCCATGCCCTAGGAAGGACTCGAATCTTCGACGGCGAGCAACCGCGCGCTCCACAGCGAGGCGCTTTAGACCGCTCGGCTACTCCACCGCGGCACATGTTAAGCCT
This sequence comes from Locusta migratoria, assembly GCA_026315105.1. Classification (NCBI taxonomy): domain Eukaryota; kingdom Metazoa; phylum Arthropoda; class Insecta; order Orthoptera; family Acrididae; genus Locusta; species Locusta migratoria. The sequence goes on along the minus strand of CM048746.1, from coordinate 245,668,621 downwards.
GAAGCAGTTTTGCTAAGCTCTTCAATGTCAGTTGAGTGTTTTATTCTTCCCGTGCTATGGAAAGAAATTGTTGAACATTACTACAGTCAAACATGTTCAACACCTACAATGGCTAGATGTATTCCGAATGGGTAAATACGCTGTGAGTAATTACAAGGGATAAAGACATTGATAAAGACTGGCATAAGTTGGGTTTCGACGTATTTTTGAAAATGTTTGCATGAACACAATTAATCTGATCAGCACTTTTGTGTGACAATACTACTCGCACACTTTGCCAACATTTATTTACTGTATAATGCTTGTGAATCCATATTTCGTCTAAGTAAACTACTGGTCGCTTTGATTCTGATGAAAAACTGACAAAGTATGGTCTTTCAGCAACAATGCGTTCTCGTTCAAGCGAAACAAAACGTTAATTTTGACACCTTGTAAAACGAAAATCCATAGACAGAACATTGCTTCTAAGGTTTTCCTTTCTAGCTTTGAAGCTCATTTCTGTTTGACAAAAGTTGTGCAGTTTTCGCAAAGTTCGAATTTCTTTCTATTGTTCGTAATGCTATAAAATTACTGCCTGATAATACGTTTATCCATATCATCGGTCACATAGTTACTGTGAGCTTCTTGCTTCTTCTTCTTGGGCGCTAGTTCAACCATAGCCTCGCTGTACCGCAGCACGTGACCTAGTTCCTGGTGGCACTGCCGCGTCACCACTTCGCCTTTCCACACAATAGGTATTGTTGCGTTCTCTACAATGAAAACTACAGAAATCGGTTCAGAGTTGGTCGAGAGAGTCAAGATTGCTCAGAACAGTGTCTCCAGCTAGGGTTTTTTTCCCCCACTGTGGGGGGAAAATTTTGTGGGGAACTTTTGGAGAAACAAAAAAAAAACTTGGGGAAATTGTTGGAGAAAAAAAAAAATTCTGTACTGGGGAAATTTGAAGTTAAATTTTTATTTTCGGCAGTGGCAGTGTTGTGTGGTTATGTTGGCAACGAAATGTTCCATTTACGAGAGTAATTAATTTACTGAGCAGAAAAGGGTAGATACAAGCAACTGTCAACCACAGAGCAGGGAAAGCATTAATTATTTACTTCATGGTCAACACGAAAGATTATTCCCCACATTGTATTGCGTTTTGAAAGAGCATTCAATGGTCGTTTTGTGCCTGCCATTCTCGAATGGTAGTGTGGAGAGAGCATTCTCCATAATGAATGTAATAAAAAACAAACTGAGAAATAGAATGCACACATCCACAGTTGATCACAAACTCAAAGTGCGGTGCCGTTTGAAAAACGAAGGGTGTAATAAATTCGAGCCAAGCACTAAAATGCTTATGAAATTTAAATCAGAGGATGTGTATAAAAATCAAAACGATGTTGATGTCATGTCGTTTCTGGCATAATAAATAGGTTATACTGATATTATATTTCATTTCAATATAAATGACAAGAAACAGTGTTGGCTTTTGTACAGTAATTACAGCGGATGACACAATTTCATTCATTGTAGCATGTAACTTAATATTTTTGTGATAATATATCAATCTATTGTGATTATGACAATTTATATTTTGCATTGTTAGAAACGTAAGTCATAAAAAAATTAAACCTGCTGCCGTAATTATACTTTTATCACTCACTAATAGCTCTCTTATCTATATCTAAAGTTGTTATACCATCTAATGGGAAATCAATAGAACCATGAAGAAAGCAAATGTAGCACCCTTGAAGCAGGTTTTCTATTTTTGTTGCCAGGCTGTATGTTTACGTCGATAAATTAATAATTTTGTTTTTATTACTATAATTTCTGATACATACGATAACTTTATGGCCCTGAACACGTAGTTACACCCCTTCAAGTTGCCATTAGTGACAATAAATATTAATTTGAAGAAAAAGGTAGTTTTAATCTATTTGGGGAAAAGTTGCCAAAATAGTGTCATTTTGGGTAATTTTTTTGTCTGGTATAGGGAAAATTCCAAAACTCAATATGGAGACACTGGGTCAGAAGCACTTTCATTGCGTTTCACAAGAACAGAATAATTGGTGCATCCGAATTTCTTGCAACTTGGGATCTAATAGGTAAGTGCTTTTCATATAACCTTCAATTAGTATGGCGCATGCACGTTACTCATAAGTTAAAATTTTTCTCCTTCAAGAATGCAGAATAGGTAAATTTGTTTTCCTTAGGATCTGTTACTTAAAAAATTGGCAAATAAGCACGCGTCACCCCAGTAGCTAGAATGAAAATTTAGTGCAGAAAAGTGATGTGATAAGGCGATGACTAATTTTACCCATTATTCCATAATCAGACACGACACAACTGACACACACAAATTAGGACAGATGGTGAGTGTCAGTTCTTTGAAATGAATAACCACAGTGCAGTGAGTTAATATATTTCAACTAGCATCAGTACCCGTTATTTCCGGAGTGTGTATTTATTGTATAATTATGTTACTCCATCTCCTTATTCTTCCTCTCTCCATAGTCTTCCACCCCCCCCCCCCTCTTTGGCCGTTTCAACTGTTTTTATTTTCCAGATCTTCATAGATTTCTAGCACAGCGTGGCTATTCTCAATGCTTTGAGTTATGTTTACACCTATACCGTCGTGCTGAACGTAACTGGCAACGTGGCAGTTTAGATTTAAGCACATATTAAAAGCTTTGAATCTGGCTACTCATTGGCCGAAACCTAGGTAGATCTGAAAAAGAAAAACAAAAATTGCGATTGATTGCTGACTTTTCGTACACATTGGTTTAAATAAAATTTCACAAACGTTTTGTTAAAAAATTTGTACCAACAGGAGGGGGGGGGGGGGCGGCAATTTAGCAGCTCACACGGGACGGCACTTGGGCTTGCGCCAGCCCTGCAAATACTTGTTTACTTTTATGCGATGCAGGCAGTTAAAATACAAAATTAACAAACAAAGACGGCGCATTACTACAACACAGAGTAAGGAGTGACCACGCATTTACTTCTTTTCAAGGTGGCCGATTCCGCGGATGCGCACTAAATTTTGGACGACAGACTGCAGCGGGAGTTTCCTTTCTGTACACTCCTTATTCTGTGTCTATACATTGTCCAGAGTTCCGCTCAACTTATCTGTGAAAACCCCATGCAAATTCGTGAAGTAGTTTTGGAGATACGTGGTTTTTAATAGCTGAACAAACAGACACGACAGTTACTGAAAAAACTTAAAATTACGGTATCTTTTGTTTCCCTGATCCGGTTTTGATGAAATTATGCCTATATGTTGACCCAAACTTTTCTCTTATGTCCTGTGAAAACCGCATGAAGATTCGACCATTAGTTTTGAAGAACAGTGAGAGGTCTACATTTTTCAGATTTATTATTAGTATAGATTTAACGCTGGATGAAGGATAATGGAGCTTACATAGATCAGAGATCTTACTATAATGCTAAAGTCAACCAAAGACGAATTAAAGATAACAATGTCAAATATAAATGTAGAAGCCGTAATGTAATCCTATAATTTCTAATAAAAACATACACAGAAATAACAAACAAAATTATGCCATATCTGTTAACTCCTATATTTTCTCTTTGAAAGAAAAATTTGGAAAAATTTCTAAATTTATAATATTCAGAGACATTGACAGATGCCATTACTGGCTATAATTCGTAAATGAAATATACAACACCACCTAATAAATAGTCAGTTAAGCACTTAAGGCCTCTAAATACCGTACCCTTTATCAGTGAAATTTGTAAAATTTTATTTATGTATCTATGCTGATCTATATTTAGCTATACTGATAAACGAAAATGTTTTGCAGAAACACCTGATGATGGCACTTAATGCAGTAGTATATCTTTTGGTAAATAAATAAAATAATTAATTATGGTGTTTTGGATTAACCCTTCTCCCTATATAAAAACCCACAGTCTCCGCCTCTCCTATCTTGTGGGGACGAGCGTCATCGTCTACCAGAAGAGACCCATCTCCTATGGCACCAGCATAGGAAACAACAACAGGTCTAAGGATCTGCTCTCCATATTTCTGAGCAGACAAAGTGTGACTCTGAACAACATAGAGGTTCGTACGTCTACCAATACCAACTCCAGACCACACCATTTGTCCACCACCATGGTATGGTAATGTTTCCTGCCCATAAGCAGACTTGTTTCAAGTTCCACATTTTCTCCAGATGAGAGAACGAGGATTGTCCAGCTGAACACAAAGTCCTAACCTAGCTGTGAACAGAACCCGACGCTATTCATTACAACTCCAATTCTAATGTTCCTCCGTCTTAGTCTCTGTGAACTAAATGGTGTTCTGGTTTTAATGCAACACACACCATAGGCACTCTTATGTAGAGGTGACATTGACAAAGGTGATTTCTGACTGTTTGTGTTGGTATTGGGTGTCCTTTTGATGCGTGGTGGACTCGTTGCAGCTGAGTTGCATTTAGCCTCTTGTCTCGATGGGCTGCTAACTGGAAATAACGGTAATCTGTTGTTGATTTACCCATGGAAAACCTTTGCCTTTCCTTTTTTTAACAGTACCTGTTTTCTGAAATCACATACAGGTCCTGGAAATTACACTTTATGACTCTCCAATAGCTACATCCATCTCCAACTGTGTCTACCCCACTTCCAGCCTCCCTAGAGCTCATTCATGACTGGCTCTCCCAACGATGTCAGCAATTCAGAGGGAGTATCAGCCACTTTCTGGGCTTTGTTTCAACTCAAGTTTTTCAGTGCTCTGTCAAATTCCTCTCGTGGTATCGTATCTCCTGTCTCAACTTCATCTACTCCCTCCTCCATTTCTATGAAACTACCTTCATTTACATTGTGTAGCCCCTCAATATACACTACTGGCTGTTAAAATTTCTACACCAAATATATTATACTAGAACTGACATGTGATTACATTTTCACACAATTTGGGTGCATAGATCCTGAGAAATCAGTACCCACAACAACCACCTCTGGCCACAATAACGGCCTTGATACGCCTAGGCATTGAGTCAAACACAGCTTGGATGGCGTGTACAGGTACAGTTGTCCATGCAGCTCCAGCATGTTACCACAGTTCATCAAGAAAAGTGACTGGCATTTTGTGACGAGCCAGTTGCTCGCCCACCATTGACCAGACGTTTTCAATTGGTGAGAGATCTGGAGAATGTGCTGGTCAGGGCAGCATTGAAACATTTTCCATATCTAGAAATGCCCATACAGGACCTGCTGAAATGTAGGTTTCGAAGGGATCGAATGAAGGGTAGAGCCACGGGTCGTAACACATCTGAAATGTAACGACCACTGTTCAAAGTGCCCTCGATGCGAACAGGAGGTGACCGAGACATGTAACCAATGGCCCTCCATACCATCACGCTGGGTTATACACCAGAATGACGATGATGATTACATGCTTCCAATGTGCATTCACCGTGATGTCACCAAAAATGGATGTGACCATCATGATGTTGTAAACAGAACCTGGATTCATCCAAAAAAAATGACATTTTGCTATTTGTACATCCAGGTTCGTCGTTGCGTACACCATCGCAGGCACTCCTGTTTGTGATGCAGTGTCAAGGGTAACTGCAGCCAAGGTCTCTGAGCTGATAGTCCATGCTGCTGCAAACATCCATTACAGCCATACGAATAAGATGCCTGTTATCTCAACTGCTAGTGATACGAGGCTGTTGGGATCCAGCATGGTGTTCCGTATTGCCCTCCTAAACACACCAATGCCATATTCTGCCAACAGTCATAGGCCGCGACCAATGCGAGCAGCAATGTCTCAATACAATAAACCTCAATTGTGATAGGCTACAAACCTACCTTTATGGAAGTCGGAAACGTGATGGTATGCATTTCTCCTCCGTACACCAGGTATCACAACATCATTTCAGCAGGCAATGCCGATCAACTGGTGTTTGTGTATACGAGCAGCAATGTCGCAATACAATAAACCTCAATCGTGATAGGCTACAAACCTACCTTTATGAAAGTCAGAAACGTGATGGTATGCATTTCTCCTCCTTACACGAGGCATCACAACATCATTTCAGCAGGCATCGCTGGTCAATTGTCGTTTGTGTATGAGAAATCGGTTGGAAACTTTCCTCATGTCAGCATGCTGTAGGTGTCACTACCAGCAACAACCTTGTGTGAATACTCTGAAAATTCTCTGCATATTACAGCATCTTCTTCTTGTTGGTTAAATTTCACATCTGTAGCATGTCATATTTATGGTGTAGTAATTTTAATGGCCAGGAATGTATTCTTTCCATCTTTCCATCTTTCAGCTTTCCCTTTTTTGTTTAGTACTTTATTTATTTATTTATTTGTCTATTTAATCTATTTCAGTGCATATGTTGTACACAAGATATTGGCTATAACATTTTCTCTTTTGGATTTACAATTTGCAGAAGATACACATGTTAGTTAAATTTCAATAGTAACTAAATTTACATAATTAATAATGATATTGGGTATACAATGGATCTTTACAAACTTTTTTTACATAATTAATAATGAGATTGGGTATACAATGAATCTTTACAAACTTTTTTCAACAGTTACAAAATTAATTACATTTCCTCATGCTTAAGATATTCTGAGATAGAGTAAAAGCAGTTGTCTAGTAGGTAGGCTGTCACAGACTTTTTGAAGTTTAGTAGGTCAGGAGAAGATTTGATGTGTCTGGGTAATCTGTTGTAAAGTTTTGTGCCTGCATGATATACACCTTTCCGGCAGAATGTGGTGTTGCAGTGATTAATTTGTATGTCCTTGTTTGACCTTATACTGTAATCATGGAGAATATTATTTTGATGAAAATGATTTTTTCTCCTCAGTAGACTAAAGTTTTACACTTCACATTTTGTTTGACATATACACAAGTTCCACCATGGTTTGCCTTTAATCTGCAGAAGCTGCTTACAAGGGTAAAATCTATTATTTTTAAACTATGAAAATACTAGTTTGGTAACCAATGTTCACATAAATATGATACTGAAACATCCTTCCATTCATTATTTACAAGTACATTTATTTCATCTGCTTTGTTTGTTAGTGATTGTACATTTTGGTGTACAATCTTCAGAGTTTGTTTAGAGTTTACATCTGAATGGCTTGAAACTGGGTTACTCACATATGGATCAGCTCTCTCCTTGTTCTGCGTCGACACCATAAAAAATTCTTGTCCTGAATTGCAGCTCTTCTCGGTCTTAGTTGCATCCTCTGTGTACTTCTTACTGTTGTTGTTTTTGACGATTTTTGGAGTGTTGCCTGTCGTTTCTTTATTTGCTCTGAAGCTGCTGCTGTTTTTATTTGTGCTACTTCTATGAATGTACCGGTAGAGATGTCACTTGAATCTGCTTCTGCTTTCGCTTCTGGTGGCGTTGTTTCAGTATCTACCACTGGTGTTGATGGGGATAACATAGCTATGTCAACTGTGGATATTAATTTAGCTGGTTCAGACGATGTTTTTCCCAAATATAACAGTGATCTATTTTCTTGTGATGCAATTTTTCCTGGGAGTGGGATTGTGGTGTTCTTTAAGGCATCCCCATCTTTCCTCTTCCTCAGGATATCCAAACACATTTTCCTTTTTCCTTTAATGTTTCTATGGAGACCATGTCTTGTGAAACATTCCCTGCTAACATTGTTTATGTTGACATATGTAGCATTTTTACTACTTCTACATATCGTCTCGAATTTTCTGTTTGTGGCTGTTAGCTCGATGTTAACACATGAATCTGTGATTAAGTCATGTCTCTGTGGAAGGCTGACTACATAAAAGCTTACAAGAGGAAACTGAAATAATTTTCTTTTTCAATGCCCTCATTGCGAGGTGGCTTTCATTATGATGAACATCATTTGAGCTGCCTATTATGACACAGTTATTTCCCATCATTTCTGAATTTTTGCAGGATCTTAAAACTTCGCGTAGAGGCACACCTGATTTTATGATACCGGTTATTTTTGCATCTGGTAACATATTTCGTAATATGTCCACGACACCTTTTCCATGACTGTCTGCCAAAACAAAGATATTGGGTTTCTTGAATAACCTATTTTTGTTCTCATCTGAGCTCTTGATATTCATGCAGCTGATTTTTTGTCTCCAAACATTTCTTCTTTTCCTGTAGGTGGTATCTGTGTTTCTTCTAGTTATAAATTGTTCTACAGACTTGCATTTTTTTCCCCATAGCCACTCCTGCTTAGCCAGTCTGCACTTCCTAGCAACCTTATTTTTTAGTGTTTACTCTTCTCTTTGACTGATTTACTTGCTGGATTTATATATTTTGTCCTTTCAGCAATTAAGTTCAGTATCACATGTGTTCCAGGATTTCTCTTAGGTTTATGCTACTACCTGTATGATCCTATGTAGACTTCTATACTTTATCTCTCAAAGTTGCCCATTCCTCTTCTACTGTATTATGTTCCCCCATTTTGATCAAACCTTGCCTAATGCTGCCTCTGAAACTCTCAGCAACCTCTGGTTCCTTTAGTTTATCCAGGCTCCATCTCCTTACTTTCCTACACTTTTGCACTGTCTTAAGGGTATTATTTCATAAATATTATGTTATGGGCAGAGTTTCTTTCTGACCATGGATATGTCATACTGTTAAAAACCTGCTTTTGATATCTATGTCTATCATTATAAAGTCAATTTGGTACCTTCTGGTTTCCCCTGGTCTCTTTCACATATGCAACATTCTTTCATGATGTTCAAACCAAGTGTTTGTGGTATTTAAATTGTGCTCTGCACAAAATTCTACAAGGGAGCCTCCTCTTTCATTCCTTTCCCCGAGTCCATACTGACCTACTATTTTTCTTCTCATCCTTTTCCTACTACTGAGTTCCAGTCACTTATGACAATAAAGTATAGTATAGTAGGGAACAAAAAATTTAAAATACTTTTGAAACTACCCTTAAAAGTCATGATTGCTATTCACAGTAACCACAGTGATTGATAGTTAATCTGCCAAATTACAGCCAATGTCTAAAATTATTCACATTTTGCTGTTTCATAATAGTCGTGATAGCAGACGTTTCAAAATAATTTGTGTTTATATAGATGTATATTCATATTCTGAAATATTCCACATGGTTCTATATTACATATTGCCATACAGGTGGTGCATGGGTGGTAGCAAAATGTAGGGTCCACAATTCAGTTTTAAAATTGACACCACAGCTTATGGTAGCACTTCAAAAAAGAAAAATGTAGGAAATATTATCCATATATGAGTGTCAATGATAGTAAAATAATTGATAGAAAATGTTTAAAACGGGACCAGCCAGATCCTCCCACACCCACATTCCACAATAACACTGCGGACACCCTCTCCCTCCCCCATAGTCCATGAAAGTAAAGTGCATTGAATAAGGTGTCAGTGTTCTGAGCATCCTCTAAGTGTAGACGTAGGAGATATGATACTGCGAGAAGAATTTGACAGAGCACCGAAGGACTTGAGTCGAAACAAGACCCCTGGAGTAGATGATATTCCATCTGAACTGCTGATATCATTAGGAGAGCCTGTCATGAAAAAATTGTTCCACCTGGTATGTAAGATGTACGAGACAGGAGAAATACCCTCCGACTTCAAGAAGAATATTGTAATTCCAATTCCAAAAAAGCAAGTGCAGACAAGTGTGAAAATTACAGAACTATCAGTTTAATAAGTCACGGGTGCATCAAACCCACCTGATAAGGATCCTACACTGCGCAGCAATACTCCCAAAATGGACGGACGAGCTTAGTGTATGCAGTTTCTTTTGTAGTTCTGTTGCATCTTTTAAGGGTTCTGCCAATAAAACGATTCGCCTTTCCAACGACATTATCAATGTGTTCTTTCCAATTTAAGTCGGAAGTAATAGTAATTCCTAGGTATTTTGTGGAGTTTACGGCCTTCACATTTGATTGATTTATCTTGTAAACAAAGTTTAATGGATTTCTTTTCGTATTCACGTGGACAACTTCACACTTCTCATTATTTAGAGACAACTGCCAATTTTTACACCATAGTGATATCTTATGCAGATCATTCTACAGTTGGTTTTGATCTTCATATGATTTTACTAGACAGTAAATGACGGCGACATCTGCAAACAACCTAAGAGAGCTACTTAGATTTGCCCTAAATCGTTTATGTAAATAAGGAACAGCAGAGGACCAATAACACTACCCTGTGAAACTCCTGATATCACCTCTGTTTTTGTCGATGCCTTACCATCGATTACTATGAACTGTGTCCTCTCTGACAGCAAATCCCCTATCCAGTCGCAAATTTGGGGTGATATACCATAACCATGCAATTTCATTAAAAGCCGTTTTTGTGAGGTACAGTGTCAAAAGCCTTCTGGAAATCAAGAAATACGGAATTGATTTGCGAACCCTAGTCGATAGCACCCATCACTTTGTGTGAATAAAGAGCTAGATGTGTTTTGCATGAACAATATTTTCTAAATCCGTGTTGACCTTGAGTCAATAGATTGTTCTGTTTGAGATAATTCATAATATTTGAATACAGGATATGTTCCAAAACCCTGCTGCAAATTGTCATCAATGAAATAGACCTGTAGTTTAGTGGGTTACTCCTACTGCCTTTCTTGAATGTAGTTGTGACTTGTGCAATTTTGGCCAGGGACCTGCATTAGGTTTACCCTATTGCTTTCCCCTAGCTCCACCATAATCTTGTGACATTCTGCAACAATTTTATATATTGTTGTGAGAGCTGCCAGTGATTTCAGGACTGCCTGGCTGTCTGAATAAATGTAGATGCAATGGTCTCCTCCACATGCGCCCTGACGACAATGATTTCGACCTGGAATACTGCGGCCAGTTTCCCAAGAGAGATAATACTGTACCTTCCACTCTTGGCTGCACCCCTTATATCCCAGCCACAATGCCTTGGTCTGATTTTGATCCATCAGTGAACTAAACAATGTCCCCCGTATAGTGTCAAACTGTTTTCTCCCACTGCTTTCTAATTCCAATTGTTGTATTGAAAGGCTTGTTGAAGCAGTATAGTGTTATAATATAGTCAGTTGGCATTTCCCCAACCTTTCCTATATTTACTTCACTCACTATTTTAGTGTGTGAATCTGGATAACCCAATGAGATCCAGTTTTTGCCAGATTTGAGTCTGTATGCACCAGCTGCTGCCTCCGTCTTAACCCAAAGGTGTAATGGGGGCATAACCAGCATGCCTTCCATCTCAGCATTGGTGTGCTGCCAATTCTGCCTGTTGTGGCTAAGCAGGCTAGTCTGAGCATTTCACCAAGCTCGTTAGCAGCAACCTGCTGTTCTACCTTCTTCCACCACACGACCGCCCCATAAGTGATCCTGCATCAAATCATCGTGGTGTATATCCAGTGCATACACTTGGGGCTCAGGCCCCAGTTTTTGCCACAAGCTCTCCTGGTACTCACCAGAGTAACTTTGGCCTTGGAACAAATACTCCTAATGTGAGGGATTCATGTCAGTTTTTCATCTAAGGTAATCCCTATATATTTCACTGTCCCCTTCACAGGTAGAGCTTCATCGAAAAGCTTTAAATACCAAATTGTATGTTGGATAGACTTTTTATGTAAATGGTACAACAGCAGTCTTCTTGGGACTAACCCTCAGATCCTGTTTTCTGCCCCAGTCTTGCACAATGTCCAACACACCTAACTGTGTCAGCAAATTTGCCAATTATTACTATGACAATGTCGTCTATGTGTTGCTGTTATGGTCTTCAGTCCAGAGACTGGTTTGATGCAGCTCTCCACCCTACTCTATCCTGAGCAAGCCTTTTTATCTCCTCATAAGAACAGCAACCCACATCCACTTGAATCTGCTTACTATACGCGTCTCTTGGTCTACCTCTGCGATTTTTACCCCACACACTTCCCTCCAATGCTAAATTTACGATTCCTCGATGTCTAAGAATGTGTCCTACCAAGCGATCCCTTCTTTTAGTCAGGGTATGCCAAAAATTCCTTTTCTCACCAATTCTGTTCAGTACCTCTTCATTAGTTACGCGATCTACCCACCTAATCTTCAGCATTCTTCTGTAGCACCACATTTCAAAAGCCTCTATTCTCTTCCTGTCTGCACTGCTTATCGTCCATGTTTCACTCCCGTACAAGGCAACACTCCACACAAATGCCTTCAGAAAAGACTTCCTTACCCTTAAATTAATATTCGATGTTAACAAATTTCTCTTTTTCAAAAATGCTTTTCTTCCCATTGCATTCTGCATTTTATATCCTCTGTACTGCAACCATCGCATGTTATTTTACTACCCAAGTAACAAAAGTCATCTACCACCTTCATTGTTTCGTTACCTAATCTAATTCCTTCAGCATCACCTGATTTTCTAAGACCGCATTCCATTATTTTTGTTTTGCTCTTGTTAATGTTCATTTTATACGCTCTCTTCAACACACTATCCATGCCATTCAACTGCTCTTCCAGGTCCTTTGCTGTCTCTGACAGAATTACAATGTCATCAGCAAAACGCAATGTTTTTATTTCTTCCCCCTGAACTTTAATCCCCATTCCAAATTTTTCCTTGCTTTCCTTCACCTCCTGCTCGATGTACAAATTGAATAACATCGGAGAAAGGCTACAACCCTGGCTTACTCCCTTCTCAACTGATGCTTCCCTTTCATGCCCTTCGAGTCTAATAACTGCGGTCTGGCTTTTGTACAAGTTGTAAATAACTCTCCTTTCCCTGTATTTTACCCCTGCTGACTTCAGAATTTGAAATAGTGTGTTCCAGTCAACATTGTCAAATGCTTTTTCCAAATCTACAAAAGCTAAAAATGTGAGTTTGCCTTTCCTTAATCTATCTTCTAAGATAAGACGCAAAGTGAGTATTGCCTCCCGGGTTCCTACGTTCCTCCTGAATCCAAACTGATCTTCCCCGAGGTCAGCTTCTACCAGCTTTTCCATTCTCCTGTAGATAATTCGTGTTAAAATTTTGCAACCGTGACTTATCAAACTGATGGTTCTGTAATTTTCACACCTGTCTGCGCCTGATTTCTTTGGAATGGGGATTATTACATTTTTCTTAAAGTCTGAGGGCATTTCGCCTGTCTCATACATCCTACACACCAGTCCAAATAGTCTTGTCATGGCTGGCTCTCCCAGAGACTTTAGTAGCTCTGAGGGTATGTCATCTACTCCTGGGGCCTTGTTCCGGCCTAGGTCTTTCAAGGTCTGTCAAATTCATCTCTCAGTATAGTATCTCCTATTTCATCTTGATCTACTTCCTCTTCCCTTCCTACAACATTGTCTCCAAGTTCATTTCCTTTGTAGAGCTGCTCTATGTACTCTTTCCACCCCCATGAACCACAGACATTGCCGAGGTGGGGTGGCTTGCGTGCCTCAACGATGCAGATAGCTGTACCGTAGGTGCAACCACAGCAGAGGGGTATCTGTGGAGAGGCCAGACAAACGTGTGGTTCCTGAAGAGGGGCAGCAGCCTTTTCAGTAGTTACAGGGGCAACAGTCTGGATGATTGACTGAGCTGGCCTTGTAACATCAGCTAATGTGGCTTTGTCACACAGCTACTGCGAACAGCTGAAAGCAAGGGGAAACTACAGCCGTTACTTTTCCCGAGGACATGCAGCTCTACTGTATGGAAAAATGATGATGGCATCCTCTCAGGTAAAATATTCCGGAGGTAAAATAGTCCCCCATTCGGATCTCCGGGCGGGGACTACTCAGGAGGATGTAGTCATCAGGAAAGTTCTCAGCAAAGAAGGGAAAGCTGAAAGGTCGTCTATGTATCCTTGGCAAAAGTACTGTCTAGAGTTTAGTTCTCCAATGAGTTCGTTCACTACTACATTCCACAATAAAGGGGACAGAACTCCTTGTTGGCATCCCTTAGTGGTGTTGATTACCATTTTTTTCATTCAACATGGTAGCCTCCAGCTTTCTTCCACTGAGCATGGCCCTAGTCCACCTACATACAGTGGTCCCTAGGTCATGCACCTCTGGTACCTTAACCATGGAATTGAAGGTTGCATTGCTAAAAGCCCCCTCGATATCCAGGAAGATGCAGAGGGCTGTTTGCTAAAAGTGTAGTGCTTTCTCCACCTTTCCAATGAGTTGGTGGAGTGCTGTCTCACATGATTTACCTGGCTGATATGCATGTTGGTGTGAGTGTAGAGGAACAGGAACCCCAGTTAGCCTTATCTTTCCAACATGTACATTAACCAGCTTTTCCAATGTTTTAAGGATGGAGGACAGGCTGATTGGTCTGCTATCCTTGGCCTTGGTATGATCAATTCTCCCTGGCTTTGGAATGAAGACAACCTTCACTGTTCTCCAGACATTTGGAATGATTTCTGCCACTAGGCTAACCCCAAATAATCTGCATAGGGTTCTTATAAGGTTTTCTCCTACCTGTTGCAGGAGAGCTGGAAAGATTCCATCAGGGCTAGGTGACTTGAATGGTTCAAATGTTCCCAACAACCATTGGACCTTTTTTTCAAATCAACACACTCCTTAGCCATATCCCAGTCCTCTTTGTAAATGCCTGAGAATCATCGCCTCTCAGGGATCACATTTTGCTCTGTGTTATCTGCCAAAGTGTATTGGGGGAAGTGAGTCTTGAGGAGCAGTTCCAGTGCCTTTGTATACTCCCCATCCTCCTTCCTCAGTGTTCCTCCTGGTTTAATTGGTATCCTAGTGAGGATTTTATGAAGTCTGGCTTGAGCAACTGTGCCCTCCACTTCCTCACAGAAGCCTTCCAGGATGTCTCCTTTGCCTGTTTGATAGCAAGGTTGTAGCTGCCAAGGGCCTCACAATATACTTCCTATTGTCCTCGTTGTCTCACAAGGTTAAACAGCTTTCGTACCTGTCTTCTTTGTGTTTCTAAGTTGTTGTTCCACCAAGGCACACTCCTATTTGTTCACTTCTTGGTGACTGATCAGTTATCCTGGTATGAGGTCAGTATGGTAGAGGTTACAACCAATTCTACTTCCTCAAACTCTGCTGGATTCCTTATCAAAGTTTAAATCTCCGATAAGCTGAAATCAAGGTCTCTCCTATGTCTCCCATCTGTTTTCCTGGGATTCCTATAGGCCATGGTCTGCCCGGTTCCCATTTCGACCTTGAATTTAATGTACATGTGGTCTGAAGAGGATGCCACTCTTTTACATAACTGCTCATCATTATGGAACCAAAGGTTATGTCCATTACTTCTTCCTTCCTACTATTCCTGTATATAGGTTCATCACTCCTATTCAGGATCTCCAAGTTGTAACATAGAAGAAATTCAAGAAGGTGTTTACCTCTACTGTTGGTGTCCTTGCTGCCCCACACTAGATTGTGAGCATTGGTGTCACATATCCACCAACAATTGGTTGCCTTGCTGATGGCAGGCTTCTGTCACTCTCCACACTTCCAGAGGAGGAGGAGAACTATCTTTGTAAGGAAGGTAGCTGAGGCCAGAATAATTTCCCTCGTGATACCTTCCTCACGTTTCTGCATCCTGATGGCCACTAGATCCCTGGAACAAAAATCTATCATTGGAATGAAAGAGATACCATTTCTAATATAAACACATGTTCTGGAGTTTCTTGGATTTCTCGCATAAATCAGCTTACCTCCAGTACCACTGAGGCCCGATACACCCCCTTTGTATAGATAGGATTCTTGTATCAGGGCCATGTCCACTTCCTCTCTCCCCAGGTGACAGCTCAAGGCAGTGGTGGCCCCTTTACTGTCCTTCAAGTTTTATCTACAGCATTTCCAGTGCCCATCTGGCTGCCATTGTTGCCTATGAGGTCTTTGATCACCCTGACGGTGACCTGCGAGAACCCTAAAATCAATTTTAGGCTTTGCTCTCGCAGGGAGTTTTCGCCGACCTCCACCACCAGGGTTCGTCCTTCCGCTATGACCTTTTGGTTGATTACCCTCCAATCCTCTGTTGAGACTTTTGAGTTCTGGACCATTTTTTTCTCAATCATAGTATTTGGAAGGACATCCTGAATGATCTTTTGTTATCCATATTGATACTTTTGCAGTCTTTAGAAGCTCAGCTGCTGTCTTGACCATGAAGTGATTATCATGGGCACCTTGTCCTTGAGCCATTCTGCTGAGTGCTTCCCTCACAGACAAAAATGGGGACACCACGATCTAGGTAGACAGACCCTCCTGGACCAATGTCGCCACAGTCTTTTCAAAGAGGGCTATCTGCACAAGTTCCTCCTGCTGTGAGGTGATACTCACCAGTCTTCTTGGACAACCGCCATCCTGCTGTAGTGTAGATCTGCTTCCCTATTTCCTGTTTCGACGTTTTAGGATCACAGTTGTCAATAGAGGAGGGAGTCTTGGATTCCTCCCTTACCCTGTTGCCACCTGTCTTTGACGTCAAACGGGTCTGTGTATTCCCTTCAACCTGAGGCAGTTTTTCTTGGGGGTCTTGGGCAAGCACTTTTGATTCCCTCCACTTGTGCTTAGGAAGCCATTCTATCCCTTCATTTATTTTTGTTCTTTGAGAAGTTTCCTCCTCTGGGCCCCAAACAAGGCCTTAAACTTAATATGGTCCATCCTCTCAGTTACAGTCCCCACTTCTTGTTCAGGTCTAGACCATGATTGAGAAGTGGGAGTGCCCCTAACGGTCTTGACTCTGATGTCTGAGCATCTGATGTCTTCATTTGCCCCTCAGTTTCTTATAATTTTTTAATCGTGTCCATTTCAGTCTTATGAGATTTGGGGATTTACTTGATCCACACCACGACAGCCCCACATGGTGTAAGGCGACTTACTCAGGGAGGTCATCCAGTATCCCTGAGGCTCCATTTGCGACACAACTACCCATGTGCAATGCACCACTCTGCGTGGATCAAATCACACCCTGGGTTGGAGAAGGAAATTGGGAAGGGACTAGGAGTGGAACAGGTGGACGGGACATTGTGGGACACTCTTAGTCTGATCCATTGGCTGAGGCCTTTCCAGTAGTAGGTTCTCTACCTTCGGCATAGTCCTTGGCTTCCCACAGATACTCAGGCCTCTCCACCCACATGGACAGTGCTTCGTCAAGGTGGTGTCCCCTGTATACAATCAGACCCTTTACCTTTTTTAATTTCTTTTTTCATCACAATGCAAATATTTCTTGCTTTAGTTACTTTTTTTTAATACATTGTAGTGGTTTAACATTTTCCAGTATTCTTTTTGGTAAATAAATAATTACAGTTTCTCAACTTGATATCTAAAAATAATCTTCCTTGGGAGGTAATATTTATGTGACCACCTACAACAAAAAATAAACATCCATGGAGGGTATTTTTCATCTGACCTCCCATAAAAATGATCTTCCTTGGAATATAGTACTTTCTCGACCTCCCATAACAAAAAAACAAACATGCATGGAGGGTGTTATTCATTTGACCTCTCATAAAAATAATCTCCACCCCCATAAACCACAGACATTGCCGAGTTGGGATTGCTTGCATGCTTCAACGATGCAGATAGCCGTACCATAGGTGCAACCCCAGTGGAGGGGTATCTGTGGAGAGGCCAGACAAATGTGTGGTTCCTGAAGAGGGGCAGCAGCCTTTTCAGTAGTTAAAGGGGCAACAGTCTGGATGATTGACTGATCTGGCCTTGTAACATCAGCTAACGTGGCTTTGCCATGCAGTTACTGTGAATGGCTGAAAGCAAGGGGAAACTACAGTCGTTACTTCTCCCGAGAACATGCAGCTCTACTGTATGACTATATGATGATGGCATCTTCTTGGGTAAAATATTCCAGAGGTAAAATAGTCCCCCATTCGGACTCCGGGCGGGGACTACTCAGAGGATGTTTTCAGCAAGAAAAACAAAACAGGCATTCTATGGGTCGGAGCATGGAATGTTCTAACCTTTAATCATGTAGGTAAGCTAGAAAATTTGAAAAGAGAAATGGATAGGTTGAAGTTAGATATGGTAGGGATTAGTGAAGTTTGGTGGCAGGATGAACAGGATTTCTGCTCAGGTGAGTACAGGCTTCTCAATACAGAATCAGTTGGTGGTAACACAGGAGTAGGTCTGATAATAATTAAGAAAATAGGAATATGGGTAAGTTACTATGAACAGCATAGTGAACGCATTATTATAGTAAAGGTAGACATGAAGCCAACACTGACCACAGTAGTGCAAGTTTATATGCCAACTAGCACAGCCGATAATGAGGATATCAAAAAAATGTATGAGGAGATAAAAGAAATCATTCAGAAAGTTAAGGGAGACAAAAACTTGATTGTGATGGGGGACTGGAACTTGGTACTAGGAAAGGGAAGAGAAGGAAATGGTGAATATGGACTGGGAAAAAGGAATGAAAGACGAGACCGCTTGGTAGAATTTTGCGCAGAACACAATTTAATGATCAGCAACACTTTGTTTAATCATTGTAAAAGAAGGCTGTACACGTGGAAGAGACCAGGAGACACTGGGAGGTACCAAATTGACTTTATAGTGGTAAGGAATAGATTTAGAAACCAGGTTCTAAACTGTAAGACATATCCAGGGGCATATATAGACTCTGACCATAACTTATTGGTTATGAACTGCAGAATAAAACTTAAGAGACTGCAGAAAAGTAGAAATGTTAGGAGGTGGAACCTGGACAAATTGAAGGAACCAGAGGTGGTTGAGAGTTTCAGAGGGCGCATAAGGCAAGGGTTGGCTGAAATGGGGGAGAGTAATACAGTAGAAGAAGAATCTGTAGCACTGAGAGATATGGTAGTGAAGGCATCAGAGAATCATATAGGCAGAAGGACAAGGCCTAATAGAAATCCCTGGATAACACAGGATATACTGACCTTAATTGATGAGAGGAGAAAATATAAAAATTCAGCAAGTGAAACAGGAAAAAAAGAGTACAAACATCTGAAAAATGAGATTGACAGGAAGTGCAGACTGGCTAAGCAGGAGTGGCTAGAGGAAAAATGCAGAACCATAGAAGAATGCATAACTAGGGGAAAGATAGATACTGCCTACAGGAAAATAAAAGAGATATTTGGAGACAAGAAAAGCAGCTGTATGAATATCAAGAACTCAGACGGAAAACTAGTACTAAGCAAAAAAGGAAAAGCTGAACTGTGGAAGGAATGTATAGAGGGCCTATACAAAGGAAATAAACTTGAAGGTAGTATTCTAGAAATGGAAGACGAAGTGGAGGAAGATGACGTAGGAGATATGACACTGCGAGAAGAATTTGACGAAGCACTGAAGGACTTGAGTCGAAACAAGGCCCCTGGAGTAGATGATATTCTGTCTGAACTGCTGATATCGTTAGGAGAGCCTGTCATGAAAAAATTGTTCCACCTGGTATGTAAGATGTATGAGACAGGAGAAATACCCTCTGACTTCACAAAGAATATTGTAATTCCAATTCCAAAAAAGCAAGTACAGACAAGTGTCAAAATTACAGAACTATCAGTTTAATAAGTCACAGGTGCAAAATACTAACATGAATTATTTACAGACGATTGGAAAAACTTGTGGAATCTGACCTCGGGAAAGATCAGTTTGGATTTAGGAGAAATGTAGGAACACGGGAGGCAATACTCACATTACGACTTAACTTAGAATACAGGCTAAGGAAAGGCAAACCTATGTTTTTACTGTTTGAAGATTTGAAAAAAGCTTTTGAAAATGTCAACTGGAATACACTCTTCAAAATTCTGAAGGTATCAGGGGTAAAATATAGGAAGCAAAGAGTTATATTCAATCTGTACAAAAGCCAGACAGCATTTATTAGAGTCGAAGGGCAAGAAAGGGACGCAGAGTTTGGGAAGGGAGTAAGACAGGGTTGTAGCCTTTCCCCAATGTTGTTCAATCTGTACATTGTGCAGGATGTGAAGGAATGGAAGGAGAAATTTGGAGAGTGCATTAAAGTACAGGGAGAAGAAATTAAAACATTGAGGTTTGCTGATGACGTAGTAATTCTGTCAGAGACGGCAAAAGATCTGGAAGAGCAACTGAATGGAATGGACAGTGTCTTGAAAGGAAGATATAAGATGAACATTAACAAGAGTAAAACGAAGGTAATGGAATGCAATGTCAGAAAATCAGGCGATGTTGAAGGAATTAGATTAGGTAATGAGACAATAAAAGTAGTAGATGAATTTTGTTCTTTGGGTAGCAAGATAACTTCTGATGGCCGAAGTAAAGAAGATATAAAATGCAGAATGGCTATGGGAAGAAAAGCGTTTCTAAAGACGTGAAACTTGTTAACAGCCAATATTAATGTAAATGTTAGGAAGTCTTTTCTGAAAGTATTTGTCTGGAGTGTAGCTTTGTATGGGAGTGTAACGTGGATGATAAGGAGTTCAGATAAAAAGATAATAGAAGCTTTTGAAATGTGGTGCTACAGACAACTGACGAAAATTAGATGGGTAGATCATGTAACTAATGAGGAGGTGCTTAACCGAATTGGGGAGAAAAGGAGTTTCTGGCATACCCTGACTAAGAGAAGGGATAGATTGGTTGGACACATTCTGAGACATCAAGGAATTGTCAACTTAGCATTAGAAAGAAGCATGTGGGGTAAAAATCATAGAGGGAGACCGAGGGATGAATATAGTAAGCAGATTGAAAAGGATGTAGGTGGCCGAACATATTCTCAGATGAAGAGACTTGCACAGGACAGGGTAGCATGGAGAGCTGCATCAAACCAGTCTGCGGACTGAAGACCACAACAACAACAACAAAAATAATCTTCCTTGGAGGTTGTTATTGGTATCAACTCGCATTAAAATAAAAATAATATAATGTAGGCTACATATACCTTCCATATTTTGTCCACATGCTATTGGCATTAAGAAATGCTTGGATCCTTTGAGGCATAGAATCTAAAGGTCTGTGGAAAAAGACCTCATCCTTGGCAATTCTGTGCCATGAAGAATAAACCAAAATTCCACAAGGCATCCACAGTTCTTGGAGGAGGGTCTCACCAATTATCCTGCACAGTCTTATTGAATTTAGCCCATACTTTCTCTATGGGATTGAGATCAGGTGACTTTGAAGGACATGGTAGACACTGAATAATATTCTCTCTTGGAATCCTAATGCTGGTGTGTGATGTTAAGGTTCCTGCACCCATATAAGACATCAAGCCCCAACATTTCACACTTATGTAACTGCCTTTAGTGTGTGTATTTTAACGAAGTGGGTGTCGTGTCATTGCCTATCTGTGTGGTAAACAAGAACCTCTGCTTGTGGACTCAATTGTACACTCATTGGTGAAAATGACTTTCCTCCAATCAACATTTTCCCAGGAACTCACAATTAGCAGTTTGTCCATAGCTTGATCATCAGCGGTTGTAACCCCAGAGAAACCACCAGATACAAGAGAGACACACTTTATTACTACGTCACTGGAGAACATACACAGACTGATTAAAATTAGCTTGATGGCTGAGATGCGTCATGCCTGAAGATCTTAGTTATAGATATTACACTCCAAAAGAGGTGGCCGGTAGTTTGTTGGCTGTCACCTAACGCAGCCTTTTCTCCGCCCCCCCCCCTTCCGCCTCAGTGTGCATAATGGAATAATCCTCTTGAGATGGGAAGGGGAGCGAGGCAATGGCCGAAATCGACGTTGCAGAGCTTGGCCCCCGGACTATGGTGAGCGCCATCCAGCGAGCACAAAATAACGTAGAGAGGTGATACCACTTACAGCCAGGACTGAGGAGAGAGCGCAGGGGGCACAAAATCCCTGGGGTTGGGGCTTTGGGGGAGGGGGGGGGCAGCCTTGTGAGGGCCCTGGCTTCTGAACTGGCAAATATTAGACGGCTGTTGTAAAATAAATTTTGTAACTTATTGTGTTGTAGAATATCTTCACAGATGGGAACATTTATTACTTATTTGTAGATGTCTGTGTTGTGGAGTAAGCGATATTGTATTATACCCCCACTAACATAAATTTCCACATAGCAGTTTAGTTTTAGATTGGCTGTTCGGTGGTGCTAAAGGGACACTGCTTTTGGCAGTCAGCAGCTCATCTGTATATCGAGTTCTTCATGAACATAAAGCTAATTTCACCTTATCTTGCAAGGAAAAAATCAATTGGAAAATATGTTGAAGTGGGAACTACTTTTATAAATAAAGCAGCTAATAATGCGTATGTTGTGGATGCTAAGGGAAATTCAGTAAACAAAACAATTTTAAGAGTGCCATCATATGTCTACAACACTCTGAACTGAAAGTCATTGAACTTATCTGGCCACTGATTAAGAATTCAGGGGTTTGTTGCAAGAAGGAGGAAGCTCAATTTTTTGCCTGTACTGAGATGATTATCCTATCACACACAGAAAAAAAAAAATATCCACTTCGTTTGGTGAAAGAAGGAGCTAGTTCCAACTGCTAGTTCCAGAGAAATCCATAAGATGAGGAGCTGCCTGTACTCCAAGTTTGCGTGAAAATGGAGGCAGCTACAGGAGCAGTCTCGTTCTTCCCCCAAACTATAGCAGGAAGAGATGTTCAGCAGACCAATGCAAACATTACGTGTTCTCTGTGAGGGATATTTTTCATCAGGTCTGTCATCTGATACATGTTCTGTAGGACAAGGTGTTTTGGATTATGTAAGGTCTTTTAAGTGTATAATTGTGGCATCAATTTGGCTAAAATGGTTTGTAGCAATTGACTACAGGAATAAATTAGTACAAGACCAAAAGTTCACAATTGATGTCAAAGTAAAAAAAAAAAAAAATATTGAGAGCTTATTAAGTGACATCAAAAATCTTCATGGAAACTGGGACACCATTCCCTCTGAATCTAAAGCTGTTGCCATTGCAATGAACATTGACTCTGAATTTCTAGAGGTACACACTAAGAAGAGAAAATCATTTCTTGGTGAAGGCATGAATGAAGTAACAGTTTTGAATTCAGATCTCTTCAAGGTAATGTTTTTTTATGTCATTTGTCATTATTGACAATTTAGTCACCAACTTAACATCATGATATGAAGCAGTAAAGCTGTTAGATGGCACATTTGGATTTTTGTGGAAATATACAAAGATGACTGAGCATCAGATTGCTGATGTATGCAATTTATTCATCACAGAATACCATAAAGGTGTTACAATAGATTTATAATAAGAAATGAAATATTTAAAAACAATCCATACCTTGATCTTTGAAAACATTTGAACTCTATAATAAGAGATAATAAGACATTAAAATTTCAGGTCTTTTCTGAAAGCATGTGTAGCTCTGTGCATCTTTTGCACTCTTCCAGTGACTGTCACTCAGGGAGAGAGGTCATTTAGCACTCTGTCTCATGTCGAAAACTGTCTGAGATCAACCATGCATCAATAACATCTCACAGACCTTGACTATTGAATCTGATTTGACTAGACAGCCAGACTTCGACAATGTAATTCAAACATTTGCCAAACAAAAGGCTCGGAAAGCACTACTGACAGAGTAACAGGCATAAAGGTTGTAATGCATTACATGCTGCACGACTCATTGTGGTTTACATGCAAGTGAGTTTATATATATATGAAATGTTTAGGTCATTGACTGAGCAGTGTAATACTAGGCTGTCTGTTTAAAAGTGAAGTGCAAACAAATTTTCTAAACAGAATTAAATGAAGCAAACAAACATTAACAAAAATAAATCATTACTAAGTAGCATGTGAAATCTAATTTGTAAGTCGTATCAGTTTTCTCTCTGTCTTGTACATCTCAGTTGAGCTATCATCCAATTCCTTAGCTGTCATTATCTTATCTTCCTGAATTCTTTCTCTACCACTACTCTCCTACCCAATATTTATTACTGTATCTCTGTATTGGTTTCTAATGAGTGTGTTTGTAATGTTTACCTAATTGTGTTGTGTTGAAACCAGGTCAAACCTTAAGAACTGTATGTTTGAAAGACTTTGAAATATTTAGTAAAAAATTAGATTTTTATAATTATATTACTTTATAGTTTTTATTTTTTTGTTTGTGTATTTGCTATGTTCCCTAATGATGTTGCATTAACCCCATTACTGCCTGAATTAATTTTTATGGCAAGAAAAAAATAATAAATCATCTGTTTGTGCTTAGTACTGGGATGATAGATGATTAATAATATCAATTGTAAAAAATGTTATATATCATTGGTATTATTAGGTACCTCTTAAATTTGTGAGAACAGGTATTTGAGAAATAAAAGGCTTACAACTCTTCATGGAGGAAGATTTTTTATTGAACTTTCTTATAAGAATAGAAAACATAATTAATGTATGTGCTTATGTCTAAACCTAATGCATGGGATAAATGTTACTTTTTTCATGAAATCGCTTGAAAAAATTTGAGTATTTGTTTGCGAGGGTGAAGCTTGCATTTGGTACAAATGACTGTCTGCCTTTACAGCTGGATCTTAAGCATCTTTGCCTTCCTCTTACACAGGACCAATGACCTACTCCATCAATAAGGGGAGACTTAGCTGGGGCTGGTTTTGTTGAAGCACAATGCTTCTTGTATTGAAAACTGCAAAAATGTCAATCACAAACACAATCTTGCAATGAAGTATGTTAGCACCAAACATGAATGGAAATTACTGTACTTTCTGCATTTTATTTCGTGTCTTGCATGTGCACATAAAGATGTCTAAGAGCCTGATGATAGTATTTTACATAAACATTATTTTCGTGTCCACTGAAAGTTTTATCTACTTTATCACATCTAAAAGTGAATTGCAACACCTAACTATACAAAGTACTTTCAGATTGAAACTTTCCTATTTATTTAGCTTTACCTCATAAAAAATGAACACAAACTCAGCTCTTTGTTCGCAACATGAGCATGATAAATAAGGGTTGTCATTCAAGTACAGTCAACATTCAGTTAATGGCAGCGCACATCTCACACACTGGGCCTGTTTTTGTAGAATCTGCTTCAGTTGGCACTGGCTTTCGAACATACTTATTCTTTCACATATAAGGTTACAATGGTATGATGCAAATTTGCGACAATCAGAAATAAAGGGTTAAAAACAATGTAAAACCTTCTTAAAAAAAAAAAAAAAAAAATTACTGCTATATTTGGAGTTGGGGCCCGTTCTTGCTTGTTGCCCCAGGCCTAGTGCTGGCTCTCAGCAGCCCTGACTACAGCAGCATATAGGCAGTGACTCCATGGCAGCCACCTTGGATGGGTGTAGGAATGGCCAATAAATGCATAGTTCTTAAAATGACACTCGCTTCAGTTACACTGTCATTTGAACCCCTTAAGAGAGAAAGAGAATTACCTAATTTTTCACTCAGACAGGGGAATACTGAAGGAATGCAACAGTGTTCTTAGCAAGTACAATACTTATTATGTTTGTATAAAAATAATGATTGAAACTATTACTTTTACATAAAATAAAAATTGTGACACGAAAAAATTAGTTGCCTGCCACTTTTTTTGTTTTGTGGTTAGGAAATTTTCACCAGCAAGAACGTTGTAGATAATGAAATTAAATTTTCTTTTTATTTAAACTTTTTTGTAGCTCCTCTGGCTTTCTCACAAATTTGGATAGAGTAGAGCGGGGGAACCTTTCAAATTCTACTCGTCATTTTCAGTGAGCTTACCCACCAGCGAGCACAGATTCTGTTGCCCACTCACCTTGTACTTTGTGACCAATTTTGATAGTTATTTTAATTTGGGATACAAATTTTGGTATTAAATAATTATGACTTATTACTTTTCATTACTAACTAGCGTGGCTGCTCCAACTTTGCACAGGTAATCTTTAAACTTCTTTAACTTAAGAACTGCAGACTGTATTATGATGCGGTTTTTTCAATCGGAAAAAACTGCATCTGGATTCATCGTAGTTTATATTAAATGCCAATACAAAAATGTGAAATAATTTAAATAAGAATAATAATGTAGAATGGCTTACCTCTGTAGTGTAAACTATAAGACCTGCAACAAAGTATGTACATAGTATAGAATATTCCAATGTTTGTTAACCATTAACTGCCCTGGCAGGGTCATTTTTGACCCCAAATTCTTGGGCTAAATGTAATTGTAAATGACTTTTTGAATATAAAGCATTTATTTTCTAGTTAATATCAAATTGTAAGGTAAACAAATTCATTTAAACATAGAATAAGCACAAAGAATTTATTTTAAAAGATTTGAATTTATCTGACATGTTTTAATTCACATAAAAAATTGTTTTCATTAGAAATACATTATTGCCCATGTTTTGCACTTCTGAAGGCAAGATTTTTGCCATATGAAAACAAAAAAGATGATTTGTGAACCATAATTGTTTAAATTCCTATGGTGAATATTGATTAATATTTTTTTTTTAATTTTTCAAATTTGTACAAAAAATATGTTGGTTACCTTCTTTAGACTTGGCAGCTTTTGTAAAAGCTCCCCACCATATCACCTAGTGAATAAATATTAAAATGAAAACTCTTGGGGCAAATATGATCCCACCAGGGCAGTTCAGGGATAAGCTTATGGGATTTAACTGCGGGGTCTTCAGTCCCTAAACTTACAAACTACTTATAAACTACATTATACTAAAGACAACACAAACATCCACGCCCGAGGGAGTATTCGAACCCCCGATGGGGAGCGGCTTTTCGCTTCGGAGCACAGTGCCTCAATAAGCTCGGTCACTCTGGCACGGCCATAGTATAGAATTACAGAACTCACAATGATTTAAAAAAAGGCTGTGAGATTGTAGTCTAACTTTTACTGATCTCCCACAAACACTATACCTGTAGTCTGAATCCATCTGGTGCCAGTGATTTAGAAGAGTAAAATGATAAATATGGTTCACTCGTAAAAGTTAGTCACTTGCTCTCATGTACTTTTTTCTTTTAGATTTTCATGAGTTCTGCAAGTCTATACTATGTACACTGGCCTAGCTCTTATAGTTTAGGCTCTAGAGCTGATTAAAGTGCAGAAGCGGTAAACAATTATACACCATTATTCTTATTTTAGTTGTTTCACATATTCATATTGACATTAAATATAGCCTAAGATTATCCCAGAATTCTAAAGAAGAAATTAAAAGAAACTGCATGACGATACATTTGGTACTCCTCTAGTTATAAAAGGTTAAAGGGACAGACAGGAAAAATGTGCCTCTATTTTATATAATAGAATGATTTGCTATCCATAGCTGAAATTTGTAATTATTTGTGGCAAAAATAGATTGCCAAAAAAGGAACACCTTAAAATATATGAGAAAGGAATTAACAGCAAACTGAATAAACTACCCTGTGCTTGCAGCTATGTCCAGGCAGTGCCCTGTGGACGATTCACGAACTGCGGCCAACATGGTAGTTGGATGTTGCACTCTCTGCCAGCTTCATTTCACTGTCATTATAAGGCCTCTCTATGTTATTCTGTGCTTGCTGGCTCCAACGCATCATAGGGTAGGCTCAACGGAGCATGTAGCGACAAGCGGTGGGCTGAAGACCGAGAAGTCTGCCAAGAGTCACGGGGGCTGGACTCGACGATCCAGTACGCATGTGGGTGGGCGTGCAGAAGACCGGAGTGGGGTGATGATGCACAGTATGCACGATGGGAGGAGAAATGTGAGCGAGTCGTCCACATCTGCTAAAGGGAAGGGGTCGAAACACTAGAGTAGTTTGCACTTTGTTTGTTGAAGAGGTAGGAAGCCACGTGTGGTCATGCAAACTATGTACAGCGAGCCTTCCAGCAAGAAAATTGATTTGTCAGTGGCTGAGGGGAGGGGGGGGGGCAAGGAACGGAGAACTTGAACTTGACCACCAGGGTGAAGGGGAGGGGAAGGTGCTGGAAGCCACGATAGGGGGAAGATGGGGACGCTGGGGAGCCCTCGAATGGAGGGGAAGAGGGAGAGCGCGAATTACTCAATCTGTGAGCAGGAGGAGGGGAATGGGAGGCCTTGTGTGAAGTGAGCAGAAGGGGGGGGGTGACCTTATCCTGAGGAGGTGAGGCAGGGTCAACATGAGCTGATTTGATGCAATTAATTGAAACTGTCGAAGGTTTGCCATTGATTAGAATGATGTAGGTATTCGACGGTATCTTGAGAACCCAATGTGGGCACAATATAGGGGGGGGGGGGGCTGAGAGGAGGTGCACATCATGTAGCATGATGAAGTCACAGTTGTCCAGTTCCAGTGGGATATGGACAGAAGAAGGAGACTGACTGGATTTGGGGGAGGGGGGGAAGAGAATGGATATTTGCACAGTGTAGGCGGACTGTGTCAACAAGGGTGGGCAGTTAGCTTGGATCTGGAGGAGGGAAAGGGTTAATGAGCTCCCCCAGTAAGACAAGAGGTTAACCATAGACGAACTCAGTGACCGAGCTGCGGAGTTCCTTCTTGAAGGTGGAACAAATGCCCAGCAGCACCATGGGGAGAGCGTCCAACCAGAGAGAGTCATATCATTGGAGGGCGGTTTTAAGTGTCCTGTGCCACCACTCTACCAATCCATTAATTTGGAGATGGTAGGCAGTGGTATGGATGTGTTTGATGCCATAGAGGTGGCAGAGATCTGAGAAGAGGACTGATTCAAACTGCCTGCCTTGGTCTGCAGTTAAGACCAAGGGGCAACTGAAGCGGGCAATCCATGATTGTAAGAAAGCCCTCACAACTGCTTCCACCATGATATTGGTGAGGAGGATGGCCTCTACCCATCACATGGCGCGGTCAGTGGCAGAGAAAATGTAACCAAACCCTTCGGCAGGAGGAAATGGGCCAACGAGGTTGATGTGAACGTGTTGAATTCTGTCTGCAAGAACAGGAAAGGGAGCCAACGAAGGGAAAGTGTTTGTTGGGATTTTATTGTGTTGACAGGGTAGGCAGGTGTGCACCCAAGCATGGCAGTCACGTTTCATATGCCACCAAACAAAGCATTCAGACACTAGTCGGTGGAGGTGTGAATGTTGGGATGTGCCAGGTTATGATGTTTTTGGAAGATCTCATGCTACAGTGACCAAGATATTAAAAGACAAAGTCTGTCTGTTGAATCATCATGCCAAATTTCCCCCACAACACTTGGAAAGGAGATGCGAATGGTATGGGGAGAGGAAGTGTGGTCAGAACGATTTGCATTAGTTCAACATCAGAGGCTAGCAAGGTGGCGAGGTTGGAAAGGTTGATCAATGAGAAAACAGCATAAACCTGAGACAGAAAGTCAGCCACAATGTTGTCAGTGCCCTTGATGTACCTCATATCAGTTGTAAATTGTGAGATGAATTCAAGGTAGCTATGTGATGAGGAGAGGAATTGGTCAGAGGGTTCTGAATAGCTGCCACGAGAGGCTTGTGGTCCACGAGTAAATAAAAAGGATGGCCCTCGATGTCAGAATGAAAGTGTTTGATTGCCTCATAAATGGCCAACAGTTCACGGTCAAAGGCTGAATACTTTATTTGATTGTTGTTTAGTTTTTTAGAGAAAAATGTAGGGGTGAAGTAACTCCAGCGATGGATTGGCTGAGAACCCTGCTAATTGTGGTGTCAATGGAATAAGTGGTGATAAAAATGTCCACATCTAGGTGGGTGTGAAAATGGTAACAGCACAGGCCAAAAGTTCTGGTGTCCAGGGCATGGGGCGATTGCCACAGGTGTGTTTGCCTGTTAATGCATTTGTAAGTGAAGTTTGAATGTCAGCAGAACCCAGAAAATAATGTTGATAATATTTTATTGTGCCCAGGAAACAGCTAAGTTCCTTGAAGTTTGAAGGGTGTGGTAGGTCCTTAACAGAGTTCACTTTCTCAACTGGAGGGGAGATGCAATCTGCAGAGACACTGTAGCCTATAAAGCAGACAGAGGTTTGGTGGAGTTGGTCCTTTTTGTGGTTTAACTCAATGCCCATCCTAGCTAGGGTGTCACATAGGATCTGCAGATATTGTTTGTTTTCTTCCACAGACTCACTAAAAATTAGGATGTCGTCCAGGAAAACAAAACAAACTTTAATTGGAAAGAGTACCTCAGTTATGAAGCATTGCCAAATCTGTGTGGCATTTTAAATCCAAAGGGCATAAAATGGTAATAATATAAACCAATCAGAGTTGTGATAGCAGTTTTTTCAATGTCCTCCGGAGCCATTGGGCTCTGATTGTATGCTCATTTACAGGTCACAACAAAATAAACCTTCACGCCCACAAGTGCATGAGTAAAGTCTACAACATTCGGAGTTGGGTATCTGTCCATGATGGTCTTAGCATTGAGAGTCTGATAGTCCTCTCACATACACCAAGACCATCACCTTTTTATCAAAGTGGATGGGAGAAGACCAATTTCTTGATGAAGGTACAAAATATATAAAGTAGATGAGGACAGTAAAATAAATAAAACACACACACACACACACACACACACACACACACACACACATGCTAGCTTTCACAACCATTTGCTGCTTCTTCAGGCAAACAGCAGGGAAGGAGAGGGAAAGGAAAGGATGTGAGTTTAAAGGAGTAGGTGAGGAGTCATTCCAATCCCGGGACAGGAAAGACTTACCTTTGGGAAAAAAAGGATAGGTAAACAAACACACACACACACACATATACATGGGCACACACACCAGGGCAGACATATGCAAAATGCAAAGAAGTTGGGCAGAGATGCCAGTCGAGGCAGAGGCTCTGTCCAGAGATTGGAGGCAAAGATATTGTAGAATGGTGGGTGGGAATTTAAAACTAATGAAGGTTGAGACCAGGTGGGCAATGGGAAGAGAGAATATGTCAAACGGCAAGTTCCATCTCCGGAGTTCTGAAAGGTTGGTGTCAGTGGGAAGTATCCATACAACCTGGACGGTGTAACACTGTGCCAAGATGTGCTGGCCGTGCACCAAGGCATGTTTAGCCACAGGGTGATCCTCATTACCAACAAACACTGTCTGCCTGTGTCCATTCATGCGAATGGACAGTTTGTTGCTCGTCACTCCCACATAGAAGGCCTCACAGTGCAGGCATGTCAGCTGGTAAATCACGTGGGTGCTGTCACAAGTGGCTCTGCCCTTCTGGGTTACAGGACTGGAATAAGTGGTGGTGGGAGGATGCATAGGTTCTTCTCCAACCTCATCTTCTTTGCTTCCATCAGATTGACGTGGTCCTATTCCAAATTCCATGCCACTTTCCTTGATATTGACCTCCATTTATCTAATGGCCAGCTACACACATCTGTCCACATCAAACCAACCAACAAACAACAGTACCTCCATTATGAAAGCTGCCATCCAATCCATATCAAACAGACTCTTCCCTACAGCTTAGGTTTTTGTGGTAAATGAGTCTGCTCCAGTCCTGAATCCCTGAACCAGTACACCAATAACCTGATGACAGCATTCAGATTCTGCAACTACCCTCCTGATCTGGTACAAAAGCAAATAGCCAGGGCCACTTCCTCTTCCCCCCAAACCCAGAACCTCCCACAGAAGGACCCTAAAAGTGCCCCTCTTGTCACCGGTTACTTTCCAGGACTGGAGTGGACTCTAAATGTGTCTCTCCAGCAAGGATACGACTTCCTTAAATCCTGTCTTGATATGAGATCCATCCTTCATGATATCCTTCCCACTCCACCAAGAGTGTCTTTCCACCACCCACCTAACGTTCATAACCTCCTAGTCCATCCCTTTGAAATCCCCAAACCACCTTCCACCCATGTAACTGCCCCTGGTTTAAAACCTGCCCTATGCATCCTCCCGCCACCACTTATTTCAGTTCTGTAACCCAGAAGGTGTACATAATTAAGGGCAGAGCAACTTGTGACAGCACCCACAATATTTACCAGCTGACATGGCTGCACTGTGAGACCTTCTATGTGGGAGTGACGAGCAACAAACTGTGCATTCACATGAACGGACACAGGCAGACAGTGTTTGGTGGTAATGAGGATCTCCCTGTGGCTAAACATGCCTTGATGCATGGCCAGCACATCTTGGCACAGTGTTACACCATCTGGACTATAAGGATACTTCCCACTGGCACCAACCTTTCAGAACTCCAGAGATGGGAACTTACCCTTCAACATATTCTCTCTTTCCGTTGCCCACCTGGTCTCAACCTTCATTAGTTTTAAATTCCCGACCACCATTCTACAACATCTTTGCCTCCAATCTCTGGACAGAGCCTCTGCCTCGACTGGCATCTCTGTCCAACTTCTTTGTATTTTGCACATGTCTGCCCTGGTGTGTGTGCATATGTATATGTGTGTGGGTGTGTGTGTGTTTGTTTACTTATCCTTTTCCACCAAAGGTAAGTCTTTCCTGTCCCGAGATTGGAATGACTCATCACCCACTCCTTTAAATCCACATCTTTTCCTTTTCCCTCTCCTTCCCTGCTCTTTGCCTGAAGAAGCAACAAATGGTTGTGAAAGCTAGCATTTGTGTGGATGTGTGAGTGTTTTATTTATGTTACTGTCACATACCTGTGCTCCTTTGCCTTGTAAGTAAACCTAATCTACTTTATATATATATATATATATATATATATATATATATATATATATATATATATATATATATATATATATATATTTCCTGCTAGGAATTTTTCTGTATAGGGCAGGAGGTGACTTATTTTCTGCCTAAATGTTAAGTCCACTCAGCAGAGTTGTAAAGTGCAAGAATCTCTATTTGGTAAAAACCAATTTCGGGCTCATTGATTCATTACTTGGGAAGGTAAATTTCATAATATAGTAAAAGTAGTGAACCCCCAGTTATTTTAGACATAAGCCACCACTAGTCATTACAGTTCACCATTCACTTTGTTGCTCAACATGGCTTAAGGAGCCATCAGGTTGACTTGTCACGTGGGCACTATTTCTTCAAGAGTATGGCACTCCTGTAGTGTACAAGATTGGAAAGAAACACCAAAATGCTGACTGCCTATCAAGGAATCTAATGGAAAATCAGCAAGAAAATAATAAGGTAATGACTTTGTTGTTGCACTCTGTGATCTTTCTGATGAATAGAGGAAGGACACCTATCTACCACAAATTATCCATGCCTTGAATCGATGAGAGAATGTGAAGGGAGAATTCAAGATAATTAATGGTTTTCAAGAAATATTTCTACCACTTTGCAAAAAGGTAACTACCAGAGATTCCTACGCACTTGCACATATTGTGGCCAGCGATCAAGGATTTATGAAAAATTTTGACAGAATCCACGAGATATTTTTCTGGGCAGGAATATTCAAAAGTTATCGTCACTAAGTGGTGCACATTTCAGAGTGCCAGGGAAGGAAGTCGGTTTCTCAGAAACCACGAGGATGACTTGTACTAATTCCACCCTCACATATGACTTTCTAATGTGTTGCGATTGACCTACTCAGACAATTTCCAACTTCTACTAGTGAGAATAAGTGGCTTATTGTTTGTACTGATTAAGAAACCAATACACCATTTAAAAAGTTATGGAAATGGCTGATGGAACTGAGGTAGCCAAATTCAATGTGAAAGACCTTGTATTCAAGCATAAAGCACCAAATTCATAATTGCATATCGAAGAAAAGTTTTTCAATGGAAACCCTTGGCAGAAAAGTTTTTCAATGGAAACCCTTGGCAGAGATAAACAGCAACATTAAACATCGCATGACAACTGCCTATTTTTTCTCAAACTAACAGGCTCTCTGAGCATCTTAATAAGACAATGGCTGACATGCAACTAATATATGTCAACATCGAACAGAGAAACTGGTATGACGTGTTGCCTTTATAACGTTTACCTAAAACACAGCCAAACAAGAGACCACCAGAATTATGCTGTTATTCTTGGTGTATGATCATGAAGCAACAAAAATGATGGAAACTGTCTTCAAAGATCAGGCTGACGACATGGA
The DNA here is from genome assembly GCA_026315105.1 of Locusta migratoria. Taxonomy (NCBI): domain Eukaryota; kingdom Metazoa; phylum Arthropoda; class Insecta; order Orthoptera; family Acrididae; genus Locusta; species Locusta migratoria. Next base: position 245,634,885 of record CM048746.1, on the reverse strand, counting down.
CAATTGCATTAGTCAATTATTAACCATGGCTTAGGAGGCTTGACACTCTGTACACTGCAGTCTCAAGGATTGTCAAAAGTATTATGTTCAAGCCTGGTGACCGTGTCAGGATCTTTACTCATGTTTGGATAGCCAGATTGTCTAAAAAAACTGCTCAGATATTAGTTTGGGCCATTCAAGGCCACAAAGAAGTATCGGACGTTACTTATGAAGTTGAAGACTGGGACCCTGATAAGAAACAGTGTAAGCTCCCACACAGCCATCTGTACCATCAGTATGCAGTGCCAACAACTCGTTTTCTGAAGGATGAAGCAAAGTTGCAAATGAGGGACAGGTGCAGCATTGGACTTTGAAGGAAAGGGTTCTGGGTTTGAGACCCATTGTATTTGTAGATTTTAATATAAATATAGGGTTTTAGTATCTTCCAGAGCAGGCTGTTCCAACAGGCTGTTCAGCGAGCAGGAGTGCACACGAGTGCTCACTACCCCAGCTTGGAGCTGCGGTGGTGGGGCAACCTGATGTCAAACACGCTAGTACTCGGCGGGCATAAGGAAACAGATGCACTCATTTAGTTCTTGTCAATGTAGAGTACTGACAACAACAACAATGTCTAGTCACGAAGGCACAGTGTCTTGCTCTTTAAAAGAACTGTACCTCCTCACTGAGAGAGATGGGTGTCCACAATATCTAGTGTGTCACAAAACACTTGTATGCACAAAAAATAAACTAATTAATCAATTAATTAATTAAAAATTAATTTACTGCATCATTACAATCATCTAACAGTCCTATAATTTTTATGAGGAAGCAGAATTGTATTCGTATTTTCTTTTGCTGTCTTTCTAAATTGAAAATGTTTGCTCTCGGGGGTTCAACTCCTCCCTCGGACATAGGTGTTTGTGTTCTCCATAGAATAAGTTTCTTTACACTAGTGTAAGTAGTTTGCAAGCCTAGGGACTAATGACCAAAGTAGTTAATTCCCTTAGATTTACAAACGGGTGAACATATTTTAAATTGGACACAATAGTATTTGTGCAAGTTCTTGTGGCCAGTGGTGGATCGATCATTATACAACAAATTGTTGCCACTGTTTACAGAGTGCAGTGAATATTTCAGGCAAGCGACATTTGGTTTCCTTAGTTATTCACAATTAAGGTGGTGTGTTACTCACTTGCATGATGTAAGCTATTATGTGTAAACAAAAATGTACTAATTTTTTAACTTAAATGGAAAACATACTTTTTTTCAAAGACAGAAATTGTACTTATGAAGTTGACTTATAAATTTGTATTGCCGTATTTATGATTGACATGGTGAAACTGGGATCTGGTTCAGCATTGTACATCAATCAGTCATAAACTGGCTTCATTTCATACTCTAGCAATAACTTCTAAAATCAATGACTTCTTAATTAAAAGTAATGGGAAAATTCATTATATATTTCATAACAAATACTCCTTACATTGGTTCCATGAAACAGACATTTAAAAATGTAAAATAACACTACTGAAAACATGGTTTATTATATTCCACTTGTGAATTCAAATCTTTTACATTGATCATAACAAAGAAAGACAGTGGCTAGATGAAAACTGGGTGTCGGTGAACTCGTCTTTGCGAGGCCCCTCTCATTTTTTATCAGTAATTAAGAAAATGTTAAATACAAGGAGCTCTATTACACATCAATAATCATTATACTAAAATTTTATTAGTATAATATACAGGTATTATTCCAAGGTCAAAAAATTACAACAAATAAACACAAATTAAAGTACAGAAGCTTTTTGGCTTTTCGTCTCACTGAATTTTTAAGACCACGTCTTAATTAATACTAGCCGCAATTTTGGCTTCAGTTGATAGTACTGTCAACGCAGATAGTCTTTCTTTTCTCATTGTGCTTCTCACGTAAGTCTTAACCGATTGTTAACTTCGAGAAGCTACTCTCGGCCAAAGCTGTACTGACTGGAACGGTAAGCATGATTCTGATTGTTATGTAAACATTTGGATATACTTCATCCAAATAGATTTCTAAAATGTAGTGAAGAAATTGTTTTGCAAGACTTTAACTAAAAATTACTTCACTGGTGCTCTCATAAGGATATAAATACGGAGAACTAAGTAGCTGCCGGCCGGAAATGGCTGAGCACACTAATGCCTCATACCACGGTGAGCGAGATCGCTCACATCGGGGGTCGAATCCCACCGTTGGGTATGGATTTTTAGGTCGTCCTTTGATTAAGCTAGTGTAAATTAGACGTAGTTGAAAAGCATCATTAAACATCAGATATAAAAAGTTAATGATGTTTTGCGAGGCCCCCACAAGCGCGAGGCTGTCGGTGGTCACCAACGCCTAGCGCCGCCACTGAAGAAAGATATTATCCTTGAGGATTGACCTGGTATCATGTGTCATGCATTTTCACGGAACAAAATGGCAGTCTCAGTTATAGCTATTTCAGAAACAATTGTGCCCTTGGCAGGAATTGGTAACATCACTTGCACATACACTCGCCCCATGCAACAACAGCTCACGGCCGAGAAGTGGTGCCCCACGAGCAAGTGAGCGCTCCCTAGCTCATGGGCAAGCACGCGAGCTGGAACAGCCTGTTCTAGAAATAATGTACCAAGAGTTTCTGTTAGTGTATGTATACTGTTTAAACATCTGGCAGGAGTCACTTCATTCTGTGCTCTTGTATGTAACAAAATATAAATAAATCATCGCTGAGTTTAAAAGAGAGTTCATTAAGCAAACAGGTACATACTACGACATGACTATGTGAAAATATATTTAGAATTTTACATTTCTTTTGCACTAATAACTTTTTCTATTTTTTAATAACATTTATTAAACTATTTACCTGATTTTCCAGTTGTGTGTCTTGTTTTATGAATTACATTTTGTCATTACGTAAGATAAACACTTAAATCCCTCATTTTGTTTTACATTTCAGTCTTTTTTATTAGTGTCCATGAAAGCGAATATTTTTTGCACTATTTTTAACCAATAATATTAATGCATTAATGAGATCTTTTGTTACTTTGCTTTTCATTTCCACATTTTAATGCAGTAATTTTTTTTACCTGATCATGATAGTCTTTATTTAAGATGTTTTGCATTGTTTTAGATATTAATAGTGGAACAAAAAACAAAAATAAGTAAATAATGTCTGATAAATTACTTTGTCATCTTTTTGGAGTGATATGTATCCATCTACATTATTTTCCATTCACATGTATGGAGAAGGTGAGAATCACAGTGAATGGAAATATTTGAAATAAAAAAATAAAAAATACTTGAACCACTTGTGTATGCAAGATAACATATAAAGGAAAATCATGGACAAATCACACTAAGAAAAGATGATCTGAGCCAGAAATTCTAAGGAAAAGTAAGCGCCTAAACTACAGAACACGTCGAAGTCTTACTCTTCAACATCTCTTCACCCAGTGTGGCATCTTTCTCAAGTGTCAGTCATACTAACTTTCACTTTGGATCTGCACAATAGTGGACATTGCATCACAATGGACTTTGGCTGTGTTACTCTTCACATTGCACAGGATGTGAACAATTTCTGTACTCAACAATTTTGCTTGAGCTCAACATCTGCCTGTGTACAATACTAATAGAGAAAATTCCAGTGACTCGAATTTGAATTATCGACCCGCCACTGCTCCGCCGTAATCTTCACTGTATCACTCCACTGCCCATGTGCCCAGCCAATGGTTGCACAATACTTTGTTCCAGCAAGATCTTGTTCGATTTGCCCCATCTTGTGCTACTGCTAGTGAACATTTATTAGACTCTTCGTCAACTTCAGTTTTTATCGAGCTCCTGCTCACAAGTTTCTGCACATCTTTTTCTTGGTGTGCAGTGTCTGTGACGAGTGGCGCCATACCATCAACCTTTATGCAACCGCCAGTGCAATTTCTCTGACCATTAAAAATCTCATGAGTGCTTTTACACACATGAACGTTTTGAGCAGTGACAATTTTCAGAATGTGCAGTCATACTCGGCATCCCAAGATGCATGTGCTGCGGCGCGACCACAAGTGCCGCCCTCTTCTGTTCGTATGACTGACACTTCTCAAAACTCTTTCATGTTCACCTGCAACCAACTGCCTTTTTCTCCAGCACATTTTGGTACCGCTGCTGCATCGGCCTACTGTGTAACCTCACAACACCATGTCCCCAAACATCCGCTCGCTTTCCCAGTCCCACTGGTAACCTCTCCCACATCTATATACTATATAAGTAATTACATTTCATTTCTACCACTTTTAAACATAATACTCAGCTTTTCAAGATTACGGTGTATGGGGGTTCTGCTCGCTGCAATATTATTCTCCTGGGGCGTCGTGGTAGAAATAAATACTCGTAAGTACAATTTTTCACTTCTTCTTTAATTTGAATCAAACTTCTCCACCAAAACATAACAACTTCAAAACATATACAAATTACAAAGCATCAGAACGGTAGTACTTCCATTTCAAAACACAGAGTAACATAGATTCCAGAGCACTCGACAAATGACAAAACTCCAACAACCCCCACGCAAGGGGGTGAGGCAAATATAAAACATTGACAATAATGACGTTACATTATCCATTGTTCAAAACAATTGAATATACTAATTTACAATTAACAAACATACACGTAAAACATTTCATGTACACAAAAATAATCGCAATACAAAATGAAAACTATACATACATACCTATCTTTTTAAGTTTTAATCACGCTACTTTTTGTTTGACAACAAACCAAAATGTTAAATGTCAATTAATTGGTTAACAAGTACATCATACATGTTCCTAACATATATTGAACTATCAATTATCTTAGCAATTCTAAAAATAAGTTCAAAATCTCATGTCAGTCAATATATACAGATAATTATAAAATTCAACCCTGTATTATTAAATTAATTAATACAATTAGCTGGTCTACACAACTTATTTATGAGCCTAACTTACATACAATGCTATTAATTTTCATTTCTTTTTCTGGATACAAAAGTTTTTACCATTCGACTGTCTATTTATTTCAATAACATACAATGAAAAAACTATTGTTTATATAACTGTCTGGAAAGAAAATATATGAATCTCTTAATTAATGAAATCTATCACTTGTTTTAATCACAGTATCACTGAGACACTGTCCTACACTGATTCCTAGGCTGGCTATTTCACTTTTAACTAACTTCACACGCAACTTTTATCACTATTGAACCACACGATTCCGGATCCGACACAGACAGTATCGTAGGATGACATTGAGTTGAGAGGACCAGGCAGACGGTATCGTATGATAACATTGAGAGGAGGGGGCCAGCAGTATCGTCACAATACCCCCCTATCAGCTCGACGATGCCCTCATACGTTGAGGTGATGTAAGAGTAGAGCACCTACTTTGGATGGCTTGAACCCGGTGGCTGGCTTGGCTGCATCAGTACCTCACTTAGTCCTGTCTGGGGTTGGTACAGTACAGTCCACACATGCAGCATCACCAGATCCTGAAAGTTCCATGTGAAGTAAGTAGGTGACAAAGGTATGGCCTCCCAAGAGCAGAGGGCAGAATCGGGAACAGCTGACACTCAAGAATCTGCCACACTGCACTTGTCTGACCTTTTTAAGCATCAAAGCAAAATACACAAGAAACAAATTACAAAAAATATCCACTACTATGCTGTAAAATTTACTGGTATCATATTCTGAACTGATTCTCTCTCTCTCTCTCTCTCTCTCTCTCTCTCTCTCTCTCTCTCTCTCTCTCTCTCTCTTTTTTTTATTTTTTAGACACGAACATTACTTAACTGATCCTATCATGAACTCTTCAATATCTCAAATACTTTAACTCTTTAATACTCAGGCAACAAATTGAATTCAAGTTTTAACTGAGACATAAATCAATACATTGAAAAGTCTAACTGGACAACCTATATTGAAATCATATTCTTATTAACATAAAAAAGTTACATACACACATTTCATACCTTAACACTAAAGAAGAAAGATAGAATGATAGATATGAGATAATTTGAACAGATTACAGAATGAGTAGGAGATGTGGCACCAGAAACCGAAATCAGAAGTATGCTACCACATAGCTAGAAACCCAGTGCTTGCCAACGCACTTAGCACACACAGAATGTGTACTTTCCTGAGGTTACAAACGTTAATATCCAACATATTGAAAATACAAGTTCCAAGATATTTCATCAAAGAATACATATGTACAAAACTCATAGCTGCAATAAATTTTACAAAAATAGCACCTGTACAAAGTCTTATTATTACCCACTACTGTCTGTGTGTCTTGAGTTATGTTATCTTCAAATTCACCCCCCACTGGCAAACGAGAGAGTGAATTAGCAACAAGATTGTCCTTGCCCTTAATGTATTACACAGAGAAATCAAACTGTTGCAAGAACAGTGCCCATCTGGTAATCCGGTTATGGTAAAGTTTGCACTCCTGAATGTAGGTCAAAGCCTTATGGTCTGTGAATACAATAGTTTTACGGCCTAATAAGTAGTTTCTGAATCTTGTGAAAGCCCAAAAAATTGCTAATAGTTCCTTTTCTGTAACGATGTATGCCTTCTCGTGTTTCTTTAATGTCCTGCTTGCAAATGCAGTGGTTCGGTGTTCTGGCTGGTTATCAATTGTTTTCACTTGAAACAAATAAGCACCAATTTCATAATCACTACTGTCAGTACTTAAACAAAACGGTAATGACAAGTCTGGTCTGTATAAAATATTGCTGTTACAAAGCTGCTTGTTTATCTCTTCAAAGGCTTGTATGCATTCTTCCGACCAATTCCAAACAGTATTTTTCTTCAGAAGGTTGTTCAAACATGGGGCATTCAAGGCTTGAGTACTTATATATTTGCGGTAAAATCCACACATGCCAAAGAAAGATTTGAGTTGTTTCTTGGTTTTAGGCACAGCAAACTTTGCTATTGCTTCAATTTTCTCATTGTCTGGGAGTATACCTTCTTCAGTTACAATGTGACCAAGAAATTTTAACTGTTCCACAGCAAATTTACATTTTTCTAGCTTAAGAGACATCCCTCCTGCTCTTAATCTTGTGCACACTTCTTCCAGTAAGCTTATATGTTCTTCCCAGGTTTGACCAGTGACAAGGATATCGTCCACATACACAGTTAACTTTTCAACAAGATCTTTGCCTAATACCAAATCCAAAGCTCTGATAAATTCAGCTACAGAAACATTTAATCCGAATGGGACCATGCAGTACTGATAGCTTCTTCCGTTATACAAGAAAGCAGTGTACTTCCTTGAGTCTCTGTCAAGTGGCACCTGATGAAAACCAGAAGTCCAGGCTAGTGATATTTTATATTTTCAAATTTATACAACAGTTCATCGATGCTCTTTGGATGGTCAGTTTCCCTTTCTAAAAACTTGTTCAGATGTCTGGAGTCAAGTACAATTCTCACATCTCCATTCCTCTTGGATATCACGATGATCGGGTTCTTGTATTCACTAGTACTCCTCTCAATTATGTTCCAGTTTTCCATCTTTTCAAGTTCTTTCTCTACAGCTTTCCTTTTTGCAATAGGGACACCGTATGGTTTGATGTAAACTGGTTTGTGTGGTTTGACCCGCAAGGTATATTGGTAGTTTTTCACTCTCTCCGGTCTGTCATCAAACACATGATGATAGTTCCGCAAGACTCTTCTCAGCTCTTCTTTTTGTTCTTTGTCTAATTTGTTGGCATCCTCCACTTTGGTATTTACGAGTTCATGATAATTAATATCCTCCATGGCTTCTTCAGGCTCTTCATGCATGTCTTCTACATCTCTATTATGATCTAATAAATCTAACTGTAGACTCTGATTACTCAGACTATTCCCGTTTTTCAATATCATAGCAGTACAATGTAAAACACCAGTCTTCGTGTCCACAAACGTAACTTTTCTTCCTCCCCAGTGAAATACAGCATTCACTTTCATGATCCAGTCAGTTCCTAGCAAGATATCCTCAGACAGATTAGGTATTACTAGACATCCTTGACAAAGATTCACATCATTCACACTGAAGTTCAACAAGGCTTGCCAGTTAACAACCTTGCTGTGTCTGCCGATAACACCCTTGATCTTGACTCCTACTACAGGCATCTCCAAGTAGTCCGGTACATGTTTCACACAATCTCTAAATTGTTCAGAAATTCCACTGATTGGACTACCTGTATCAACTAATGCTTCCTTGCCTTTTCCATTAATAAACACAGTAATACATGGGCATCCAGTGACATCATATTGTATGTCTTCCTCTTCTTCACGAGTAAGATCTTCAATAATATCTTCATGTTTCATAGTACAGGAATCGTCATTAGCTTGTACATGATTTAGGGACACATTACTTTCAACAGGTTGACGAACCATACATCCATTAGCAACAAAATTATCATTGGTAACACACTGTTCTAACCTAGGCACATTATCTTCTAGCTCATGATATTTACACAGTAATGTATTCAGAATATTGGCTTTCTCTTTCTTATCACTGTAGCTCTGTATGACACAATGCAAGATGTCTTTCCCTACCTCTTCTTGTCTGTTTCTGCTTCGACAACATTCAGTACTGCTCAATTTCACTGGTACGACTTGCTTCTCACAAGACCTGACATCATCTACAACACACACTGTCTCACACTGGCCATCAGGCTTGATGCAACCTTCCTTCACTTCAACATAAATCATCTCATCAAGTTCCTTATCCAAATCTTCATCAGACTCCATGACCTCCACATCTTCTTCATTATCTTCAACACTGTCATCCTCTGACTTCTCTGAACTCACACTAGACAAAACATCAAAATCTTCATGATTCTCAGTCTTCACAGTTACATGAGCAGTAACATTCAGTTTGTCTTCAGCATCTTCAAACTTATCATTTATCAAATTACACAGTCCAAACACATCTTGTTCTTCACTTATTTTGGGTTCTTCTACGGAAATATCTTCACTTGCATTACACATATTGGCTACAGTATCATCATCTAGTACAACCTCTTCTGGTTCGATACACTTGTCCTCTTCTTTCCAAGCCTGGTTCTTAATGACTTCCCATAGTTCTTTGTCAAACTTGAGCCGATTTACCCTGTGTGTTACCTTCTGTCCCTGTCTATATTGCTCATTTTTCCATTTGCGTCCAAACCTGATCCTATTTGTAGTAGCCTGATTTCTTGTCCCATTTCTCACCCCAACCTGACAGGCTTCCATAGTGCAACGTGGCGGAACATGCTTTTCCCTCTTTCTGGTGGAAAAACGTTTTGTTGTCGTTTAGGGGATAACATTAAACGTGCGCTTTAATACATTTTTCAATTAATAAACAAAAGTACATACCAATTATACACATTTATGGGCGTACAGGGCGAGTTGTGAAAAAATAATGTTCACCACACAGATGTTGCTTTAAATAAGTTAAATTTTTCTATGAAACTGCACGTGTTTAAAGCTATAAAAATGCTTTTGTGACTCAAGCCCTGATGCAACTTCGCACTTTAGCCCACACACCGGAATCCTTTAACTCAAAAGTCACACGAAAAAAAACGGTACTTCAGCCGCGAAAAGCTATCCCACGTTTTTACCGAAAACGCCGCGACGAGCAACCACTCTCCGCCGTACTCGGCAGTCCACCCGACTCTCCCTTCCCCCGCGCGACTCGGCTTCCATTTTTCCAGCCCTGCGGAAAAACCCCTATGTCACAAACTTCCCGACACTTATATTTCCCCGCGCGCGTTCACGATTAAAATGTGCCGATGTGTGTGGCTCTATAAATTAGAAGTGCGCGGCATCAGCCTGGGGGCACTGTCATGTCATAATAGGGGCGACATTTAGTTTTCCTGTCTGTTTCCATAAGACTTGTAGTAACCTTGGTTCCTATTGTTTCTTCCTTGTCTGTTCCTATAACCCGTACTTCCACCTTGCTGTCTACTTTGGTTCTCACGACTATCTTCTTGGTGATTATCTCTTCTGTCTCTTCCATGATGGTCTTCTTGGTACCGGTTTCTCTCCCTTTCTGTCTCATAACTTCTGTCTACTTTTCCAACAAATCTTAAGAAGTCCTCAACTGAATCATCAGGTCCACAATCTAATGCTTGCTGTATTCTACCTGGTAATCTTCTACGTAGGGTGTCCACCAATGTGATTTCATCTAAAGGTGAGTCAAGATGCACTAATTTTCTGATTTCAGCCTCACAAAAGTCCCTCATACTGTCATAACTTTCCCTGTACTTTCCCCCATGCAAGAAATCACTCCTTACTCTAGCCTGCTTGCTTTTGGACCAGAATTTGTTCAAAAAACACCTCTCAAACTCACTATATGACATATCCTCTGTATCTAATTGATTGACCCAAGTATAAGATTCATTGTCCAAAAAATCTATTTACAAATTTAATTTTCATTGCATCAGTCATTTATACTGTGAAGTTGTCAGAGCAATGATGTAAAAAGTCTTTAGGATGACTTTTTCCTTCCCCAGGGTATGTCTTAATTACTACATTTGCCCAATTAAAGCCACAACAGATCGACATTTTGCTATTTACTAAACTTTCTTGCAATGAACTGACCCTTTGACTGAGGTTACACACATCCTTCTTAATAATACCTTCAGAATTTGTCACACTTTCACTAATTTTTTTTTCTAAAGACACATTAATTTCCTGAATTTCAGTTTTTCTAATTTTATTTTCCTGATCAAAATACTTTTCTACAGTACTAATTATGTTTTCAAGGTCAGACTCAACATTACTGATTTTACTTTCTGCTACAGTCACACGAGTGTCCAGCTGTTCATGTCCTGACTTCATTGCCCTTTCAAGATCACATGTTTGTTTCCTGATTTCGTCAACTGCTCTGTTTGTTTCGTTTATCTGAGACTTTACATCTGCTAAACCGTCATCTATCTTTTTACTCAGATCATGATTTCCCTTCATGACCTTCAGTTATTTGTTCTGTTAATCCATTTAATAACTCTATAAGACCTGGTGATGCAAGAATTATTACTTCACTACTTTATACATTGCTATGAGGTGTACTGGCCATCACATCCTGACCTGACATATCTACACTAGATTTCCTATTCTCAGTTGACATCGTCTTTTACAGTGCCAAACAACCCAGACTACAAATACAAATGAATAAGTGCTGCTGTACTTATCTTGTTATTCAGTGTCCAGCAATGCGACGATCCGGACCCAAGTATCCAATTTCCAGGTTAAGTGCTCCGTTTTTCTTTGCCGTCTAGTTCCAGATTCACGTCCTCCTTGGTTTTTCCAACATCAATTACATACATCCAAACATACTTCTCCTGCAACACAAACACTCTGTAGACACTGTATATGACACAATCCCAGCTATGCTCCACCAATTCTAACATTTATATAATATATAAGTAATTACATTTCATTTCTACCACTTTCAAACATAATACTCAGCTTTTCAAGATTACGGTGTATGGGGGGGGGGGGGTTCTGCTCGCTGCAACATTATTCTCCTGGGTGTCGTGGTAGAAATAAATACTCGTAGGTACAATTTTTCACTTCTTCTTTAATTTGAATCAAACTTCTCCACCAAAACATAACAACTTCAAAACATATACAAATTACAAAGCATCAGAATGGTAGTACTTCCATTTCAAAACACAGAGTGACATAGATTCCAGAGCACTCGACAAATGACAAAACTGTCTGGAAAGAAAATATATGAATCTCTTAATTAATTAAATCTATCACTTGTTTTAATCGCAGTATCACTGAGACACTGTCCTACACTGATTCCTAGGCTGGCTATTTCGTTTTTAACTAACTTCACATGCAACTTTTATCACTATTGAACCACACGATTCCGGATCTGACGCAGACAGTATTGTAGGATGACATTGAGTTGAGAGGACCAGGCAGACAGTATCGTACAATAACATTGAGAGGAGAGGGCCAGCAGTATCGTCACAACCCGTGGCGTATAAAATGCGAACCGCACTGATGCCGCTATAAGCAGCTACCTTACCTGCTCGGCGTCTGGCAAGCAAAAGACCACACGCCTTGCCTCCCTTGCTCCCAGCTCCGTGTAGTCACTGGATTGACCCCTTTAGTAAACTTTTAAAAAATATACATAAAAATTGAAATCACGACACTTTAGGATTCTCTCACATTTCATATATAAATAAAAAGAAAACAAATTTATGTCATATTAAACTGGTCATAGTAAATATTTATTCTGTAATGTTGGACAACTTTTTGTTTCGCAGTGTCTAATCATGAATTTCGATTCAAATTTGTTGTCGTTAGCTAAGACAAATTCAACCAAGGTTAATACGTGCACTACATGGCTAAAAATGATGGTTAACAGGAAGTGCAGATTGGCTAAGCAGGAATGCCTAGATGACAAATGCATAATTAGGTGTAAGATAGTTACCACCTACTGCAAAATAAGAGATGTTTTGAGATAATATTACTAGCTGCATCAGGATCAAGAGATCAGCTGGAAAACCACTACTAAGCAAAGAAGAGACAGCTGAAAGGTTGAAGGAATATACAGTGGACCTATACAAAGGCAATGAACTTGAAAGCAGAATTGTAAAAATGGAAGAATAAATAGATGAAGATAGTAGATACAATACTATGAGAAGAATATGTCAAAGCACTGACAGATCAGAGTCAAAACAAGGCCCCAGGAGTAATAATAATTCCTCTGTACTGCTGACAATGTTAGCAGAGGCAGTCATGAAGAAACCATTTCACCTAGTGTGCACAATGTGTGAGACAGGGGAAATACCCTCTGATTTCAAGAAGAATTTAATAATTCATATTCCAAAGAAGCAAGTGAGGCAAGTGTGAAAATTATAGAACTATCAATTTAATGAGTCATGATTGCAAATTACTAACAATAATTTACAGACAAATGCAAAATAAAAAAAAGGTAGAATCTGACCACAGGTAAGTTTAATTTGGATTCAGCAAAAATGTACGAACATGTGAGTCAATACCCACTTTAGGACTTATCTCACAGGATAGGTTACGGAAAGTCAAACCTATGTTTTTAGCTTGGATTTGGAGAAAGTGATTAAATAAAACTTTGCAGTTTGCCAATGGCGTTGTAATTCTGTCAGAGACAGCAAAGGAACTAGAAGAGACATTGATCGAAATGAAATGTCTTGAGACATTGATCAAAATGAAATGTCTTGAGACATTGATTGAAATGAAATATCTTGAGACATTGATCGAAATGAAATGTCTTGAAAGGAAGGTATAAGATGAAAATTACCATGGTTGAAACATGGGTAATGAATGTAGAGTGAGAAAACCAGGTCATTTGGAAGGAATAAAATAAAATAATGAGGCAGTAAAAGTAGATGAGTTTTGTTATTTGGATAGTAAAATAACTTCTGATGGCTGAAGTACAGAAGATATAAAAGTGCAAAATACCTGTGGGATGAAAAGAATTTTTGAAGAAGTGAAATTTGTTGATATCCAATATTACTTTAAATGTTAGGAAGTCTTTTCTGAAAGTATGTCCGGAGTGTAACATGTCTGGAGTGTAACATTATATGGGAGTAAATCATGAATGATAAGGAGTTCAGAGAAAAAGAAGATAGAAATATTTGAAATGTGGCGCTACAGATAAATGCTGAAGATTGGATGGATATATCATGTAACTAATGAGGAGATACTGAACAGAACTGCAGAGAAAAGAAATTTCTGGAATATCTTGACTAAGAGAAGAGACAGATTGGTGGGACACATACTGAGACATAAAATAATTGTCAGTTTAGCATTAGAAGTAGGTGCATAAGTGAAAAGTTGTAGAGAGAGACTGAGAGACAAATATATAATATAGTGAGGACAGATTACTACTCACCGCAAAGACGTGGCGACGAGCTGCGACAGGCACATACAAAAGACACACACATACAACACATTCAGCTATCGGCCATGGCCTTCTTCAGAAATAGAGCACTCACGCAATCACACAGGCACACAACACAGTCATACAACCATCACCTCCGACTGCCACACTTCGAAGGATTCGAAGTGTGGCAGTCGAAGGTGATGGTTGTATGACTGTGTTGTGTGCCTGTGTGATTGCGTGAGTGCTCTATTTCTGAAGAAGGCCATGGCCGATAGCTGAATGTGTTGTATGTGTGTGTCTTTTGTATGTGCCTGTCGCAGCTCATCGCCACGTCTTTGCGGTGAGTAGTAATCTGTCCTCACTATATTATTTATTCCAACCTGGACTTTCCATTATTATATTTTGAGAGACAAATATAGTATTTACATATATACTTTACACAAATTGTGAAATTTTCCGACATCTGATGCTCTTTTAAAGATGGACAATTGATATGTAACACTTTAAAATATGTGCCGGACTGGGGCTCAAATGCTGGTTTCCCAATTTTTGCGAGCAGTCATCTTAACCATGCAGCCACCCGCGCATGCTCCCCAGCCAGACCCAAACTTCCATATATTAAAATGTATACCTATTTTTGTGTGTTTTATATATTATGTTTGATGGAAAAAGACACCAGTTTGCTATGATTATGAATCACAAAACTACTAGTTGACTAAGAAACCTTATATGCAAATATGAGACTAAACTACTATGGCACTCTCATCAAACATGTGGTTGATATAAGTAGCTGTATAGATGTGAAAACAGGTCACACAGTTCCCTCACATTACAAAAATGACATCACAAACAATGATACAGAAAGAGTGAAAAAGTGTCTTTTACCACTAACTGGAATGATACAAATGGATGTAACTTATGTCATTCATTATGATGATGATGATAAGGAGCTGTACTCACTCAAAAACTTGACAGAGGGTAAAATACCCACTCTTGATTTGAAGCAATACCGGTATTTATTTACATTGAGTCACACAGAGATGGCCACTTCCAGTTGGGCCAGGCTGGGAAAAAGGTTGAAATCACTTTTCCAATTTTCACACTGTAAACACTGTTGTTGGTAGACAGATCCACCCAACATTGTATAATAAATTTATTTTTCCTTACTTGTTTTCTATTGATTGTAAAAATTGAAAAATGCCTAATTTTCATTCTGCATTAGTTTTAAATTTTTCACTCTATTTTGAAGAAAGCATATAATATAAAGATCTGATTTTTTTGACATGTGGTAGGGTAGTACAGCATCTTAGCTTTCTAATAAAACATTAACTGACAGAT
Source organism: Locusta migratoria (assembly GCA_026315105.1). Taxonomy (NCBI): domain Eukaryota; kingdom Metazoa; phylum Arthropoda; class Insecta; order Orthoptera; family Acrididae; genus Locusta; species Locusta migratoria. The sequence continues at coordinate 245,619,674 of CM048746.1, read as the reverse complement.
TAACATGCTTTCAGATTTGCTTCTCTTCTCAAAGAACAGTCCACAGTGCAAATGCCTTCATTTATTTATCTATTTCCCGTAAATCAGATTTGTACAAGGGTTTGTACACTTGATATGGGATATGTTAATACAGTGGCATAGCTTACAGTACACTTGTGTTGATTATAATGCAAGTAATATCATTACCGGTACAATAAAACTTATTTTGTCAGATAATTAAAGTTAATTACAGAGGTGAAGTAATGTAAATCATTACCGTACAACATATTTCTAAAGCAAATTACAGAGGTGGAGGGAGCATAATACAGAATGTTATTTAATCTAATTGACCTAATTACAAATATTAAGACGAAAAATTCCTAGCAGGAAAAATAAAATATAAAAAATAGACGAAGATTACTCACCAGGCGAAGGAGCACAGGTGTGACAGCATCACAAATAAATAAATGAATACACACACACACACAATTGCAAGCTTTTGCAACCCAGTTGAGTCTTCAGGCAGTAGGGAAGGAGAGGGAAAAGGAAATGATGAGGGTTTTAAGGAAGGGGGTAAGGAGCCATTCCAATCCCGGGAGAAGAAAGACTTACCTTGGGGGAAAAAATGGAGAGTAAACAAATACACATATGCCCACACATTCACACAGACACAAGTACACCTAGGCAGACATACTGTATAAAGCAAAGAAAATTACAATGTATTCTACTTATCCAATAGGTACATCAAGCTGTGGTTTGCAGGATATTTATGTATTTGTGAAGGATGATTGCAGTCTATCTATCAATTTGGAAGGGATGGCTGCAGTTTATCTTAAGACATCTTTGATTCCATATATTCCTGAACTGAATAGAAGCAGTGTTTCATTAGGAGAGATTTCACTGATCGTTTAAATTTGCTTATTTCCTTAATTTCTTTTGTTGGTTTTGGATGGTGATTAAATAATTTCACTCCCATATATTTAACACCATTACTATACAATTTTGTTGAGTGGGAGGGTAATCGTAAAAGGGTTTTGGATCTAGTGTGTTATTGGTGGTAGTCCATGTTTGCTTCCAGATTATTGATGTTTTTTTTTTTTTTGGTAAAACAAAGAATTTACAATATGTACTGACATCGAGGGGGAAGATTTTAGTTTCCTGAATAATGGTTTGCATGTATCCCTTTGCTTTTTAAACATGAATATTCTTACTAGCCTTTCTTGTAGCTTAAATAGCTTTACTGTCTCAGAGCTGTGGCCCCAAAACATTATACCATAACAAAGAACTGAGTGGAAGAGGTCATGACACGTTGTTATTTGTGTACTTAGATTAGTGATATTCCTTATTGACCTTATTAATAATCAATATTATAATCAGCCAAACAGTTGCAATAATAGTTGTTTATTAAACTTGACCATGGTTTGGACGGTTATAAACCCATCTTCTTCAGAAATACATGTATACCTATAGACAATGTGACATTATGAATTCCAAATTCATAATCATTATGCCTGAAATATGCATCATACCAAGCCTATTGTCTGAAACATTGTGAAATACTATACTATACTTGCATATAACAGGAATTGACCAACCCCATGATCTAGGGAATGTGCATATCAGGATCGGTGACGCATGCACTATGGAACTTTCAATGGGTTAAGTAGCTATTGGCAGATTGTACATTGAGTTTATAACGATGTCAATAAATGGAATATTTGGATAAAAGGAGGGTGAGAAGGTTGAGGGAAGCTGTGGAAACAAATATTACGAAGATCAATTGTAAAAGTATTCTGACTAACAAATACTGTTAAAATACTTCCATGGTGCATGCGCCACTGGTCCTGGTATGCATGCTCCTTGCTTCAAATCAGTAAGTATGAATGACTGCAGATGTGCTGACTCAGCTTTCAGTCTAAACCACATTCCCTAGATCATGGGGATGTTCAATTCCTGTGATATGCAAGTATAGTAAGTAACAGTTGTATTCTGATTTGTATTGCACAATGTTTTAGACAATAGGCTTGGTATGACACATATTTCAGACATAACAATTATGAATTTGTAATTTATGATGTCATATTGTCTGTAGGTATACATGTATTTCTGATGAAGATAGGTTTATATTCATGAAAACTGTGGTCAAGTTTATTAAACAACTATTATTGCAACTGGTTGGCTGATTATTAATTTGCTATCCAATAACCTTTGCTGAGACGCAGTCATGTTTAAAATATTGAAATGCAAAGATGTTTATTTGGAGACATAATGTGTCCAAACAAAGTTGGGGTAAGTGATGAAATAAAAATGCCCATAGGAAACCTGGATATCAATTTAAAAACCAGAATACAAACATGTTGATGTGACAATTCTTTTTCCATATTCCACCAGAATGTCCAATCGATTACAAACAAGATTTTAGACTTTGACATCTTACTGAATACAAACTTCAGTCTGTCGTGTTCTATGTCTCTCAAAACACTGGTTAAAGCCAGATTGGATTGATTTATTCCTCTTACCAAACTACACAATGGCAAATTACTTTTATAGAACTAATCAAAAAATGCAGGTACTGCTCTATCAATCAAAAGAGGGTTTGAATTCAAAACTGTTGACAGTTTTCAATGCAGAAAAAGATCCTGAGGCAATAATTATTGCAAACAGTGACATAAAAAAATAGTTATCATCAGTGTATACCAATCTCTGGATGAGAACTTTGAGTCATTTCTCAATAAACTTGAATTATTACTAAATGGGATACAAGTGGCCAAGAAAACAACAGTGCTATGTGGGGATTTCTACATCAATTTTCTTGTAACAAACAGGAGGCAAGAATCATTGCTCAACCTAACATATACAGTACATTAGATTTAAAACTAACTATAAAACAGTAACAAGAATCACAAATACTAGAGCTATGACGCCAGATGAAATTTTTATAAACACAAACTGTTTTTAAAAAGTCCTAAAGACAAGTTTTAGTAACATGATGTTTAAGTGGTAACTCTCTCGGGCTTTTCACTGTCGAACCAAAACCTTAAAAGAACTGTCACTGCAAGGAAGTTCAACATTCAAAGCATAGAAACATTTAATCAGATATTGTCAAGAGAAAATTGGAAAGAAAATGACACCAACAAATATTTAAAAATTTCTCTGGTACTTTCAACCATTATTTGAAACAGCATTTCCAGGTATTAGGGAACACAGCCACAAGAGAAAACACAAGGATAATAAGAGACATAAAAATCTCAAGCAACACAAAGAGAGACTTATCCAATTACAGGAAAGCCATACCACATGCCCCCTCATAAATAGTTATATTATGGACAAATTGTATGTGAATCATGAATTATGTCAAATGCCAAGTTTATACCAGAGTCAGGGAATAAAAGCATTGCAATGTGGACAGCAATAAAACAAGAAAGAAGCAATAATAATAATAATAATAATAATAATAATAATAATAATAATAAATCTCCATGCACTGTGGCACCAAAAGAATTATTGACCCACAACAGATCTCTTCAGCGCTCCTTGAGCATATAATAAACTCATCTTTCTTGTCAGGAATCTTTCCTTAAAACTGCCAAAGTGATATTTGTGCATAAAAAATGTGACAAAGCAAATTTAGGGAACTATAGACCATTTTCTTTATTATCAGCTTTTGCCAAACTTACTGAAAGAATTATATACAACAAATTTATGGAGTTCCAGGTTGAAAATAAATCCCTCTCTGAAATGCAGCATGACTTTTGGAAAAACAAATCTGTGACTACTGCTATCTACAATTTTTTACAAAATGCTCTAGCAGCACTGCATAATAAACAAAACATGGCTGGTATTTCCTTAGGTCTATGCAAAGCTATTGATAACTCAGACCACAAAATACTGGTGGAAAAGCTACAAACATAATGCATTAGAGACATTGCATTACAATGGTTTTCTTCATACTTAACAAATTGGACACAGAAATTGATAATAACTCTTGAACTAAATGGCAGCTATAGAACATGTTTCTCACATGCAAGAGAAGAAACAATTAGAGTCCCTCAAGGATACATACAAGGGTCTATCTTTTTCCTTCTCTACATAAAGAACTTAGATTTAAGTGTTGGATCACTTAAAAATACCTTGTTTGTAGAGATCACCTGCATCCTTCTTACAGGTAAAACCCCTATGGTATTTAGCAGGTTGAATGAGCAAATAAGTCGTGTAACACTAAAATCCACTATGTTTTGCAACCAAACGATGTTTTACAATAGTTAAAAGAGACTGAATGCAACAAAGGTTAAGACCAACAGCAGTTATGAGACAAAGAGCTCAAGCCTCTGAGACAATTCCGTCGACTGCATCTGTTGCAGACACCCAAGAGCCTTCCAATAGTAGGATGGAGTATGGGATACCAGTGGAGTCAGTGGGAATGGGTCCTGTCAAGGCAGGCATAGTGGTATCCTCAACAGAGGACAATGTCGGCAATATGACAGAAGCACCATCAATCAGTGTGTAAAGTCGTTGCGATGGTTGCTGTGGATGTATCCTTGATAGAGGATGCAGAGGGCCAGGTTGTCAAAGATTTGATGTAGTCATGAAGCCACTATGGTCATTAGATAAGGCATTCAGCTTGGGATACAGCTATAAGGATGGCAGTGGAAGACTGGGTAGGGTATACAAGGGATTGAAATGGATGGGACACCATCAGCATCCAGGAAAGCCCATGTCAGGTCAGGATTGCAATATGAAGGTAAAGGCAAATTCTTCATCAGGTGGACATTGTTGGAATCCAAGCAAAACAGAATAAACAAAATTGCATCTACCAGAGCTGTGGTTGTGGGAGTTGTGGTATCAATGATATCAATATCAGCACATAATTTACTGTAAGCACTTAAAGCTGAGATGTGTGGGATATAATCACAGATGGAAGTGTCAGTGTTGTCATACCCTTCTTGTAATAATAATTGAGATGGAGGCTCCTCTGAGAGAGCAGAAAGCGACTTGGAAGTAGCGGTACCATTGATGGCAATGCACCACTTAGTTCTACTGATTGACACTGAGGAGAATGACAAAGGTATGTGAACCAGCCCCTTTAGATAACTTCGTGAGGAGCATGCATTGAGTCATCTCGTAGTATGACTTAATCGCAGCTGTCTGAATCTTTGTGGACGAAGATGTATGGTGAAATGCATATCAGGGAGGCAGTAAGTGACACACTTAACACACTCAATCAAAGTGGGAAGAGCTAAAGGAGCTGGAGGCAGAACATCCTTGACAAATTCTGATCACAAAATGAAAGGTTCACCATTTTCCACTTCATTTGTGATGCCAGGTTGGTAAAATTAACTGATTCAAACAGTCTACCTTGGTTGATGGTAATGGAAGGATAGCAGCCAAAATATGCTATTCAACAGTTAACAAAGACATGGTCAACAGTATTTGCTGAAATATCCATCAGGAGGATAGCTTCCACCCATCAGGTAGTGTGGTCAATGACTGAGAAAATGTACCTATTCGTTAAACCTTTGCTAAAAAAAAAAAATAAAAAAAAAAATAAATGGGGGGGGGGGGGGTACATCTGATGTCAACAACTACCACCCCATCTCAATTCTGACAGCTTTATCCAAAAACAAGTTTTTAAAGTTATGTATTCTCATGTAGTTTCACGCTTCACATATTAGTACTAATAAACTTCTAACAAAATGTCAGTTTGATTTTCAAAGATGCTATTTATACCCTCACTGATGAAATATTAAATGCTTTGAATAACCAGACATCACCAGCTGAGATTTTCTGTGATCTCTCAAAGGCTTTTCATTGCGTAAATCACGGGATTTTTCTAGATAAGCTTAGGTATTGTGGTATGAGGGGGTCAGTGCACAAATGGTTTAAATCATACTTAACTGGAAGAGTGCAGAAAGTTGAAATAAACAGATCACGATATACAGAAGAAACAATTAATTCCTTTAATTGGGAATTGAAAAAATGGGGTCCCACAAGGTTCGGTCCCGGGTCCTTTGCTGTTCTTATATACATTAATATCTTGCCATTCTATATTCATGAAGATGCTAAGCTGGTTCTCAGAAAATTATTAAGTGATTCTCTACAAATTAACTCTCATTAAACTTTGATAAAACCCAGTATATGCAGTTTCATACAGTAAATGCCATGACACCATTAATAAATTTAAACTTCGAAGATAAATCTGTAGCTAAGGTATAATTTTCAAAAATTTTAGATGTTTGCATTGATGAGCGATTGAATTGGAAGAAACACATTGAAGATCTGCCGAAACATTTGAATTCAGTTACTTATGTTAGCAGGGTCATTGCAAAATTTAGTAATATACATCTCAGTAAATTAGCTTACTATGCCTATTTACATTCACTGCTTTCATAGGGGATCATATTCTAGGGCAATTCAACAATGAGTAACAAAGTATTCATTGCACAAAAGCATGTAATCAGAATAATTGCTGGAGTGCACCCAAGATCTTACTGCAGACATTTATTTAAGAATCTAGGGATCTTCACTGTAGCTTCACAATATATATATAATCACTCATGAAATTTGCTATTAACAATAGGAATAAATTCAAAAGTAGTAGCAGTGAGCATAGCTACAACACTAGGAGAACCCTATTCAAGGTTAAATCTAAATTTGGCACAAAAAAGAGTGAATTATGCTGCCATAAAAGTCTCGGTCACTTGCCAAGTAGTATAAAAAATCTGACCTATAGCCAACTGGTATTTAAGAAGAAATTAAAGGAATTTCTAAATAGCAACTCCTTATACACTTTAGATGAATTTTTAGATAAAACTATAAAAAATTAAAATAAACAAAAAAAATTTAAAGTACTAAAATTATTGTCATTTATAGACACAATTTACAAAACTGTCAAGTTCCACATCATAATGAAATGTCATATATATGATGTATGGAACAAGTATTAATATAATCTAATCTAAACCTATTGCCATCTGAAAGGGGGAGGGGTTGATCAGGTCAATATGGACATGGCAAAATGACCCTTTAGGATGTCAAATGTTCCACTTTCTGGAACGCCTCAAATCCATCCCTATGCCCCTCGCACGTGACAGCTTCCTTGTCACCATAGATGCTACATCCCTGTACACCATGGTCTGTCAGCTCTGGAAAACTATCTTTCCCAATGCCCACCTAAAAGCCTCCCAAAAACCTCATTCCTTGTTACACTTGCTAATTTCATACTCAACAATAATTACTTCACCTTTGAGGGCCTGACCTATGAACAAATCAGGGAGACAGCTATTGGTACCAGGATGGCCCCTTCCTACGCCAACCTCTTCATGGGCCACATGGAAGAGGCATTCCTTAAGACACAGAAGTTGCCTGGTTTGGTATAGATTCATAGATGACATCTTTGTGGTCTGGACTCATGGTGAAAAAACCCTTCTGAACTTCCTCCACGACCTTAACTCCTTCTCCAACCTAAAATTCACCTGGTCCTTCTCCAAAACTCAAGCCACCTTCCTTGATGTTGACCTTCACCTTGCCGAGTCTCACATCCACACCTCAGTCCATATTAAAGCCACTAACAAACAACAGTACCTCCACTTGTACAGCTGCCATCCCTTCCATATTAAATGATCCCTTCCCTACAGCCTGGAAACCTGTGGGAAACGTATCTGCTCCAGTTCCGAATCCCTCACCAGCTACAACAACAATCTATACAATGATTTCCTCTCCCGCAACTACCCTACAGACCTCGTCCAAAAATAGATCTCCCGAGCTGTCAATTTCTCTCCCTCCAACAACAATGTTCCTAACCCCAGACCACCCAGGAGCACCCCCTTAGTCACCCATTACCATCCTGGCCTGGAATGCCTCAACAAATTCCTCAAACAGGGCTATGACTTTCTCAAGGCATGCCCTGAGATGAGATCATCACTCCAAACTGTTCTTCCCACACCACCCAGAGTAGTCTTCCACCGTCCTCCCAACCCCGCAACATCCTCGTCCAACCTTACAACATCCCAAAACCAACCTCCCTACCTAATGGTTCTGGCCTTCTGGCCTTTAGAGATGTCACTTTTGTCAACATATACTTATTTATTGATTTATTTGCTGCTTTTGCCCTTCCTGCTGGGAGATGTTGATGACTGAAGTATAGATTTTGTATCAGCTGTTGTATTGTTTTGGGAGTGATACTGTACAATGATTTCTACTTTTGGTGTTGTCAGTTCCTGATGTTGTCAATTATGTTTTTAACCAGCAGTGTCTTCCCCCATCTGTTACATTGTAGCCCATGTCAAGAGTGGAATGTGTGTCCAATGTTGCTCACATGCAAAATTTATACATTTTTGAAATGTATAAATTTCTTCATTAGTGACAGTATGTTATGTCCTTGCTTACCCATGAGCAGGCTGGTAAATAGTATCAACTTGGGATATTCAGCTAAAAAAAATTTGTGACACTTTACCTAAAAACTATTTTTTTTTAAAAGTTTATGTTGTGTCTTGTGCAAATTGATTTATCTTACATCATTACACCCATCAAAAATCACTACATAATCTTTATAGGATAAAGTTGGTGCATCACTGGAATGTGTGCGTTTATATATTTCAATAAAGACATGCACCTGACTTTATGAAGGCACTTGCACTGTGGACTGTTCTTTGAGAAGAGAAGCAAATCTGTAACCATGTTCATCTGCCATCACTATTCCCCCCTCCCCCCCATGGGACTGATGGCCATAGTAATCTAGTCCCCCTTAAACCCCCCAAACCAAACAACCAATGAACCCCCCCCCCCCTGCCCACCCCCAACCACCTGCCCCCCACCGCCCCCCCACACTGTCAGTAATCTCTGCAGATAAAAATACATACACATACTTAACAAAGAGTGTCATTTTAAAACAACTGTTACGAATTAAGAAATAATTAATGTTTTATTAGAAAGCTAACATGCTGTATTACAGCATGTCAAAAAATCAGATCTTTATATAATATGCTTCCTTCAAAATAGAGTGAGAAATGTTATGAAACTAAAAACTAATGCAGAATGAAAATTAGGCATTTTCAACTATCACAATCAAAAGCAAAAAGGTAAAAAAAGGTAAACATGTAAGGAAAAATAAATTGATTAAACAATGTTGGGTAGTCCTATCTACCACCAACAGTGTTTACAGCGTGAAAATTGGAAAAGTGATTACAACATCCCAAAACCACCCTCCCTACCTAATGGTTCCTACCCCTGCAACTTATCCCGCTGCAAAACTTGTCCAATGCATCCTCCCACTACCACATACTTCAGCCCCACTACAAGAAAAACCTACCCGATTCAAGGCAGGGCCACATGTGAGACAACACGTCATATATCAGCTAACATGTGTCCACTGTTCAGCCTTTTATGTTGGTATGACTACAAAGAAATTGGCTGAGCGGATGAATGGGCACAGACGGACTGTTCGCCTGGGGGACACCCAATATCCTGTGGCAGAACATGCCCTCCAGCATAACTCCAGAGACCTGGGCACGTGTTACACCACACGTGCCTTTTGGATACTACCAGTCCCTCAGACTTACGGAGGTGGGAACTTGCCCTCCAACACATCCTCTCCTCCCGCCACCCCCCTGGCCTAAATCTATGCTAACGCCTCCCCTTCCTCCATCCTCAGCTCACCTATTCATTATCCCTTCCTTACCTCTCTCTCTCCCTCTCCCCTCCTGCTCTCTCTCTCTCTCTCTCTCTCTCTCTCTCTCTCTCTCTCTCTCTCTCTCTCTCTCTCTCTCTCTCTCCGCACGTGTGTGTGTGTGTGTGTGTCCATCCATCTTTCCCTGTTAATGAAAAACGTTTTAGACAACCCCCCGCCCCTTCTACACCCCTCAGCATCTTTCAGTTCACTCATATTCTCTTCTCTTCACTACTTGATCTTTCCTCTTTGGTTATATATATCCTCTCTGGCTTGGCTCAGTACGTACATGCAATATCTCTAACGTCCACACTACTGAAACACCACCTTCATGACCTAGGTCGTGAATTACCTTTCCCTTCCATTTCCATCCTTTCTTCTTCCCTTCTCTCCCACCTGATGAAGGAACTGTGTTCCAAAAGCTTGTCCTTTTTGTCCCCTTTTTTTTCTGTTTCTTCATTTGTGTTACTAGCGGCGGTACAGCACAAAGGTAAGTACTGGCCAGCCATTTGAACAATAAATAACATGTAGATAATGTCATAGGAAAGGCAAACCAGAGAACGTGTTTTATTGGCAGAACACTTAAAAGATGCAACAGAAATACTAAAGAGGTTGCATATATCACACTCGTCTGCCCTTACTTGGTGTACTGCTGCCCAGTGTGGGATCCTTATCAAGTGGGATTGACGGAAGCCATCAAAAGAGTCTAAAGAAGGGCTGTCCATTTTATGTTGTCATGATACAGGAGAGACAGCATCACAGAAATGATACAGGATCTGGGATGGGAGTCATTACAACAACGGTGTTTATATCTGTGGCATGGTCTACTTATAAAACTCCAATTGCCAACATTCTCTCCGAATGCGAGAATATATTGTTGACTGCCACCTACAAAGGTAGAAATGATCATCAGAATAAAATAAAAGAAATCAGAGCTCAATTGGAGAGATTCAGATGTTCTTTCTTTCCTCATGCTATTTGAGAATGGTAGACAAATATTATAAAGGTGGTTCTATGAACCTTCTGCCACACACTTAAATGTGATTTGCAGAGTATCCCGTGTAGATGTAGATGCAAAACCTGTTAGGACATATGAAAGGTGATCTCTGTGTTCTGTCTTGGAAGCAGAAGAGATTAAAGTACCATCTAGATGTCCCTAGCAAAAATAAACAGGGAACAGGATGGAGCAAATGAAACATTGCCATGTCTGTGCCAAATTTTAAGTTCAAACCACATGAACCAGTTTTCATACAGTCTGAATGGATTAATAATAGCTTATGTATATACTCTTCTGCACTAGGTATTTGGTGATAAGCTTAATGACTGGCAATTAAGTTAAAAAAATGTGCACCATGAATCTTCTGTGGGAAATCTTGAATATATGGAATTGGGTAATTGTCAATAATTGTCCTTGCATTGAGTTTGTAATTCTCTCCATGCAGTCTGCAGGATGTCCTTTTCATGAGTGAGATGAATTTTTAACGACCAGTTACTAGAGGAAGCAAGAACAACATCTGTGTCAAGCAGTTCCTCAATCACAGCTTTTGCTAGACGTGACTTGTACGTTTGTAGCTGATAGGCTTTTATGTCATACTGGGAGATCATCCATCATATTTAAATGGTGGCAAGAGCCAATGGTGATCGTGACAATGCATGGGTAGTATGAACAGTAGAACATAGTCGGTGCAGGAGTCATGGGTGTGGGGAAGCACTAATTGTTGAGAATAAACTGTGTTGACAGAGACACCTATGTGAATGGGTTCAATGGAATGTCTGCTGTTTGTAAAGACAGAATTGTCACATCAAATGGTTTGTAATCTGGATTTTAAATTGATATCCATGTTTCCTATGGGCATTTTTATTTCATCACTTACCCCAGCTTTGTTTGGACACATTATGTCCCCAAATAAACACCTTTGCATTTCAATATTTGAAACATGACTGCATCTTAGTAATGGTTATATGATGTGCTGACTCATCTTTCAATCTAAACCACATTCCCTAGATCATGGAGGTGTTCAATTCCTGTGATATGTAAGTAACAGTTTTATTCTGATTTGTATTTCACAATGTTTTAGACAATAGGCTTGGTATGACGCATATTTCAGGTATAACGATTATGAATTTGTAATTTATGATGTCACATTGTGTTTAGGTCACATGTATTTTTGAAGAAGACGGGTTTATATCCGTCCAAACTGTGGTCAAGTTTATTAAACAACTATTATTGCAACTGTTTGCCTGATTATCAATTTGCTATCTTTGCATTTGCTTGCAATCTGCTTTCATCTTGCTGACTTTCGAGTTGGGGCTGCTTCATTTGCATTGTTGGTGTTGGCTCCTTGCACCTGTCATTTCTATAGATTTCCTCTGTTTCATCAGAATCATTGTTTACTTCTATCTTATAGCTAGATGGTTCACTTCTGGCCTTTAGAGATGTCACTTTTGTCAACATATACTTATTTATTGATTTATTTGCTACTTTTGCCCTTCCTGCTGGGAGATGTTGATGACTGAAGTATAGATTTTGTATCAGCTGTTGTATTGTTTTGGGAGTGATACTGTACAATGATTTCTACTTTTGGTGTTGTCAGTTCCTGATGTTGTCAATTATGTTTTTAACCAGCAGTGTCTTCCCCCATCTGTTACATTGTAGCCCATGTCAAGAGTGGAATGTGTGTCCAATGTTGCTCACATGCAAAATTTATACATTTTTGAAATGTATAAATTTCTTCATTAGTGACAGTATGTTATGTCCTTGCTTACCCATGAGCAGGCTGGTAAGTAGTATCATCTTGGGATATTCAGCTAAAAAAAATTTGTGACACTTTACCTAAAAACTATTTTTTTTTAAAAAAAGTTTATGTTGTGTCTTGTGCAAATTGATTTATCTTACATCATTACACCCATCAAAAATCACTACATAATCTTTATAGGATAAAGTTGGTGCATCACTGGAATGTGTGCGTTTATATATTTCAATAAAGACATGCACCTGACTTTATGAAGGCACTTGCACTGTGGACTGTTCTTTGAGAAGAGAAGCAAATCTGTAACCATGTTCATCTGCCATCACTATTCCCCCCCTCTCCCCCCCATGGGACTGATGGCCATAGTAATCTAGTCCCCCTTAAACCCCCCAAACCAAACAACCAATGAACCCCCCCTGCCCGCCCCCAACCACCTGCCTCCCACCGCCCCCCCACACTGTCAGTAATCTCTGCAGATAAAAATACATACACATACTTAACAAAGAGTGTCATTTTAAAACAACTGTTACGAATTAAGAAATAATTAATGTTTTATTAGAAAGCTAACATGCTGTATTACAGCATGTCAAAAAATCAGATCTTTATATAATATGCTTCCTTCAAAATAGAGTGAGAAATGTTATGAAACTAAAAACTAATGCAGAATGAAAATTAGGCATTTTCAACTATCACAATCAAAAGAAAAAAGGTAAACATGTAAGGAAAAATAAATTGATTAAACAATGTTGGGTAGTCCTATCTACCACCAACAGTGTTTACAGCGTGAAAATTGGAAAAGTGATTACAACATCCCAAAACCACCCTCCCTACCTAATGGTTCCTACCCCTGCAACTTATCCCGCTGCAAAACTTGTCCAATGCATCCTCCCACTACCACATACTCCAGCCCCACTACAAGAAAAACCTACCCGATTCAAGGCAGGGCCACATGTGAGACAACACGTCATATATCAGCTAACATGTGTCCACTGTTCAGCCTTTTATGTTGGTATGAATGGGCACAGACGGACTGTTCGCCTGGGGGACACCCAATATCCTGTGGCAGAACATGCCCTCCAGCATAACTCCAGAGACCTGGGCACGTGTTACACCACACGTGCCTTTTGGATACTACCAGTCCCTCAGACTTACGGAGGTGGGAACTTGCCCTCCAACACATCCTCTCCTCCCGCCACCCCCCTGGCCTAAATCTATGCTAACGCCTCCCCTTCCTCCATCCTCAGCTCACCTATTCATTATCCCTTCCTTACCTCTCTCTCTCCCTCTCCCCTCCTGCTCTCTCTCTCTCTCTCTCTCTCTCTCTCTCTCTCTCTCTCTCTCTCTCTCTCTCTCTCCCCCCCTCTCCGCACGTGTGTGTGTGTGTGTGTGTGTGTCCATCCATCTTTCCCTGTTAATGAAAAACGTTTTAGACAACCCCCCGCCCCTTCTACACCCCTCAGCATCTTTCAGTTCACTCATATTCTCTTCTCTTCACTACTTGATCTTTCCTCTTTGGTTATATATATCCTCTCTGGCTTGGCTCAGTACGTACATGCAATATCTCTAACGTCCACACTACTGAAACACCACCTTCATGACCTAGGTCGTGAATTACCTTTCCCTTCCATTTCCATCCTTTCTTCTTCCCTTCTCTCCCACCTGATGAAGGAACTGTGTTCCAAAAGCTTGTCCTTTTTGTCCCCTTTTTTTTCTGTTTCTTCATTTGTGTTACTAGCGGCGGTACAGCACAAAGGTAAGTACTGGCCAGCCATTTGAACAATAAATAACATGTAGATAATGTCATAGGAAAGGCAAACCAGAGAACGTGTTTTATTGGCAGAACACTTAAAAGATGCAACAGAAATACTAAAGAGGTTGCATATATCACACTCGTCTGCCCTTACTTGGTGTACTGCTGCCCAGTGTGGGATCCTTATCAAGTGGGATTGACGGAAGCCATCAAAAGAGTCTAAAGAAGGGCTGTCCATTTTATGTTGTCATGATACAGGAGAGACAGCATCACAGAAATGATACAGGATCTGGGATGGGAGTCATTACAACAACGGTGTTTATATCTGTGGCATGGTCTACTTATAAAACTCCAATTGCCAACATTCTCTCCGAATGCGAGAATATATTGTTGACTGCCACCTACAAAGGTAGAAATGATCATCAGAATAAAATAAAAGAAATCAGAGCTCAATTGGAGAGATTCAGATGTTCTTTCTTTCCTCATGCTATTTGAGAATGGTAGACAAACATTATAAAGGTGGTTCTATGAACCTTCTGCCACACACTTAAATGTGATTTGCAGAGTATCCCGTGTAGATGTAGATGCAAAACCTGTTAGGACATATGAAAGGTGATCTCTGTGTTCTGTCTTGGAAGCAGAAGAGATTAAAGTACCATCTAGATGTCCCTAGCAAAAATAAACAGGGAACAGGATGGAGCAATGAAACATTGCCATGTCTGTGCCAAATTTTAAGTTCAAACCACATGAACCAGTTTTCATACAGTCTGAATGGATTAATAATAGCTTATGTATATACTCTTCTGCACTAGGTATTTGGTGATAAGCTTAATGACTGGCAATTAAGTTAAAAAAATGTGCACCATGAATCTTCTGTGGGAAATCTTGAATATATGGAATTGGGTAATTGTCAATAATTGTCCTTACATTGAGTTTGTAGTTCTCTCCATGCAGTCTGCAGGATGTCCTTTTCATGAGTGAGATGAATTTTTAATGACCAGTTACTAGAGGAAGCAAGAACAACATCTGTGTCAAGCAGTTCCTCAATCACAGCTTTTGCTAGACGTGACTTGTACGTTTTTAGCTGATAGGCTTTTATGTCATACTGGGAGATCATCCATCATATTTAAATGGTGGCAAGAGCCAATGGTGATCGTGACAATGCATGGGAAGTATGAACAGTAGAACATAGTCGGTGCAGGAGTCATGGGTGTGGGGAAGCACTAATTGTTGAGAATAAACTGTGTTGTCAGAGACACCTATGTGAATGGGTTCAATGGAATGTCTGCTGTTTGTAAAGACAGAATTGTCACATCAAATTGTTTGTAATCTGGATTTTAAATTGATATCCATGTTTCCTATGGGTATTTTTATTTCATCACTTACCCCAGCTTTGTTTGGACACATTATGTCCCCAAATAAACACCTTTGCATTTCAATATTTGAAACATGACTGCATCTTAGTAATGGTTATATGATGTGCTGACTCATCTTTCAATCTAAACCACATTCCCTAGATCATGGAGGTGTTCAATTCCTGTGATATGTAAGTAACAGTTTTATTCTGATTTGTATTTCACAATGTTTTAGACAATAGGCTTGGTATGACGCATATTTCAGGTATAACGATTATGAATTTGTAATTTATGATGTCACATTGTGTTTAGGTCACATGTATTTTTGAAGAAGACGGGTTTATATCCGTCCAAACTGTGGTCAAGTTTATTAAACAACTATTATTGCAACTGTTTGCCTGATTATCAATTTGCTATCTTTGCATTTGCTTGCAATCTGCTTTCATCTTGCTGACTTTCGAGTTGGGGCTGCTTCATTTGCATTGTTGGTGTTGGCTCCTTGAACCTGTCATTTCTATAGATTTCCTCTGTTTCATCAGAATCATTGTTTACTTCTATCTTATAGCTAGATGGTTCACTTCTGGCCTTTAGAGATGTCACTTTTGTCAACATATACTTATTTATTGATTTATTTGCTACTTTTGCCCTTCCTGCTGGGAGATGTTGATGACTGAAGTATAGATTTTGTATCAGCTGTTGTATTGTTTTGGGAGTGATACTGTACAATGATTTCTACTTTTGGTGTTGTCAGTTCCTGATGTTGTCAATTATGTTTTTAACCAGCAGTGTCTTCCCCCATCTGTTACATTGTAGCCCATGTCAAGAGTGGAATGTGTGTCCAATGTTGCTCACATGCAAAATTTATACATTTTTGAAATGTATAAATTTCTTCATTAGTGACAGTATGTTATGTCCTTGCTTACCCATGAGCAGGCTGGTAAATAGTATCAACTTGGGATATTCAGCTAAAAAAAATTTGTGACACTTTACCTAAAAACTATTTTTTTTTAAAAAGTTTATGTTGTGTCTTGTGCAAATTGATTTATCTTACATCATTACACCCATCAAAAATCACTACATAATCTTTATAGGATAAAGTTGGTGCATCACTGGAATGTGTGCGTTTATATATTTCAATAAAGACATGCACCTGACTTTATGAAGGCACTTGCACTGTGGACTGTTCTTTGAGAAGAGAAGCAAATCTGTAACCATGTTCATCTGCCATCACTATTCCCCCCCTCCCCCCCATGGGACTGATGGCCATAGTAATCTAGTCCCCCTTAAACCCCCCAAACCAAACAACCAATGAACCCCCCCCCCCCCTGCCCACCCCCAACCACCTGCCCCCCACCGCCCCCCCACACTGTCAGTAATCTCTGCAGATAAAAATACATACACATACTTAACAAAGAGTGTCATTTTAAAACAACTGTTACGAATTAAGAAATAATTAATGTTTTATTAGAAAGCTAACATGCTGTATTACAGCATGTCAAAAAATCAGATCTTTATATAATATGCTTCCTTCAAAATAGAGTGAGAAATGTTATGAAACTAAAAACTAATGCAGAATGAAAATTAGGCATTTTCAACTATCACAATCAAAAGAAAAAAGGTAAACATGTAAGGAAAAATAAATTGATTAAACAATGTTGGGTAGTCCTATCTACCACCAACAGTGTTTACAGCGTGAAAATTGGAAAAGTGATTACAACATCCCAAAACCACCCTCCCTACCTAATGGTTCCTACCCCTGCAACTTATCCCGCTGCAAAACTTGTCCAATGCATCCTCCCACTACCACATACTCCAGCCCCACTACAAGAAAAACCTACCCGATTCAAGGCAGGGCCACATGTGAGACAACACGTCATATATCAGCTAACATGTGTCCACTGTTCAGCCTTTTATGTTGGTATGACTACAAAGAAATTGGCTGAGCGGATGAATGGGCACAGACGGACTGTTCGCCTGGGGGACACCCAATATCCTGTGGCAGAACATGCCCTCCAGCATAACTCCAGAGACCTGGGCACGTGTTACACCACACGTGCCTTTTGGATACTACCAGTCCCTCAGACTTACGGAGGTGGGAACTTGCCCTCCAACACATCCTCTCCTCCCGCCACCCCCCTGGCCTAAATCTATGCTAACGCCTCCCCTTCCTCCATCCTCAGCTCACCTATTCATTATCCCTTCCTTACCTCTCTCTCTCCCTCTCCCCTCCTGCTCTCTCTCTCTCTCTCTCTCTCTCTCTCTCTCTCTCTCTCTCTCTCTCTCTCCCCCCCTCTCCGCACGTGTGTGTGTGTGTGTGTGTGTCCATCCATCTTTCCCTGTTAATGAAAAACGTTTTAGACAACCCCCCGCCCCTTCTACACCCCTCAGCATCTTTCAGTTCACTCATATTCTCTTCTCTTCACTACTTGATCTTTCCTCTTTGGTTATATATATCCTCTCTGGCTTGGCTCAGTACGTACATGCAATATCTCTAACGTCCACACTACTGAAACACCACCTTCATGACCTAGGTCGTGAATTACCTTTCCCTTCCATTTCCATCCTTTCTTCTTCCCTTCTCTCCCACCTGATGAAGGAACTGTGTTCCAAAAGCTTGTCCTTTTTGTCCCCTTTTTTTTCTGTTTCTTCATTTGTGTTACTAGCGGCGGTACAGCACAAAGGTAAGTACTGGCCAGCCATTTGAACAATAAATAACATGTAGATAATGTCATAGGAAAGGCAAACCAGAGAACGTGTTTTATTGGCAGAACACTTAAAAGATGCAACAGAAATACTAAAGAGGTTGCATATATCACACTCGTCTGCCCTTACTTGGTGTACTGCTGCCCAGTGTGGGATCCTTATCAAGTGGGATTGACGGAAGCCATCAAAAGAGTCTAAAGAAGGGCTGTCCATTTTATGTTGTCATGATACAGGAGAGACAGCATCACAGAAATGATACAGGATCTGGGATGGGAGTCATTACAACAACGGTGTTTATATCTGTGGCATGGTCTACTTATAAAACTCCAATTGCCAACATTCTCTCCGAATGCGAGAATATATTGTTGACTGCCACCTACAAAGGTAGAAATGATCATCAGAATAAAATAAAAGAAATCAGAGCTCAATTGGAGAGATTCAGATGTTCTTTCTTTCCTCATGCTATTTGAGAATGGTAGACAAATATTATAAAGGTGGTTCTATGAACCTTCTGCCACACACTTAAATGTGATTTGCAGAGTATCCCGTGTAGATGTAGATGCAAAACCTGTTAGGACATATGAAAGGTGATCTCTGTGTTCTGTCTTGGAAGCAGAAGAGATTAAAGTACCATCTAGATGTCCCTAGCAAAAATAAACAGGGAACAGGATGGAGCAAATGAAACATTGCCATGTCTGTGCCAAATTTTAAGTTCAAACCACATGAACCAGTTTTCATACAGTCTGAATGGATTAATAATAGCTTATGTATATACTCTTCTGCACTAGGTATTTGGTGATAAGCTTAATGACTGGCAATTAAGTTAAAAAAATGTGCACCATGAATCTTCTGTGGGAAATCTTGAATATATGGAATTGGGTAATTGTCAATAATTGTCCTTGCATTGAGTTTGTAGTTCTCTCCATGCAGTCTGCAGGATGTCCTTTTCATGAGTGAGATGAATTTTTAATGACCAGTTACTAGAGGAAGCAAGAACAACATCTGTGTCAAGCAGTTCCTCAATCACAGCTTTTGCTAGACATGACTTGTACGTTTTTAGCTGATAGGCTTTTATGTCATACTGGGAGATCATCCATCATATTTAAATGGTGGCAAGAGCCAATGGTGATCGTGACAATGCATGGGAAGTATGAACAGTAGAACATAGTCGGTGCAGGAGTCATGGGTGTGGGGAAGCACTAATTGTTGAGAATAAACTGTGTTGTCAGAGACACCTATGTGAATGGGTTCAATGGAATGTCTGCTGTTTGTAAAGACAGAATTGTCACATCAAATTGTTTGTAATCTGGATTTTAAATTGATATCCATGTTTCCTATGGGCATTTTTATTTCATCACTTACCCCAGCTTTGTTTGGACACATTATGTCCCCAAATAAACACCTTTGCATTTCAATATTTGAAACATGACTGCATCTTAGTAATGGTTATATGATGTGCTGACTCATCTTTCAATCTAAACCACATTCCCTAGATCATGGAGGTGTTCAATTCCTGTGATATGTAAGTAACAGTTTTATTCTGATTTGTATTTCACAATGTTTTAGACAATAGGCTTGGTATGACGCATATTTCAGGTATAACGATTATGAATTTGTAATTTATGATGTCACATTGTGTTTAGGTCACATGTATTTTTGAAGAAGACGGGTTTATATCCGTCCAAACTGTGGTCAAGTTTATTAAACAACTATTATTGCAACTGTTTGCCTGATTATCAATTTGCTATCTTTGCATTTGCTTGCAATCTGCTTTCATCTTGCTGACTTTCGAGTTGGGGCTGCTTCATTTGCATTGTTGGTGTTGGCTCCTTGAACCTGTCATTTCTATAGATTTCCTCTGTTTCATCAGAATCATTGTTTACTTCTATCTTATAGCTAGATGGTTCACTTCTGGCCTTTAGAGATGTCACTTTTGTCAACATATACTTATTTATTGATTTATTTGCTACTTTTGCCCTTCCTGCTGGGAGATGTTAATGACTGAAGTATAGATTTTGTATCAGCTGTTGTATTGTTTTGGGAGTGATACTGTACAATGATTTCTACTTTTGGTGTTGTCAGTTCCTGATGTTGTCAATTATGTTTTTAACCAGCAGTGTCTTCCCCCATCTGTTACATTGTAGCCCATGTCAAGAGTGGAATGTGTGTCCAATGTTGCTCACATGCAAAATTTATACATTTTTGAAATGTATAAATTTCTTCATTAGTGACAGTATGTTATGTCCTTGCTTACCCATGAGCAGGCTGGTAAATAGTATCAACTTGGGATATTCAGCTAAAAAAAATTTGTGACACTTTACCTAAAAACTATTTTTTTTTTTAAAGTTTATGTTGTGTCTTGTGCAAATTGATTTATCTTACATCATTACATCCATCAAAAATCACTACATAATCTTTATAGGATAAAGTTGGTGCATCACTGGAATGTGTGCGTTTATATATTTCAATAAAGACATGCACCTGACTTTATGAAGGCACTTGCACTGTGGACTGTTCTTTGAGAAGAGAAGCAAATCTGTAACCATGTTCATCTGCCATCACTATTCCCCCCCTCTCCCCCCCCATGGGACTGATGGCCATAGTAATCTAGTCCCCCTTAAACCCCCCAAACCAAACAACCAATGAACCCCCCCCTGCCTGCCCCCAACCACCTGCCCCCCACCGCCCCCCCCACACACTGTCAGTAATCTCTGCAGATAAAAATACATACACATACTTAACAAAGAGTGTCATTTTAAAACAACTGTTACGAATTAAGAAATAATTAATGTTTTATTAGAAAGCTAACATGCTGTATTACAGCATGTCAAAAAATCAGATCTTTATATAATATGCTTCCTTCAAAATAGAGTGAGAAATGTTATGAAACTAAAAACTAATGCAGAATGAAAATTAGGCATTTTCAACTATCACAATCAAAAGAAAAAAGGTAAAAAAAGGTAAACATGTAAGGAAAAATAAATTGATTAAACAATGTTGGGTAGTCCTATCTACCACCAACAGTGTTTACAGCGTGAAAATTGGAAAAGTGATTTCAACCTTTTTCCCAGCCTGGTCCAACTGGAAGTGGCCATCTCTGTGTGAATCAATGTAAATAAATACCGGTATTGCTTCAAATCAAGAGTGGGTATTTTACCCTCTGTCAAGTTTTTGAGTGAGTACAGCTCCTTATTATCATCATCATCATAATGAATGATATAAGTTACATCCATTTGTATTATTTCAGTTAGTGGTAAAATACACTTTATCACTCATTCTGTATCATTGTTTGTGATGTCATTTTTGCAATGTGAGGGAACTGTGTTACCTGTTTTCACATCTACACAACTACTTATATTGACCACACGTTTGGTGAGAGTGCCACTGCAGTTTACTCTCATATTTGCATATAAGGTTATTTAATCAACTAATAGTTTTGTGATTCATAATCATAGCAAACTGGTGTCTTTTTCCATCAAACTTAATATATAAAAACAGACAAAAATAGGTGTTGTTGTTGTGGTCTTCAGTCTGCAGACTGGTTTGATGCAGCTCTCCACACTACCCGGTCCTGTGCAAGTCTCTTCATATGAGAATATTGTTGGCAACCTACATCCTTTTGAATCTGCTTGCGGTATTCATCCCTTGGTCTCCCTCTATAATTTTTACCCCTCACACTTCCTTCTAATGAGTTGACACTTCCTTGATGTCTCAGAATGTGTCCTACCAATCTATCCCTTCTCTTAGTCAGGATATGCCAGAAGCTCCTTTTCTCCCCAATTCGGTTAAGCAGCTCCTCATTAGTTACGTGATCTACCCACCATCATTCGTCTGTAGCACCACATTTCAAAAGCTTCTATCATTTTTTTTTTTTTTTTTTTTTTTTTTATCAGAACTCCTTATCGTCCACATTTCACTCCCATACAATGCTACGCTCCAAACAAATACTTTCAGAAAGGATTTCCTAATATTTAAATTAATATTGGATGTTAAAAAGTTTTGCTTCTTTAGAAACACGTTTAACCCATAGCCATTCTGCATCTTATATCTTCTTTACTTTGGCCATCAGAAGTTATCTTGCTACCAAAATAACAAAATTCATCTTCTACTTTTATTGTCTCATTCCTTTAGCATCACCTGATTTTCTGACATTACATTCCATTACCTTTGTTTTAATCTTGTTAATGTTCATCTTATATCTTCCTTTCAAGACACTGTCCATTCCATTCAATTGCTCTTCTAGATCCTTTGCAGTCTCTGACAAAATTACTATGTCATCGGCAAACCACAAACTTTTTATTTCTTCTCCCTGAACTTAAATTCCCTCTTCAAATTTATCTTTCCATTCCTTCACTGCTTGCTCGATGTACAGATTGAACAACATTGGGGAAAGGCTACAACCCTGTCTTACTTCCTTCCCAACCTCTGCATCCCTTTCTTGCCCTTCGACTTTAATAACCGCTGTCTGGTTTTTGTATAGGTTGAATATAACTCTTTGCTCCCTATATTTTCCCCTGATATCTTCAGAGTTCGGAAGAGTGTATTCCAGTCAACATTGTCAAAACCTTTCTCCAAATCTACAAACGCCAAAAATGTAGGTTTGCCATTCCTTAGTCTATCTTCTAAGATAAGTCGTAATGTAAGTGTTGCCTCCCGTGTTCCTACATTTTTCCTAAATCCAAACTGATCTTCCCCAGGGTCAGATTCCACAAGTTTTTCCTTTTGTCTGTAAATAATTCATGTTAGGTTTTTTTCAACCATGACTTATTAAACTGTTTTCTTTGGAATTGGAATTTGATATTTTTCTTGAAGTCAGAGGGTATTTCCCCTGTCTCATACCAGGTGGAACGAATTTTTCAGCACTGGCTCTCCTAACAATATCAGCAGTGCAGACAAAATATCATCTACTCCAGGGGTCTTGTACCGACTCAAGACCTTCAACACTCTGTCAAATTCTTCCCACAGTATCACATCTCCTATCTCATCTTCCTCCACTTCATCTTTTTTTCTAGAATATTGCCTTCAAGTTTATTTCCTTTTTATAGGCCCTCTATATATTCCTTCCACAGTGCAGCTTTCCCCTCTTTGCTTAGTACTGGTTTTCTGTCTGAGTTCTTGATATTCATACAGCTGTTTTTCTTGTCTCCAAATATCTCTTTTCTTTTCCTGCAGGCGGTATCTATCTTTTCCCCAGTATAGGTATATATTTTAATGTATGGAAGTTTGGGTCTGGCTGGGGAGCTTACGCGGGTGGCCGCATGGTTAAGATGACTGCTCGCAAAAATTGGGAAACCAGCATTTGAGCCCCAGTCCGGCACATATTTTCATATGTTACATATCAATTGTCCATCTTTAGAAAAGCATCAGATGTCGGAAAATTTCACAATTTGTGAAAAGTATATATGTAAATACTGTATTTGTCTCTTAGTCTCCCTCTATAACTTTTCCCTTACATACTTACTTATAATGCTAAACTGACAATTATTTGCTGTCTCAGTATGTGTTTCACCAATCTATCTCTTCTCTTAGTCAAGTTATGCCAGAAATTTCTTTTCTCTGAAGTTCTGTTCAGTATCTTCTCATTAGTTACATGATATATCCATCCAATCTTCAGCATTTCTCTGTAGTACCACATTCATGATTTACTCCCAAATAATGTTACACTCCAGACATACTTTCAGAAAAGACTTCCTAACATTTAAAGTAATATTGGATATCAACAAATTTCACTTCTTCAAAAATTCTTTTCATCCCACAGGTATTTTGCACTTTTATATCTTCTGTACTTCAGCCATCAGAAGTTATTTTACTATCCAAATAACAAAACTCATCTACTTTTACTGCCTCATTATTTTATTTTATTCCTTCCAAATGACCTGGTTTTCTCACTCTACATTCATTACCCATGTTTCAACCATGGTAATTTTCATCTTATACCTTCCTTTCAAGACATTTCATTTCGATCAATGTCTCAAGACATTTCATTTCGATCAATGTCTCAAGATATTTCATTTCGATCAATGTCTCAAGGCATTTCATTTCGATCAATGTCTCTTCTAGTTCCTTTGCTGTCTCTGACAGAATTACAACGCCATTGGCAAACTGCAAAGTTTTATTTCATCACTTTCTCCAAATCTACACAAGCTAAAAACATAGGTTTGACTTTCCGTAACCTATCCTGTGAGATAAGTCCTAAAGTGGGTATTGACTCACATGTTCGTACATTTTTGCTGAATCCAAATATAACTTACCTGTGGTCAGATTCTACCTTTTTTTTTATTTTGCATTTGTCTGTAAATTATTGTTAATAATTTGCAATCATGACTCATTAAATTGATAGTTCTATAATTTTCACACTTGCCTCACTTGCTTCTTTGGAATATGAATTATTAAATTCTTCTTGAAATCTGAGGGTATTTCCCCTGTCTCACACATTGTGCACACTAGGTGAAATGGTTTCTTCATGACTGCCTCTCCCAACATTGTCAGCAGTACAGAGGAATTATTATTACTCCTGGGGCCTTGTTTTGAATCAGATCTGTCAGTGCTTTGACATATTCTTCTCATAGTATTGTATCTACTATCTTCATTTATTTATTCTTCCATTTTTACAATTCTGCTTTCAGGTTCATTGCCTTTGTATAGGTCCACTGTATATTCCTTCAAGCTTTCAGCTGTCTCTTCTTTGCTTAGTAGTGGTTTTCCAGCTGATCTCTTGATACTGATGCAGCTAGTAATATTATCTCAAAACATCTCTTATTTTGCAGTAGGTGGTATCTATCTCACACCTAATTATGCATATGTCCTCTTAGGCATTCCTGCTTAGCCAATCTGCACTTCCTGTTAATCACATTTTTTAGCCATCTGTATTTCCTTTTGCCTGCTTCACTTTCTGCATTTTGGTATTTTCTTCTTTCATCAATTAAGTTCAACATATCCTGTGTTATCCAGGGATGTCTATTAGGCCTTGTCCTTCTATCCATATGATCATCTATGGCTTTCACTCTCCCAAAACTATCCATTCTCTTCTAATGTATTACTTTTTCGTTTTTTGTTGAAATGAGATAGAATGGCTGGCCAGTACTTACCATCATGCTGTACCACCGATAGTAACACAAAATGAAAAAACAGAAAAAAAAGGGGACAAAGGGACAAGCTTTCTTAACAGAGTTCCTTCGTCAGGTGGGAGAGAAGGGAAGAATAAAGAATGGGAACAGAAGGGAAAGGTGGTTCACGACCTAGGTCATGAAGGTGGTGTTTCGGGAGTGTGGACATATCCTTTCCTCCCGCCACCCCCCCTGGCATAAATCTACGCTAACCCCTCCCCTTCCTCCATCCTCAGCTCACCTATTCATTATCCGTTCCTTATCTCTCTCTCTCTCTCTCTCTCTCTCTCTCTCTCTCTCTCTCTCTCTACCGCCCTCTCGCTCTCTCTGTCATTCTCTCTATCTCTCTCCATGTGTGTGTGTGTGTGTGTGTGTGTGTGTGTGTGTGTGTGTGTGTGCGTGTCCATCCATATTTCGCTGTTTATGAAAAACGTTTTAGACACCCCCCCCGCCCCTCCTACACCCCTCAGCATCATTAATTTCACTCTCTTCTCTTCTCTTTACTACTTGATCTTTCCTCTTTAGTTATATTTATCCTCTCTGGCTTGTCTCAGTACATACATGCAGTATCTCTGACGTCCACACTCCCGAAACACCACCTTCATGACCTAGGTCGTGAACCACCTTTCCCTTCTGTACCCATCCTTTATTCTTCCCTTCTCTCCCAACTGACGAAGGACCTCTGTTCCGAAATCTTGTCCCTTTGTCCTCTTTTTTTCTGTTTTTTCATTTTGTGTTACTATCGGTGGTACAGCACAATGGTAAGTACTGGCCAGCCATTCTATCTCATTTCAACAATATTTATTTTCTCTGAGGAGAATTTTCATCATTAATCGAATATTTTCTCCTTTTTTGGCTAATCCTCACTTAATGCTCTCTCTGAAACTCTAACTTTTCTACTTTTTTGCAATTTCAATTTTAGTCTATGGTTCATAACCTGTAAGTTATGGTCAGAGTCTGTTGTTCCCCCTGGATATGACTTACAGTTTAAAACTTGGTTCCAAAATCTATGCTTTGCCATTATGAAATCAGTCTTCTACCTTGCAATGTCCCCTGGTCTCTTCCACATACACAACCATCTTTCATTATGTTTCAACAAAGTGTTTGTGATGATTTAATTGTGCTCTGCATGTGAAATACCAGAAGACAAACACGCCCTAGGCCTGGAGGTTCTGGATCCTACCGTTCTCTATCAGCTCCACAGCTGCTGGTGGGGCCTGAGTGTGATGAGAACAGCTTCACTCTGTGCAGTAGATGTTGCATTAAAGTGTCCTCACATTATCAACACTTACTGACAATAATGCTGTCATATATTCAATACATTTCAGTGGTCCTCACACATCAATAATAATGTCATTATTTTCAGTGGGCAATTACATTTATTGAAGGCCATGAGATAATCATGTAGCCTTTGCTAGAAAGGTAAAAGAGAGAGAGAGAGAGAGAGAGAGAGAGAGAGAGAGAGAGAGGAGAGAGAGAGAGAGAGAGAGAGAGAGAGAGAGAGAGAGAGAGAAAAGGATCAACCATGAACTATGAAAAGGAGAAATAGGTTTGTGAGAGGTTAAACAAAGGTAATGATTTTTCGCATGTGAACCTTCTGATGGATGAATCATTGACCTGAAAGATTTCTTAAATGTTTTTGAGTGGGCTCAAATTGCTTACGATATTAGGAGACAAAATTGAAAAACAAGACATAGTTATGATACCTGCAATTCCAACTGTTGAAGGAGCAAGTGTAACTTTACTATTTTTGGCCACAGGAAGCTCATTTGAATGTTTAAAGTTCAGTGGAGTTGTGTCTGCTAACACGATTAGTAAAATTCTTATCAAAGTCTATGAAGTAATTACATAATTTAGTTTCTTTTTAATGTTCTCTATTTTTCCTTGGCAGGTAATAAATTTCAAGTAATTGCTCATGATCATTAAGCTTGTACTGCTATCCATGTAAGCAACTTCTCTCTAGATTCAGATAAATGGATTTCTCCTACAACATTCAATAAACTGTACAATTAATTTATTTATTCATGTTACCTGCCTGATGCAGATTCATTCAAAGCATATCAAGATAGAAATGGCAAATGTAAACAGTCGTAAACGGTAGTTATTGAATGATGCTAGGCTCCCTGAGGTTGTTTAATGAAACACTGTAAACAACAAATATTGTCAAATCAGAAAATATTTTTGGGGATCATTAATACTGTTGGGTCAATATTTACAGTATTGACAATATGTCAATGCCCACACGCAGACGGTCAATATGTTGAAGCACTGTCAATATATTAACAACAGTATTGAATGTGTGAGGGCCCCTTCACTGTAAATTAAATTTCTAGTGCATGTATTAACCTTGGTTGAATTTGTCTTAGCTAACGACAACAAATTTGAATCGAAATTCATGATCAGACACTGCAAGACAAAAAGTTGGTGAGAGAAAAAAACGCAAAACATTGTTGCAGTGCCTCTCAAAATTGACCCATTGGCTCGTATTCTTTACAAATAGTTAGTGTATTTTATCACTGATGCAAGCAGAATATTTAATCAGTATGAATTGTCAAACAAAGAGAAAAATCCAGTTGCTGACTATAAAGGAAATTCCAGAAACAAGAGAATTTGCAGCAAGCGAGACACCATTATTGGACACACTGGAGTGTCATTTAAAGGGACGATCAGATGCATAAGAGAAAGTTTGCAAATGTTTCACTTTCCTTTATCAGTTAAAAAGAATCAATTCCGAACAGTTGAGATTCAGATGCAAAGAATTTGCACATTTCTATCACGAAGACATTGCTACTGATAAGCTCACATCTAAATGTTTTCATACAAAACAATATTTGAAAAAAATAAATTGAAATGAATCCCCAGAACTAATTATTTCACCTTAACATTGTTTAAATAAAGTAAAATAAAATATAACTTACCTTTCCGATTGGAGAAGTTGCTACCCAGATATTTCTTTGTCTAGTGGTAACTAGCTGCAGTGGAGAGTGCTCATTTTCTGTGTTAAAGAGAATAAAAAGTATTTACAAATGATAATGTTAGAGGAATGATGTATTACTTTGTCAGTCATGTACATAGAAAGTGACTTCCTTCAACAGTTGGACTTTGAGGACATAAAAGAGATTTTGCACTTCGGAAATACCAAAAGAAACCTTTAACACCAACAAAAGTCCAATTTGCAAAACAGTGATCACTAATATTTGATTTATGTAATGCTAACCATAATAGCCAATAGCCATAATGGAGTGGCCGACTGGACCATGTCATCTTGTTTCAGAGCACACGGTTGCTTACCGTTGGAGGTTTGAGTCCTCCCTTGTGCATGGGTGTGTGTGTTGTTCTTATCGTAAGTCAGTTTAAGTAGTTTGTAAGCCTAGAGACTGATAACCGCAACAGTTAAGTCCCTCAGATTTACAAACATTTGAATAATCAATAAATTCAATAAACAAATGTACATCATTCTGATGTTTTCATTTAGCTTTTTAAGGGCCCCAAACTCTGTGTATCTAGGGGCCCCTGCATGGCTCAAGATGCCCCTGGCGCATGGCAGCAAACACAGCTTGCTTCGCTGTGAGGTGGAGAAAAAGGGGCAGGGGTGAGCTGGGCAGGGACACCAGACCCAGTGGAGCTGGGACTAGAAGGGGAAAGGGAAAATATTGGTGACGTCACTGCAACTCCTGGTATAGGAGCCCGGGGTACAGAGTGCAGGACAGCAGCCTGTGGCCTTCGGCATCGCTGTGGTGTGGGACGTACATCAACCAGATCTGTGCTAGTGGACCCCTTAGCTAAGCTGTGTGGAGAGATGAGGGAAAACATTTGGTCACTTCAGTGTGACTTTGAACTGGGATCTGGAGGGAACCATGTCACACCCAAACTGTTCAATATAATACTGAAAAAATATGTTCCAAAATATCTGGTGGGTCCTTTAGAATGAGCTGCCCGTGGGACTCAGAGATTTTGCTATGCACTCACTACTCTGTAGCACCAGGCAGGTGCGCGACTTGCCGAGCAGTTGAGCGTTTCGGACAGCTCGGGTGAACCTGCACTTTGTCAGGGTCTGGCAGGCTCCAGACGTCTTGCCCATCTGATAGAGTGGCCAGCACGAGACTTTGAAAATGTGGCCTCTACGCACAGAGGCCTATAGTGTCTATCCCATAAAAACCACGACACTGTTCACCTGCAGAAACTGGGCAGAGGAACATCAAGATTGGAGTCATAATAAATGCGCTGAGGTCTGTTCACAGATGAGTCTAGATATTGTGTTCAGCTTTTAATGTAACATCATAAGCCACGGTCTACTGAAGTACAGGATACCTCTTTTTCCCTATAGTGAAGCTCAGGATACCAGCTTTTCTTCCTTCTTACCTTATTTCAACCACATTGTTTCTACCTCTAAGAATCCCTTTCCTTTTATTCCCTTTATTAAATTCCAATAAAATTCGTAGTATTTATGGCCTGGCCAGATTTCAGTAGATCTAGTTAATGAAGCAATTATTCACGATTGATTGTCAAGCATTATTTACAAATTTTAAGTAACAATATAATATGTTCTAGAAGTTCGATTATTTAATAGAATACTATTGTTCAATTATTTAATACAATCCCATTGTTAAATAATGCTGTAATTTATTAATTTCTTGTAACATAAAACTATTTTGTCTTACGGTTTCTATCCAATTATAATTACATTTTATCAGACTATTGTTTTTTGAAGGATTTAATTGTATACCAATAATTACAAGTCATTGTTGTGCCAATGTTAATTGTCATTAACTCTATATAAGTGAGACAAACAGAGCACCTCAAGGATGGAGTGGTTGTTGACTAGTTCTGGTGCTGTTGTACAATATGAATCTGTGATAGAAATAAAAATTCTTCAAAGTGAACTCGTGTCTAAGTTTCCAATTAAATTAATATTTATGATGGTAGCTCAGATTAAATGGGGATCGTCATAAGCTTGACAATCATCTGGAGAGAATGTGGAAGTCAGAACAACGAATGTTGTGGGCAGGATTCCGTATTGGCAGACATAAGGGCCTCAATGTCATTCAGAATTGCGCTTTGACTGCTGATAGGTATAAAGATGAGGTTCTTCAACCTTTTGTTATGCTCTACGCTGGTACCATAGGAGATGGATAACACTCGTACCCACAGAACTGCACTGGTGGACAACATTCTTGAAGATGAGGGAATTGAACAAATGGAGTGCACACCTTTATCACCAGACTTAAACCAAATTTAGCTTGTCTGGGATGCACTTCACAGATGCATTGCAGTTGCAGAGCTGGATATTACACTCATGGAAGAATGGCTGAACATCCAATAAGAGCTGATTGATAATCTTCTACTGTCCATGCCACACAGGTGTGCAACTGTACTGGCTTGAGGTGACCTCAGACCATATTTTAGAGCAATGAGGATGACTTTTTCACTAATATGGTAGCTAGATGATGCCTTGATCTAAGTAACTGCCATACAACTGTTGGCAATATCTAAATAAAATGCATTACCATATGTATATTAAGTGTGAGATCTCTCCTTTACTTTTCCCAAGGACATGCAGCTCTACTTTATGAATATATGATGATGGCATCTTGTCGGGTAAAATATTCGGGAGGTAAAACAGTCCCCCATTTGGACCACCTACTCAGGGGGATGTAGTCATCAGGAAAGGCAATACTGGCATTCTACGGATCAAGTGTGGAATGTTAGATTCCATATTAGGGTATGGAAGTTAGAAAAAACTTAAAAAAGAGAAATGGATAGGTTGAAGTTACATATAGTGGGGATTAGTGAAGTGCGGCGGAAAGAGTAATAGGACTTCTTGTCAAGTGAGTACAGGATTATAAATACAAAATCAGTTGGGAGTATTACAGGAGTACATCTGATAATGAATAAGAAAGTAGGAATGCAGGTAAGCTACTGTGAGCATTGCAGTGATTGCATTATCTTAGTCAAAATAGATACGAAGCCAACTATGACCACGGTAGTACAGGTTTTATATGCTAACTAGCTCTGCCTATGATGAGGAGATTGAAGAAATTCATGAGGAGTTAAAGGAAATTGTTCAGACAGTTAAGTGAGAGGGAGACTGGAATTCGGTAATAGGAAAAGAAAGGAAAGGAAAAATAGTAGGTGATTATGGACTGGGCAAAAGTAATGAAAGAGGAAGCCACCTGCTAGAATTTTGCATGGAATATAATTTAATCATATCGGACATCTGGTTTAAGAATAACAAAAGTAGGTTGTACATATGGAAGAGACCAGGATACACTGGAAGGTACCAGATAGATTTTGTAATGGTAAGACATAGATTTCATAACTGGGTTTTAAACTGTAAGGGGTACTCCAGGGCAGTTATATCTTATTGGTCATCAACTGTAGGCTGAAACTGAAAAAACTGCAGTAAGGCAGGAAAATAATGAGATGGGACCTGGGTAAATTGAAGGAACCTGAAGTTCTAGAGAATTTTAGAGGGAGCTTTAGGCAACAATTGACAGAAATGGGGGGAAATAAAACAGTAGAAGAGGAATGGGTAACTTTGAGATATGAAATGGTGAAGGCAGCAGAGGACAAAATAGGCAGAAAGGCAAGACCTACAAAAAATCCTTGGACATCACAGGAATTACTAAATTTAATTGATGAAAGGAGAAAATATAAATATGCAGTAAATGAATCAGGTAAAACTGAGCACAGACGACTAAGAAATGTGAGTGATAGGAAATGCAAAATCGCTAAGCAGGAGCAGCTATAGGGCAAATGGAAATCTATAGAAGAATGCATAACTAGGGGAAAAATAGATACCACCTACAGAAATATAAAAGAGACATCTGGAGACAAGAAAAGTAGCTGTATGAATATAAAGAACTCAGATGGCGAACCAGTTCTCAACAAAGAAAGGAAAGCTGAAAGGTGAAAAGAGTATATAGAAGTGCCCTACAAAGGAAATGAACTTAGAGACAATATTGTAGGGATGAAAGAGGCAGTAGATGAAGTTGAAATAGGAGATACTATACTGAGAGACAAAGCCAATATATCTACCTTAGAAAATAGATTAAAGAAAACAAACCTACATTTCTAGGTTTGTTGATTTGGAGAAAACTTTTGACAGTGTTGACTGGAATAAACTCTTTCAGATTCTGAAATCAATAGGAGTAAAATATAGGAAATGGAAGGTTATTTACAACTTGTACAAAAAACAGACTGCAGTTATCAGAGTCGAGGCCACGAAAAGGATGCGGAGGTTGGAAAGGGAGTATTACAGGGTTGTAGCCTGTCTCCAATGTTACTCAATTTGTACATTGAGCAAGCTATATAAGAAAGCAAGGAGAAATTTGGAGACTGAATTAAAGTTCAGGGAGAAGAAATAAAAACTTTACGGTTTGCCAATCACATAGTAATTCTGTCAGAGACAGCAAAGGAGATGGAGGAGCAGTTCAACGGAATGGACTATGTGTTGAAAGGTGCAGTTAAGATGAACATTAACAGGAGCAAAACAAGGGTAATGGAGTGCAGTCTAAGCAAACCAGGCAATGCTGATGGAAATAGGTTTGGTGGTAGATGAGTTTTGTTACTTGGGCAGTAAAATAACTTATGATGGTCACAGTACATGCAATTTAAAATACAGAATGCAAGTGGGAAGAAAAGTGTTTTTGAAAAAGATGCATTTGTTAACTTTCAATATTAAGTGTTAGGAAGTCCTTTCTGTAGGAATTTATGTAGAGTGTTGCCTTGCATGGCAGTGAAATATGTACGACAAACAGTGTGGATAGGAAGAAAATAGAGGCTTTTGAAATATGGTGCTACAGAAGAATGCTGAAGATTAGGTAGGTGGATCGCGTAACTAATGAGGAGGCACTGAATAGAATTAGGGAGAAAAGAAATTTCTGGCATACCTTGACAGAAGAAAGGGATCGATTGATAGACACGCATTCTTAGACATCAAGGAATAGTGTATCTAGCATTGGAGGGAAATGTTTGGGGTAAAAATCGCAGAGGGAGACTAAGAGATACAGTAAGCAGATTCAAATGGATGTAGGTAGCCATTCTTGTGAGAAGATTTAGAAACTTGCTCAGGGTAGAGTAGGATGGAGTGCTGCATCAAACCTGTCTCTGAACTGAAGACCACAACTAATAGTTTTTATCAGTGCAGTTGCAGTTTCTCCAGGTGTGGCAACGTGAGATTGAAAACATATCACATTTTCTACCTGTTAGTGACATCACTTAGCTAACACAGAAAAAAATTGAATAACTAACAAAGTGATAATATGCTATGTGCTGGGGCATGAAAAATCAGAAAATTGAACATGGCAGGGAAGCTAGAAAACCTGAAAAAGTAAATGCTAAGATTCAGTCTAGATTAGGGAGGGTCCACTCCCATGAGCCACAGACATTGCCGAGGTGGGGTGGCTTGCGTGCCTCAACGATACAGATAGCCGTACCGTAGATGCAACCACAGCAGAGGGGTATCTGTGGAGAGGCCAGAAAAACGTGTGGTTCCTGAAGAGGGGCAGCAGCCTTTTCAGTAGTTACAGGGGCAACAGTCTGGATGATTGACTGAGCTGGCCTTGTAACATCAGCTAATGTGCTTTGCCACACAGCTACTGCGAACGGCTGAAAGCAAGGGGAAACTACAGCCGTTACTTTTCCCGAGGACATGCAGCTCTACTGTATGGAAATATGATGATGGCATCCTCTCGGGTAAAATATTCCGGAGGTAAAATATTCCCCGATTCGGATCTCCGGGCGGGGACTACTCAGGAGGATGTGATCATCAGGAAAGACAATACTGGCATTCTACGGGTCGGAGCGTCGAATGTTAGATCCCTTAATCGAGTAGGAAAATTAGAAAATTTAAAAAGGGAAATGGATAGGTTGAAGTTAGATATAGTGGGGATTAGTGAAGTTCGGTAGCAGGATGAACAGGATTTCTGGTCAGGTGAGTACAGGATTATAAATACAAACTCAATTGGGGGTATCACAGGAGTAGGATTGATAATGAATAAGAAAATAGGAATGCGGGTAAACTACTATGACCAGCACAGCGATCGCATTATCATTGTCAAGATAGATACGAAGCCAACACCGACAACAGTAGTACAGGTTTATATGCCAACTAGCTCTGGCGATGATGAGGAGATCGAAGAAATATATGAGGAGCTAAAGGAAATTATTCAGACAATTAAGGGAGAGGAAAACTTAATTGTTATGGGAGACTGGAATTCGGTAGTAGGGCAAGGAAGGTAAGGGAGGATAGTAGGTGAATATGGTCTGGGCAAAAGGAATGAAAGAGAAAGCCGCCTGGTAGAATTTTGCACAGAACATAATTTAGTTATAACAAACACCTGGTTCAAGAATCACAAAAGAAGGTTGTATGCATGGAAGAGACCAGGAGACATCGGGAGATACCAGATAGATTTTATAATGGTAAGACATAGATTTCGGAACCAGGTTCTACATACCCAGGGGCAGATATAGACTCTGACCATAACTTGTTGGTTATGAATGGTAGGCTGAAACTAAAGAAACTACAAAAAGGTAGGAAAATAAGGAGATGGGACCTGGATAAATTGAAGGAACCTGTGGTTCTTAAGAATTTCAGAGGTTAGCTTTAGGCAACAATTGACACAAACAGGGGAAAATAAAACAGTAGAGGAGGAATGGGTAAAACTGAGAGATGAAATAGTGAAGGTAGCAGAGGACAAAATAGGTAGGAAGGAAAGACCTGCAAAAAATCTTTGGATATCGCAGGAGATACTAAATTTAATCGATGAAAGGATAAATTATAAAAATGCAGTAAATGAAACAGGCAAAATGGAGTACAGACGACTAAGAAATGAGATTGACAGGAAGTGCAAAATGGCTAAGCAGGAATGGTTAGAAAGCAAATGCAAGGATGTAGAAGAATGTATAAATAGGGGAAAAATAGATACAGCCTACAGGAAAATAAAAGAAACATTTGAAGATAAGAAAAACAGCTCTATGAATATCAAGGACACTGATGGAAAGCCAGTTCTCAGCAAAGAAGGGAAAGCTGAAAGGTGGAAAGAGTATATAGAGGGGCTCTACAAAGGAAATGAACTTCGAGACAATATTGTAGGAAGGGAAGAGGATGTAGATGAAGACGATATAGGAGATACTGTACTGAGAGAAGAATTTGACAGAGCCCTGAAAGACCTAAGTCGGAACAAGGCCCCTGGAGTAGATGATATTCCCTCAGAGCTACTGAAGTCTCTGGGAGAAGCAGCCATGACAAAATTGTTTCACCTGGTGTGTAAGATGTATGAGACAGGTGAAATACCCTCAGACTTTAAGAAAAATGTTATAATTCCCATCCCTAAGAAAGTAGGTGCAGACAGGTGTGCAAACTACAGAACCATCAGTTTAATAAGTCATGGTTGCAAAATATTAACGCGAATTATATACAGAAGCATGGAAAAGCTGGTAGAAGCTGACCTCGGGGAAGATCAGTTTGGGTTCAGGAGAAATGTAGGAACACGAGAGGCAATACTCACTTTACGGCTTATCCTAGAAGATAGATTAAGAAAAGGCAAACCTACATTTCTAGCTTTTGTAGATTTGGAGAAGGCTTTTGACAATGTTGATTGGAATGAGCTCTTTCAAGTTCTGAAGCAAGCAGGAGTAAAATATAGGGACTGTAAGGTTATTTACAACTTGTACAAAACCCAGACAGCGGTTGTCGAGTTGAAGGGCATGAAAGGGATGCAGTGGTTGGAAAGGGAGTAAGACAGGGTTGTAGTCTTTCTCCATTGTTGTTCAATTTGTACATTGAGCAAGCTATAAAGGAAAGCAAGGACAAATTTGGTGAAGGAATTACAGTTCAGGGGGAAGAATTAAAAACATTGCGTTTTGCCGACGACATAGTAATTCTGTCAGATACAGCAAAGGACCTGGAAGAGCAATTGAACAGAATGGACAGTGTGCTGAAAGGTGCATATAAGATGAACATTAACAAGAGCAAAACTAGGGTAATGGAGTGCAGTGTAAGAAAATCAGGTGATGCTGAAGGAATTAGATTGAGAAACGAAGCAGTAAAGGAGGTAGATGAGTTTTGTTACTTGGGCAGTAAAATAACAAATGATGGTCGCAGTACAGAGGATATAAAATGCAGAATGGCAATGGGTAGAAAAGCGTTCTTGAAAAGGAGAAATTTGTTAACATCGAATATTGATTTAAACCTAGGGAAGTCCTTTCTGAAGGCATTTGTATGGAGTGTTGCCTTGTGTGGGAGTGAGACATGGACGATAAACAGTGCGGACAGGAAGAGGATTGAGGCCTTTTGAAATATGGTGCTACAGAAGAATGCTGAAGATTAGGTGGGTGGATCGCGTAACTAATGAGAAGGTACTGAACAGAATTGGGGCATACCTTGACTAAAAGAAGGGATAGATTGGTAGGACACATTCTTAGACATCAAGGAATTGTGAATTTAGCGTTGGAGTGAAGTGCATGGGGAAAAAATCGCAGGGGAAGACCAAGAGGTGGATACAGTGAGCAGATTCAGACAGATGTAGGTTGTCGCTCTTATCTGGAGATGAAGAGGCTTGCTCAGGATAGGGTATTGTGGAGAGCTGCATCAAACCAGTCTTTGGACTGAAGACCACAACACAACATAGTGAGGGTAATGGAGTTGAATGGAAAGAACATAAATTTATGGTCAGAACAATATAAGGTAACATCAACAGCAAATGGTAGAATTTGAGTAGGATTCCTTATGAATAGGAAAGAAAGTCAAAGAGTGAACGACTGTAAACATTTTAGTGAGAGCATTGTTCTCATTATACTGGACCCTAAACCAACGAAGACAACAATAGTTTATGTATACATGCCGATATCACAAGCAGACTATGGAGAGGTACAGCAGACAAAGGATATAGGAAAGGTAATTCAGTACCGTATGTAGATGGAGACGAAAATCTAACAATCATGGGGACTGGAAAATGGTTGTAAGGAAAATATTGGCTAGGACTCAGGCGTGGGCAACCTTATGTGAGCCGTGGCCTGGTTCTATACTTCTGTAAGCTCATTGGCCGCCTTGTTTAAAGGTGTAAAGCATCGACATAAGTCATCCATTTGTGCCTCAAAACACGCATTTATTCAATCTATGTTCATCCCATTTTATTTGTTTACATTTATATATATATATATATATATATATATAATTTTTTTTTTTTTTTTTTTTTTTTTTTTTTTTTTTTTTTTTTTTTTTTTTTTTTACTTGCACGTTTTACAACAGCTCTCTCCCGCGAATTTCTTCTGCGGGCCCGGTTAAAAAAAAATCGCGGAGCGCGGGTTGCCCACAAACGGCCTAGGTAGTAGGAATTAAAGCTCTGTATAGGGAAAGTATGGCCATCCTTTTCCGCGCCGCTTGCCGCCGTCTGCAGGTTGTGATTGGCTGAAATCGAGTCACCTGGTTCTTTCCGCCATCTTGGTCCTATACGTTGCTTGGATGCATGAGAAGTCTTGTGAATTTCGTATGTTTGGGTTTGAATATTACCAAAGTGTTGTACTTTTGGGTGTTCTTAATAAGCGAAGAAGGGAGGTAAGCATTATAGTACTTCCATTCGATACCAGAAATGCAGGAAGATGAACAGTCCGACTGATGAAAGTCGTCAGAGAAAACTAGGAGCCCAGAAGCGACCTTCGGTTCTTCTACTAATTCATAATATAAATTAATAGATTAAAGATTCACTAACGAATGGATCAAGCAGCAGACTTGTGAAGAAAATTCCTGCATAATGTCGTGAGGTTAAATTATTCACGCGTCCTTGGTTTTATCTGCAGGTAGTTTCTGAAAACATACAAATTTTGAACATATTAGTGAGTAAACTATATTCTCGTTTAGATATGAAATTAATATATAGTTCCTGAAGGAAGCTTTTCTCATTCTGTTTCATGTGTTACGTGTATCGTTACAGAAAACAAAGAACTGAAACAAGACAAATATTAAGACATTCAAATGTAATTGGCGTTGTAGAGGCACCTTTAATTTCTCTTTTTGGTAAAAGCCATGCAGTGGCTATCCCCTTTCATTTTTCGTAATTCATGTAAGATATAAATACATAATACACAAGAAAATAATCATCAAAGACTTATCTATAATCTAAATAGTTTTCTTCATTTACGCTATGCTCCGATGATGGCATGTTCGTGGTCTGCTCGAATAGTTGGCTACGGTACAGGCCAGTCTGAATTTATAGGTGAACACTCTAGATCTGGAGCCACAAACCAAGCTGTTTTCTTACAATCAGACGATAAGAATTTCGTAGAGCCGCCAGGCCCGCATGGACAGAACTACGCGAAGTTGCCGCATCTGTCCGTCGGATATAACACCCTGTATCTCGAGAATGAAAAGAGTAATCTTACCTACATTTCGTCCGCAGCATTGTATGTGCTGAAATCAACGATACGCAGAGTCTACGCAATGCGATTTTTCCTCTGCAATCTCTTCAAAATTTTGCGCAGTAGTTTACTTATTTTGATGTAGCACGGAAAATGTATGTGATAATGAATAGAAAATCAGTTCATTATCGAGCTAATATTAGGGTTGCCAGATTGAACTCGAGACAGGCCCGGAGAACAGACATGCCCCCTCCCCCTTGGCCAATGACTCACCCCCCCCCCCAAACAGGATTACACGTGAAAAAAAAAAAAAAAAAAAAAAAAAAAAAAAAAAAAAAAACCACTAATCATCTCCTCCCTCCCAGCAAATAACACCCCTCCTCCCCTCCCTATCCCCCTCCAACCCATTGCTAGGGCTGGCCTTCACATGCCGCAGCTGACCGGCCAGGCCGCCAGTTGCTGTGGATCAACAATCGGCACACTTCAGTCTGCGTGGCAGCAGAAGTGGCGGCAGCATCAAAGCTGCTCACATCAACAGCTGCGCTTTCCAAGAGCTGCCGCTTGTGGCTCCGCGCACTGTGAAGGATCGCGCGCCACCAAGAAGAGCTTCTTACTGGCTCCATGTGAAGGGGCACAGTTACCGTCTGCTCCCTGTTACGACCACTTGCTGCCGCGTAAAGAAGTAAACTTGAGGGCATAAAATGATTAAACGTAATAGTGGTGTCCTTTCTATGAGAGATAAGATTATTCGAATAAACCAGTTTTCCGAACACCCACGTTCTCCAATTGGTTCGGATAATCGACGTTCTAATGTAATATCAATTAAACATTATACACCGAAGTACAGGATATCAAAAACGATCGCGAATTGTATAGTGAAATGATCGACAGTGCTATACTATGTACGGCGAGAGTTGAGCTCTGACAACTAGCAGCGCAGTTGCCATGGTGCGCGAGGCTGCTCCCGCCAGAGGTTCGAATCTCCCCTAGGGCATGGATGTTGTGTCCTTAATTAAGTTACGTTAAGTTCGATGTAGGTCGTCGCTACATGAGCATATTACTTAAAAAGCGTCGTAAAAAAAAAAAGTCAGATGGAGGTTACATTCACGCCCGGAGATGAGAGTCATTGGCCCGTAGACCCGGAGAATTCATTCCAAACCCGGGCACTCCGGGCGGCGCCCGGAGATCTGGCAACCCTAGCTAATATATCACACTATAACACGTGAAAAAGTTAAATTTTTTCACTGAATAGTTTTCTCTTAAGTGGTTGATAAGTATTGTTAAGCTCTGGGAACGTTGTAACGGTCGGTGCGTAAGCAGGAGCAGAATAGACCCAGCATGTCTGTCGCTGGTAGGCTGACCATACTTTCCCTATACAGAGCTTTAGTAGGAATGAGTGTGGAGAAAATAATTGCTGAAAATATCTTTAGTTATAACATCGTGTCGGCATTTGCAATCATCATATTTTCAAAACTTTGAGCTTCCAATACAAAGTTCAGTGTCGATAATAAAACCTATATCAAACAGGGATGTCCTGATTAGATATAGCCTACACTTTATTATCGATACCAGTGGCGACACGTCTTATGTGTTCACTGGTTCAGTGAACCTCCGGAAAATAGTTCGTCGTGAAAAAAAGTAAGTAAATAAATTAGATAAATTCTTTTTTTCAACAATCATTCTTTGTTTCATTCTTCTATCATCTCATTTTATATGGACATTCAAAGCATTTTTATCACATGAGAAACATTTTACGTCTCTGAGACAGCGCGTATACGA
The DNA here is from genome assembly GCA_026315105.1 of Locusta migratoria. NCBI lineage: Eukaryota > Metazoa > Arthropoda > Insecta > Orthoptera > Acrididae > Locusta > Locusta migratoria. The sequence goes on along the minus strand of CM048746.1, from coordinate 245,579,229 downwards.
GTCGTAGTGAGGCCGCCAAATATAGGCGGCTGGGCTTCAGAGTTGCATTGCGCATGCGCGACTGAGGTTCAAATTCTCTTTTGAACCCCATGGAGGCAGCATGTCAACGCCTTCGCGGCAGGGAGAGGCGAGGGGAAATGCCGCTTTTAACAGTGGCACTTGAACTGGTAGAGACACCAGCTCCTGGCTAGTCGAGCTCTGGCGGTTAAGTACGAATGGTCCCGAAGCAATGGAACTAGTGCGCACATCGTCTTGCGCATGAGCCAATCCTTCCTGAAGGCAACATTCGCTCTTCATATTTGTTTTTGGCGCAGTGAAGATTTATAAAAAACACTTCATATTTGGTAAAATAACTTATACGTATCAATTAAAGACGCAGCAACTGTAAAGGCCCTAGAAGATCAGATCATGAATAATAATAAAGGCACTACGTCCAAGTAGCAAGGGTAGTCGTGTGGGTTGCGGCATTACGTTGCGTTGTCAAAGGTAGTGAGTTCGAATCTGACTGCAAGCAATTTTTTTCAAACCCAACCTTCTTTCTAACAGATACGGGAACAACAATGACTTTTGTATTGTTACTTGCCACATACTTTTCGACGATTTTGCGAATGTGTCGCGATTTTGAGGGTAAATGACATTTGTATTCTTCGTTGTAACAAATATTTAACTGTTTGAAAAGAGGTGGGGGAGAGCGCCTTTGCGCATGCGTAAGGTTAGGAGGGGGACGCCACTATCAAATTTCAGCCCCGGTTCGGAAATATTACAGATCACGCACTTAAACGTGGCCCCTGAGCGGCGAATTTTGGGAGGTGAAGCTTGCATTCAGCTCGTAACGCATTGACTGTTAGAACAAGCCCCGCCTCTTTCAAATGTTCGTAGAGCTGATGAGACTTAACTACAAACTACTTATGAACTAGTTAATACTAAGGACGGCCCGAGGGGGGATTCGAACCCCCGACCATAGTGGCCGTCCAGACTGTGACTGACGCGCCTCAGAAAGCTCGGCCAACGCGGCCGGCTGTGCCTCTTTCTCCCAGTGCCACCAGCTCACGGCGTATAGTGTATAGGTTTTAAAAGAAACAACATGTAAGAGGTTAAGGTTAAAGCGTCACAGATGGAACACGAAATTAAGTATCACTTTAATGTTTGAGTGATAGAAAACTGGAACGTATATCCAAGAAATGTTCATATTTTAAAAGGACTTATTAAGCGGGTGTAGCAACGCTTTCTGCCCGTTTTTATTGTCGTAACTGAATAATAATCGGAATTAACATTTTTCATACCGCTTTCAAGGATAGCCTTCCTTTTTCTAAAAGAAGTTATGCGGTATATGGACTTACTTTAGCAACTAACGAAGTGGACGACAGTAATCAATACCAAGCACAAAGCAACAATACATTGACGATGCCTACGGTGTACAACGCTGTTACGAGGTAAGGTTTGTGTAGAGCATCATGGTTACTACATAAACATTCCGTAGACACGCGAACTCAGCCGACTTCTGCCGATCACAGAGGGGCCACGAAAAAGTGCGTGAGCTGTAGAGATCCGGTACTGAAAGCAGTGGACCGCCAGTCATCTGAAGCACCAGCCGCCACTGATCGACACTGATCTTTTTTTCGCAAGTTCAAAGTATTTTTAAATCTGACTGCGGTATATTTTTTCTATGTGATTGGTAGTAGATTTACAGGAATTTCATTTCCATTTATAATAGGCATCACTTACCTAAGGTAAAGCAGTCTACAATCTGAAGACTGGTTTGAACACCACAGTGCTTTACTAGGCATGGTCCTGTTTGGAGGTGGTATGCCCTTGCCTTCCTCCGACCTTCGAACTGACTTACCTACAGTCTTTAATGTGGGTTCCGAACCACGGTGCTACTCGGTATTTTTCACATGAGCAATACTGCCAGAGGTGAAAGAAGTGGAAAGTGACAGATAAAAATCACAGGTGGGGATCGAATCCGAGACCTTTGGATTTGTAGTCTGGCACTCTACCACTGTGCAACCGAGGCGCATTTCACTTACCTACTGTTCCATAAATATGAAAACAGCGACGACAGCAGGAGCACCGCACTTGAGCTGACGCTGGCTGTGCATCTAATAAAGTAATAATGGAGTTGACAATCAATTGTTTTGAACGATGTCGATAGTTTTGGACTTCTGTCGTCGATGCATCGGCGATATATAGCTGTTCAAAACATCGATGTTTATGGACGAAACATCGATGTTTTCAAAACATCGATGTATCGTTTGCATCCCTAGCAGAGCAACGTTCGCGTTTGACTTACTCCAATGGTCTGCCAGCACTGAGAGCCGATTGGCGAAAGCACCAGGGATCATCGCATTTCGGCCCGACTATAGTTAGTATATAGAAATTCTTAAATCTGAATAATGGACAATTTGGTTCAGCAATACCACTAGTTTATTGTTAGCCCATAAAGTTTACTTCCTGCGTAGTCTTAGTACCCTAGTCTTTGTTTGCTTCGACCCTGCTTTTCCTGCATCCTCTAGTTACCGTATTATATCGAGAATTCTGTGCTTACTTGCTATTCATTTATTTTAGACATGCTCGTTTGTTGCGCCGACTACTGGACGTTTCGAGCGGTCAGCGCCGTTCTCGGTATTTTGAGAAAATTGCGTGGGTCCGCTGTCAGCAGGATGACAGCAGTCGGAATGCAGCTAATTCCTGGGCAGTTTGTCGCAGGCCGTCGGACATGCCGCTAATGAGGGCTATAAATCTAGCGTGGCCGCTCTCTCCGCACGCCAAGCAGCCCGTGTCGCCGACAGGCACGAGGAAGACCTCAGAATATCAAGTCTCGGTACTCGCTGTCATCGTCTCCCGTACAATACTTGCTCTCCCTACTATTTAGCTTTGATTTCCGTTCTCCAGCAGCTATGGGCAAACACAATAGTAGCTACAGGAAAAAAGTATCTTATTTTACGGCCAAATTCGATGTTATTTTTTGCAAGTGTCAGTGACGCCTTTATCCAATATTTCGTGTTTTTTTCCAACAGTGGTGATTTTTTGGCAAGTTGGCAAATACTGTATCTGTTAATTTCACTGTTCTTTATCTGCCAATTACGGTGTTTCCTTTTGTATTCCGTGTTATTATCTTCTCCACTTTATTCGATATTGTTTCCGGCATTAGTGCAATATTTACCGATTACTGTGCATTATTGGGTGCTAGTTGTAACCGAATCGGTTTTATTTTTGCCAAATTTGTAGTTTCAGGGTTATTTTTTGCCAATTTCAGATGGTTTTTACAAAATGGTTTTTTTCTTATTTCGTTATTAGGTTTTGGCTATTTCGGTATTTGTGGCACATTTCGTGTTATTTTTAGCCATATTCAGTTATTTCCAATTTTCCTCTTCTTGCCTTTCCTGGTGTTATATTTTCCCTTATATGGTTTTTGTAAAATTCTTTGCTTTTTTACCAAATTAGCTATTTGTTCAAATTCGGTGCATTTCTGCCACTTCCCAAGATACATTTTTGCCAAAAATTTTTCTAGTTTGTTATTACTTTATGCACGTGACCACTTTTATCGGACTTGAATTTTATTTTTTTAAGTCTCGGAGTTTCGTTTGCCAAAGTCTAGCAATGTTTTCTCAAAATTAGGTGAATTTTTTGCCACTTTAGGTGCTATTTTTGACGTCACGTCGCAGTTGGTTACTTGTTAAGACTGTACATGAGCTGCAGTCTTGAAGAAAAACCGAGGCAAAATGCAATTTTAGTCGATTTTATAACTTTTTATAGAGAAAAATGGCAAATTTTCACGATATTACTTAAAAATTAAACTATCCCTCATTATTTTGCTCAAAACTACCAATTTAGCTTTATTTCTTATTATCATTTGCGTGAAATTTTCCTATCCCTATAAATTAGTTGTGCTTCCACAGTAGTCGACGTCCCTGCAAATGGCCAGAGAACTCATCGTAATATGCTGGCATGTTCTAAAAAAAAATGTTCAAACGTTTGTAAGCCTGTTGGACGAAACGACTACGGTCATCAGTTCCTAGCCTTACAAACTACTTAAACTAGGACAGCCATTCCGCGTGGCTAGCTTGTACTGGTGCAACACATACTTAAAAAGTATACTCTGAGAAGAGGGCAAACTCAGTTCTCCGATTTTCGTGCTTTAAAAAGACTCGGAGATGTGTAAGACTATGCCACATAGTATTTTTTTAACAAAGCGTTTCAATTTCTTTGAGGAAAAAGAAAATGGCTACTTTTCATTTCGCATTTGTAGCAACTTTGTTTAGTCGATTTTATAGAAAGTAAGCGATTAAAGATTCCGGCTTTTTCAGTCGTTGTGAAGTGCCGCAGTCTATCTTGCACGTCCCCTTGATTGTCAAATCCTGAACTGAAAAAAGTGTGACACAGCGTGTAGCTTGCTGAGAGCTACGATTTGCGTTGTACATCATGGCACATGAAATGTAGTTAAAACTAGAGAAGAATTTTGGAAATTGCGCTGAGTACATTTCTGTCGCTTTCAAAAGCAAATACGTGTTATTCAGTACTGTTATTGTCGCATTTGCAAGCCAACAACAGTAGCGCAAGTTTAGCTGTCAAACACTGAAGCCTACTAAAGCGAATTATTAGGTATCAGTCCTGGATATGGTATCGGACGTTCATGTGATTTTTACGTTCAGGAAACTGAATAAACACTTATAAAATTTTCCTTCAGTTAGTCATTTCTTTTGACGTTGCGAAAAGAGATCCACCTAATCACTTACAATTTTTGTGAGTTTTTTTTCTGGTAGACAAATTTCAGACTATCTAAATGCCTGTAACATCGATCATGGCATGTTAAATATTTTAGTGGACTTAAGTGATTACATAGTTTTATTTATGACTAATAGAATCGCCCCATATCATATCCGTTCCATTTCATTTTTACCTGTACGGTATATTGTATGAATGCATGCCTGCAGAAGTTTGGAGTTGTTTGACATTGATCTTGGCTAAAAACGCAGGCAACAGAGACTGGAGTCAAGGATTTTATAAACAACCAACGTCAGCTGAGAAACTTTCAAATGGTTACATTATTTTCTTAGGGCATTGGACACTACGGTGAATGAATATTCGTGTTTGACACAAGAAAACAGATGTGATTACAGTTGCATCGGTTGGTGGCAGTGCGGTGTTTATTTATTTATTTTGCTGTCTTTTACAATGACCTATTATCTAGGTGCTAAAACAGGTCATTTTGCACAGGTAATTGATTTTTTTACACTGAATAATTTTTTCTTATAGCTAGTTAAATTTAACAATATACAGCTTAACTAACTTATGAAATAATACTATAAATAATAATTAGAAAAATTTCATAAATAAACATATCCATTTAAGAAGAAGAAGTAAAGAATAAGGGCAAGTACAGATGTTTATGTTGAAAAACACAGTGAAAGAATAACATCAACTTATATTTAATAGAAGAAGATGATAGGAGAGAGAAAGATGGAGAAGATGGAGTCCGACACTTTGTGATGCTTGAGGGTCGAGGACTTGGCATTCCATCAAGTCGTCAACCCTCAACCTACGTTAGTATTATATATAACAGTTTAACAGGTTTATAGAGCTGTTATGGCGGTGACAAAGACAATTTGTCCTTATTACTATAGTTACACTAATTATTGTCTATTAAATGATGATCACTGTCCGCGTCCGTGTCCGTGTTGGTTTCTGTGTTGGGGTTCGTGTTGTTGTCCCTGTCGTGTTCTCGATTTCGGTTCCTTACCTGGTACACTCTATGCACTGTGTTTGCTCGCTGCATACGTTGTTGTCTTCTGGTATCAGACGCAGCGTCACACTGCAGACACACACGGCTGCTGTGACCGGCATGCTACGCGAGAATGCGTGTGCCTCAATCGACGGACGTAACGGAGCCCAAATCGAGCGGCAGCCCGCTCCGAGAGTTCGTACTCGAAACAGCTGCAAACGTGCGCGGCGCGCTAGAGCGAGTACGAGCGAGCAAACTCTACAATGTGCAGACCTCTAATGGAAATATGTTGGCTGGTCTAACAGCTCCTGCACTATAGCGAACGATGTGACAACTAGTGTCTCGAGTGGATGGTGGGCGCTGTGCAGTTCGTTTTGTTTCTGTAGTGAAAAAAGTTATTTTGCTCCGGTTTCATATTATTGTTTCACTTATAAAAATGTTCAAATGTTTTTATAGCTTATGGGACTTACATATGGGGTCATCAGTCACTAAACTTACAAACTACTTACGAACTAGCTAATACTAAGGTAAGCACAAATATCCATGCCCGAGGGAGGATTCGAACCCCCGAGCGTAGTGGCCGTGCAGACCGTGACTGGAGCGCCTCAGTCCCCTCGGCCACCGCGGCCGGCGTTACACTTATAATCAGCTGCGGTGTGTACCTTTAGATTCTATAATACTTTTATTAACTATGAATAATCTTAAACTAGATGTTTTAGCCTACATTTTAATCTACAATGTTGAACACTTCCCGTTGCTTTGATGTCCTCAAATCTACGTCCTCTCCCTTTTTTCGGTCGGGGTTTATGACACCACCTCTCCACCACGACGAAATATAGTAGAGATGCACTTATTATGACAATTGGTTGCATTCAGAGTGTAGCGGCGCTGAAACAGCTGAAACTACATTTGTGATTCTTTTAAATTTTAAAACAATCTGATGAAGCAAAATTTTATTTTACTTTACTTTTCAATTGATATATTGTAATAAAGTATAATTTCTAGATGTGCATTAGATTTTCAATAGATTTCCCTTCTTGGTCTTTAGGAAAGGCAGGGAAATTAGTGTTTAACGCCACATCGATAGCGTGGTCATTAGAGGCAGAGCTTACGCTCGAATTGTTTGGGTAAGGATGGGTAAGGAAATCAGCCGCACCCTTTCATCTACTACATCTACATGGGATACTCTGCAAATCATATTTAAGTGCTTGGCAGAGGGTTCATCGAACCACCTTTATACTACGTATTTATCTCCCATTCCATTCTCGAATAGCCCGCGGGAAGAAAGAACATCTGAATCTCTCCGTTCGAGCTCCAATTTCTCGTATTTTATTCTGATCATCATTTCTACCTATGTAAGTGGGAGTCAAGAATATATTTTCGCATTCGGAGGAGAATGTTGGTGATTGGAGTTTCGAGAATAGACCACTCCGTAGCGATAAAGGCCGTTGTTGTAACGATTCCCATCCCAGATCCTATATCATTTTCGTGACGCTATCTCCCCTGTATCGCAGCAATACAAAACGGATTGCCCTTCTTTGGACTCTTTCATTGGCTTCCGTCAAACCAAATTGATAGGGATCTCACGCTGGGCAGCAATACTCCAAAAAAGGACGGACAAGCGTAGTGTATGCAGTTTCTTTAGTACTTCTGTTGTATCTTCAACGCAGTCTCTGGTTCGCCTTTCCCACGACATTATCTACGTATTCTTTCCAATTTAAGTCTAAAGTAATAATAATTCCTAGGTATTAGTGGAATTTACGGCATCACTTCTGATTGATTTACCTTGTAAAAAAAATTTAACGGATTTCTTTTCGTGCTCATGTGGACGACACTTCTCATCATTTAGAGTCAATTGCCAATTTTTACACCATAGTGATATCTTATTTAGATCGTTCTGCAGTTGGTTTTGATCTTCAGATGATTTTACTAGACGGTAAGTGATGGCGTCATCTGCACACAACCTAAGAGAGCTGGTTACATTTTCTCTCAAATCGTTTACGTAAATAAGGAACAGCAGAGGACCAATAACACTACCCTGTGGAACGCTGCTGCTGCCGACGTGTGCTTTGTAATGCTTCTCCATAATGTAAGCCGTAATTCAAAATCAGATCTGTGATTCGTTTTCTAAATGCAAAGAAAGTTAAATCTAAGGAAATTCATCGGTGAATCTGCGAGGTTTATAGACAAAATGCTATGAGTGATTCAATGATTAGAAGATGTATCAGACTGTTCAATGAAGGACGTGATCAAGTGCACGATGAAGAACAAAGTGGACTGATGAACTGGTTTACACAATTGAAGAGAAGATCAAGCACAACACTTAGTGCCTTTGGTGGTAGTCAACACTTCACCGATGATGACGAGCTGAAAGAACATTTTGCTATATGGTTGACTACATAGGTGATAATCTTCTGTTAAGGAAGCATACAAAACTTGTGCCCACTATGACAAGTGCCTACAAAATTTCGGAAGCTATGTAGAAAAGTTGTTTAACAGTTTTAGATTTTTGTACAATACATATTTTTTCTGTATCTGTACACGTTTCTTTTTATAACCAAACGGAACTTACTTTGTGGACATACCTCGAATATAGTTGTACATAAATACGCAAGAATCACTTTCTTCCTCGCTGTTGCTTTTAACAGAAAACACGAAAAATTCGCAGATTAAGCCTGTGCGAAATACTGTCTTTAATGCTACCATCTACTCAGATCCACCAGCTGGGGAGGTCTCTCTCATACCCCATATACTATTGATCTCATCTGATTTACCCATTCATTCCAAACGACTTTAACAATAAAAAAGGCTCAAGGCGAGAGAAGAAGAAGAAGACACGAGAAGAAAAGGAAGGGATAATGTACTATTAAGCGCAAAAATATCCGAACGACCTGAATTGCATTCCGCCTGATGTGTATGCAACCCAAAGAACGTACGTGTCAAGCGGGTACTCTAATCGCTTCGCGGTATAGTCGTTAGACTATTCAAATTGGATCCACTAGAGAAAACTGCTCTTCATGGCGATCATTCCAGGTGTAAATTAACACCACGATATTGAAAATAAAAGGAAACTCCACGTTATTAGAATAATAGACAATCAGAAGTATTACCGCACTCATTAGAGTTGGATATAACAAAAGCTATGACATAAAACATTCAGTAATCCTTAGGCAACATTTAGTATTATCATCAACAACAGATATTACGACAGTATTGGAATTCCTAAATTTCTATAGCAATTCAAGTCTTTTGCTCTCTGAATAGTTTCCCCACTGCTGCGACACTTTGTAATTGTGGCGTGCGATTTTGTATTAACGGTTGTTGAATTAACCAAATAATAAAAACTCGATTAACAGCAAACGCTCTATTGAAATTTCGATATCAACTGCGTACACCATCTGTTCCTCTGCACCTTGATTGATAAAAAAAGAATACTTCTAGACATTTTTCAGCTTGGAATGATTTATTTATTTATTTGTCATTTATAATCCTGCTACCTTTTAATATAAAGCAAGACGTACATTTGTAGTTTTACATGTTATACATTAATACATTAATTTTACATAATTTGAGTATTTGAGATAAATAGAAATAAGAAGGAAAAATAAAATAAAAGCAATGAGAAAATATATACAAGTGCTTACAGTTATTGCTACAATTATAATATAACAAATTACAATTCGTGCATTTTACATTTGGAATGATATAACGAATTATCGTGTTCTGGTTCTGGAATCCAACCCATAAACTTGCAACGAAGAGCAGTTTTCTCTAGTGGATCCATTTTGAATAGCTGAACGCCCATGGAGATGATCAGGAAAAGGGCGAGGAGGGACAGGGGAAAAAATGATGGCTAGAGAGGGATGGAAAATAAGATGGATGAAGCACTATTTTTGATTATTGTCAATAGTTACAGTCGTATCACGTTCCACAGGTACCAGTTTCTCCCGATTAAGAAAGATGTGTAGCGGTATGTATATAATATTAGACAAATAAGAACTTTTGTAATAATGTTGTATACAGTTGTTACATTCTTCCTTGTATATTTGTAGAGGTATCTGAAGATGGCAGATAGACTGCTGGAGCTAATTGTGCAGTAATAAAAAAAACTGCGATATTTGGCATCATTTATCTCGCGTCCGACAGTCCATAAGCTCGTATTTTCTATACTAAATGATGTCACCCAACCGTATGTTGGGCTTTGTGAAAGTGAAGAGGCTAGGTGTTAACCTACAGTCTTCCAGACCTACTGAACGAACACGAAAATTTCATTTTCAGAGGGTGACTGTTTGTAGAATCCGCGCTGATTTCTACACTGCGGGATTTCAGTGTAAGTATTGAGTATACTCTGATATCATTGACATAGATTTTTAGTTCAGTGCATATTTGTCCTGCATCCGTTCTAAAATTTTGAAATGAGTTTTACTTTTTTCCCGTCAATCATTCATCGATAGGCCGCATTTGCATCGAAAAGCAGAAGCTTTAAGAGTGTGAAACACTTTGAGGTAGACATTACCAAACAACTTATGTACAATCTGTACACTATATTAACATAAACAATATATTTACCCTTTAATACCATTAGTATCTATGACAGCCAAATTTTGAACAATTTTAGGAAGAACAATGCATCTTTGTGTAAGGTGTTGTTTTGCAAGTAATATTTCAGTCTTTTGTTGTAGATTCATATCACACCATAAAATGGATATTGTTAAACATAATAGTTTGCTTCCGCTGTAGATAAATAGTCATGCATCCATTACTATTTGTTAGTAATTTTAAAATGAACACTGCAACTTTTCACCGCCTACAGATCTTTTTAAACCATGACTTTATATACTAAGATAATTTAAAGAGGATTACATTATATGTTCGTAATTTTTTTAATTGGTAGGGAATTCCAATTTCTTACTTTGTGTTAAACGCCTGATTTGTTGGGAGTCACGTGATCCTGATGTTAAGTCTCAGAGACTTGATAATGAAAGGAAGTGAGAGAAGCAGATTATAGCCTAGTAAGATGATTTTTTTAATTTTTTTAACTTTTTATTTTTATTTATTTATTTATTTATTTATTTATTTGGGGGGGGGGGGAAATAGCATTAGACCGACAAAGAACGACTAGTTAAGGAATTAGTCAAGTAGGAACTATTACAGTATAGGACAGACGAATCAAGGCTTAGTAGTGTACACATGTTATCCAAATAGGTCTAAAGAAGAATAGAAATCCTAGAAATATACACGAAATGAAATGGAGGAGAAAAAGACCGGCTGACAGGTGAAAGAGAGCAGAAGAAGAGATCAGCGAGGTGGGAAGAATGATGGTGGGAAAACAGAAGACATGTCCGAACAGACCCGGCCAGTGGCTAGAAACTGTACGAGATGATGGTGACGACGTCAAAAAAACGCTTGTCTAATATGACCACACCAAACTTCATGCTCGACCTCCTTAGACAAGGAGGCCAAGTCTAGAAGGAAATTGTTTCAGTTTTTTGTATTGTGACAGTGTATATCGGAGTTGAGGGTGAAAATGATTTATCCTGAGAAAAGGTGTTAAACGTTTTCCAAGATCACAAATATATTTTTATTTCTACGGTCGGTTCCAGTGCTCTAAGGAACATCGTCTGTTCAGATAAGGCTAATAAATTTATTCAGTCTTTTTTTTTAATTCTGTTGCTTTTTTCCCCCAAAAGTAACAAAACAAAAAATTCGAGAAAACGAAAATGCTCCCATGCTGTATCTTCACCTACATCTACGTAGATACTTGCAAATCACATTTAAGTGCGTGGCAGTGGGTTCATTAACCACTTTCATAACCTTTCTCTACCATAAAAAAAGGTAAAGCAGTCAATAATCCGAAGATTGGTTTGAACACCACAGTGCTTTACTAGGCATGGTCCTGTTTGGAGGTGGTATGCCGTTGCCTTCCTCCGACCTTGGAACTGACTTACCCAGTCAGTTATAGGGGGACCTACAGCTTAACGTGGGTTCCGAACCACGGTGCTACTCGGTATTTTTCACATGGGCAATATTGCCAGAGGTGAAAGAAGTGTAAAGTGACAGATAAAAATCCTAGGACCTAGCGGGGATCGAACCCAGGACCTGTAGATTTGTAGTCTGGCACTCTACCACTGTGCTTCTCTACCATACCATTCCCTAATAGCGCGCGGGAAGAATGAACATCTAAATCGTTCCCTTTTCGATTTGATTTCTCTTATTTTATTGGGATGGTCATATCTCCCTATGTAGGCGGGTGCTCGCAAAATATTTTCACATTCAGAAGTAAAAGTCGGTGATTGAGATTTCGTAAATAGATCTCGCCGCAACGAATAACGTCGTTCTTTTAATAATTTCCATCTCAAATCGTGCAACATTTCCGTGACGCTTGAAAGACCACTGTTAATTATAAAATTGATTCTGGCTGAAAGGAGCCAGTTAAAAAGCTTACATTAAACATATAACTCTGGCTGTAAGACCAGCTAAAGGATTCGCGTGAACTACTGACTACTTCCTGCAACAGAATCTTGTTCCCTGGCCCAGAATTTAGAACTGACTCAAATTTTACTTTAGCAGCAGGAAGACAAAGAGACGGTGGCCAACATATGTCGTAGATCACGAGAAGTACACACAATCATTAATATACAAGCCACCCCGAACTAAAACATTTCACGAATGTGGCCGTGAGAACATTTATGGCGCAACGGAATTAAAAATATGATAATATGCATCTGAATTTGTTCTCAGCACTGGTGAAAAACAACATTAAATAAAAAAGGGAAGGTATTCGTTAACTAATATTCATAAGTAGGATAAAGTTTTACTGACAAATTATTTATTCAGTTCAAACACGAGCAAATGGGGGAACCAATTTTGTTAAACAATAAAATGCATCTCACTGACCTACTAACTTAAATTAATCTGAAATGAACATCATCGGGCGAGGGATTTACAATCAACAAGCATTCAGCCACTCACACGCGCGAAGCAAAGCGAAACTCACCAACTCAGCGTGCTGATACGAAGCAGAAGCAGGCGCCGCCGTCGTAGGCGAAATTCAGCGAATCAGGATGTACCACACAACACAAGAAAAAGTAAACTTCGTAGGTCGCTCTAGTCTGTCTTTCTATACTTGAGATGGTACGCGATAATAGCGAGATTAAATTCCATTTAAATCAAACCGTGACCATGCAGAATTACTGAGACACACGGAACCTGTCTGCTACATTACATATTCGCACCCCACTGAAGGCGAAGTGCTTAAAGATCGTATTCATTTAAACAAAAATCAATGTAATCATAGATTACGAAGCAAGAATGTACAATAGTAAGGCACTGATATGTGAGCAGCGGCAAGAACTCAAGTGACTAGCTATAAACACTTGAAGTCGGAGTTCGGAGCCCCTTGGTTCCGAAAACCAGTACAAATTTAAAAAATTCAATTCCTGCAAAATGAAGAAAAATAACTATGGCTTGCAACCGCTAGAAATGCGTAGGATATCATAAAGAAGCTAAAGAAAATCGGACATCTTACCAGGTCGAAGCGCAGCCACAGAGTGCCCAAGTCGGCCAGCCAGTCCCCGCCACCAGCGGCCGGAAATCGGTAAAAACCCGCGGTGCTGGAGAGAGCTTAAACTCGCACGTCCTATCGAGGCTCGCTAGCGGACATTGCCAACCCAACTTGTGACCAAAGGGTGGAGGAATCTCTTTGCTAGCATCAAAAGCAGTGGTTGGTAACGACTACTTATCTGCTCCAAGCCAGAGATGCAAAGCGCGCAGCGAGCATACATACCCTCAGACTTCCATGCTAGAAGATTCTCATACATGCACATACAGAATAAAGCACGTACACATTCTCACAGGGACAGTGGCGTCACGGAGAAACCGTTCATCTTGCCACATTCATAGACAGACTGATAAATTATTAGCATAATAAAATCCCAGCAATATTAACACAGTATTACAGAAACTAACATTTAAAAACATGAAATGATATGCTATTCCTCGTCCCTCCGAACGAAAGGGGTTCTTGTTTAGCAAAAAGGGCCGTCTAGTGAACTTAGATAAATTACAAAGTTAAAAACGTAGGGAAGACGGCAGACAGCCGTCTTTCACGCTTTCCAACCTGTAATGTGATAAAACAAAACGAGCTGCCCTTCTCTGAATCTTCTCAATGTCCTCCGTCAGTGGTGAGGATCCTACACTGGGAAACAGTACTCCAGAAGAGGACGCACAAGTGTGATGTAGGCAGTCTCTTTGATGGAGCTGTTGCATCTTAGAAGAGTTCTGCCAATGAAACGTAATCTTTGGTTCGCCTTCCCCATAATATTTTCTGTGTGTTCTCTCCAGTCTAAGTTGTTCGTAATTATAACTCCCAGGTATTTGGTAGAATTTACGACCTTAAGGTTTGACTGATTTATCGTGTAATTGAAGTTCATCGGATTTCTTTTAGTGGTAATGTGTGTTACTTCACACTTTTCATTATTTGGTGTTAATTGCCAATTTTCGCACAATGTAGAAATTTTGCCTAAAACGCTTTGCAGTTACTTTTGATCCTCTATTGACTTCACTAACCTATAAACGACAGCATCATCCGCGAACAGTCTAAGGCAGCTATTCAGATTGTCTCCTAAATCGTTTATAAACAGAAGGAAGAGTAGGGGACCTATAACGCTTCCCTGGGGAACGACAGATATCATTTCTGTTTTATTCGATGACTTACCAGCAATTACTACGAACTGTGTCCTTGCTGACAATAAATCGTGAATCCAATCGCACAATTGGGGAGATAAGCACGAAATTTCATTATAAGACGCTTGTGAGGTACTATACAGTGTCAAAAGCCTTCGGAAATCCGGAAATATGGAATCGATTGGAGATCCCTTGTCAAATCAAATGTTTGTGGAGTCTATGGGACTTAACTACGGGGTCATCAGTCCCTAAACTTACAAACTACTTGTTGTTGTTGCGGTCTTCAGTCCGGAGACTGGTTGGATGCAGCTCTCCACAATACCCTATCCTGAGCAAGCCTCTTTATCTCCACATAACTAGCTAATCCTAAGGACGGCACAAATATCCATGCCCGAGGGGGGATTCGGACCCCCGAGCGTAGTGGCCGTGCAGACCGTGACTGGAGCGCCTCAGTTCCCTCGGCCGATCCCTTGTCGATGGCACTTATCACGTCATGTGAATAAAGGGCCAGCTGTGTTTCGCTAGAGCGATACTTTCTGAATCCGTGTTGACTAGTGGTTAATAGGTCGTTCTCTTCGCGGTAGTTCATAATGTTCGAACAAAGTATAAGTTCCAAAATCCTACTGCAAATCGACGTCAGTGAGATGGGCCTGTAATTTTGACGAGTGTCGGTGGGGCACTTACAGGGAAATCGTTCTGTGGGGAGACCAAGGCGTAGATGGGAAGACAATGTGAAGGCCGATTTGAGGAGCCCAGGTATTGAAGGCGACTGGAAGGAAATAGCGCAAGCCAGGGACGGATGGCGAAAACATGTTTCTGCAGTAATGGTCTTTCAGTACCGGTATGACCAGTGAGTAAATAAGTAAGACCAGAAGAACGTAGAGTACCGAAACCGGTCGTCGAAATAACTATCTATGAGCGATCTTTAAGTATCTATTAGCGATCTTAGTAAACGATTAGTATCCTTAATCAAGTGAATTAAGATCGCCCCTGTATCTTACGATGAGGAAAGTGAATTATTTGTCTTGTCAGTTACAAAAGGAAGAATAGAGATACTTTTTTAATAACACGCGTAGACTTTTTAGTATCCAATTTGAGATTTATTAATCTAATACAGTATTTCTCAGCCTTTTTGAATACTCGATCCCCTTACAAGTAAAAGTATTCGGATGAGCCACCTACCCGAAAGGTAACACAACTATTTGTGTGATTTCAGGGGGTTCGAAGTTTAATTTTCCTCTGTTCACTGAACTTTATTATAAAATGTACAGTATTATGCATTACACGATGAAATATTTGGTGTAGGTAGGCGGAAGATATAAGACGGCGGGTACAATGTAGGTTGCGGGAGATGGTTACAGTATTATATTTTGATAGATTTTTTATGAAGAGGAGGACGCATAATTTGTAATTTACTTGGAATTATTTTTGATACTATTTATGATTTGTTTTCCACTTGAAAAATGTAGGCCTATTTTCAATTTTTCTGATTTCTTGGGTACATTGTTAAGTAGAATCATCAATTCATGTAATTACAAGATTTTTAGACACTGTTAATTCAAACTAAATAGTTTATCTTGTGAATAAATGAATGCCTTATTTAAAAATTAATTGAATAAGGTGTTAGATTCTTTAAAGATTTTTTTCCCCTGCCTCCTTTGTAGCGGTTAGACAATGTGCCTTACCTATTATAGTATTAGTCTGTGCAAGTTGCAAATGAGTGTAAACATAGTTTTTAGAATTTATTTGAGCTTAAATTTTGGTCTGAACTGATAGGACTAATGAATTCAAGAAGCACGTTAGCGGTGCACTGTGATGTGCAAACAAATGATATTTGACATCACAATTACACATGTGTCCTCGGAGTCAGGGGTTTAAAAAGTTTAATAACGATCTTTTTTCTCACAAATTACATATTTAGTTGTTGTATGCAATCTGCATGTGCTGAGCCGACGACTAAAAGGCGAGTGAAATTTTATTGATACGTGCTTTACATGACGAATAGGAAAGACCGCGTACTTGTGAACTTAGTAATACATTTTACATAAATATTAAGTAGCCTAGTTACTTATTCTAGGACTTGCATTTCTTTGTTATTATAACGAGACCTATTATATTGTCTTGTCAATTTGTGGTAATCTTTCCAAACACCAAAAACAACTACACCACTTTTTTACAACTCAGTGATTTATTTGTTAGTGAAATTAAAGCTCAATCTTACGGTGATCATTGTGGCATTTTAATCGTCTTTCTTGTCAACTAAGTACACATTCCTCTCTGCTGTCATATTCGAATTAAAAATTTATTTGTACTTTGTTAAATTATCGAATTTCATGATTGTAAATTTAAGCGATTCCACTCTGTACTGTACTGTTCTGTACTGTATCCGTTCTGTTGTTATCAGTCATTCTTAGACATTTTCTGTTGTCCAATCCATTTATATTCAGTAGCGAGCTCATGATAAACCTTTGTCTATACTCTATTTACTTGACTGTCAATATAACGAATTCTACTTTAAGCTGCAATAGGAGTGCCATTTAAGCCAGACAGGGGAGCTATAAAATTAAGCGCACCAACGTCGTTTACACCATTCATCAGTCAAATATACACGCCGTAAATTCAATTAAATACCTAGGAATAACAACTACGAATAACTTAAATTGGAAAGAACACACAAAAAATATTTCAGGTAAGGCGAACCAACGGCTACGTTTCATTGGCAGAACACTTAGAAGATACAACATTGTGGTGTTTGCATTGACGAGGGACTGAATTGGAAGAAACATATTGAAGATCTCCTGAAACGTCTGAGTTCAGCTACTTATGCTATCAGAGTCATTGCAAAATTTGGTGATATAAATCTCAGTAAATTAGCTTACTACGCCTATTTCCATTCACTGCTTTCATATGGGATCATATTCTGGGGCAATTCAACATTGAGTAAAAAAGTATTCATAGCACAAAAGCGTGTAATCAGAATAATTGCTGGAGCCCACCCAAGAGCATCCTGCAGACATTTATTTAGGGATCTAGGGATACTCACTGTAGCTTCACAATATATATATTCACTCATGAAATTTGTTATTAACAATCCGACCCAATTCAAAAGTAATAGCAGTGTGCATAGCTACAACACTAGGAGAAAGGATGATATTCACTATTCAAGGTTAAATCTAACTTTGGCTCAAAAAGGGGTGAATTATGCTGCCACAAAAGTCTTTGGTCACTTACCAAGTAGCATCAAAAGTCTGACAGATAGCCAACTAGTATTTAAAAAGAAATTAAAGGAATTTCTGAATGGCAACTCCTTCTACAATGTAGATGAATTTTTAGATAAAACTTAATATATATATATATATATATATATATATATATATATATATATATATATATATATATATATATATATATATATATATATATATATAAAAAATTAAAAAAATATTCTTTAAATATAGATTGTCAAGTATAGACAAAATTTACAAAACTGACACGTTCCACATCATTACGAAATGTCGTATACATGATCTAAGGAACAAGTATTAATCTAATCTAATCAACATTTCTACTAAAGAAAGGGCCTATACTACAGTTGTGCGTCAAATTTTGAAGTATTGCTGCACATTGCGGGATCCACACGGAGTAGGACTAACGGACGATTTAGAGAAAGGTCAGAGATGGGCAGTTCGTTTTGTTCTATCGCCATATAGGGGAGAGAGTGTCACGGAAATGATGCACGATGTGGGGTGGAAATCATTAAAAGAAAGGCATTATTCGTTGCGACGATATCTATTTGCGAAATTTCTTTCACGAATTTTCTCTTCCGAATGCGAACGTAGTTTGTAAGCACCCACCTCCAAAGGGAGACATAATCATCGTAATAAAATAAGAGAAATCAAAGCGCAAAACGCAAAGATTGAGATATTTCTTTTTCCCTCAATATTAGAGAATGGAGCTGTAGAGAAATATTATAGAAACGATTCGATGTACCCTCTACCATGCACTCCAGTGTGAGTTGTAGAGCATTTACATATATGTAGAACAGGGCCATACATATCGGAATCAGGCGATGCCAGGCTGATTAATCATAATATCTATTCTGAGTTTAATGACAGATATGTATATAAATTTTATTTCGCAGTGCAGTGCCAATCAGTACACTGTCGTATTCAAACAGAGACAGATACAAGTACAATACATAGTTATCGGTTTAAATATTTCATTTTTATTTACTACTCGCTGAAATCCTGGCGTTGCCCGGCTATTTATTTATTTATTTATTCTCACCTTGAGTTAGTACTTCTCCTATCCCTTCTCTCTGTCCATCTCCCTTTTTTCTTATAACATTTTTATCAGAGAATATATGAGAAATAAGGCTGTCTTGCATAATATATAACAAATTTTAAGTACAGTATCCAAACAAAAAAGATAGTAATCAACATAAAAATGATATGTAACATTCATACATTCATTTAATCCACAACTTAACTATAAACAATATTTGTTATTATTTTTCCAGGATCTAATATGAACAATTTCTTTGGAGAAGCCACCCATGAGCAAGTGACATAAAGTTATCTGTGTGAGAAACATGGGCACGTCAAATCCACTCCACAGTACTGATTAGATTGCCCTGTGATTTATTAATCGTAATAGAAAATGCAAGTCTGACTGGAAACTGTAGTCTGTTGAAGTTAAAAGCCAGATATGTCGTAAATAATGGGTATTCGTTGGATTTACTCTGTTTCATTCTCTTCCTTTCCTTATAACTATAGAAATCTATTGCTATCACCTGCATGCGTCTGCGCTTGAGAGGTCAAAGTTGTAAATACTACTGTCAGCTTTCTAGTAATTTCCTTAAGCTGACTGGCATACGTATTCTACAATTTCTAAAGTACATTCGTCTGTATGTGTGTATAGTATTTGTAAAATACTGTAGTGTAGTGTAGAAATTATAAACTGCAACGTCATACTGAATGCCAGAGTTTAGCTCCATGGACAGCGGAAAAGTAGTAAGCGAGAACTTTTTTTAATTTCATTTATTTGATGTGGTTATCAGCGAGAAAAGTTAAATCAAGGTTTCAAATTATGTTTAAAGTTTGTTGCAAGTCGCTAAGTACTCTCATTCTCATATAGAGTATTTATAAAGTCTCGACGCATTGTGGGGCAGTTTCTTGCAACTCCTATTGTGTGTGACTTACATAAGCTGAACCATGTGTCGTATGCGTTTGTTACTCCTACAGTAATTGTTATGTCACGTAAGGAATATGTGTACAAAAACTGGTTGAATGTGATCCAGTGGTTTAGGAGAAAATGACCAGAATTGTTGCTTAATGCAGCAATTTTTCGAGCATATCATTGTTTATGACGTCATACCTCGTAAACTATGTATTGTACTTGATTTTTATACTTACGGCCACCATCTTCATAGATTGAAGCTTACGTATACGAAATGTCATAAAGATTGGAACAAAACTGTAGATTTGTATGCAGTACGTACACCCAGACAGACACACAAACACGCGGACACTCTGCTTTATATATGAAGATATTTTAACATGTATGTTTCAACACTACATTGATAGTGCCGCTATGGTTGACTCGTTATGCTAGGGGCAGTACTGTCGTTCCAAGTGTCACACATAAACCGTTACATATTGTGACGATACTGCTGGCCCTCTCATCTCAATGTTATCGTACGATACCGTCTGCCTAGTCCTCTCATCTCAATGTTATCGTACGATACCGTCTGCGTCGGATCCGGAATCGTGTGGTTAAATAGTGATACATTTTGCGTGTGAAGTTACAAACGAAATAGCCAGCCTAGGAATCAGTGTAGGACAGTGTCTCGGTGATACTGTGATTAAAACAAGTGATAATTAATGAAATCTAAGAGATTTGTATAAGACGTTTCCAGACAGTTCTATAAACAATATATCTCCATTGTACATTATTTCATTAACTAAACAGACGAATTGTAAAAACATTTGTAAAACATAAAGTCATGAAAATAAATAGCATTGTATATAGGTTAGGCTCATAAACAAGTTGTATTGACCAGCTAAATGTATTAATTAATTTAATAGTCAAGATTTAAATATTATAATTCTTTGTATATATTGACTGACGTGAGATTTTGAACCTATTTTCAGATTTGCGAAGATAATTGATAGTTCAATATATGTTGGGAACATGTACGATGTACTCATTAACTAACTAATTGACATTTAACATCGCACTTTGTTGTCAACAGAAAGATCAGAGATTTCGACTTAAAAAATACGTGCCTTGTAAAATTATTGTATGTATAGTTTTCATTTTATATTGTGATTACTCTTGTGTACATGAAATGTTTTATTTGTATGTTCGGTAATTGTAAATCAGTATATTCAATTGTTATGAACAATGCATAATGTAATTATTGCCGATGTTATATATTTGCCTCACCGCCTTGCGTGGGGAAGTTCGAGTTTCAGTCGTCTGTCAAGTGCTGTTGTTGTTGTTGTTTAGAGGGGACTAGACTGCTCTGGAAGCTATGTAAGTCTGTTGTTTTTAAATGGAAGTACTGTCGGCTAAGTTCTCTTGCATTGTCTTGAATTTGCTATGTTTTGGTGGAGAAGAAGTTTGATTCAAATTAAAGAAGAAGTGAAAAATTGTACCTATGAGTATTTATTTCTACCACGACGCCCCAGAAGAATAATGTTGCAGCGAGCAGAACCCCCATACATCGCAATTTTGAAAAGATGAGTATTATGTTGGAAAGTGGTAAAATGAACTGTAATTACTTAAATAGCATATAAATGTTTTAATATTCATTATACTGTGGTAGAGTTGGGTAACACGATTCTTTTTTAGGAATCGAGGATTCAATCCCACATTGTGAATCGATTCCTACGATTCGTTCACGATACTTTAGTCTTCATTGGCGCGATTCTTACTTCGACATCTTACTCATAGATGGCAATACAAGTCTGTGTCATGGATGTTGGAATCTTAACATTTTTTTAACATCTGTTCCTATGTTTCGTTCACGATTCTTTCTGGTCTGCAACGGCACGATTCTTACAAAATGTCGAAAAGGTGACAATATGGGTATCGGATTTTTTAATATTTATGGTGCATAAAGTTCAGACTTAAAATAATAATGAGGCAAAGCCATTCGATTCAGTTCTCAAAAATTCTCGAACAAATAGTTTGAAGTTTCGCGAGCGGTTATATATACATATTACACTACCAACTATTTCTGCTGTCATCATAGCTCATTTAGTAGCGTTGTAGGTTTCGTGAACGTAGGTCACTTATTTCGAATCCTGCTGTAACCTTATAATTTTTTTTTCGTTCTGTTTGAATACTTCGGACATTTAAATATAAATTTAATTAAATATATGGTAATTAACAGATATCTAATCATTATAAAATACTTATTATGTAAAACAATTAGTTTAAGGAACACGAAATAAACATTAAAAATAAAAATCCGTCTCAATATTAACTTTCTTTCGAGATGCAACAAATTCACCTTTATTAAAATGTTTCTTTTTTGTAAAATCGGTTTCTTTCAGGAAAGCTGATAACGCAAAAACCAAAATGGTAAACAAGATTTACGAGATGGCTTTAATAACATTTAAAATCGCGTTTTTATATAAAAAGAATATTTTTGTAAAATTGAGTTTTTACAAGAACTACAACTACGTAGATGAACTCGAAAAGCTTAAACCTCTCTAAACGCAAAATATAATCCAAATCGGTACAGTCATTTCCGGGATACGCGAAATATAAATGTGTAACGATTGCTCGTTTAAATACATGATATGTAAACTGTATAAAAGACGTATATTCGTATGTATTGGCAGCTGTGTATTTCGCTGCATTTTGTTTCTATCATCTATAATTCATGAATAGGCTAATAATTAACAGCTCATGATCTTCGTTCTGTGCTTCCTTTGTTCACACGCTGTGGTGTCGCACAAGTACAAAGTGCGCGCCACTTACTTTCGCCGCGCGCCGTCATGCACGCACGGCGCGGCGTTCTCACGACGACAGCCACGAGCGCCCTCTGCGACAACGCCGCTCGTGGCCACCACTGAAGGACATTGGCACTTCGCACTTCACTTCGGACTGAGATAGCAACGAGTTAGGACCTTCGTAATCCGATAGGCACGAGTGAAGACTTTGCTATTGTACAGGCACTAGGCAGGCCTCTAACAACTATGTATCAACATTCTGCAGTACTATGTAAAAGTTAAGTATTGTTACATTCTGTGCAATATATCTATTTCTAATTTACTCGAGTGTTTATAGTTTCTGGCTGCTCCCCTCCGTACCTACACCGGCGTGCTGTCTTGTTACTGTGTCGGTCTCGTTCCACTCGGCCACCGACACCTACGACGAGGCTGGGACACAAAAGCGGCGACGAAGTTGGGACACAAAAGTGGCGACGAGGAGTGATAGAACCTTGGACCAGCCCGCTTACAGCAGCCAGACAGCAGCAGTCGGAGCACGCAAAAATTGCTCCCGCCCACCCACCCTTATTATAAGAATTTTGGGGGAAAGATATTTTGTTACGTGTTTTGTGGACTTTTTTGTTGCAGAGCGTCCTCATTTATCTTGCATTTGTGTTTTGTACTAATTTACTTGTATACGCGGCGCCTAATCGGTCAGCATGGCCACTACCCCGAACCCAAACTTAATGGAAATTATTCAGTTACAGACGGCGCAAATCACCCAGTTGCTCCAGGCTGTGGCCGAGCTGACAGCGCGGGCAGCTAACCAACAACAGCCGCCGCTTCAGCAGCCCACACCTGCCGCCGCAACGCTTCCTACGTTCCGCCAATACAACGAACGTGAGGAAGAATGGAGTGATTATCTGGCGCAGTTTCAAGAACTCGTCGCGGCTCATCAACTTACAGGTCAGACTGTTAAGCATCTTTTATTTTCTGTGGTGGGCCCCAAAACTTTCGTGTTACTGCAAAAACTATTCCCGCACGCATCTCCTCGTGATGTAGACTTCGAACAAATAGTAGAGGCACTAAATGCTCATTATGAGAGAAAAGTTCTTGTAGCCGCTGCACGATACCGATTTTTCAGACTTAAAAAATTACCGCAGCAGTCACACCAAGAGTGGATTACGGAATTGAAGGGCTTAACCCGCCAATGTAAATTTACTTGCTCTTGTGGACTTTCGTATAGTGACGTTATGTTGAGGGATGCGATTACGCAGAACATTCAGGACCCCAGAATTAGAGCAGCAATTCTAAAACAATCTGACCCTTCATTAGACAGTGTACTGCAGCTTATAGAAGCGCATGATACTTTTGACTTAGCAGATGTAGAAATGCAAAGCCACAGTGTTAATTCAGTGAGCCGCAACGGACGCTTTCCTAGCCGTAGTTCTCAGTATAGCACTAGTGATTCTTATTTTTCTACCGGCCGTGCTGAACAGACAGTGAACAGTAGCCAGTGTAAAAGTGCGACGCAAAGGTCGCCCCGTAGTGTTAGACACAGTAATTTGAATAACGGGCGCCAACGCTCATTTCAGAAAAATGTACGTAAATCTTGCCCCCAGTGTGTGTCTCGCCACAAGCGTGCTCATTGCCCTAGTCGCAACGCAACCTGTTATCAATGTGGCAAATTGGGACATGTGCAGTCTGTGTGTATGCAAATTCAAAACTCAAAGAACAGTAACGTTAGAAACAGTGCTTCGCAAAGTGCGAGAGCAGTTCATTCTGTAAATGTAATACGGGCTGTGGAATTGAACAGTGCTTTAGTTGGTTCTCAATTTCAAGAAAGTAGTTCTGCGCCTATGGCACAACTATATAGTGCACCACGTAGCAAGCGCCGACGAGCGCGTGAAACAGTGCAACGGAAAAGGGTTCGGGACAAGCAAAATGACTATGAACAGTGCATTCCTGTAGTGAAAATAGTGCCTTCTGCAACTTCTAATTGTAATAGTGCCCCGTACTGTGTAGCTAGAGACAGTAGAATTGGTGTAGCTACTCAAAGTAATTTTAGTGCAGTAGCCTCGCATTGCGCGGACGCCGATCCGGCGGTAGTGTCATCTAGTGACAGTGTGGTTAATCCGCTGTGTGCCGAGTATGCGCCGCTTCCTACCGCACGCAACCCGCGCAAGCGCAGAACACAATATGTATTAGACGTTGCCCACATTCGCGCACCGGTCGTGCGCCAGAAGCACAAGCTGTTTGTTACTCTCTCTATAGAAAATAAGACTGTGCAATTTCAGCTTGATACTGGTTCCGCTGTCACATTAATTAATAAAGATACTTATGAACTTCTGGGTTCGCCAAAATTGTCGCCGTCACAGCAAGTGTTAACAGCATATACAGGACAAACTATTCCCGTGCTAGGAACGTGTAGCCTGCCTGCCTCTTTTCAAGGTGTAACGAAAACTGTTGCTTTTGTAGTTCTACAGGCCAAATCTACGCAGAACATTTTTGGACTCGATGCATTCGACTTGTTTGGTTTATCAATTCAAAGAGATGTGCTTCAAATTTCGTCAATAGTGCCTCAGGATAAAATCAATGCATTGTGTGACAAATATAGTGACTTGTTTTCACCGGAACTAGGTTGTGCAAAAGACTTCGTGGCACATGTAACTTTAAAAGAATCTGCAGTTCCAAAATTTCGTAAAGCTAGACCAGTGCCTATCGCATTGCGTGATACAGTTGCCGAAGAACTTAAACGTTGGCAAGATAGTGGGGTGATTTCTCCTGTTTCTGCGAGTCAGTGGGCCTCGCCTATAGTAATTATACCCAAGCCGTCAGGAAAACTTCGTCTCTGTGCGGACTTCAAATCAACAGTGAACAGTCAAACAATTGTGGACACTTATCCCCTGCCCAGACCTGACGAACTGATGGACAAATTAGGACAGTCTCGCTTCTTTTCCAAGATTGATTTAGCAGAGGCATACTTACAGATTCCACTTGATGACGGGTCAAAAAAGTTTTTCGTCATTAATACTCACATGGGCCTTTTTCAATTTCAACGCCTACCCTTTGGCAGTTCTTCCGCTCCCGCTATTTTTCAGCGCTTTTTGGAACAGCTGACAGTTTCTGTACCGTGTTGTTCGAACTATTTAGATGATATTGTGGTATCCGGACGTACAGTTGAAGAACATTTAGCAAACCTGGAGTGCCTTTTCAAAGTTTTGACTGCAGCAGGTCTACGTTGTAATAAAGCAAAGTGTTCGTTTTTTCAAACTGAAATAGAGTACCTAGGCCATGTGATTAATGCCCAAGGAATTCATCCCTTACAGTCACATCTTCTAGCAATCAAAGACTTGCCTCCTCCTAAGAATGTGCACGAATTGCAAGCAGTAATGGGGAAGCTGAACTATTATTTCAGGTTTATTCCCAATGCCTCTCAGATTGCAGCTCCACTGCATCGCTTACGTAGGAAGAATGTTCCTTTTGTATGGTCTAAAGATTGTCAGGTTGCCTTTGACAAACTAAAGTCTGCACTACTCAGTGATGCATGTTTGATTCCCTTTGACCCACAGAAGCCTGTAGTGTTAGCAGTTGACGCCTCATCGTACGGTCTCGGCGCTGTAATCTCACATCGTATTGGATCTCCCGATCGTCCTATTGCCTTTGCATCCAAGCTACTGACGCCAACGCAACAGAATTACAGTCAGATAGAAAAGGAGGCCTTAGCAATCATTTACGGCGTCACAAAGTTTCATCATTATCTCTATGGCAGAAAATTCTATTTGTTGACAGACCACAAGCCTCTCACGTCGTTGTTCTCACCCACAAAGCCGATTCCGCCACGTACGGCACAAAAGCTTCAGAGATGGTCCTTGATATTGTCTAATTATCAGTATGAGATTTTGTACCGACCTACCACTAAACACGCCAACGCGGACACACTTTCCCGACTTCCGGTTGGCCAGGATGTTTCGTTTGATTCTTCAGAAATGGCATGTTGTCAGATAGACTCCAGAGATGCTTCCGCTGTCGCAGACTTTCCTTTGGACTCTCGTCGGGTTGCACAGGAAACAGCTGCGGATGCAGACCTAAGCGTGGTAGCACGTTTTGTTCGCTTTGGTTGGCCTGCCAGAGCCAAAGACATTGATCGGCCTCTGGTTCGACGTTATTTTGCACAACGTCATGCATTATCTTTAAGTCAGGGTGTACTGTTGTTGCATACCGACAACGACCAAGCAAGAGTGATTGTTCCTCGTTCCCTGCAACGTGAAGTGTTACGCCTCCTGCATCAAGGACATTGGGGCATTGTTAGGACAAAGCAACTGGCCAGACGTCATTGTACCTGGGTTGGTATGGACGCTCAGATAGAGGACATGACGTCACAGTGTACTGTTTGTGCGGAGCATCAGGCGGCTCCACCGCAACGTTTCTCAGACTGGCCACGCCCCAAGGGACCATGGCAACGTTTACACATTGACTTTGCCGGACCTTTCTGGAATACGCGCTGGTTAATTGTTGTAGACGCTTTCAGCAAGTTTCCTTTTGTGATTGCCATGAACTCAACGACAGCTTCTAGTACAATCAGTGCCTTAACATCAGTGTTTTGCATCGAAGGCTTGCCTGAAACTATCGTCAGTGACAATGGACCTCAGTTTGTTAGTGCGGAATTTCAACAGTTTTGTCGTGTGAATGACATTCAGCATATCACCACCGCACCTTTTCACCCTCAGTCCAATGGTGAAGCAGAACGTTTCGTTCGAACATTCAAGTCTCACATGGAGAAGATGAAAGGTCAGCACTCCAGGCAGCAAGCTCTTCAAATTTTCCTGTCTACGTATCGGTGCATGCCACGTGACGGCCCGTCTCCTGCCGAGCTGCTACACGGCCGCCGTCACCGCACTCTCCTTCACCTGCTGCAGCCTCCCACGCACCGAGTCGGTTCGTATGGCGCTACGCGTTTTCAGGTTTCCACGCCGGTGCTGTACAGGGTGTTTGCTGGAAACAAGAAGACATGGTTGCCGGGCACCATTCAACGCGTGCTTGGGCGCAATATGTTTGTTGTACGTTCTTCCACAGGGTCGGAGCTGCGGCGCCACGCAAACCAATTGCGCCTGCACAGACCGCGCGATCCTGTCTCCGGTTTCTTGATTCCAGACCCAGTTCACCGCCAGGGAGCACAACCACATCATTCGTCCCCGGACTACGAGATCCCTATGGACGTCGACGTACATCCGACGCAGTCGTCGCCGCCGCTGTCGCCGCCGCAGATGACAGCGTCACCGAGAGGGACTCCGGGACCGTGCGGGCCCCCCCAGCTTGGGCCACGCACCTCAGAAGAAGATGACCTGCTCCCTCTGGGCGGGGGCGGGCGCCCTTCCCCAGGTTTCGGCGGGTTCCCTGGAGGATCGCAAGGCGGATGCCGGGGCGCGGACGGCGTCTCGATCCCGGCCTCCGCTACGACGCCCGTCCCACCAGTTACACCCCCGCCCAGGCCCTCCTCCCAGTGCCGTCGCCGTGGCCCTCAGCCCTACGCCACGACGGCGCGGCGGTTTGGGGGGGAGGGGTGTGGTGTCGCACAAGTACAAAGTGCGCGCCACTTACTTTCGCCGCGCGCCGTCATGCACGCACGGCGCGGCGTTCTCACGACGACAGCCACGAGCGCCCTCTGCGACAACGCCGCTCGTGGCCACCACTGAAGGACATTGGCACTTCGCACTTCACTTCGGACTGAGATAGCAACGAGTTAGGACCTTCGTAATCCGATAGGCACGAGTGAAGACTTTGCTATTGTACAGGCACTAGGCAGGCCTCTAACAACTATGTATCAACATTCTGCAGTACTATGTAAAAGTTAAGTATTGTTACATTCTGTGCAATATATCTATTTCTAATTTACTCGAGTGTTTATAGTTTCTGGCTGCTCCCCTCCGTACCTACACCGGCGTGCTGTCTTGTTACTGTGTCGGTCTCGTTCCACTCGGCCACCGACACCTACGACGAGGCTGGGACACAAAAGCGGCGACGAAGTTGGGACACAAAACACGCTTTCTGGCTTTCGTAATAATTCGGCACGATTCGCCACTTCCTTTCGAATCATGAATCGTTGGATCTTGGAATCGTCACGAGACAGACGATTCTTTTGAACGACGATTCGTCCGGATCACGATTCGTTTCTTTATTTGTATTCGTTGAAATAAATGACTCATCGACGAATCGTCACAACTCTATACTGTGGTATTAATATGTAAATATGAATTAAATATGCTGAGGATTCTATAAGCGTCGTTTCATTGTGTTTCACCATATTGTGTAGAACATTGCAGCCAATGTAATACATCGAGGTTATAGAGTGCAATCTAAGAAAATCAGGCTATGTTGAAGGAATTATATTAGGTAACGAAACAATGAAGGAGGTAGATGAGTTTCGTTACTTGGGCAGTAAAATAACAAATGATGGTCGCAGTGCAGAGGATATAAAATGCAGAATGACAATGGGTAGAAAAGCGTTCTTGAAAAATCTGTAAACATCGAATATTGATTTAAGCATAAGGAAGTCCTGTCTGAAGGCATTTGAGAGGCTTTTGAAATGTGGTGCTACAGAAGAATGCTGAAGATTAGGTGGGTGGATCGCATAACTAATGAGGAGGTACTGAACAGAATTGGGGAGAAAAGAAATTTCTGGCATACCTTGACTAAAAGAAGGGATCGATTGGTAGGACACATTCATAGACAGCAAGGAATGGTGAATTTAGCAATGGAGTTTGGTAAATTGTTTGGGCTAAAAACCGCAGAGGAAGAGGAAGAGATGGATACAATAAGCAGATTCAGACAGATGTAGGTTGCCGTTCTTATGTGGAGTTGAAGAGGCTTGTTCAGGGTAGGGTATTGTGGAGAGCTGGATCAAACCAGTCTCCGGACAGAGGACCACAACAACAACAACAACAACGGAATATAAATTCCACCTGTGCTATGTCGGGCATGTGACTAGTTATAATATAAAATAAACTTCACTTTCGTGAAGCCTATTTTTTTATATTGTGCAATCTCTTGTATTCAGACGTGCACTGGGCTGTGTTTTTATGTAGCGCATCTACTTCGTCCTGTGTCGGTGACCGTCCCCCCCCCCCCCCCCATGACTTCTCGACGACCCTGGGGTAGGGATGGCGGTTATAGCTGAAACAACCGGTTTTCGGTTATACCGGTTCGTTTCAACTCTAGTTTAACTGCACCGTAAAAATTGCTCAAGATAACCGGTTTTTAAATAACCGGTTTTCGGTTTTTTATTGCTATTATTTCCAGTAGAGTTGGACCGAAACATATTTTGCGGCCGAAACAGAAACCGTAATCGAATTTTCGGTTCTTCTAGTTTCGGCCAAAACCGAAACTTACGAAATTTAGTTAAAATGTAGGTAAATTTACGTTAGACGAAAAATCACTAGTCTTTCCATATTTTGCAAGATCACCTCCCAATACTACGCGTTCTTGAGTTTGTGTAAGCCTAGTCAGAGTCCGTAGAAGACGATATATGAAGCATACAGATCTACTGTCCTAGTATTTCCATCCGGCAGAAATTACCTCCCATGACCGAGGGAGGAGGGAGGACTCAAACCTCCGACTGGGGCAGCCGCGCAGTCCGTGACATGGAACCTCAGACGCACGACTACCTCGCGAGGCACCACATGATCAATGTTACCTAAACCCATATTGGTTATTAAAAAAGCCCCTCGCTTTCAAGGAATAATATTAATAAACCTTGTTAGCTTATCAATATGATAATACATTAAAAGTTACTATTCCAAGCTTATAGTACATCACTTACGTAATAGGTATATGAATCATGTTTACCTTCTTTTCCAAGAAATATTTTGGATGCTTTCTCCTTAAATGACAGTATATTTGTAGTACCTCCACCCGTTTTCAGCTTTTTAAAGCAAATGGAGCATTGTACCTCACTGCTACCGTACTTCGTGAAGTACTTCCACACTCGGGATGGTGCCATTTAAGACACAACCGATGTCTGGCGGCGACAGCAAGGAACTGCCGCATGACCAGACGGAGGCAAGTCTCGTACACTGATATAACACTCGTAAATACTGATAAAAACCGGTTATTCAAAACTGAAATACCGGTATCGGTTTTAACCGGTCGGTTTTTCCCATCCGTACCCTGGGGATCGCAACCTACTGGTTGATAAAGGCAGCTCTAGTACACGAAACCACTCATTCGGAAAACGCGTTTGGAAAGTGCAGGCAGCGCGCTACTGCAGCAGCGGCGTGCTTCCGCTCCATTCGGGCAAATGACCGGCCGGTAACGACGCGAGCCCTGGCGGCGTCAATCGCCGGCTGTTAAAAAAAATGTTCAAATGTTTGTTAAGCTTAAGGGACTTAACTACGGGGTCATCAGTCTCTAAACTTACAAACTACTTATGAACTACCTAAACTAAGGACGGCACAAATATCCATGCCCGAGAGGGGAGTCGAACCCCCGACCGTTGTAGCCGTGCAGACCGTGACTGAAGCGCCTCAGTCCCCTCGGCCACCACGGCCGGCGCCGGCTGTTAATTCCGCTAGCTGCGCATATGTGTTTCGTCGGGACAACGGGACACTGGGGCTAAATAAGGGATGATCCCGTAAAATACTGGACGTCTGGTCACCCTAGCATAGCGCGGCTATAGCAAAGCTTCGACCTCCAAACGATATATATCGAAGCGGTTGAGTATGGACACGATAGGTATCGAACAGGTGAACGTTATGATTTTTAGGAATATGTCGTGATTTTAAAGGATGTGGTTAGGCAGGAATCTAAGAGTACAGATTTGTGGGTAATTTACAAGAAAGCTTACACTCGAAATAGCTCGGCCTGACATGATATATATATATATATATATATATATATATATATATATATATATATATATATATATATATATATATATATATCTCGAAAGTACAAAGTTCTGTAAATCGATTTAGTGTTTCTGAACCGTAGATTCGGGCGGTACGCGACCTCACGTACTAAAAAATAAAATATTCTTGTTTAACCTATACATAACCTTCTTAAGGCTACGCTACAGACAACTTTTTTAAAGGTCAAACAAGAATCTCCGATTGAGAAACATTCGTTTAGTCCATACATATCGTTTCGAAACGTATCGATTCGATATATATCGTCTGGAGATCGAAGTCTCGCTATAGCCGCGCTATGCAGCACATCTGCGAAATTACCGAATTTTTATTGTACATCTATAAAAACGATGTATTATATTGGCTGCAATGTTCTACTTAATATGGTGAAAAACAATGAAATGACGCTTATAGAATCCTCAGCGTATTTAATTCATATAAACATACCAATACCACAGTATAATGAGTCGTTGTTGTTGTTGTGGTGGTGGTCTTCAGTCCGAAGACTTGTTTGATCCAGCTCTCCACAATACCCTATCCTGAGCAAGCCTCTTCATCTCCACATGAGAATGGCAACCTACATCTGTCTGAATCTGCTTACTGTATCCATCTCTTCCTCTGCGATTTTTACCCCACACACTTCCCTCCAACGCTAAATTCACAATTCCTTGATGTCTAAGAATGTGTCCTACCAATCTATCCCTTCTTTTAGTCAAGGTATGCCAGAAATTTCTTTTCTCCCCAATTCTCTTCAGTACCTCCTCATTCGTTACGCGATCCACCCACCTAATCTTCAGCATTCTTCTGTAGCACCATATTTCAAAAGCCTAAATCCTCTTCCTGTCCACACTGTTTATCGTCCATGTCTCACTCCCATACAAGGCAACACTCCATACAAATGCCTTCAGAAAGGACTTCCTTAGGCTTAAATCAATATTCGATGTTAACAAATTTCTCTTCTTCAAGAACGCTTTTCTACCCATTGCCATTCTGCATTTTATATCCTCTGTACTGCGACCATCATTTGTTATTTTACTGCCCAAGTAACAAAACTCATCCACCTCCTTTATTGCTTCGTTACCCAATCTAATTCCTTCAGCATCACCTGATTTTCTTACACTGCACTCCATTACCCTAGTTATGCTCTTGTTAATGTTCATCGTATATGCACCTTTCAGCACACTGTCCATTCCGTTAACTGTTCTTCCAGGTCCTATCTTGTCTCTGTCATAATTACTATGTCGTCGGCAAAACGCAAAGTTTTTAATTCTTCACCCTGAACTTTAATTCCTTCTCAAAATTTCTCCTTGCTTTCCTTTTATAATGAATAAGTAACGGTTTATGCGTGACACTTGGAACGACAGTAGTGTCCCCAGCAGTCTAATGCACCAAACCAGTGATTCGGAAAACGCGTTTGGAAAGTGCAGGCAGCGTGCTACTGCAGCAGCGGCGTGCTTCCGCTCCATTCGGGCAAATGACCGGCCGGTAACGACGCGAGCGCTGGCGGCGTCAATCGGTGGCTGTTAATTCTGCTAGAGGCGCATTCCTCGCGTTTATGACGGCAGAGCACTTGCGAGGGGCCGCCTCCTCCTTTTGCATCGCCGCTTTTCTTCGTCGCTTTTCTTTTTGAAAGCTGGCGCGCCGTATCGCTTATGGGCGCCGCGGCGCGTTTCACCGCGTCCCTAACCTACCCCACGGCAGAGGAAGAGGACGAGGATCGGCGGAGGGGGGGGGGGGGGGAAGGCGGTGCGCCCAATCTAATCTCGATGGCGGCCGGCTTCATCCATATTTAATACAGCGGCGGCCCGACAATCTGGCTCGGCCATCGCTGCCGCGTAAACAGCGCGGCCACGGCCAGCGGCCAGCGGTCCGCTTATCGGCTGCTGCGGCTTGACTGACGGCCACCGGGCACACCACTGACCTCACACCGGCCGGCTAAGGCTCCCACCCCGCCAAAAAACCCGCCTCACCGTTATCTCGCTCACTGCCGTTTCAAACGCGTCCACCGCACAGGTCACCGTCACCCAGTTTCCTGGTGTTTATCCGGCGTTGTTATAATCATCGTTTGCGTGTTTTGTTTACAATATAAATGAATGCCGGCCGCGGTGGCCGAGGGGACTGAGGCGCTTCAGTCACGATCTGCACGGCCACTACG
The DNA here is from genome assembly GCA_026315105.1 of Locusta migratoria. Taxonomy (NCBI): domain Eukaryota; kingdom Metazoa; phylum Arthropoda; class Insecta; order Orthoptera; family Acrididae; genus Locusta; species Locusta migratoria. Next base: position 245,545,821 of record CM048746.1, on the reverse strand, counting down.
GTTGGGGGTTCGAATCCCCCCTCGGGCATGGATATTTGTGCCGTCCTTAGTCTTAGCTAGTTCATAAGTAGTTTGTAAGTTTAGAGACTGATGACCCCATAGTTAAGTCCCTTAAGCTTAACAAACATTTGCACATTTGATTTGGTAAATGAATCAAAAGTGAAGGCCGTAAACTCCACAAAATACCTAGGAATTACCATTACATCAGACTTAAACTGGAAACAATACGTAGATAATGTCGTGCGAAAGGCGAACCAAAGACTCCGTTTTATTGGCAGAACCCAGTGGCGGCTGGTGATAATGTGCTAATGTACTGCCGGCCGCGGTGGCCGCGGGGACTGAGGCGCTCCAGTCACGGTCTGCACGGCCACTACGGTCGGGGGTTTGAATCCCCTCTCGGGCATGGATATTTGTGCCGTCCATAGTATAAGGTAGTTCGTAAGTAGTTTGTAAGTTTAGGGACTGATGACCCCGTAGTTAAGTCCCATAAGCTTAACAAACATTTGAACATATTTTTGCTAATGTGCTGCAGCACACTGTAAATATATTACTCTAATTATGCCATTTCTCTTCGAATGCAAGCGAGAAATCGCTATAAAATTACACCCTCTCTCTTGGAATACGAGCCAGATATCACAATAAAATTATGCCAATTCCTTTTCAATGCGTATTAGAATGCTAGGATGAAAACGCATATTGGAGCGCTCTCGCCGCGATAGCTGGAAACCAGCTCCGTGTGCTGAAGTGGGATTCAGCCGCGCTGGTACGTGCGCAGTGAGGCGGCGCAGTCGTCTGTTCCCTAGTGCGCATGCGCAGACGTGAAGTCAGGCCTGGCGACTCATGTGTGCTGAGACCGACCGCAGCACCAGATCGATATTTCTCAATTTCTCTTCGCGCTGCGTGTAACAGCTGCGGAAGATTAGTATATGACGAATATTGCGGCATACAGAGTCAAATAGCGCACTGGCTCAGGTGTCTTGCGCGTTGTCTCTCAAACCTACCTGTGTGAGGCTCGTATTCAAATACCTTTGAGTCTAAAATTAATATTTTTTAAACGTTATATTTAGTACCTGCAGTGAATACATGCAGTTGGCAGCACTGTTATATATTCCCCTGAAGGTCTTACTGTCAATACAGTATTAATTGATATTTAATTAAAGGCAATCATACAAAGGTTGACTTTTTATCTTAGTATATTTTGTTTCCTGTTTATTTTTGTAATATTGTACCACACTGGTCAAATTTTGTACGAGCCGCCACTGGTAGAACCCTTAAAACAGAGGTGGGCAATGAGCGAGCCGCGCTCTCGGAGCCGCCTGCCTGAGCAGGAGCAGAGCCGCGAGCAGTTGCCGTCCATCTAGGGATGCAAACGATACATCGATGTTTTGCAAACATAGATGTTTTGTCCATAAACATCGATGTTTTGGACAGCGATATATCGCCGACGCATCGACGACAAAAGTCCAAAACTATCGACAACGTTCAACAATTGATTGTCAACTCCATTATTACTTTATTACTTGCTCAGCCAGCGTCAGATCTAGTGCGGTGCTCCTGCTGTCGTCGCTCGTCGCTGTTTTCATACTTTTGAAATAGTAGGAAGTGAAATATGAAACTAACAACAATATCATTTACTCACCTTTGTTTGCTATTCTCTCAGTGCTGCAGTTACCTGTTCGAGTGAAAACAATAGTATGTTTCACTTTTGTTGCACAGTTTGTACGCGTACATATAACCAATTAGCCACACGTGTAGTAGTTTGCTATCGTGAGTTTGTTGTGTGCAGCAGTAAGTGGTCAAACGCAAGGACTACCAATTTTATAAATCCAAATCTAGAGTTTATGGGATATTGAAAGTAATGCACACAAACACCGCAACTGTAATATCACACCGATGACTTCAGAATAACAAAAAATTTCGAAACCATCAAACCTAAGTCACATGCGAAGCAAAGGAAAAAAATGAAACCTGTCAGTATCATGAGACTCATTGATGATTCGTGCGCTTGAAAGAAGTACTTGAACTTCTGGCTAGTTACCAGTAGCTAAACCTGAAGGGTTTGTAATTTTTCTTGTACCGGTAATTATTAGATTAGTGACTGTAGAAGTTATTGGACCTTTACAACACTGGAGAATGCAGATATTGCGAAGACTAATCCCAAATCCTTAAACAAAATTAAAAGCTTTCATGGTTATTATTTGTCATATTGCCTCTTGGAGTCTATCTCGTTTTTTATGTCGATCTTTGATGATTAATCTGATGTTTGTCCAGCATGGGTTGCTGTCATTGCTGAAATTTCACCCTCCAAAATCAGTGGAATCGAATCTTTGACAGTGTTACCCAGTCAGACTGATATTGTACTGTCAAAACATCAGTTAAAACATCAAACAAAAGTCGACGAAAAATCCGAGACAAAAGCCAACAAGCCAAGTATAACATAGATTCTGATTTCAGTAAGGTACATGATTTGATAAACGTCATTAACGAATATTCATTTTAAAAATACATTATTAAGTAATAACTGAAACATGCATAATGTTTAATTTTCTCCACGTCGACAGCTAAGAAAAATGCAGTACGTCAACAAAATACAAGTTATTTCGCGTGTAATGAACAAATCGATGTAAATCCCAAGTAAAATCAGCGCAATAGGTAGCGAAACCTTATTCCCAACTTCTTTTTCATTCTAATCTGCCATTTCGCTGTGTATTCATAGCCAAGTGAAAGAACATAAATAAGGCAGATACTTTCTGGCAACACAACTTCATTTCAGTGTGTTTTTCCTAATATTTCTTAAACGTATGGAAACATCAGAAAAACATCGATGTATCGTTTTTCAGAGCGATATTTTTTTAACATCGATATTTTTCCGCAGGAACATCGATGTCTGAACATCGATGTTTTATCAACGATGTTGCATACCTACGTCCATCAGGTAGTTCCTGCTGAGAAGACTAGATGGCGTTATGCACAGCCAACGCGCTAACGTGGCCGCAGAAATGCACCTGGCTAAGTGCGTTATAAAATAACTTATAAAGATAATAGTGGAAACTCTTTAGTATCCATCTCGAATGAGCAGATTCCACTGCTAGGGATATCTCCTGAATAATGCTATTATGTTTATAAATAAGTAACTTATAAACATATTACTGGAAACTATTCCCTAAAACGTCCAGCGCATGCAGTCGAGCCGGCAAATATAAAGATAAGAGCGATTTTTTGTTTTGTTTCAGAAGACACCTCTAACAGTGCCATCTCTTAGTTCGAATTTTGTACTTCAGCGTTTTAGTTATAATCTATGATATTACGTTATGGTACAATACGCTATGGAGTTGAAATGGCTAGTCAAATCGGCGCGGTAAAGCGGCGTTCTATTTTCCAGTTCAACTCTAGTTGCTTGTTCAATGAAAGCGAAGGAGGAGCAAAATGTTTGGTATGTGGTAAAATACTAGGCATAAAAAAGTACTATTTAGAACGCCACTGTAGAACACATCACTTCAACCAGTATGGAAGAGTAGAAGGTGAAATGCGACTTAATCTTCTTAATAATCTACGCGAGAAAGGAAGTAAAGTAGAGGTATGTATTATAATGCTGGACCTACTTACGAGATAACTTAATCACAGTGTTTTGTTTAATACCGGACTCTCACGGAACTACGTGCGCCAGCAAGCATGCAGACCTCTAGCGGCAACTAGGATAACTACCGGCCGAGTGCAAACGCTGCTCTTTTTTCGGCCTGAGCCGGAGCGCTGTTCATTGAGCCGATTTGTGCCCACCTCTGCCTTAAAAGATGCAACGGAACTACTAAAGGGGCTGTATACACTACGGTTGTCCGTCTTTTTTTAGAGTATTCGTGCCCAGTGTGGGATCCTTATCAGGTGGGTTTGACGGAGGACATCGAAAGAGTCCAAAGAAGGGCAGCTCATTTCGTATTGTCACGATACAGAGGAGACACCGTTACGGAAATGATACAGGATCTGGATTGGGAATCAACAACGCCGCTTATCGCTGCGGCATGGGCTACTTACGAAACTACAATCGTCAACATTCTCCTCCGAATGCGAAAATATATTCTTGACTCCCACTTACATAGGTAGAAATGATCATCAGAATAAAATACGAGAAATCAGAGCTCTAACGGAGAGATTCGGATGTTCTTTCTTCCCGCACGCTATTCGAGAATGGAATGGGAGATAAATAGTATAACGGTGGTTCGATGAACCCTCTGCCAGGCACTTAAATGTGATTTGCAGAGTATCCCATGTAGATGTAGATGGATGAAGGACAACAGGCAAACTGCGTATTTCTCGATTTTCGAAAGGTGTTTTGGACACGGTGGGCACTACAGACTGCTGACGAAGATACAACTTTGCGAAATAGGTACCCAAACATGTGAGTGTCTCGAAGACAAGGTACGGAATCTGTCGTCCACGATGGCGAGTGTTCATCAGAGACTAGGGCAGAGGTCGGCAAGTAATCTTACAAGGAAAGTATTCGAGCTCGAACAAACACAAATATACCAAAATCGTGGCCGAGGGTATTGAGGCGCTCCAGTCACGATCCGCACGGCCACTACGGTCGGGGGTTCGAATCCCCCCTCGGGCATGGATATTCGTGCCGTCCTTAGTTGTAAGTAGTTCATAAGTAGTTTGTAAGTTTAGGGACTGATGACCCCGTAGTTAAGTGCCATAGACTCTACAAACATTTGAACATTTGAACCAAAATCGTGTGAGAGATAATTTAAAGGTACTCTCGCATCTGCAAAACTTAGCAGTCGCCCATTACAGGCCTCTTTATGTGCCGTGCCGCATTGCACTTTGACCTGCCGGTACGCCAGTAGTGACGGTGCAGTGTGGCTCTGAAGTTGCGTTTTGTGATGTTATTTGTGTAGTGAAGCGTCAGATGGGTCGGCGATTGCTAATCAATCCTGCTAATGTACTGCGATTGGGTGAGATGAAATTCCTAAGAGCCGTTCTTGGTGAATACGGTCTTGGTGTAGAAGATGAATCATTCACATGTTTTCTGGTATATATTATAGTGCAGAAATATGAGCATAGATTAGAAACACTATAATAGATACCAGGTAACATGCGAATGATTTATTTTCTACACCAATACCATCTTCACGAAGAAGCTTTCTTCGTAACTTCGTCTCAACCAGTCACACTATATTAGCATGATTGATAACCAATCGCCAACCCATCCGACTCTTCACTACACAAATAACGTCACAAAACGCAACTTCAGAACCACACTGCACCGTCACTATTGGCGTACCGGCAGGTCAAAGTGCAATGCGGCGTGGCACACGCAGAGGCCTCTAATGGGCGACTGCAAAGTTTTGCAGATGCGAGAGTATCACTAGTGCAATAAGTGACATTATCTATCAGACGATTTTGGTGTATTTCTGTTTGATCGAGCCTAAGTAATTTCCTTGTTAGATGAGGTCCGGATACTTATGAAAATTTTTATCGAGGTCCAGATGTAAAACCACATGTTCCTTATTAATTTTTTATTTTAATTTTCACTCACAAAATAATATGAAATACAATAGATGTAAAATAATAATCTATAAACAACACAGAAAAACATTATTGACTATTTATTTTTATTATCACTCACAAAATGTATGAAATAAAACGGAAAACGTTTATTGGAAAGTCCAGAAACATTACAGATACTTTTTTAATTTAATTTTCTCTAAGAAAGTAGGAAATATAATGAAATGGGCGTATATGTATCTAAAAAATCCATGGGAAAAATTACATTTGCGGTCTTGAGCAGGTTTTTGTTTTTAAAGTTATGTTCACATGCAGAGCTGCTTATGCGAATAGTGTCCACAAAGTGAGCGGTCTCGAGCGAAAATTATTCTCCAAGAATTTCATTTTTGAAAATGAAATTTCACGAATACGAGTATATTTGGAGCCAAACATAGCAACCAGGCAGATCGCAAATATTTTGAAATTTTCATATTTTTCAGTAAATACAGTTTTATGCCTTTGCAAGGAAATGTCTTCCTGCTAGTCTATTATCTCTATTTGGAGTGAAGGCTTTGAAAGGTGGAACAAAGTCGCAGCCACACCTGTACATTCTGCTGCAGGAAAAACCTCAAAAGGTGATTTTAAAAGTCGTGACAACTTGTCTATTTCTGAAAAGTCTTTGAATCTTACTGCAAATTCCTTTTTAAGATCTGCCAAGAAATTTGATAATATGGAAAAGTCTACTTCAGGACTATTTTTATATTAAAAATTGTAGCGAAATGTAGAAATTCTTGACTTGAAACGTTTCTTTCAAAGATCCAGCTTGCGACGGAATGATGATACACTTTGAACGAAATCACATTTCCTTGTAGCTCGGTGTTGTTATCCACAGAAAAAATTGTTTATTTTTTTTTTAATAAAAATACTTTTTGCTGTCCAGTTTTTGGCCTTCCGCGGTCTCGATGGCGAGTGTTTATCAGAGACTAAGGTATCGTCAGGAGTTTCCCAGGGAAGTGGGATAGGACCGTTATTATTTTCTATGTAAATGATCTGACGGACAGAGTGAATTGCAGTCTGCGGCTGTTTGCTGATGTTGCTGAGGTGTACAGGAAGGTGTCGTCATTGAACGACTGTAGTAGGATGCAGGATGAAATGGACCAAATTTCTCAGTGGTGTGAGGAATGACAGCTAACTCTAAATGTAAGGTACTGCAGATGCCTCTGTAGTCCAGTGCACAGCGAGGTAGAGTACCCCACAGGGGGCCGGGTGCAATTCCCGGTCGGGTTGGAGATTTCCTCGACACGGGGACTGGATTTTGAGTCGTCCTCATCATCATTTCATCATCATCGACGCGCACGTCGCCCATATGGCGTCACCAAAGACTTGCACCAGGATGTGGTCTAACAGAAAAAAAAAAAAAATGGATCGTGCAGCCACGTCTCGATCCCTGAGTCAACAGATGGGAACGTTTGCAAAACAACAACCATCTACACGAATAGTTTGACAACGTTTGCAGCAGCATGGACTATCAGCTCGTAGACCATGGCTGCGGTTACCCTTGACGCTGCATCACAGACAGGAGTGCTTGTGAAGGTGTATGCAACGACGAACCTGGGTGCACGAATGGCAAAACGTCATTTTTTTCGGATGAATCCAGGGTCTGTTTACAGCATCATGATTGTGGCATGCCGGTTTGGCGACACACACATTGGAAGCGTGTATTCGTCATCGCCATACTGGCGTATCACCTGGCGTGATGGTATGGGGTGCCATTGGTTACACGTCTCAGTCACCTCTTGTTCTCATCGAGAGCACTTTCAACAGTGGCCATAACATTTCAGCAGGATAATGCACGACCGCAGATTGGAAGTAGCCGGTTATTAAAATTAGCAAAATCTGGGCAGTTGAGATCTGCGAATGTAAGTTAAAACGCTCACTGCTGCTCTAAATTACTTTATGAGTGGCCACAGTACAGGCGCAATGGAAATTGATCTAACTGCTCACTCCTTAAGGGATCAGCCAACATTTTAACAAACACAAAATCAACGTTAAAGAATAAATGAATAGATAATTAAACATGGGACAGGAAGCATGAAATAATAAAGCAAATGTTTAATACTTCAAAATCATAATCTATTCAGTAAAATAACAAGCAAATAAAGGTTGGAAGACCAAATTAAGCACACACCTTGTACAAAAGTGAATTAAATCATGTAATTACTGCCCGTATTAAAATTGTTTCTGCCTTTTATGAATATGGAGGAAATGTGGGAGGAAATTTTCAAATACACAATGGGTAGCTGAAAGCACATTCATTCATTCACAGACACGCGCATAATGCTTGGCAATACATTACAATCCTGGAACACATGAAAGCAGCAGTGAAACGAAGTGTTGGCGGCGTCTTGACGAGATGGTGGGTGTCTTGATCACAAATCTTAAATTATACTGTGCACTAGGTGAACTCATGTGTGGGAAGGCAGTGGCATACTATTCTTAAGTACCATGTGGTGTGCGATCAAGGTGAATTACATAGAATTTACAAAGGAAATTAATTCAGAATAAGCAAATAGAGCACACATGAGAATTCATATAGAAGAAAGTTAGTATTAATAAAACCATGGCTGAAGTAACGACCGTTACGAAATCACATGGTGCAATCGGTCATACAAGACAGGAAAGACAGAATCAAACAAGAAAATCTAATACATATTTAGCATACTTGCGGATACAGATGCAATGTGAAATGTTAGTTAAAAACAGCAAGGAAATTCAAACACACTAAATTTACACAAAGGCTGAAGGCCACACACATGTATTCTAACTTGAGCAAAACCGGACACACAATCATCACTGGAATGAAAATGCATATAATAAATTTACACTGAATTTACTCGAGTTCTGTAGACAAAGAATCACTTCGCCTAGGATAGCGAAAGAGTTACTCCAGAGAACTATCACTGTAAAACCAAGACTGCCTGATCACGAAAAAAGTAAAATCCTAACATCATGCCTTCCCCTCAGCGTGATTCGAAGGAGTACTTACTTCCACAGTCGTCGGAGCCAGAATGAAGATTCAAGACTGAAGCTGTAAGGCCTCGGAAAAACCTCCCCCCGCCATACACCGGATGTAGAGCGTGCTAAAAGCGACGCACAGTGCGTTCAGAGACTAGTGTTTACCAACCCTTGCTACCTGGCCAAGACAAATCCCTCTGCAACCATTCCCAGAGAGGTCTCCTGTGACCTCTTTCATCCAAGATTAGGTTGGTACGACACTAAGAACACAGCCACCTCGCCACCTTGCCAAGTAAGATTGTCTCTGGCCAGCCAGCAGACGCCAGTGAAGATGACAAACGAAGCCATGCGTTCTTAACTACAGCAAAATGAAGCCTATAGTGGGAGGCGGTGACTGTAAGCCACTGCGCGGCAGTCAGTCAATATTAAGAGCACATATTCACATTCACATGAACACACAACTTCAATCACACGGGTTGAAAGATTTATAAATATGGGGCAAACATACATAAACATGGGGAATTGATAATTAATAAAAAGAATACAACAATTAACACACAGATAATTAACATTAATGGTGCAGAAACACTTTAGGTTAATGAGTAAAACAAAATGGAACACGACCACACATCCAGTGGAAGTGTTTCAAGGTTCTGTACGGGCCTTTCTGAATGCGGAAAATGTTCGACTGCTGCCCTGGCCAGCACATTCTACAGATCTCTCACCAACTGAAAACGACTGGTCAATGGTGGCCGGGCAAGTGGCTCTTCACAATACGCCAGTCACTACTCTCTATGAACTGTGGTATCGTGTTGAAGCTGCATGGACATGTGTACCTGTACACGCCAACCAAGCTCTGTTTGAATCAATGCCCAGGCATATCAAGGCCGTTATTATGGCCAGAGGTGGTTGTTGTGGGTACTGATTTCTCAGGATCTATGCACTCAAATTGCGTGAAAATGTAATCACATGTCAGTTTTAATATAATACGTTGTCCAATCAATACCCGTTTATCATCTGTATTTCTTCTTGGTGTTGCAATTTTAATGGACAGTAGTATACGTAGTTCGTAACTGTTACTCCTAGGGATTTAGTTGAATTTACGGCCTCTAGGTTTGACTGATTTATCGTGAAACTGAAGTTCAACGGATTTCTTTTAGTGGTCATGTGGATGACCTCACGCCAATTTTTGCACCACGCAGATATCTAAATCGTTTTGCAATTGCTTTTGACCTTTTGGTGACTTTACTAACCGATAAACGACTGCATCATCCGCGAGCAGAATAAGAAAGCTGGTCACATTGTCTCCTAAATCGTTTATAAAGATAAGGAACAGTAGGGGCCCTACAACACTTTCGTGGGGAACGCCAGATATCACTTCTGTTTTACTCCATGATTTTCCGTCATTTACAATGTACTGTGTCCTTTCTGACAGGAAATCACGAATCTAGTCTCACAACTGTGATGATATTCCTTAAGAACGCAATTTGATTTGAAGACGCTTGTGAGGTACAGTATCGCAAGCCTTCCAGAAATGGAGAAATGCGGAATCTATATGAGATCCTGTGTCGACAGTACTCATCACTTCATGTAAGGAGCTAGCTGTGTTTCACAAGAACGGTACTTTCTGAATCCGTGTTAAATATGAGCCAATAGATCGTTCTCTTCGAGGTAGTTCAAATGTTGATTGAAGTATATATTCTAAAATCCTGCTGCAATACGTCGTCACGGATATAGGCCTGTAATTCTGCAGTTTACTCCTGTTGCATTTCTTGAATATTGGGGTGACCTGTGCAACTCTCCAGTCTTTGGGTACGGATCTTGCACTAAGCTCAAAATGTTCAAATGTTTGTTAAGCTTATGGGACTTAACAACGGGGTCATCAGGCCCTAAACTTATAAACTACTTATCAACTACCTTATATTAAGGACGGCACAAATATCCATGCCCGAGGGGGGATTCGACCCCCGACCGTGACTGGAGCGCCTCAGTCCTCTCGGCCACCGCGGCCGGCTTGCACTAAGCGAGCGGCTGTACATGATAACTAGGTATGGGCCCATTCCATCAGCATAGTTTGAAATTAACATAACTGGTATACAATCGGGACCGGGAGACTTACTTTTGCTAAATGATTTAAGTTGCTTTAAGGGGGGTCGTGTTCTAAAATGTTATCAAATGGTGTGGCTAAGATATTGAAGAGAAACAAGGAAAATTTTTGTTTGGTGATTGTTGTTGTTGTTGTTATGGTCTTCAGTCCGGAGACTGGTTTGATGCAGCTCTCCACCCTACTCTATCCTGAGCAAGCCTTTTCATCTCCTCATAAGAACGACAACCCACATCCACTTGAATCTGCTTACTATACGCGTCTCTTGGTCTCCCTCTGCGATTTTTACCCCACACACTTCCCTCCAACGCTAAATTCACAATTCCTTGATGTCTAAGAATGTGTCCTACCAATCTATCCCTTCTTTTAGTCAAGGTATGCCAGAAATTTCTTTTCTCCCCAATTCGGTTCAGTACCTCCTCATTAGTTACGCGATCCACCCACGTAATCTTCAGCATTCTTCTGTAGCACCACATTTCAAAAGCCTCTATCCTCTTTCTGTCCACACTGCTTATCGTCCATGTTTCACTCCCATACAAGGCAACACTCCATACAAATGCCTTCAGAAAGGACTTCCTTAGGCTTAAATCAATATTCGATGTTAACAGATTTCTCTTTTTCAAAAACGCCTTTCTACCCATTGCCATTCTGCATTTTATATCATCTGTACTGCGACCATCATTTGTTATTTTACTGCCCAAGTAACAAAACTCATCTACCTCCTTTATTGTTTCGTTACCTAATCTAATTCCTTCAGCATCACCTGATTTTCTTACACTGCACTCCATTACCCTAGTTTTACTCTTGTTAATATTCATCTTATATGCACCTTTCAGCACACTGTCCATTCCGTTCAATTGCTCTTCCAGGTCCTTTGCTGTATCTGACAGAATCACTATGTCGTCGGCAAAACGTAATGTTTTTAATTCTTTGGTGATTAGCAATAGGATAAGCTACTTTAAATTTAGATTTCAAAACTTTGACTCGAATTCTGTAATTATTACAAAATTATACATTTTAATGCATCTACAGTTATTTATGTTCGTTTGCCTCGTAACCTATTCAATCAAACACTGTCAAAATTTGACTGTGTTAGATTTACATCTATAGATACAATTATACAAAAGCCATTTTGAATATGTTTGACAGAAATTTACTTACAACATATTACATGTTCTTTGTGCAAATCGGTGTAATTTTCTCAAATTATCCCTATATTTCAACTTAAACGAAATATTTGAATATTTTGCTCCGTGTGTTTGTTTGTTTGTTACACTATGAGAAATGTGTGGACCAAATATGAGGGCATTATGCCACAGATGTGCTGAAAAAGGGTACATAAGTGTCAGAATATGCAGTTTTTAGGAAAATGAACCTATAGATTAAACTTTCTTTTATTATACCTCCTCAGAATGTTCCAGGACTGTAGTCAGGAACTACTCTGTTCTCTAGACTTGTTCTGTAACTATTTTTCATTTGCCTTGTTTCTTTTCCAAGCTGTATGTACATTTCATCTCTTGCCACATGATGACAGTCAATTTAATTAAAAATGGATAGATTGAATAGGTGAGTACAGGATTATAAATACAAAATCAGTTGGGGGTATCACAGGAGTAGGACTGATAATGAATAAGAAAATAGGAATGCGGGTAAACTACTATGAGCAGCACAGTGATCGCATTATCATTGTCAAGATAGATATGAAGCCAACACCGACAACAGTAGTACAGGTTTATATGCCAACTAGCTTTGCCGATGATGAGGAGATCGAAGAAATATATGAGGAGCTAAAGGAAATTATTCAGACAGTTAAGGGAGAGGAAAACTTAATTGTGATGGGAGTAGGACAAGGAAGGGAAGGAAAAATAATAGGTGAATATGGACTGGGCAGGAGGAATGAAAGAGGAAGTCGCCTGGTAGAATTTTGCACGGAACATGATTTAATCGTAACAAACACGTGGTTTAAGAATCACAAAAGAATGTTGTATACGTGGAAGAGACCAGGAGACACCGGAAGGTATCAGATAGATTTTATAATGGTACGACATAGGTACCGGAACCAGGTTATAAACTGCAGGACATACCCAGGGGCAGATATAGACTCTGACCATAACTTGTTAGTCATGAACTGTAGGCTGAAGCTGAAAAAACTGCAAAAAGGTAGGAAAATAAGGAGATGGGACTTAGATAGATTGAAGGAAAGTGAAGTTCTGGAGAATTTCAGAGGGAGATTTAGGCAACAATTGACAGAAACAGGGGGAAATAAAACAGTAGAAGAGGAATGGGTAGCATTGAGAGATGAAATAATGAAGGCAGCGGAGGACAAAATAGGTAGAAAGGCAAGACCTACAAAAAATCCATGGATATCACAGGAAATACTACAGTTAATTGATGAAAGGAGAAAATATAAAAATGCAGTAAATGAAACAGGCAAAATGGAGTACAGACGACTAAAAAATGAGATTGACAGGAAGTGCAAAACGGCTAAGCAGGAGTGGCTAGAAGCCAAATGCAAATCTGTAGAAGAATGTATAGCAAGGGGAAAAGTAGATACCGCCTACAGGAAAATGAAAGAAACATTTGGAGATAAGAAAAACAGCTCTACGAATATCAAGAACTCAGATGGGAAACCAGTTCTCAGCAAAGAAGGGAAAGCTGAAAGGTGGAAAGAGTACATAGAGCAGCTCTACAAAGGAAATGAACTTAGAGACGATGTTGTAGGAACGGAAGAGGAAGTCGATCAAGATGAAATAGGAGATATTATACTGAGAGATGAATTTGACAGATCCTTGAAAGACCTAGGTTGGAACAAGGCCCCAGGAGTAGATGACATACCCTCAGAGCTACTAAAGTCTCTGGGAGAGCCAGCCATGACAAGACTATTTGAACTGGTGTGTAGGATGTATGAGACCGGCGAAATGCCCTCAGACTTTAAGAAAAATGTGATAAGCCCCATTCCAAAGAAATCAGGCGCAGACAGGTGTGAAAATTACAGAACCATCAGTTTGATAAGTCATGGTTGCAAAATTTTAACACGAATTATCTACAGGAGAATGGAAAAGCTGGTAGAAGCTGATCTCGGGGAAGATCAGTTTGGATTCATGAGGAACATAGGAACCCGGGAGGCAATACTCACTTTACGTCTTATCTTAGAAGATAGATTAAGAAAAGGCAAACCTACATTTTTAGCTTTTGTAGATTTGGAGGAAGCATTTGACAATGTTGACTGGAATACACTCTTTCAAATTCTGAAGTCAGCAGGGATAAAATACAGGGAAAGGAGAGTTATTTACAACTTGTACAAAAGCCAGATCGCAGTTATTAGACTCGAAGGACATGAAAGGGAAGCATCAGTTAGGAAGGGAGTAAGACAGGGTTGTAGCCTTTCTCCAATGTTATTCAATTTGTACATCGAGCAGGCGGTGAAGGAAAGCAAGGAAAAATTTGGAATAGGGATTAAAGTTCAGGGGGAAGAAATAAAAACATTGCGTTTTGCTGATGACATTGTAATTCTGTCAGAGACAGCAAAGGACCTGGAAGAGCAGTTGAACGGAAAGGACAGCGTGCTGAAGAGAGCATATAAAATGAACATTAACAAGAGCAAAACAAAAATAATGGAATGCGGTCTTAGAAAATCAGGCGATGCTGAAGGAATTAGATTAGGTAACGAAACAATGAAGATGGTAGATGAATTTTGTTACTTGGGTAGTAAAATAACATGCGATGGTCGCAGTACAGAGGATATAAAATGCAGAATGGCAATGGGAAGAAAAGCATTTTTGAAAAAGAGAAATTTGCTAAAATCGAATATTAATTTAAGGGTAAGGAAGTCTTTTCTGAAGGCATTTGTGTGCAGTGTTGCCTTGTACGGGAGTGAAACATGGACGATAAGCAGTGCGGACAGGAAGAGAATAGAGGCTTTTGAAATGTGGTGCTACAGAAGAATGCTGAAGATTAGGTGGGTAGATCGCATAACTAATGAAGAGGTACTGAACAGAATTGGTGAGAAAAGGAATTTTTGGCATACCCTGAATAAAAGAAGGGATTGCTTGGTAGGACACATTCTTAGACATCGGGGAATCGTAAATTTAGCATTGGAGGGAAGTGTGTGGGGTAAAAATCGCAGAGGGAGACCAAGAGACGCGTATAGTAAGCAGATTCAAGTGGATGTGGGTTGCCGTTCTTATGAGGAGATGAAAAGGCTTGCTCAGGATAGAGTAGGGTGGAGAGCTGCATCAAACCAGTCTCCGGACTGACGACCATAACAACAACAAACAGATTGAATGCACCACCCCTTAAGGTCGAACGCAGTAGCACTTTCGTTCTTAAGTTTCCATCATTAAAAACAATCATAGTATCAGATGTAGCAAGTTTGACAACTGTCGATGATGAAAATGTCTTGGGCCAACACTTCCAGATAAGCGCATTCAGAGACACATTCAGATTGTGTATTTTGCCATGAACACACTTCCTTAGTAGGTCAGCAGTTGCCAGGATTGTAAACGCGGGTTTGATAGCAATCATGATAATTTAGAAATCCATTTCTTGAGGGTGGAGGAATTGTTATCCCTTTGGGTCTGCCGTCAGTAATTCATTATTCATCTCCGTGAACCTATGATATGATGGCGGCATATTCAGTATCCCATACAGCAAATTTCTTTCTTCCCTTGCCGGCCGCGGTGGCCGAGGGGACTGAGGCACTCCAGTCACGGTCTGCACGGCCGCTACGGTCGGGGGTTCGAATCCCCCCTCGGGCATGGATGTTTGTGCCGTCCTTAGTCTTAGCTAGTTCATAAGTAGTTTGTAAGCTTAGGGACTGATAACCCCGTAGTTAAGTCCCATAAGTTCTACAAACATTTGAACATTTTTTTTCTTCCCTTCCCACACCAGCACACCTTAGACTGTATGACGGTCACGAATTTGGTACATAGAACCATTTATGTTCTTAGAAGACAAATGAATACAAAAATTCCGCAGGGTACGGCTATCAATAATAAGCTGTTCGGTGGTTGCAAATAAGACCAGAGTTATACATCACAGCCTTCATGTCGTTTTCTTCGAAATTTTAGTTGTCAAACGCATATACCACTACGAAAATCTAACTAATGCAAGCAAAAATGTTGCGACATTGGGGGTACACTGGTTCTTTAAATACTGAACATATATCTTATTTATCAGTAAGAGAAGAATTTCCCCTTACTTTATATCCTAAACTCTGTGCTGCTGAGCAGATACTCTCTTCACGACTGACCACGTGGCTTTTATTTTATCCTGAGAATAAGCTACGTTTTTTGACACCAGATACTTTTTGCCTTCTTAATGGAATTTTTAGAACCTTACAATACTGTTTGTGAAGGACTTGATTTTGACAGCGTCTTATATTCTGATACAATTGTTGCTTTATTCTACACGATATTCTTATTCCTCTAGTCAGGCATCCAGGCAGTCTGTTAATGGTGGTACCTTGTTTTGAGCGTCCTAGCGGAAAGCAGCTCTCAAAGTTCACGAGAAATGTGTTAAGGAAATCTTTATATTTATAGTGTATATTGTCAACACTGTAAACACCCTACTAATCTTGATCCTTAATTAAGATTAAAAAGGCCTCTACTTCAACTGGCTTAGCTTTACTACATAGTTTATAATTATATTTAACACGTTTCAGCACAAAACCTCTATAAAGTTAAAATTTGTGCATCTTCTGCTACATCCTTTGAAAGAAGCGTGCAATTCTCTAAACAAAATTCTGGCTCAGAAAGCCAAGTGAAAGAAGCGTGTCTGTACTATTTTTCTTAATGGAACTTTAATTAATTGACGACCCCCATCTATGGATCTAAATGGTAGCAACGGGAGGAGCAAGAGACAAGATATATGATTTGACTACACAATATTTGCAAAATATATAGTGTGGGAGAATTTAAATTAGGACAAAGGGTTAACGTTTAACAAAATGATTTATTGTTCAAGGCATAAACAACAAAGGAGGAGAGACCAGTTTGAATATAATAAACACACACCTTACAAGAGAATCCCCATTTACATAAGATTATATG
Organism: Locusta migratoria; assembly: GCA_026315105.1. Lineage (NCBI taxonomy): Eukaryota > Metazoa > Arthropoda > Insecta > Orthoptera > Acrididae > Locusta > Locusta migratoria. The sequence continues at coordinate 245,529,171 of CM048746.1, read as the reverse complement.
GCCCTAATACTGCCCACCAGCTAAAGTAGTACTAGCGTAATTAATAAAGATTATTTTTCAGAGAGGAGAAGGGAGGAATTGATACACATTCTCACACAGATGCATGCGTCAGGCCAAGCAGGTACTCACCAGCACCGAACACAAAAGCAGCAACGCCAGCAGCAGGACGCTGTACGGAACAGCTGGTTCACTCGCGCACCAATGAAAGAAAAACTTTGTTCCGTAGTGTATGGCTTACGCTCAGGGTAGCTATCGGCGGGAACAAACGCAAGTGATAGAAGACCACGTGGCGTGCGATACAGTCGTGAAGTATAAGTTTCCAGAAAATTCAAAATATCTCTTTCGAACGAAATAAAAACGCGAGATATGTCGTGTAACGATTCATTCTACTCATGGGAAGAAGAGATATCTTGTAGGGATGACTACGTTATTTGCCATAGACGTGAGGCAGTGAGTACGAAAGTTACAAGTTTAGAAATACCAAAAATTCGGTGGAAATTACCACGTTACACGTACTAGAAATCACATCTAAGCAAGGTCATAATTAACTGAGAGCCTTGTCCCATACTGTGCACATGTTTTATGGACAAAGGGCAGACACCGGAAGTATCCGACAGTTCCCGAAAAACATCAAATTTACCAACCAAATGAACATGTAAAGCATTTAAACATGTTTAAACGTAGTAAGGAAGGATTATACAGTCAGGGAGTGCAAGAATTCTGTTAACAAACACCAGTGCGGCCGCAAAATCATAATCCGAGGGAAAAAAAAAAAAAAAAAAAAAAAAAAAAAAAAAAAAAAAAAAATTCAGGAAATTAGCAATCCAGAACAAAAATAAATAAAATCTCACCGCTACGCATTGGGGTGATGATATAGCCAGAATTAGAGACGCGAATGAGCGTTTTCAACTTACAATCGAATCCTAACAAAGCTTAGCCACGTGCTCAGAACAAGCCAACACCAAAAAGCAACTTACCCCTTCAAAAACGAGCCAACGACTCCCTGCTGCCCTCGTGGTCGCTTCTCCAAGGCTACCTAAGGTGGAGGGGGAACCTCTCCAAAGGGTTTAGCCGTACTCAGGTAGGTAACTTAGTAGTACACCGGTCAAGGGGAGTGAATGGGGACCTTCACTAAGCGTCGTAGCTAAAGATTTGCATCTGGCCGGGAGTTGGCAGAAATTGACCAGTACCAGAGGCAACTGCAGCCATGCTGTTTGAGCCAGCAGACGACAAGAGCAGGGAGGCGGGGCTAACACTTGTTTAAACTATTTTGTACTCAAGTCCCATTCATTTTGCACAAGCGGGATCCGTGGGAACATATCACAGCATACGCCATCATATACGGGGCCTCATACACAAAAATAGACATTGAAGATTATGAAACACAACAAAATAATTCCATATTTTGGACAAAAAAAATATCTTGTACATCTGGTATCTCGCATAGTGCGAATGGAGCGTCTCGCTACACTCAAAAAATGTCTGAAATCCATCAACATTTATTTAGTGGGGATAAAATGAATGGAACGCGCTATATGGACGTGTTTCACCTTTTTATTGTGCAATCAATTACACAGTTAATGCTGAAATCACCGCAAACAACTTTTTTTTCTACTTTCTATAAAGTGAACTTAAACCCTTTTCCAGCGTGAGCATAACGTTTCAAAATTAGTCAGGTGGCCTATAAATAACAACAATTCAAAGTTTAGTTTCAATACATTAAATTACAGCTGTACAACATTCAAATAACTGTGCAGTGCAGAGTTTAGAAACATCAAACAACTGTAATATCGTTTTTCGCATACATGGCCACTCCTCCACAATGCAAAGATATTTTACAGATCATCACGTATGTCGTACTCCCTATATTATCAAGACTATTCTCAGATCCACCCATTCTCACTATCTGATCATCTTTCGAAAAAATTCCTACATAGCTCCCTTATGTTAGCAGCCTCCTCATCCAGCCCTGCACTAGGCTTCACAATACTGGTGACCTGGTACTCATTCCCCAACAGTTCCTGTAACTGCTAGCCTACACCAATGCCATTTGAGTTACCTAACAGCAGAACTTCCTTCCTTGTTAAGGTTTGATTCAACTATATGGAATGATGTGCTCAACGGCCACAAAATAATTATTAAAAACCTTAAATGAAATAGCATTGGCCGTAAAAATATTTTGCATTCATTGTCGCAAATCGATTTCAGTTATCTTACAAGGAGACGACATGGGTATCTTATTTTAGAAATTATTTATATTTATGTTACGTGAAGTTCAGAACTTAAATAACAGTCAGCCAAAACCATTCGACGCAACTCACAGAAATTCTCGAGAAAATCGACTTTGAAGTTTTGCTAGTACACGTAAGTACCAATAATTAAAACACTTGCAGCATCTGTCGGTGTAGCTCAGATGGCCCGGGCGCCGTGGCTCAGCGCGCCCGGTCAGAAGGTTCAACGCTCTGTGTAATAAAAAAAGCAGAACCAAGAACACATCGAACAACCCGATCAGCGACCGCAAGCAGTGGAACTACCCATAAGGTACACACAAAAAAAAAAAAAAATAAATAAATAAATAAAAAAATAAAAAAAATAAAAAAAATAAAAAAATAAATAAATAAAAATAAAAATTGTGGCAGCGTTCTGGTCTCACAACCAAAGGATCGGTGATTCGAATCCCGCTGATACAGATTTTTTTTTGTTTTGTTTTCGAATACAGTTATATAAAACATTTTGGGATCTCTAATTCCATGTTTTGTGTCGATTTAGTAAATCTTATCACCACTCTATGGATTGCCTAAACCATTCTGTAGTAAAAGAGCACGATGCTTGTAGTAAATGATGGTCTAAGCTTCCTCCGTTCTGTTCTCTACAATCAAGGATCTCAGAATGGACATTAAAATAAATTCAGTGAGACGACTGAAAATTAGTGCCTAGTCCGAGGACCGAACCCGTGTCTTCTGCTTACTAGGCATATGCTTCACCCACTACAGGAGCAGCAGGAACTATCCTGGCAAGCTCCCAGCCTGCCATAAATTCTCAGCTTATATCCCATACACTGATGTCGTACTGTCCCTTGGTCGTGATATCTTCGGTCTTTTACAGAGTTGCATTTTGGATTGCTAGAAATGTATTAATCATTTTATTTTATTCACGGGATAAATTTGGCACCCAATACAGAAGGAAGCAATAATAACAATGCTGTTACGTCGCCTGTTTCCACACTTACCATTGGTTTCGCCACAGGGAGAACATTACTGTAACAAATAAAAGAGGCTTCGCTAGGACATTATTTAGAATCATTTATTAAGAGAAGTACCAGCTAAACACTCATCTTTAATGCATGGCACCGTAGTGAAAGATATGAACAGTGGTTTCTAACTGATCTAATAGATTAGCAAGGTGCTCTTAGAGCGTTTATAGTCGGGCTGAGTTTATGATTAACACTCGGCGCTAAGTGCCTGATAATCAGCCGTTGATCGCTCCCGGGCTATTAGTACGGCAGCCGTAAATCACTTAAAGCCGTCGGCGTCAGGTCGGTAGCCGGCCAAATGCAGGTGTGCCGCAGAAGGATCGCCATCTGCTGCTTGGCGGATGTAGGAAATAGTGCCTGGCTTCAGCGCTCTCTGCGGCGTCACGCATACCTGTCGGCGGGTAGAGCGTACTACTTTAATGTCGTGTGGCGAAAGAATAATGAGCTTCCTGTTATGGGCACCTATTATGTGACAACTGAACGGAATTATATGATGCCACTATGGAGAATGCACGGCTGATGGTACCTCTGTAGGTATAGCTGTTTACTGTGTGTGGTGGACTGCAGAACACATTTAACTTTTTCCTCTTTAAAGTTCCAGTGACGTAAAGAACAGTATATGAGGTGCCTGTTCTTCCGGATATGTACAATTAAAGCGACCATGCCACGGCGGGCAAAACATTTCAGCGAGAACGATCACGATTTGTTAACGGGAGGCTGCTAACCTTAGAGGCGAGTAAACGGGACTAATGGGCAAGGGACAGTACGACATCAGTGTGTGGGATATCAGCTGAGAATTTGTGGCAGGCTGGTAGCTTGCCAGGATAGTTCCTGCTGCTCCTGTAGTGGATATGCCTAGTAAGCAGAAGACTCGGGTTCGGTCGTCGGACTACGCACAAATTTTCAGTCGTCTCATTGAATTTATTTTAATGTCCATTATGACATCCTTGATTGTAGAGAACAGAACGGAGGAAGCTTAGACCATCATTTTCTACAACCATCATTGATCTTTTGCTACAGAATGGTTTAGCAATCCGTAGAATGGTGGGAAGATTTACTTAGTTAGCACTTCTAAAATCTGACCATAGGCGTGTAGATATGTTATTACCATTTTAGTCATAAATTAAATGTGATTTTATAACAGAGCCACAAGTCGCTACAATTATTTATTGAGTTTTACGGGTTTCACTCTATGAACAAGAACATTGTCAGAATATACACTGTAAAAAATATATATTGATATAACAGAAAATTTACGTTAATATTACACCAATGACTAATTACATTTCTAATTTGGAGATTTACATTTGATAATAATTGATAGCTGTCGATTTATATAGTCATATTTCAGTTTAGTAATTTACAAAAGTTGTTGTATGACAGCTGGATTAATTTTAACAGCCGATACTGCCAGCGGCAAAGATATAATTGTTTAGTATTTGTAATATCCATGGTATCGTCCGTACACGTAATCCATGGACGTATAACGTAATTTACATTTCGATCGGCGGTTTTACGGGCATGTGTTCAAAAAATTTTTGTAACACTTTTTTATTATAAATAATCCATTAAAATAAATGCAAAAATACATTCCTAAAGACATTATAAAAACGTTTACAACATCGGTCCTGTGTACACGCATTCAAAATTATCGTAATAGAAAGAACTTTGTTAGGGTAATAGGGCAGGTTAGCGTCTTATTAGTAGTCAACTTACAGGATTTCGTCAAATAGTTGAAAGAATCCATTTAAATGAAATTCATTTTGCTCGTTTAATGAATTCTGAGAGTTTTTCTTTCTCTGTACGAAAATTTCCAGTTGTTCTAAAATATCTAAAAATGGGTCTGTATTTGCTGTGTGAATAACTCTTTAGTAGATATTTTAGAGCAATTGCAAATATTCGCAAAGAAAAGAAAAACCATCAGAATTTATTAAACGAGCAAAATGAATTTCATTTAAATGGATTCTTTCAACTATTTGACGAAATCTGTAAGTCGACTACTTAATAAGACGCTAACCTGCCTTATTACCCTAACAAAGTTCTTTCTATTACGATAATTTTGAATGCATGTACACAGGAACGACATTATAAATGTTTTAAGAATGTATTTTTGCATTTATTTTAATGGATTATTTATAATAGTAATGAGATATAAAAAAAATTTGTGCACACGCCCGTAAATTACATTATATGTCCAATGATAACGAGTACGAACGATACCATGGATGTTGCAGATAGGCCTCCAAAACAATTATATCTTTGCCGCTAGCAATATCTGACAATGTTCTTGTTCATAGTGTGAAACCGGTAAAATTCAATAAATAATTGTAGTGACTTGTGGCTGTTTTATAAAATCAAATTTATTTTCAATAGTCGCTTTCCCCTATATGCAATGCCTGCTATTTATAAATTAAATGATTGCTTGTATCTCAAATAGTAGTGACCGTACAAATCCTTTTATAAGAGACTATTGTAAAGAAAAATTTTATTACAAGTTTTCCCTTTTATTTTTGTTAATAGTGAAAAGTCTTTGGAGTGACGTCGGAAGAGCTGACTGATGTTAAAATAGCTCTCTAAGTTTTGTAAAGTTTATAAGCTTAAGTTAATTATTTAAACGATTATTTGTGATAATATTTTCACTATAAGTATTTCTGCGTCAGATGTGTCGTTTGTGTTTCGAGTGCTGTCTTATTGTGAGTTTCTATGCGCGCCGTGCATTGGCCTCAATTCTGTTTTCACATTTTGTGGCGAGTAGTTCCAGCCATAACGGGCAGCTAATGTTCTCATAAGTTGTTTGCGCATTGTAATTAATTATAAAATTTAGTACTTTTGAAGAGGTGTTAGTGCACGGTAGTTCGTAATTAACCTTATTTATTTTCAACCGATGTTTCTTGCTGTTATTGCTGTAATAGCGCTACGATAAATTTCGCTTTATGTCTCCGTTAACTTTTTGTTCTTACACGTGTTCAGTTTTGCTGGTGTACCAAGGGACGCTAGATTTTCTTTTTAGACAACCAGTAGAAGGAAGTTTTTCTTGTAGTTTTATTTGCCTTAGATTAATACTGTTAATAGTACCAGTCAATTTATTTATACAGAGGAAATTGTGGATTATCGTAGTTAGTTCATAAAATCGTACTTGTGTAGTATCAGCAACCAGAAAACATTTACGTTTAGTTTGTAAATGACTGACTGTAAAATTTTACCGCGAGTTAGAAAGTATGGGCTCTGTCGTAGGTTCGTGAGTAGTGGGTTGCGGTGTGATATTTGCGAGGAGTGTTTTCATTGAGGGGAGTGTGGTGGGGAAGGCAGTGGGCAATCAGGGAGATCTTTTCCTAGACTTGCGGGCTTTGAAGCAAGACAAATTCGTTTTAGAATGATTTCAAAAATACTTAAAACACAAAGTATTAATGTTACCACTAGCCCATTGTCACAAATAAATATCTGGGTTGGATTAGACAGAAACTTAATTAACTTTTTTTAGCTTAGTATCGTTGTCCGAAATTCTTCTTTCCTTCAAGCAGTTGACAGTTAATTCTGTATCAGACTAGTGAGAACGGACTGTGTAGAAAATGAAGTGCACGAAATAAGATTGTTATTTATAATAATTGAAACTCTTCAGAAGATATCGATAGGTGACGTATTTCTACAATAACTTTCCACAGCATTACTCACAAGAGACACGTTTGACCTCGGACACTCGGAATAGCATGAAACGATGCTTACAATAACAGGCATTCATAAACAGAACAGTGGTGTGCGGCTGCGGTGGAGTATCCGAGCGGTCTAAAGCGTCTCGCTGCGGAGCGCGCGGTTGCTCGCCCTGGAGGTTCGAGTCCTCCCTGGGTCATGGTTGTGTGTGTTGTCTTTAGGTTAGTTTAGTTTAAGTAGTTTGTAAGATACGGACTGATGACCACGCAGTTTGGTCCGATAGAATTACAAACATTTGAACATTTGAGTGGTGTGCGTAATTTCCATGCAAAACGCCGCACTTGCCTTCTAGCGCCACTACATGGTGTTATAGTGTAGCTGCACTATCCAGTTGCCTTAGTTGTATATCTGCACTTCCTATTTGTGTGTTCGCAAGCGAGTTTTGTGTACAGTGCAGTCGTGTCATGAAGATAATTAATCCTTCGCATGTGATCCAAATATTGCGAACCAAGAAGTGACGTGCTGAAAATGCAAATGACGTCGGATCGAGGATGCGGAGTTCGCGGATGTATTATATAAAGTAATAAATTCAGAAATATAATGGCGACGACACTGAAATACACGACATTACGCTGGGTAGATACACGGAATCTGAAGGACAGGACGATCCTGAACCTGAAGGTGGCTCTTCAAGCAGCACACAACAGAGCAACAGGAACAGTCAAGTCACAGTGAGCGCTGACCCTCGCCACCCAAAAATACGAGGTCCATTGTGTTAACAAGATATTGATGACAGCTTTCAAGAGAAAATGTATGATTAATATTATACCGGGCGATCTAAAAGTCAGTATAAATTTGAAAACTTAATAAATCACGGAATAATGTAGATAGAGAGGTAAAAATTGACACACATGTTTGGAATTACATGGGGTTTTATTAGAACCAAAATTCAAAAATTGTCCGACAGATGGCGCTTCATCTGATTAGAAAAGCAATATTTAGCATAACAAATTCAGACAAAGCAAAGATGATGTTCTTTACAGGAAATGTTCAATATTTTCACCATCATTGCTCAACAATAGCTGTAGTCTAGAAATAATGTTATGAAAAGCACTGTAAAGCATGTCCGGAGTTATGGTGAGGCATTGGCGTCGGATGTTGTCTTTCAGCGTCCCTAGAGATGTCGGTCGATCACGATACACTTGCGACTTCAGGTAACCCCAAAGCCAATAATCACACGGACTGAGGTTTGGGGACCTGGGAGGCCACGATCATCAGCAAACTACCCACGTAAGAGATCTTTCACGCGTCTAGCACCATACTGCATAAAAATCATACGTTCCAGCAGGTGTTTATGTCAGGCTAGGGATGATGAGATTCTGAATCATATCGGCTTACCTCTCACCCGTCCCGGTAGCTGTTACAAAACCAGAATCACGCAGTTCCTCGAAGATAAAAGGCTCGATAACGGTAGATGTGGTAAAACCAACCCATACCGTGACTTTCTCGTCGTGCAGAGGTGTTTCCACGACAGTTCTAGGATTTTCGGTAGCCCAAATTCTGCATTTGTGGTCGTGAAATGAGCTTCGTCGGTTCACAACACGTTACTCAACCAATCGTCATCTTCCGCCATCTTTTGAAACGCCCACACCGCAAATGCCCTCCGCTTCACTAAATCGCCAGGTAACAGTTCGTGATACCGATGGATTTTGTAAGGATAGCATCGAAGGGTACGCCTAAGTGCCAACCAAACAGTAGTGTATGGATTCTGCACGAGCGCTGACTTCCCCGTGCACAGACGAACCCGCTACAGACCAATTTCTTCCTGAACTGTCTCAGCAGCATTACGCCTTGAGCTCGGTCGGCCATTACGTGATCTATCGTCTAAACAACCCGTGGCTTCGAACTTCGAAATCATTCCCGCCACAGCTGCATTTGTCAACGGACCTTTATCCGTTCGAATCCCCTTCCTATGGCGATAGGATCGTAAAGATGAACTAGCACATTCCCCTTTCTGATAATACAGCTTCACTAAAAGCGCCTTTTCAGGTAACGTCAACATGCTGCAACTGCTGGTACATCTGATACTCTCTCATTACAGCTCCTTTTATACAAGATTTTCATGCGCAGTCCAGCGCCATCTGTCGGACATTTTTTGAACTTTTTTTGGTTCTAATAAATCCCCATGTCATTACAAGCATATGTGTCAATTTTTACCTCTCTATCTACATTATTCCGTGATTTATTAAGTTTTCAAATTTATACTGCCTTTTTGATCACCCGGTAATTCCTATAGTGTGCATCAGACATTAATCAGATTGCATATTAATTCTAAATGATCTGTCTAGGAAATGGAGAGCAGGTTCTCATTTCAAAGGAAACTGACTGTCGAAATTACAAACTATTAAAAGAGTATGTAAGTCGCAATTTGATGGCGGAAGGAGGTATGGATATACAGTTCACTATTTGTCATCTGCAGATGTGGGCACTAGAAGGAAGTGAAATGCTTGGCTTGGTCAATTTCAAACCGTCCATTTCCTTTATCGTAAGAAGGCATAACAGTTTGTGGAGGAAGTGAACATGTTTATAACAGAGGAGGGCGTGGAGAAAGGTAATGTATGGAACAGAGATAAAATTCCAGCATGAAATGTCCTCAGCATCGACACTGTTCTGCAGAGAGAGAAAACTACAGGTAGTGTGTTGCAGTCCGTACATAGCTTACCCCCAGTTACACAATTGATGTGGCTTTATCAACGACAGGCAGACCAGCAAACAAGTTGTACATCTGTTTTCAAGACACATAAAGCGCTTTCGATCCAAATGGTTTAAAGAAGCTTGAAACAACCTGTCCATGAAACATTCATGTGGAGGCAAGCAAAAGTGGAAAAATGACTAAATAACACAAGAAACGTTTTCCAAGTTCGGTCCTAGGCGAAAATGTAACAAATGAAACGAGCCTATTGTTGCGTGATTCCTGGGCGAGTCATACCCTTGTGGAAACAAATTTTCCAAACAAAGATGTTACGCTGAAGATCTTACTACCGAAAGCAACAAAATATTGCTAACCCCCTGATGTTTACTTGTTTTGGCAATATAAGTTCTGTGGTGTCGCACAAGTACAAAGTGCGCGCCACCTGCTTTCGCCGCGCGCCGCCATGCACGCACGGCGCGGCGTTCTCACGACGACAGCCACGAGCGCCCTCTGCTGCAATCCCGCTCGTGGCCACCACGGAAAGACACCGGCACTTCGGACTGAGATAGCAACGAGTTAGGACCTTCGTAATCAGATAGGCACCAGTGAAGACTTTGCTATTGTACAGACACTAGGCAGGCCTCTAACAACTATGTATCAACATTCTGCAGTACTATGTAAAAGTTAAGTATTATTACATTCTGTGCAATATATATCTCTTTCTAATTTACTCGAGTGTTTATAGTTTCTGGCTGCTCCCCTCCGTACCTGCACCAGCGTGTCGCTCTCATTCCTTTCGGCCACCGACACCTACGACGAGGCTGGGACACAAAAGCGGCGACGAAGTTGGGATACAAAAGTGGCGACGAGGATGGGATACAAAAAGTTCTATATCAGAAGGACTACATCAATGTCCTGGATTTTCTTCCAAACCTCTCCGCTATATGTCGGCACAGGGTTTCACCGTCTCCTATCATCTCTAACACTGACACGACACCACACTATACACGCACCAATTACAGTCACCTACACTTACCATAGACACTTCAGCACACCGTTCTCACGCTTCGCGAAGGAAAGATGCCTGCGGGCGCTAAGGAAAGGGAAAAACCTTTTTAATTAAGGCGACTGAACCTGTCCTTCTGGGTCTCCCAGCCATTAATGCCATACGACTTTAATTTAATGATTTTGTAAGACTACAAATTTCCAAGCCACAAGTGAAGGTACATGAGCGTTATTTCATCGTGAAATTTCACTCTGTGATTTACAATCAGTTTGCTGCACCTACGTATAATCCCATGTTGCAATATGGTTGCAGAAAGTCAGGGTATACATTAACACACGAAAATAATATTTGAAAATGTAATTAGTGTGGCTTTTGATATTGGACTGCCGAATGCGAAAGTGATTTGTAATGTGATAACGTGGTTTTAGTGAGGTGTGCACATCGTTCTCTCCCACTTTTAACAACGAATTCCCGCATCTGCACTTTGAGGACTACTATAAGCACTTTCGGCTGTGTGGTACTGCTGTATATGTGAGTTTTGCGCTATTATAGGCACTTTGAGCAAGAGCTTTTGGCGCTGGATAATTTACTCAGTTCCTGCGTGCCATAAAGTTCTAGTTTACGGTTGGTTCATGTCAGCTATGTGTGTGTCTGGGTAATTTTTATACAATACTTTAACTGACGCCCCTACTAGATAGAGATTTTATTATTGACGCTGAACTTTACACTGCAAGTTCACAGGTTTTTAGGGGAGTGAACAATTTAAATACCTTTGTAAAACGTTTTATTTTTAATTTGTATTTAAAAGTTTCTGTTTAATTCGACTGTACAAGTTGATTCTTTCATTTTAATTATAGATCTGAAGATGGCAAATGCCGAAACGACGTTATAAATAAGTACAGTATTAGCGATCTAGACGGTTTTTATTGTTATTGAAGAAAATAAAAATTGTGGACTCGTAAAGCAAATTCGTTTCCTGTATACAAAAATTCCAGCAGGATAATGCGACACGTTACAGGTCCACAACTGCTACAGAATGGCCCCAGTAACACTCACCTGAGTTTAAAACGTGAACATTACTGAGCTAACCTGAGATGCCTTTGCAAAATAAACAGCCGCATCGTCACCTATGGCCTTTGTATTTGCACAGCGTCCTTAACAGCACTGTTTAGTAACGAAAATTGAAAAAAAAAAAAAAACATCATCATCATTAGAGACTGATTATGCCTTTCAGCGTTCAGTCTGGAGCATAGTACCTCTAATAAAATTTCTCCATGATCTCCTATTCAATGCTAACATTGGTGCCTCGTCTGATGTTACGCATTTTACTTCAAAATCATTCTTCACCAAATCTAAGTACTTGCTTCTTGGTCTACCTCGACCCTTCTTACCCTCCGCTGCCGAGCTTATGAGTCTTTTAGGTAACCGTGCTTCTCCCATGCGTTTAACATGACCCCACCATCTCAGTCTGTTCGCTCTCACTGCTTCAGCTATGGTGTTCATTGCCAGTTTTTCTTTGATTTCCTTATTATGGTCACCCTCCTGCCAGTGTTCCCATCTATTGGTACCTGCAATCATTCTTGCTACTTCCATATCTGTAACGTCTACCTTGTGAATAAGGGAACCTGTATCCACTCAACTTTCACTCCCATACAACAAAGTCGGTCGAAAGATAGAGCGGTGCACTGCTAGCTTAGTCCTGGTACTTACTTCCTTCTTGCAGAAGAGAGTAGCACTCACTGCATTAGCTTTCCTGCACCTCGATTCCAGTTCTTTCACTATGTTGGCATCCTGTGAGAAAATACATCCCAGGTACTTGAAATTGTCTACCTGTTCTAACGTTGTTCCTCCTATTTGGCACTCAATCTGTTTAAATCTCTTTCCCACAGACATTACTTTCGTTTTGGAGATGCTGATTATAATCCTTGCACCTCTGTTAGAGCTATGAAATATTAGTTTGCAACCTTTCAATCTAATCGGCCATTACAACTGAGTCATCCGCATATGCGAGACTGCTTATTTTGTTTTCGCCTATTTTAATCCCGCCCTGCCAGTCTATTGTTTTCAGCATATGATCCATGAATAGTATGAACAACAGTGGTGACAGGTTACAGCCTTGCCTTACCCCTGAAATTACCCTGAACCATGAGCTTAATTGGCGCATACCTCATCGGTGACTTCATGTCACATTTGGAATTTATATGGTCGTTCCATTTCAGATCGCCCCTTACGTCTACTCCCAATTACTTTATGCAAATAACTTCTTCCATTGTATGCCCAGCTACTGCACAGTTATATAATAAAGCATCTTTATTTCATATATATTTCCCCAGAGAAGCGTTATAGGTCCCCTACTCTTCTTTGTGTTTATAAATGATGTAGGAGACCATCTGAATAGCTCCCTTAGACTGTTCGCGGATGATGCTGTCCTTTATCGCTTAGTGAAGTCAAGAGAGGGTCAAAAGCAACTGAAAGCGATTTAGACAAAATTTCTACATGATGCGAAAATTGGTAATTGACACTAAATAAAGAAAAGTGTGAAGTAATACACATAACCGTTAAAAGAAATCCGCTGAACTTCAATTGCGCGATCAATCAGTCAAACCTTAAGGTCGTAAATTTTACCAAATACCTAGGACTAACCATTACGAACAACTTTGACTGGAGAGAACACATAGAAAATATTGTGGGGAAGGCGAACGAAAGGTTACGTTTCATTGGCAGAACGCTTCGAAGATGCACCAGCTCCACTAAAGAGACTGTCTACATCACACTTGTGCGTCCTCTCCTGGAGGTGTTTATCGGACCAAACTGCGTGGTCATCAGTCAAATGTTCAAATGTTTGTATAGCTTGTGGGACTTAACTACGGGGTCATCAGTCCCTAAACTTACAAACTACTTATTAACTAGCTAATCCTAAGGACGGCACAAATATCCATGCCCGAGGGGGGATTCGAACCCCCGACCGTAGTGGCCGTGCAGATCATGACTGAAGCGCCTCAGTCCCCTCGGCCACCGCGGCCGGCGGTCATCAGTCCGTAGCTTACAAACTACTTAAACCTAGGTAAACTAACCTAAGGAGAACACACACACCCATGCCCGAGGAAGGACTCGAACCTCCACGCCGAGCAACCGCGCGCTCCGCAGGCAGACGCTTTAGACCGCTCGTCTACTCCACCGCGGCTCCTGGAGTACTGTTGCCCCTTGTGGGACCCTCACCAGGTGGTGTTGACGGAAGACATTGAGAAGGTTCAGAGAAGGGCAGCTCGTTTTGTTCTATCACGTTACGGGGGAAAAGCGTCACGGAAATGTTGCACGAATTGGGGTGGAAATCGTTAAAAGAAAGACGTTATTCATTGCTGCATGATCTGTTTGTGAAGTTCCAATCACTGACTTTTACTTCTGTATGTGAAAATATTTTGCTAACACCCACCTACATAGGGAGACATGAGCATCCCAATAAAATAAGAGATCGAAAACGGAACGATTTAGGTGTTCCTTCTTCCTGCGCGCTATTAGAGAATGGAACGATAGGGAAAAGTTATGAACGTGGTTAATGAACAACAACAACAACAACAGTTTCTAAATCTATCGGACCAAACTACGTGGTCATCAGTCCGTCGCTTACAAACTATTTAAACTAAGGTAAAGCAACCTAAGGACAGCACACAACCGGCCGCAGTGGCCGCGGGGACTGAGGCGCTCCAGTCACGGTCTGCACGGCCACTACGGTCGGGGGTTCGAATTCCCCCTCGTGCATGGATATTTGTGCCGTCCTTAGTATAAGGTAGTTCGTAAGTATTTTGTAAGTTTAGGGACTGATGACCCCGTAGTTAAGTCCCATAAGCTTAACAAACATTTGAACAATTTGACAACACACACACACACCCATGTCCCAGGGAGGACTCGAACCTCCGACGGCGAGCAACCGCGCGCTCCGCAGCGAGACTCTTTAAACCGCTCGGCTACTCCACCGCGGCGGTTAATGAACCCTTTGCCAGGTACTTAAATGTGATTTGCAGAGTATCTATGTTGATGTAGATAAACTATGCACCTTACACCTGTTTATGCTGTGCATAGTGGACTGTAGCGGTTGTCCCGGTTTACGGAGGAAGCTGCGCCCGGTCGCATGCAACAGGGCCGGGAGCGTGCTAGCAGGCCCCGCCAGCTGTGCCGCGCCGGACACTGGACACTTGGCCCGAGCGTTGACCCGCCTTCAAACGGACGCCCCTGCAAAAACGCCACGCGGCGTCCGCGGCTGACCCCGCCGTGGCGTCCACCGGCCGCCGTGTGCCTCCAGCGCCAGCGCCAGCGCTTATTAAATTTAACGAGCCTGCCCTCTAATCTGGCCTTTTTGCGCGCCGCACCGCCGCTATAAACAAGTCGGTAACGCACAATTAAAGCCCGCGCTGCGACGTGCCGCGGCGAACCCTCCACACCGAGGCACGCGCTGCTCACTGACACTTCCAGCCTAGGCACACAACCCAGTTTACATACGCTCTCAAAACCGGATTTCGTGAACCGATATCCCAATTCCACTTTTTGGTTGCACACGTAAACACTCCAAAATCGATTCTGGAAATCCGCTTCCCTAGAGCGGTTTTTCCAGTTCCACAATCGATTTTTCGTGTCCATGTAAACGTAACCGTTCCTGAGGCGTTCTTGGCTTGTCAGATTGTGTTTAATTGTTAAGACTTTTCAGCACATATGGACAGAGTGATATTTTCTAATGTGAAATAAAAGTATGGATATTAGAGTGAACATGAATCTGTGTGTTTAAATAAAGAAAAATAGCGATTGTGTTGACTAAATCAGGGACTGAATCAGCTGTTTTTCAGCCGCCATATTCAGTGGGCTAGGAGATTCAGGCTATGCCATGTAAACACGACAGCTAAAAACGGTTTACGAAAATCGGTTTTTGTCTTCCAGAAGATGTGTTGCATGTAAACGTAGTTACAGACACTTCCAGCCCAGGCACACACACACACACACAGTTTACATGGTCTCCCAAAACCGGATTTCGTGAACCCATTTCCCAATTCCGCTTTTTGGTTGGTCACGTAAACACTCCAAAATCGATTCTGGAAATCCGCTTCTCTAGAGCGGTTTTTCCAGTTCCACAATCGATTTTTCGTGTCCATGTAAACGTAACCGTTCCTGAGGCGTTCTTGGCTTGTCAGATTGTGTTTAATTGTTAAGACTTTTCAGCACATATGGACAGAGTGATATTTTCTAATGTAAAATAAAAGTATGGATATTAGAGTGAACATGAATCTGTGTGTTTAAATAAAGAAGAATAGCGATTGTGTTGACTAAATCAGGGACTGAATCAGCTGTTTTTCAGCCGCCATATTCAGTGGGCTAGGAAATCAAATGTTCAAATGTTTGTTAAGCTTATGGGACTTAACTACGGAGTCATCAGTCCCTAAACTTACAAACTACTTATCAACTACCTTATACTAAGGACGACACAAATATCCATGCCCGAGGGGGGATTCGAACCCCCGAACGTAGTGGCCGTGCAGACCGTGACTGGAGCGCCTCAGGCCCCTCGACCACCGCAGCCGGCGGCTAGGAAATCCGATTCAGGCTATGCCATGTAAACACGACAGCTAAAAACGGTTTACGAAAATCGGTTTTCGTCTTCCGGAAGATGTGTTGCATGTAAACGTAGTGACAGAGGAGTCCGACTCTTTCTCTGTAACGCTACCTTTACGCTGGGATTTGTACCTGCACGTGTATGCGCGACATATACCAGGCGGCCCACGGACGCCGTCCTTTTTAGCTTTACAAGAGGGTCTGTGCGAATATTTCGCACCGTTAGTGGAATGACAAAAGAGTTGGGAAAAATGGAAGGAAAGTTGAATGTCCACGCATAGCTTGCTTCAGAATCAATCAGTGCAAGTGTTTAGCCGGCCGCGGTGACCGCGGGGACAGGCGCTCCAGTCACGATCTGCACGGCCACTACGGTCGGGGGTTCGAATCTCCCCTCGGGCATAGATATTTGTGCCGTCCTTGGTGTTAGCTAGTTCGTGAGTAGTTTGTAAGTTTACGGACTCATGACCTCGTAGTTAAGTCCCATAAGCTATACAAACATTTGAACATTTTGCTTAGTGTTTAAAGCTGCACATGAAAGAACTTGATCGGCTGAGTTCTTCTCTTTCTCTTGTCCCCGCACATGCAGAGTCGGCTTTCTTAATCGGATTTGGCGTATCCCTAAACCGGAATCGTGGGTCAATTTGGACCTGCCGACAACAACAAAAACCGTCTAATAATCGAATCGCGCGGAGATTCAGTTTCGCCCACCACTCTAATCTCATAAATTGTGAGCAGGTACCGGGAGTTCGCCGCTTGAAATTTATTGCAACTTGACGTATGTGCCATTGCTGGGTGCAATCTGACCCGCGATTCTGGATACGGGATTTTTTTTTAGTCAAATGTTTCAAATGTTTGTATAGCTTATGGGACTTAACTACGGGCTCATCAGTCCCTAAACTTACAAACTACTTATGGACTAACTAATACTACGGACGGCACAAATATCCATGCCCGAGGGAGGATTCGAACCCCTGACCGTAGTGGCCGTGCAGACCGTGACTGGAGCGCCTCAGTCCTTTTTAGTCACTGTGTACTGACTTATTTTGTGATGTTGCAGGCACTTTATTGCCACAGTGCAGCGGGGTCTTAGTGTAAAAGAAATCTTTGAACTATTGTTAGAGAAAACTCTCGCAGACACAGAATCTTTGAGAAATTTTCAACCCACGACAAGAAAATTCACCTTCTGATCAAAGTGGCTCGCGAGAAAGAGGAAGATGTTATTTATGAGGTCCCAAAACTGTCAGCAAACAATCACAGAAGTACGATAGATGCTTTAAATTCATTTGTAAAGGAAATGCAGAAAAAAAGGTGTTGTGTAACAAGTGCCATTCTTAGTTCAGGTACTGATACACGAATAACATTTAGACATTTTCATGTTTCGTTGTCATTATTTTTGTTTCTGATAGGTGGCATAAAGTGTCCGTGTTTATATTAAGTGGAAGTTACGAGAAACCCCATAGTATATGTACCTTTTTTTTAATCCAAGCTAATTTTAATCATACAACATTCCAGAGTAAGGTATTACAAATTTTCCTTGAATGTGAGACCTACGACTTAAAAATTAAGAAAAAAAAACCTTACGATGTAAAATTTTTGCTCAATACAAGCTGATTTGTATTTCAAATAAAACTTATTTTAATACATTCATTGTGCATTTAAATATTAATTATACCTTTTATAGGAATTATCCAGATTTTTTATTCAAGGATCCATATGGACCCGCGATTCCAGTTCTGTTCGTCAAAATAACGATTAAGGGTTAATAGTTACGGGGTGGCCGGATGCCCTTCCTGTCGCCACTCCATGCCCTCTTTCCGCCCCCCTTCCTACCCCATCCAAGGGAGGAAACGTATACACCAAATATCTGCGTATCGTGTTATATGTGTGAAAAGTGTAAAGTGATGCGAAATGTTTGCGAATCGTGTAACTCGAGGCGGGACTCGAGGACCAGCCCGGTATTCAACTAGGGGGATGTGGAAAACCGGCTAAAATCCATATCCAGGCAGGCCGGCATTCCGTCCCCTTTCGTTAATCCGCCGGGCGGATTCGAACCGGGACCGGTACGCCTACCCGTCTCGGAGAGCGGTGCGTTAGAGCACACGGCTAACCGAGAGGGTCCTTGATTGGCTGAGTGTTGTTAGGTAAAAAAGAATTACGTACCTTAATTAGAAGCGACCATTTCGTAAAACAAACCGATTAAAATATTCAATGGAAGGACAGAAGGATACCACGTTTGAATAAAAATAAACGATTGAGAGATTTAAATTAATTCTGATACTCCATGACAATTCTGTGAATGAATACCTTTCGTTGAAAGCAAAAATGAAGGAAATCGAAGGAAGTCAGTCGGGTAGAACGGCCTGACCGGCTGACTTCAGTTTACAGCAAGGACAAAATGTTCAAATGTTTGTAAATCTATCGGACCAAACTGCGTGGTCATCAGTCCGTAGCTTACAAACTACTTAAACCTAGGTAAACTAACCTAAAGACAAACACAAAATTCAAATGTTTGTTAAGCTTACAAACTACTTATGAACTACCTTATACTAAAGACGGCACAAATATCCAGTTCTGTTCGTTGCGGACATTAATCATGTTTGTTCGTTCCTGTTCGATTTGTTCTTGGCTCAGCTTTTTTATTACAAAGGGCATTGATCCCTCTGGCCGGGCGCGCTGAGCCACGGCGCCCGGCGGTCTCCTCGGCCACCGCGGCCGGCTATTATGTTTCCCGCATACGATAGTGCAAGAGGTGTTGCCTTGTGGAAAGGGGAAGTGCACTTACACGGGACCTCCACTGAACTGTGCCGCCATCTTGTATACGTTTTCCTCCTGGTTTCGCTCTGACAAGGTCGCGTGGCCGTCTGGTAGTAGTTCCAATGAGGTTTTATATACTACGTTTACATGCAACACATCTTCCGGAAGACGAAATCCGATTTTCGTAAACCGTTTTTCGCTGTCGTGTTTACATGGCACAGCCTGAATCGGATTTCCTAATCCACTTAAGATGGCGGCTGAAAAACAACTGATTCAGTCCCCGATTTAGTCAGCATAATCGCTATTTTTCTTTACTTAAATACACAGATTCTTGCTCACTCTAATATTAATACTTTTATTTCACATTAGAAAATATCACTCTGTCCATATGTACCGAAAATTGTTAGCCAAGAACGCTTCAAAAACGGTTGTGTTTACATGGGCACGAAAATCGATTGTGGAACTGGAAAACCGCTTTAGAGAAGTAGATTCCCAGAATCGATTTTGGAGTGTTTACATGACCAACCAAAAAGCGGAATTGGGAAATCGGTTTACGAAATCCGGTTTTGAGAGCCCGTGTAAACGGGGTGATAGCCAAATACGTAACTACTGCAATCAATTTCAGCAAAGACTGCACAGATATGATACTGATATATAGGGAGATACACACTGCAAAGCATCCGCGGCCGAAGGCTGTGTTCATAACGTTTTCCAACGCGACATCTACCTTCTGCGCACGTTTTCACAACGTGTGCCCCGAACGGTGGATAGGTCGTGGTGGTTTCACTAAATTGCCAGCAAGATCACATGATTTAACGCCCTTGATATTTTCTTATGGGGGTACATCAAATCTAGGATTTACGACACGGAACCGAATAATCCAGATGTGTTAAAAAAACGAATACGTCATGCTTGCGCTTAAGTACCAGCAGAAATGTTAAGAGCTGTCCATGCTAAGGCCGAGAGCCTCTTACACCAGTGTATCCAACAAGACGGACATGCATTTGAACATTTGCAATATGACTAATATAATAATGAAAATTTGTCAGTCTCTAACATAGGTTTATCACATCATGCATTACATCCATTACTCTTTATTGAAATTAAAGATAGAACACCATTTATTTCATATTGTCCATTGTGAATCACGAATTGTTGCGTCATATCTTCTTTATATATAAAAATGAATGCTTGTCTGTATGTCCTCTATGTGTTCATAAACCATTCATACGATTGCAATGAAACTTTAGTGAACTGTTCACCGTACGCCCACGAAGGTTCCTAACCCTAAAACAAAAGAGCACGACACATAGCTCAGGAGATATGACGTCATAAATAATGAGAGGTCACCGCGTGATAATACCCAGAATTATGCGTCAATTATTGGAAAATGAGTAGTTAGAGACCTGCAACAAAGTTTGCATGTAATTTCGGACGTTCATGAAGCGTTTTGAAACTGACCCCCTCCCCCTAAAAAAATGCTGAAACGAAAAGAGGTCTATCGCTCACAACCGTTTCGCTGTAGATGCCGTAAAATTGTCACCTCAGGCATGACCTTCTATCAATTAAAGTCAGCATTACAGATTTGCACGTTACTATTTATTTTTGTCTACAAGTCTACCTTAATTCTCTTGCATCCAAAATTCAGAAATATGTTTTCTCTATCTATATAAAAGCGAAAGGACACTCACGCTCTAAACAGGACATGTCGAAAACTACTTCACCTATGAAGTTGAAATTTGGCAGGAATGTAGTTTATAGATAGAAAACGTCAGCCGATAAAGTATTTTGTGATAGGTGCATGGCGGATCATACTTCTCCTACAGACTCACGAAATCTACAATTTCATTCCGATCTTAACGAAATTTCGCACGCTTGACCTTCAAAACAAGGTCACCGTCTACCTAAAGTTTCATACGGTGCATGTTGGAGGGTACTTTGCAACATAAAAATTGATCCCTGAAAACCTTGGTCGCACCATAACTTGAGAACGGCTCGACCGATTTCACAGATCCTTCTTTTTTTTTTTTTTGTTGGTTTCGTTATTCTCAGAACAAGGCTTGTATAAAATAAAACTGGAATATTTGAGAACAGCGAAGTGCGTTTTTCAATGTGACCCTGCGTTTCTATTGAATAGAAATCTATAGTTTTGTTCCGATATTGATCAAATTTTGTAGACTCTACCTTAAAAACAAGAGGAATGTCACTGTCTGTTTAAATTTTCGTTCGGTGCGTGGTGGAAGGTACATAACTTACGGAAGTTTTCAAAATGCATAGTGTTGCTCCAATATTTATGAATTTTTGCACACGTGCCCCTTAAACTAAGAGAAAGATCACTGGGTACATAAATGTTTGTATGCTACATGGCAAACGGTACCTTGTTGAAAACTTTGCGGAGAAGGTGCAAACGAACCGAGAGATGGAAGAGAAAGAGGTGGATGCAGAGAGAGGGGGGAAGGGGTGGTGGACAACGAGAGTGTAGGATAAATAAATACCCGGAAACGCCGTGTTTACACCTAGTGTTGCTTATAAATTAGTGTTGATTATAAAGTAGCACCCCTCCTACAGCAAGCAAGTTGTCTAGTGACGAACTGTAGGAGAAATTATAGCTGTAAATTACTTGTTTTCAATCTCCAGTATTAGGATTAGAAAGGTATCTTCCCTGTTGATTTGGAGTCCCCTGTACTTATCTGATTTGCGTCAGATTCAGTTTGCGATTGCCGCCACGGCGATGTTAAGATTTTACGTTTTCATGTGTCTGTGCGCCTGCTCTTTTCGATGTTGAAGGGAAAGAAAGGCGGAGGAAGGGTAGATGGTTCCTCTCGCGGAGCTTACGCAATTTTCGTTCAAGAATTAACTCTTGATGTGCGCGTATTTCAGAATTTATGTTAGAATGAATTTGGAAGATTTCTGTAGTTTTGTCAGATTTTTTATCACTGTGGGTTCCTTTTTCACATTAATGTATTTGCAAAGAATACAAAAAAGCTCACTATGCTATATTATTCTTCAGATTTGCGAGGCCATAGTGCAAGTTTCATCCCAAAACGTGAGGGAAGAATGGATGTTATTATATTTGTAATAAGAATAATAATACACTATATATAGCGTCAGAAAGTCAGGCGATACTGAAGGAATTAGATTAGGTAATGAGACAATAAAAGTAGTAGATGGGTTTTGTTATTTGGATAGCAAGACAACTTCTGACGGCCGAAGTAAAGTAGATATAAAATGCAGAATGGCTATGGGAAGAAAAGTGTTTCTGAAGAAGGGAAATTAGTTGACATCCAATATTAATTTAAATGTTAGGAAGTCCTTTCTGAAAGCATTTGTCTGGAATGTATCATTGTATGGGAGTGAAACATGGACGATAAGGAGTTCAGACAAAAAGATAATAGAAGCTTTTGAAATGTTGTGCTACAGACGAATGGTGAAAATTAGATGGGTAGATCACGTAACTAATGAGGAGGTGCTTAACCGAATTGGGGAGAATAGGAGTTTCTGACATATTCTAAGAGAAGGGATAGATTGCCAAAATAAGCGTCAGACGACGAGAAAGACTGGTACTGCGCAAATGCAAATGCGCAAGTTCTGCGACATGTCACGTCTATTCCGTAAAAGCTATACACAAAATGTATGAGTGACATATATGCTGCAGGAAGATCCTCATACAAGTTTGGCGAACTTTTGTTTGAGGAGATGTATCGCGACATGTCAAATTAAAATGTCGTTCATACAAGTTGCGCTACATGTATCCCAGCGTCAACGCTTAACACGGGTTATCTAAAATTTCCTGAAATTTTAGTTTTGCGCCCTAACGGATACGAGTGTAACGTAGACAGTGCACAGCTTTTGCAGGAGCTTCGGTATGCGGTCAAAACAACATATGGCAAGAAAAATCTGTGACGGATTTGAGAATGACGTATGGCAAGAAAAATCTGTCACGGAACGCCAAATTGCGACACTACACAGCAATCTTAAGAAATGCTGCACTGTATGCATCAGAAAAGATAAGACTTTTGAATTTAACGAATATTTTAAAGTTTTGATTAAAGTTTATTTTTGGACTAATACAGTTTATTTTTCTTGACTTTTGTGGTTCCTGCACACAAAAGGTGATCCATGGTCTAAAACATTTTGGGAACCACTGGTATAAAGGGATAAGCAAAACTGCGTATAATAACCTCAGAAATCGATGTGGGACGTACGAAGATGTATCCGCTAGGATAGTGTGAGGAATTTATGACACGGAATGTATGACATTAACTGCGAAATGGGTAAAGCTGAAATTGTGTACCAGATGAGGTTCTAACCCAGGTCTCCTGCTTTCTAGGCAGTTGCGCTGACCACTACACCACTAGAGACAAAGCAATCACCACACCTGCACTGATTACTCAAGTAATCTCCGGTCAGATACAAATTCTCAACTTTTCCTTGTCCACTGGAATTCAAACTCGTAGTTTTTATAAACTGATTTCCGTAATAGTAAGGCCAAGCAGTGCCTCTACGCAGATGAAAGGATCAAAAAAAAAAAAAAAAAAAATAAAATAAAAATAAAAAATAAAATAAAATAAAAAAATGTTCAAATGTTTGTTAAGCTTAAGGGACTTAACTACGGGGTCATCAGTCCCTAAACTTACAAACTACTTACGAACTAGCTAACACTAAGGACGGCACAAATATCCATGCCCGAGGGGGGATTCGAACCCCCGACCGTAGTGACCGTGCAGACCGTGACTGAAGCGCCTCAGTCCCCTCGGCCACCACGGCCGGCGATGAAAGGATCATTGCCCGTCTTCGTGTGTGTGTGTGTGTGTGGTGTATGTCCGAAAGAACAGACAGCACATATATATAACTTTATGGAAAATTTCTGTGGTGGATTGATTATTTTTTTAATGAGACCATGAAAGTGTTTCGAGCACAAAATATATTCTATGAAGCGATGATAAAAATTACATCTTTAACATTATAGTTTGACAAAGGTAAAGCTATTTGAATGTTATAAGGTAGTTTAATTAATTGTGTTTATTACTGCATCATTCAGAAAAAATAATTATAGTCAAATATGAAGTTTCTGTTTTTTATTCCTGTCTTTTCTTACTTACAACCTTATGTTATTTTCTGATAGCAATTTTGCTAAAACAAACAACCCTATTATTAGTTTTGAGCACTCAGTGTGATGGTGTGGCACAAAATTGATAATCTGTTATGACCTATTTGCCATTAAGTGACTTTCATAGACGATATCAACTTTTTCTTTTCTTTTGGATTTAAAGTCAGTACTTGCTTATAGTATACGCATTGAGATGAATGACAGTGTTGGTATTATATTACGCAACAAACATTTTTTGATCACTTAAAAATATAGACCAATGAAATCAAAACTTATTCTGTTACAATTTGCAAAAGATTTTTATACATGCAGGATTTTCATACATTCTATAGATTTTACCGTATTCATGAACTAGGTAATTAATTTCTTAGCATAATTAGCAAGCAGCTTCATGGCAGACCTTTAACTGACAGAAGTCACGTGTACGCTATTCACACTGCAGGGCACATACCAGCTTGACTTTACAGAATATAATTTATGATTACTTACGATCCTGAGCAACACATTTCGTTAATGCATGCATGTGATGTGGGTGCCGACAGAAATACATGAGTGAAATTAAATTTATTTATGATTGACATCCAAAGTAGTAAGATGAATTATTGGTGAATATTATTGATCATTTTATACATTCTTTTTTTATTCCCTTTTATTTTAGACTTTAACTCTGCGTAAGGAACGTAACAAATTATTTTCATTAGATAGCTACCAGTGTTTCTTGTCAACTGTGGAAAGCGCTCGAAATATTAAAATTAATGAGAACGAAGTAATTTGTTTATTAGTGAAATTACTTCTCTGTCTCACAGTGAATATTGTTGCACAACAGTTGTCTGACACCCCATCTAAGCTTTCAATTATTTTGGCTGTCACACTCGTGTTAAACGTTGGTTGGTACTTCTGTTAATTAATAGACACATACAGGGCCATAGTATCGTTATTAGTCACTGCCAAGCTGATTAATTACCATATTGAGTCTTATCTTAATTCACACTAGCCTATCGTTTAACATTTACAGGACCGTCTCAGTCTGAATCATGGCCAACCAGACTGATCGCCAAAAATGTTCAAATGTTTGTAAATCTATGGGACTTACAAACTACTTAACTTATGGTAAGGGCAACAAATACACCCATGCCCGAGAGAGGACTCGAACCTCCGACAGCGACAGCCTCACACAATCACATAGCATAGGTCATCGCTATGTTGTAGTTTACTGGCAAAATGTCTTACCTAAAAATTATTCGCCTATTGGCTTAATGACTTAATTAGGTGCTTTTGCCATAAGTCGTAACTGAAAACCCTTGTAATCATCTATGTTGTTTCGTATTAAGTTATTAAAAAATTAATTTTTGAGTTTCATTTTGAAGTCAATCAGTTTGAAAATATAGAGGGAATGGTTGGAAATTATTGAATTTGACAGCAATACTATTTTCAATGATAATTCCTCCCTTATTCAGAAATCTTTTATTCCATCCCAGTTTATCATGGGGATGTACTTTCACAGCGTATGCATTGAAAAAGCATTTTATTTGAAATTTGAAAAATATTAAAAAAAAAAAAAAACGTAGAGACCAGGGATTCTATTCTGATCCAATTTATCGTATCACATTCGAAAATTTAGTTATCGCGAAGCTATGGAAGTACATGAGGCATCCAATAAAACTGAGTTGTCCAATGCGAAGTGATAGCTCTGGATACACACCCAGGTGGGCAAATTCCAAATATATATATATATATATATATATATATATATATATATATATATATATATATATATATATATATATATATATTATTTTGCAAGTTGTATTAAAATAATTTATCATGGCCAGATTAATGTTTAATGAAAATATTTATTTACTTTTTGATACATATATTAGAAGTGAAGCAAGCGATATTTAAAAGCAATAACAGCAGAGAAATCCGTCTTTGAGAAACTGGCGCTGTCGCCACTTGGAACACAAATGGCAGATGAAGCTGGTGCTACAGCATAAGTTGATGCGCATGCCCGTCTATACCTAGGTGCCCTAGATATGGCGAGGGGCTGCGAACAGAGTCGTTTAGTTAACTGTTGGTGAGCACACGTCCGACGGTGAATTTTGTTATATGGGCACAAGGCCGTGGTACAAAGCGACGACGACACTAGGTTGCGAAACTCATTGCGTGAAATGAATTGCGCGCAACTGGGTTCGTGTATATAGACACGGCGCCAATTCTATACACTTCAGTTTCGTTGTTTTGTGAGTGCCGTAGTCGCCGTAAAATGAAAGTTTTGGTAGCTGTAAGAGTTGTGGCGAATCTATTGCTTGTCTGTGTGAAGTCGATGCATAAGACTAAACATAAAACGAATAAGAAACGTGTTTGGGTTCGTGAATGGATTTAAAAAAGACGTCAGCTCTGTTGCTCAGCGACCTTTCTGAAATAAATTGTGATTGAAGACCCTAAAACTTATTTTGATCAACTTTGAATGTCACCAGTGAAGTTCACAGAGTTAGTAATTCAATAAAGAAACAAGTTACCGTTATGCGTGAAGCATTGTTACCAGAACTGAAATTACAAATTGCATTACGTTTCTTGTCAAGTAGATATTCGTCTTTGCAGGGTACCGTGTTCCGAAATCCACAATTGCCATACTTAGTTTGTATAGGTATTTTGAATTGATGTATTTTAGTCTACAATTCACTAATCGTCAACAGATCAATATTTAATTTCACAAATAATTGATAGAAGAGCAGTTACACGCCGTTAAAATCGCACAAACACCTACGCAACGCATATATGTTCAAAAACCGAATTATTTCTCCCCCCCCCCCCCTGTAGATTATATTTTGTTCTGTATTGGTGATAACCTAACCTAAAAACACGCGCAATCAGTTTCACCAAAGTTGGAAGGTGCCGAAACTATTTAGTTTCGCCAACGAGTTGCGCGAACGCCTGCCGCGCATGCGCATTGGCCAGTAGCGCAGTTTCATGAAACCTAGTATCGTCGTGTAAACTAGCCTTAACGGTTCGTCTCGTAATGCTAGACACGTCACCAGAGGCTATACTCAGTAGTTGTGAATCTAGAAATCTGAGCAAGATGAACTGTTTACAAGTATCAACGTAACGGTCTGGCCGTGACGTCACAAAACCGCTGATCGCGCAGACGCGTGTTACGGAACTTGTATTAGAGGGAAGCGGTAGTTGGGGGAAGGGGGGGGGGGACAGTTCTAGCTGTTTTCTTTATGCAGTACTAAGGTGATGTTTTACACACTGAGCTCCGTTTCATGTCACTTAGTGCTCCCTGTTATGTTCCGGCTACGGCGTGTAAATATGAAGTAAAATGGCCTCGTGTAATTGAGACAGCTCGTTGAATTATTTCGTTCCAGGTTCTGCTGCGGATGTTGCCGCTCTTAAGCCGTATTTCTTTAAGTTATTTTCATTTGAATGACTTTAACTTACTGGGATGTTGCGACGGTTATAAAGTGTTAACTTACACCTAAAGTAACGGAACCTTTTGGCAACATACCAACGACTCAAATGCTGTTCGCAACGCTGTAAGCTTCTAGTTCTTCTTGCATGGGTCTAAGGACATAAATAACATTGACGGAACGCATGTCACTCATTTGGAAACGCAGGCCTATCCACCAGTGGCTGGTATGGATCCGTACAATAAGTAATGGGCAAATAAGTCTCTATTCCCCCCTGCCCCGCCCCAAACTCAAAATACCAATATTCGTTAAAGTTTGCTTAACCGGTGGACATGTTTTTTTGCCTTTATGATACTTAACCTAGAGTTGCTAACCTAAAGCCGTACTTTTATAAAAATTGCAAGAAGAAAAACTCTATGAAGCGTCTTACGACAAATGTAAATGCAGACACTACGATTATTACTTCATTGCTTCATAAAAGCAAAAATGTATATATAAAGAACAGTCTCGAGTGCAACAATTTATTTTATTCGCCTAGTTTCGGTCTTCTTTTAGATCATCTTCAGGATGGTGACGCACTGGAAGGCTCCCAGTTACCTGCCAGCTCCACAACATTGATGGAGTTAAAATTTCTGAAGATGGTCTAAAAGAAAACCGAAACTAGTCGAAAAAAATAAATTATCGCGCTCTAGACTGTTCTCAAATGTTTGTAAATCTATCGGACCAAACTGCGTGGTCATCAGTCCGTAGCTTACAAACTACTTAAACCTAAGGACAAAGACACAGATCCATGCTCCAGGGAGGACTCGAACCTCCCACGGCGAGCAACCGCGCGCTCCGCAGCGAGACGCTTTAGACCGCTCGGCTACTCCACCGCGGCACTGTTCTCTATATATAAATAAGAGTGCTGTTGCAAAAAAAAAAAAAAAAAAAATAATAATAATAATAAAATAAAATAAAATAAAATAAAATAAAAATAAAAATAAAAAAATAAAAAAAGGAATGTTTCCAAAAATATATTTAGAAATGTGTCTGGGGGAAGATGTATTGATTTCGAAAGTTCACTTCCTTAATTTCGTTTTTCCGGTTCATTCCGATGTAGTCCTGCTTCCTCAGTATTCCTCCCACCCAAACAAGGGATATGTACTGAATGTCAATTGTTTCTCAACAACCATGGGAGTTTCATTTTCATACACTGATAACACCAAGAGTAGCAGAAGCTGTCTGCACAAATTTAACTAGGAAGACTGAATACATTTTGCTTAGTTCGCAAAGTCATATGGAAAGTGACTTTTCATATGATTCGTTTGCAATAGGCTAATTTTATTACTGAAGAAAGAAATCGATTAGGTGGGGCACCGTATCGACCTCTGATGAAAGAAAAATATAGACTACAAGAAGCATCGAAGAAAATTCTGCCATGAAGTCCTTATAAAATTCTCAAAGGAGACAAGGAACACATTCTCCAAGTAAATTAGTATATATACTAATTTACTTGGAGAATGTGTTCCTTGTCTCCTTTGAGAATTTTATAAGGACTTCATGGCAGAATTTTCTTCGATGCTTCTTGTAGTCTATATTTTTCTTTCATCAGAGGTCGATACGGTGCCCCACCTAATCGATTTCTTTCTTCAGTAATAAAATTAGCCTATTGCAAACGAATCATATGAAAAGTCACTTTCCATATGACTTTGCGAACTAAGCAAAATGTATTCAGTCTTCCTAGTTAAATTTGTGCAGACAGCTTCTGCTACTCTTGGTGTTATCAGTGCAAGTGTGATTAGTAAAAGTTAACAACTACTTGATGATAACTTAATTCAAATTTTGACACACTGAAATTAAAGAATTCATTACAAAACGTGCCCAGAAAGTTCCAGAAAACATTTTCTTCCAACGGGAACAATATTTCCCAAACGACCACATTGCCATTATCAGGTGAATTGATGATCTAACTAAATATCGAGCAAACCTTACTTGAATTGTGATCAGTACAAACATATAAATGTCAATTATATTGTGTTGAAGTTAGATGACCTCTCTTGATGATGAAAAGAAGATAAGAAAATTGTACTCTTAGCAGATCAGGCCAACATGCAGTTGGTCGGGGGTGCTGTGGTTGGTAGCCCAATTCCGGGACGAGCCGGTTGTGCAATGTAGTTACATTCTCTTAGAAATTACGAAACAATTGTTTAGATCTTTCCCCCATCATCAGACTCCTGCAAGGAGCCAGCCACCCGCGGGCACGGACGAGCAGCAGTCGATGAACAATGGAGTGGCACCGTGGACACGGCTCGCCAAGCAGCATGCATCCAATACAGTGCACTAGACACTGCCGAGGGGGCACCTTGTACAATCAAGTACAGGGTGAGTGATTGTATCAAAAACATTCAATACAAGCCATTCGTAGAACATTTTATTTATTTTGAGAAATATATTACTATTCTGTAAATCATACAGTGCTCTAAACTATTAGAGGATCAGGTGAGATATTTTGCTGTCTCTTTACTTGAGGTTTACATAGCGTTTATTTAGAGCGAGGCACCATGGGGCTACCATAATAGTGAAAAAGTCATTCTCGTTGACTAACATGGTGTGTGATAATCTCGGACGGACAGTACAGTTGCACACCTGGGTGGTACGGACAGTATAAGGTTATAAATCAGCTCTTGCGGGATATTTGGCCATGCTTCCATAAGTGCAATATCCAGCTCTCCAATTGTTGTGGAAGGTGCTGGTCTGACTGCGGTGCGTCTTCCAAGTGCATCCCACACAGGCTCAATCTGGTTTAAGTCCGGCGAACAAGCTGATCACTCCATTTGTTCAATTACCTCAGCTTGAAGCATGTTGCTCTGTGGGGACGAGCGTTATCGTCCACCAGAAGGAACTCATCTCTTATGGCACCAACGTGAGGCACAACAAGAGGTCTAAGGATCTGGTCTCTACACCTCTGAACACCCGCAGCGCCATTCTGAACGACTAACTGACGTAGACGTCCGTACGTTAGCCAATACTGACTCCTGCCAACACCTTTCGCTCGCCACTTTGGCATGTTGATGTTTCCTGTACATAGGATTTTACCGTGTTTCACGTTCTCTCCAGATGAGAGAACTACGATTGCTTGGCTGAACAAAAAATCTTGACTCACCTGTGAGCAGAACCCTGCGTCATTCGTTACGACTCCAGTCCTGATGTTGCTCCGTCCAGTTTTAATAGGACACACACCACAGGACTTCTTGCGTAGAGGCCACATTTCCGAAAGCTATTTCGGAGTGTTTGTGTTGATATTGCGCGCCCTGTTGCTGCCTGGAGGGTGCGTCGTTGTTCAGTTGCATTCAGCCTTCTGTCTTGACTGCTTGTTAACCGCAGATAACTGTCGTCTTTTGCTGATGTTAACCGTTGTTGATATTGACTTTTTCGTCTTTTAGCGGTTCTTGTTGTCTGAAATCGCGTTCAGGTCCTTGAAATAATAATAACTTCGTGTGGCTCATTGGCCTGGTGCAAGTCTTTTGACTGGACGCCACTTCGTCGACTTGCGTGGCCCTAGCCTACCCCAGTTATCCAACCGAGGAAAGGAGACCTACAGTTAACGTGAAATCCGAACCACGTCTCGTTTCTGGTGACTCCTCACATCGTTGAGAGGTGTAGTATGGGTTAAAACGCAGACTGAAAAAATCCAAATTACACTTTGGGACAGTTCAATAACCGCAGCCACCTCCCTCTGTGTTTGTCCCGCATCCAACCTTCTTATGGCTCTCCATACCATAGCGCCGGGTAAGTCACGTTTTTGTGGCATTGCAGTACCTGCTCATTATACGATCTGAACCTAACTGCTTGTGTAATTCGTTTGGTAGAGCAAACACAAGTCAATACCAATCCCTTCTGCAGCATCTTTCTGATATTACCAGTATCTCGGTTGTCGTAATGTATTTGTCTCCACTCCGACAGAAAGACGTCGAACCATTTTAGTTCATTCTAACGATGACAATACTTCAGAACCTAGATATCTCTACTGACCAGTGTAAATTTATTTATTAACTTGTTGAGTGACCGGTATTCGGCTTGCTAGGTCATCTACAGGTGACTGACAACCCAGTCAGTCATCTGAAGACAGTCAAGGAAGCCGAAACCGGTAATAAAAAGTATTATAATGTAGATATTTATGTGAACCGTCTATGCAACTGAATAATACAACTTTATGTATAAGCATCTTCAGTGGCAATTTTTGGTGGATGCTGGTCTACACGTGGCACTGTTTGGTGACTTTAGATCGTTTTGTTCTATCTTGTATTCCATTGGCTTTTTTATTTTAGCACTACACATCTAGGCACATGCCATTTTGTTTGTCTATTTGTGTATATCAGCGGTTCCCTTACACAATTGTCAATAGTTTCCTTAATGACCTCTGCGTTAGAAACTTGGTGCGGTCATAATGCTTTCTGTGTAATTCCGTCCGGCGATGTTCTGCAACTGGCTCTTAGGTTGCTGTAATCCTATGTGTCGTTGGTGTTTTCGGCGTTAATCCTCGATATTACGCTCCGTGTGATCCATGTATGTCACACCAAATTGGCAGTGGATTTGACAGATAACGAATTTCCTTAGTCTTATCTCATATTTCACTCTTCAAAGCAGCGCTAGAGTTTCACCTGGTGGGTGGAGAACCATCCCAAATAAGGCGTCTAAATTCGTCCTATTATGCTGCATAACACGCCCATGATTTTTATACAATTTAATATACATATATATCGCCGCTCCCTAAAATCTGCCTCCCTCAGCAGTTATCCAGTTTACCACCGCCTAAATTCGGCACTGAATAAATAAAAATGTATGTGGAGGAAAAAAAGAAATGTTGGCTCTGAAAATGTTAAAATGTTGCCAGTTAAGGAGCAGCAGAAAATATCTTTAGAATTGGTACACTAAATTGTTAATCTATTTCAACGTTCAGTGTTCTCTTTGGAGCTTAGTTAAAGTCATAAAATCCACAAAACACTCTACTGTGCTGTAAGTGAATGTTGAAGATACAGTTGCAAGGTGCATGAGTGCAAGGTGCATAAAATGTCAATTTTAACGAGCCCCTTAAATTTCGGTATCTCCTAAACGAAACACGTATTTTGGTTCTGTACAACAACCTAGCTTCAATGAGACCAGTGAGTACATGTCTGACAGATCACTGGTTAGGAAGGGTACTGATAGTTGTTGACAGAGTTGTCGTGCCACTACTGACTAATCGGAGGACGCATTTTTGATACTGACTAAATTCACGGTTACATATCGAATTCATCCTTCTTGAGTAGAGAATGCGGTTATAAATCCAATAGTTAACTTTAATGTGTAAGTTTCCCAACAGTAGAGGTAGAGTTTGTTGAGTTATAGGTAAAGACGTAGTACCAATAATCTTAGTGGGAACATGTCCGCCTCCTGTCCGTCTACTTTGCAACCCTGCCTATACTGCTCTGCTTAAGTTGATAGTCCGTTCAATCATCATGGACGCAGTGGCGTGGCCGAGCGATCTAAGGCGCCTTTCTGCGGAGCTCGCGGTTGCTCGCCGTCGGAGATTCGAGTCCTCCCTGGGACACGTGTGTGTGTGTGTGTGTGTGTCTGTGTGTGTGTGTGTGTGTATTGTTCTTAGGTTAGTTTAACTTAGTTTAAGTAGTTTGTAAACCTATGAACTTATAACCAAAGAAGTTAAGTCCCATAGATTTACAAACATTTGTACATTTTTATTTTCAATCATCATGCAATCAAAATTATTTGTAACTCTTTTGAGTGTGTAAATGCTGTCATTGAGGTGGATCCAAGTACTTCTTTTATCAGGTTTGTATTGCACTCTTCAAAGTCTTCAGTGGAATGTTGTAGATGTTTCTGAAATTTCGAAATCTGATTGATCGTATTTATATCGCATTGTGGCTGCTAGCGCAACTTTCTCTTATACTGCCGTCTACACCAATGAAAAATGATCCAGTTAGTGTTCAACTTTTTATATGTACACGATTTGAAGGTGGATGTTAGCTTGTTGTCTACCGTAATCTCAACCAAGTTAATAAAAAATAGAACAACGTTAAAGACTAGAGAAGTTCAGTGAGAGAACATGTTCATTAGTACGTTCTGAGGAAATGATTAGCATTTCAGTCACTTCTGTTCAGTATGTGTCCTGTTGACCAGTAGACACGGGGTCTGCCATGTGCCTTTGATAACTCGTTTCATGCGTGACGGCATCGATGCGTATAAGGCGCGAACAGCGTCCTGTGGTACAGTTATCCTTGCTGTTTTCACCTGGTTCCCAAGTTCATCTGGTGGTTGTCACTGGTCACAGAGCTTCACCTGCCGTTTCACCATCTTCCAGAGATTTTGAAAATGTTCAAATGTTTGTAGAGCTTATGGGACTTAACTACGGGGTCATGAGATTTTCGATTGGCGTCAAGTCTGGTGATCGAGCGGCTCAGGACAAAAGGCTGACGTACGGAGACACCAAAAGGACGCGTGTTCGTGCAACAACAAGTGGTCGTGCAATGTCTTGCTGAAAATGGTGTCTGGGGTGTCATGCAGAATGGGTGTCCCTACAGGTCACAGCATGGCGTTTATCTGGTTCAAACAGGCCACAGTGACCTGGACAAGCTCAGACTATGATTTGTGGTTGAACCCAATAGCACTCCACTCCATAAGGTCACGAGTTGCCACTGTATCTAGTCACTGTGATATCTGAAGGCGAACCAGAATGCGAGTATCATTGTTAAACAGAACTTGGATTCGTCCGAAGATAGTATATGATGTCACTCGTTTCTATGCCCTTCTATAGACCATTGTAGTCTAGCATACTTCTTAACAACAATATTATTGAGAGAAATGGAATTTACGTACGTAAGCCATGCCATAATAGACGGCAACGGACTCTCCCCGATTATAGTGAACGGTTTGTCCCACTGTTCACTGTTACGCCAGAGGCGAGGAGGACGCAAATCTGTCCAACAGTGTCCTACGGTGCCCTTAGATCTTCTCGGGAAATGATCTGGATGGTGCGACAATGGTGCGACCCATCTCGTGTCCTATTGCCTTTCGTGAACCATTCTGCAAACATAGGATTACTGTAACACTTTCCTCCATGAGCATCAACTTTCCGAGTTATGTCGTGAAGGAAAGCAAAGAGAAATTTGGAAAAAAAATTAGAGTTAAGGGTGAAGAAATGAACGGAATGGACAGTGTGTTAAAAGTAGCGTATAACAAGACCTTTAACGTGAGCAAAACAAGGGTAATGGAATGAAATCTTAAAAAATCAGGCGATGATGAAGGAATTGGATTAGGTAACGAAACAATAAAGCTGGTAGATGAGTTTTGTTACTTGGGCAGTAAAATAACATACGATGGTCGCAGTACAGAGGATATAAAAAGCAGAATGGCAATTGGAAGAAAAGCTTTTTTGAAAAAGATAAATTTGCTAACACCGAATATTGATTTTAAGAAAGTGTTTTCTGGTGGCATTTGTGTGGAGAGTTATCTTGTACGGGAGTGAAACTTGGACGATAAAAAAGTAGAAGATAGAGGCTTTTGAGATGTGGTGCTATAGGTGAATGTGAAACATTAGGTGGGTAATCACATAACTAATAAAGAAGTACTGTACAGAATTGGGGACAAAAGGATTTATGGCATACCTTGACTAAAAGAAGGGACTGATTTAGACATGAAGGTATAGTAAATTTAGCATTAGAGGGAAGTGAATTGGGGGAAAACCGTATAGGGAGACCAAGAGACAAATAGAGTAAAAATATTCAGATGGACGTAGGTTGCCGTTCTTATGAGGCGATGAAGAGACATGCACAGGATAGAGTAGGGGCCGGCTGCGGTGGCCGAGGGGACTGAGGCGCTCCAGTCACGGACTACACGGCCACTCCGGTCGGGGGTTCGAATCCCCCCTCGGGCATCGATATTTGTGCAGTCCTTAGTATAAGGTAGT
This sequence comes from Locusta migratoria, assembly GCA_026315105.1. Taxonomy (NCBI): domain Eukaryota; kingdom Metazoa; phylum Arthropoda; class Insecta; order Orthoptera; family Acrididae; genus Locusta; species Locusta migratoria. The sequence goes on along the minus strand of CM048746.1, from coordinate 245,493,755 downwards.
TGATGAGTAGTTTGTAAGTTTAGGGACTGATGACCCCATAGTTAAGTCCCATAAGCTTAACAAACATTTGAACATTGCCGGCCGCGGTGGCCGAGGGGACTGAGGCGCTCCAGTCACGGTCTACACGGCCACTCCGGTTGGGGGTTCGAATCCCCACTCGGGTATGGATATTTGTGCCGTCCTTAGTCTTAGTTCGTTCATAAGTAGTTTGTAAGTTTAGGGACTGGTGACCCCGTAGTTACGTCCCATAAGCTATACAAACATTTGAACATTTTGATAGAGTAGGGTTGAGAGTTTCATCAAACCAGTCTCTGAACGGAAGACCACAACCATTCATCCGCAATCCCTGTTCACGACCAAAACGTTTCTCTGTGCAAGTTAAGTGAAACGTCGTAGGCTACATATCTCAGCGGGACCGATACTCAGCGCCTAACTGCAGTTTTGATTTGAGGTTCGCGATATCAGAGGCGGATAAAATACTCGCCAGATACTTGGTCACGGTAGGTTAGTCAGCAGTCAACGTAAGTGGCTCGTAAACCGGAAAAATTTATTTCCTCGCGTCTGCGCTGCAGGTGCACGAAACCAACATAAATTTCTCCGAACTGCTCCCATTTGCCAGGAGGCCTATTAGAGTGCAAATCTAGTATGTGGTGCGTTTTTGCCTGCCGGCGGTCGGCTGCTCGAATCTGCGGAATGTCAGAAACAATGAGGCTGCGTAGCCGTCGCTCGGACGTCGGACCGCCGCTAGCCGCTGGTATCCGGAAAATGCGGAGAGCACACCGCCGTACGTCATGACGCGGTGGCGGCCTCTCCCGGATACTGGCAGGCCGTGGGAAGAAGCCGCGAGCGCCGACCGGGTGCCGTAAAACGGTGCCAGAGCAACTCCCGCGTAGCCTCGGGAATTAGGAACTACCGACGTAAACGGCAGCGCACTAGTGAAATGCAACACTGATGTTCGCGGAACGCAGAAACAGGTGCTGAGGTACATTATTTATGGAAGTACCTCTCAGAGCTTCTAAAATGTATAAATAATACACACGACGAAAAAGTGTTACATCAACACGATTGTAGGGTTCATTACACTTCATATAAAAACTATCTGAAAACCCGATGTTGCCCGGATATATATTTATTTATTCCTACTTTCAGGTAGTACTTCTCCTATCCCTTCTCTCTCTCTGTCCATCTCCTTTTCTCTAAAAACCTATTATATTTATCGGAAAATATATAAGCAATAATGCTGTCTTGCGTAATGTACAAAATTATAAGTGCTGTAGCCAAACAAAAAAAGTAGTAATCAAAATACAAATGACGTATAAAATTCGTACAATCTCATTTTTATTGAGTTATATGTTGTACAATTGTATAATTTTTCAGGTATATGTTCATTTGTATAAGTGCAGTATGTCTGCAAAATATGTTGCGAATACAATTGCTAATAATGTACAAGCAGCTTCTCAACCACTTAACCACAAATGGCATATTGTCTAGAACACAGTCTGGATTTCTGAAAGGTTCCGATATCGAGAAGGCTATTTACACTTACAGTGAGAATGTACTTAATTCATTAGATAATAAATTGCAAGCAGCAGGTATTTTCTGTGATTTGTCAAAGGCATTTGATTGTGTGAAACATAACATCCTTTTAAGTAAATTAGAATTCTATGGGGTCGCGGGAAATGCTGCAAAATGGTTCAAGTCGTACCTCACTAACAGGAAACAAAGAGTGTCAGTGCAAGTGACTAGTGAATTAAGCCAACAGTCATCATCGGTTTGGGAAGAAATTGCATGTGGTGTCCCACAAGGATCCATCTTAGGGCCATTGCTTTTTCTTGTATACATTAATGATCTCCCATCAGTTACACTACCAGAAGCAGAGTTCGTTTTGTTTGCAGATGATACAAGTATTGCAATAAAAAGTATGTCAAGCATAGTGATAGAAACGTCTGCTAATGATATTTTCATGAACATTAATAAATGGTTTCAAGCCCACTCATTGTCATTATACTTCGAAAAGATTCACTACATGCAGTTCAGAACATGTATGGGATTTCCTGACACCATATGCATTAAGTATGAAGAAGAGCAGATAGAAGAGGTTGACAGTATTAAATTCCTGGGATTACAGCTTGATAATAAATTTAGCTGGGGGGAGCACAGCACAGAACTGCAGAAACGATTCAATAAATCTGTATTTTCAATACGAGTGTTATCAGACATAGGAGACATAAAAATAACAAAGCTTGCATACTTTGCTTACTTTCATTCCCTAATGTCATATGGTATAATATCTTGGGGTAACTCTTCAAGTCAGTCAAAAGTCTTCAGAGTCCAAAAACGTGTAATACTTATTATTTGTGGAGTAAATTCAAGGATGTACTGTAGAAGCCTCTTCAAAGAACTGGGTATATTAACTATTGCCTCTCAGTATATTTATTCCTTAATGAAATTTGTCATAAATAATATATCCCTTTTCCTAACAAACAGCTCAGTTCATACATACAATGCTAGGAATAAAAATGATCTACACAAGGACTTAAAAGCACTTTAGTTCAAAAAGGGGTCCACTACTCAGGAACACAAATTTTCAATAATTTACCATCAAGTATAAAAAATTTAGCTACAAATAAAGATCAGTTTAAGAGGAACCTAAAAGACTTTCTAGTGGCCAACTCCTTCTACTCCATTAGTGAATTTCTAAATTGTACCAAATGATGCATGCACTCATGCTATATTAGTATTATTATATTATCAGCAAAAAATATGTATCTGTATTTATATTATAAGTGTAAGTATGTGTATTTATATTATTAGTATTATCTATTATTCAACTTGTAAATTTTGTTTCTTGACATGTTCCACATCCACCAGGATCCCCTCAACATGGATCTACGGAACGAATAACTAATCTAATCTAATATTAGTGGTGAAGAAGTAATAGATCAAAATTGTGTTTGTGATGGGGCGGTTTTCCATGAACGTAAATGTGCTCACATCTCACAAACTACGTGTCGTACTGCGATAAAATTTCGAAGGTACACTCATCAAGATGTGTGAATACTGTCTATAAAATTTCCTGTGACTACAATTTGTAGTGTAGAAATTATAAATTATAATATCATACCGAATGCCATAGTTTTAGTCCATGAACAGCAGTAAAGTAATAAACGAGAAACTTTTTTTTCCTTTCATCGTCTTACTGTGGTTGTCAGGGACGAAAAAATGTAATAAACGTTTGAAATGATCTTAAATGTTTGTTGCAAATCGCTACGTACTCTCATTCTCATACAGTCTATACACTCTGCCATGCACTTCAATTCACTTGCAGAGTATCCACGTAGATGTAGAGGTATAGATGAATAAAGTCCCGTCGCATTCTGTGACAGTTTTTTGCGATTCCTATTATTTATGACATCATATCTCCTGAACCACGTGTCGTATGTGATTCTTAACCCTGTAGCAACTGTTAACTCACGCTGAGGAATATGTGTATCAAATTAGGTTGAAATCGGACAGTGGTTTAGGAGGAAATGTGCAACATTTTCTCGTGATGGAGCAGTTTTTCTCGCATTTCATTGTTTATGTTCAAATGTTTGTGAAGCTTATGGGACTTAACTACGGGGTCATCAGTCCCTAAACTTACAAACTAATTATGAACTACTTACGAACTAGAACGGCACAAATATCCATGCCCGAGGGGGATTCGAACCCCCGACCGTAGTGGCCGTGCTGACCGTGACTGGAGCGCCTCAGTCACCTCGGCCACCGCGGCCGGCCATTGTTTATGACGTCATATCTCGTGAACTATGTGTTATACGTGATTCTTACACTTACGGCGACCGCCCTCGTGGATTGAAGCTTACGTGTTCAAAATTTCATAAAGATTGGAGCAAAACTGTAAATTTGCATGCCATACGTACACACACACACACACACACACACACACACACACACACACTCACACACACACAGACACTCTGCTTTATGTATAAAGATGGAACAGAAATAACATTTCAGTTATCCTTATTGCTCACTAAAACAGAAATTAACAAGTTGTAGGACATTCTGAATTTGTGTTCCAGATTGCAAGATTCACCTGTTCTCCAAATACCTGATAAAACGCACTCTGATGCTTGACTGTATTCGTCGTGGCATACTGTATACTACAGCGTCAAGGGACTGTTGGTCCAAACTGTTCCACTCCTCTTCTGCGATTCAGCGTACGTCTCTCAAATTCGTTGGTGGGTCGTCTCGTCGAAAATAGTTCTTTTCAATGTATCAGAGGCAGGTTCGATACGGTTCACGTCTGGAGAATAAGTTGGTCATTCTAATGTTGCGATGTCGTTATCGTAAAGGAACACATTCTCAGGATATGCACGATGAGCGCGAGAACTGTCCATCACGACGAATCCCTTGCCGAAAAGCTGCCGATACGTTTACACATATGTCGGGGGATATCCCTGTGCAGCAGTGCCGTTTCACTGCCTTCTAAAGACCGCCATTGTCGTGCGGTGGACCCACATATTGCTCACGTTCTTACTGAGATGTGTGGTAACAGCCGTAATAGACTTTTAAAAGATGTTCGTAAATCTATCGGACCAAACTGCGTGGTCATCAGTCAGTAGCTTACAAACTACTTAAATCTTGGTAAAATAACCTAAGAACAACACAAACACCCATGTCCCAGGGAGGACTCGAACCTCAACGGCGAGCAACCGCAGCGAGACGCTTTAGACCGCTCGGCTACTTCATTCGGCAATAGACTTTTAAAAAATGAATATTGCCAACCATCAGCTGTTTATTATATTTATACCGTTACTGGTTTCGGTTTTGAACCATCATCAGAAAAGTAAATTAAACAGATTACGTTGGTTCATTGTCTGTCACCTTATCCATGTCAATAAATGAAATATTCGGAAAATGTCACGTGACATTAGGTCTTGGTGATTAAAAAAAACTACTTCAATAAACTTCCACATATTCAATTGGTACATTGAGCAAGCTATAAAGGAAAGCAAGGAGAAATTTGGAGAAGGAATTAAAGTTCAGGGTGAAGAATTAAAAACATTGCGTTTTGCCGACGACCTAGTAATTCTGTCAGAGACATCAAAGGACCTGGAAAAGCAGTTGAACGGAATGGACAGTGTGCTGAAAGGTGCCTATAAGATGAAGATTAACAAGAGAAAAACTAGGGTAATGGAGTGCAGGCTAAGATAATCAGGTGATGCTGAAGGAATTAGATTAGGTAACGAAACAATAAAGGAGGTAGATGAGTTTTGTTACTTGGGCAGTAAAATAATAAATGATTGTCGCAGTGCAGAGGATATAAAATGCAGAATGACAATGGGCAGAAAAGCATTCTTGAAGAAGAGAAATTTGTTAACATCAAGTATTGATTGAAGCCTAAGGAACTCTTTTCTGAAGGCATTTGTGTGGAGTGTTGCCTTGTATGGGTGTGAAACATGGACGATAAACAGTGCGGACAGGAAGAGGATAGAGGCTTTTGAAATGTGGTGCTACAGAAGAATGTTGAAGATTAGGTGGGTGGATCGCGTAACTAATGAGGAGGTAATGAACAGAATTGGGGAGAAAAAGAATTTTTGGGATACCTTGACTAAAAGAAGGGATCGATTGGTAGGACACATTCTTAGACATCAAGGACTTGTGAATTTAGTGTTGGAGGGAAGTGTATGGTGTAAAAACCGTAGAGGAAGGCCAAGATATGGATACAGTAAGCGGATTCAAACAGATGTAGATTGCCGTTCTTATGTGGAGTTGAAGAGGCTTGGTCAGGATTGGGTATTGTGGAGAGCTGCATCAAACCAGTCTCCGGACTGAAGACCACAACAACAAACAACTACCACAAAGTTACTTACATATTTTGCTGAGTGGGCGGCTTAAGTATAAAGCTCCAGTGTGTGATTGTATTTTCTCGGCCAATACAATTGTTTCTGTGTCCAACACTAAATGAATTGAAATTACGGTACTTACTGTAGAAAAGTAGTCTATGAAACCACTACAATTCTTTGAAAATTTTCTTTTGAAAACGGGGTACAAAAACAAACGTGGAATGGTTTTAAACTATCCAGAACATGTCCTTTAGTCGCAAATGCTGTTTATCGTCTGGGGTACTGTACTTAAATGAAAACAGCTGACACAAACGATGGATGTAAAGTGTTTATGGACTATAGTCTGAGGTAATAATACTGTTTCTTGTTAAAACTAAAAGGCGCAAACAGTTATATTTTCGTAATCTTCTAAGCTACTATCATGTTGGACGACCCTCTTTGGACTTCCGGTAACATGGCGGACGGTTCTTCAGTCTGATTCAATCTGGTCGCGGTGTTTGTTGTCTCTCTATGGTCACAGTCTAACATATACAGTCGCGACAATCCCACTGATTTTGGTTATGCGCCACGACAGCAGCGCTCCAAGCGGCTGCGAGGTACATTCCTGAATACTATATCGGATGAGTGTGAATAATATCGTTTAAATTGATTTTAACATACTTTTTACGACAAGGAACGAAAGTAGTGCCATAAAAATCGGCAATAATTTCACATTTGTCTTTATTAGGTTTCCTAACAACCATTGGAAGGTATAAAACGGTACTTCGCAGGACAGTTTATTTACGATTATCTTGAAATCTACGATTTTTTAATCAAGAATTTCATTTTCTATTAAGAAAAAAAATTGGCTAATTAACAACAGAAAACCCAACATTCGGCAGAAAGTCGTCGGTTTTCTACTCAGATACGGAAAGGTTTCTTTACTTCAATTTCAGTCAAATCAGTAAGTGTTTAACGTAAAAAACTGATACGGAATGCAATATCTACATTATTTAATGTAACAGATCAGACACTACAGCTGTAGCTGAATAAAAATCCTCACAAACGTGACAATAAAACATCGAAAGCCAAAAAGAAAAACAGTTTCCCAACAAAGCAGAAACCAGTTCCTCGATTGCTGCTTCTTCTAAACCACAATCGTCAAGAATCTTCAATACATCCGTTTTATACGCAAAAGTAATTACACTCATGAGTATATACGTTTATAAGTAGGACGAGTGAAGTGGAAAAATGTTCAAATCAGTAAATTCCACATGGATTTTTACACGTCAAAGGAAGTGCCTCTCATATGAGAACAGACTACAACATGAATTACTATTTCTCGTCTGTTTATATTCTCTTACTTTCAGCGGAGTTGGCTGCAAAATATACTCATATTGGTAAGTATTTCTTCGTGAATAATTTGTTGTTTATATCACTGAATCAGGGAAATTCGGTTTTTATTTATTTCACGGTTCCACATCTACATGGGGTACTCTGCAAATCACATTTAAGTGCCTGGCAGAGGGTTCATCGAACCACAATTATACTATTTATCTCCCATTCCATTCTCGAATAGCACGCGGAAAGAAAGAACACCTCAATCTCTCCGTTCGAGCTCTGATTTCTCGTGTTTTATTCTGATGATCATTTCTACCTATGTAAGTGCGAGTCAACAATATATTCTCGCATTCGGAGGAGAATGTTGGCGGTTGGAGTTTCGTAAGTAGCCCACGCCGCAGCGATAAGCGGTGTTGTTGTAAGGGTTCCCATCCCAGATCCTGTATCATTTCCGTAACGCTGTCTCTCCTGATCGTGACAATACGAAACGAGCTGCCCTTCTTTGGACTCTTTCGATGTCCTCCGTCAAAACCACCTGATAAGGATCCCACACTGGGCAGCGATACTCCAAAAATGGACGGACAAGCGTAGTGTATGCAATTTCTTTAGTAGTCCTGTTGCATCTTTTAAGGATTCTGCCAATAAAACACAGTCTCTGGTTCGCCTTTCCCACGACATTATCTACGTCTTCTTTCCAGTTTAAGTCTGAAGTAATAGTAATTCCTAGGTATTTTGTGGAGTTTACGGCCTTCACTTTTGATTGATTTATCTTGTAAACAAAGTTTAATAGTTCGATATTTTACTAATGTCTGGAACGCCTTTCGCACCACTAGGAGCGCTAGTGTCGTTGCAACTCTCAGTTGGTAACAACTTTTACAGCAGTGTCACGACTATGCTATGATAGTCTAGCTATTTGGCCGCCCCCTGCTGGCGTTTAATGTTATCACTGTTGAAAATATGACAGTGTAATTGAGGTGAAATGTGGAGATCCATCTAAAAGCCAAATCCAGACTCGGCGCCCACCGAGTCTCTCTCTTCGCCAGTTTGCAGTGCGCATTCAATCCACGGCCAGCGCGCTTGCCGGAATACCAGAGCAGTGTGCTGACGCACCCGTGCGCGTTGGAGTGATTTCTTCCCTTTCCTGAAAGAGTTACTAGGTATTTTAAGAATCGAAAACATTCCTCTCCTAACTCGTCTCTAGCACCCGAACTGTTTCCTGGCGCTCGCGAGACATAGCTGCGAACTGTACGAGGTCGGAGCTTGCGCCAAGTGTGTTTGTTGTGTATGGCGTCGTCTCGTAAGCAAATGCGAGACGATAGCTCTTAAAGACTGAGGGGGGCAGTGAAACTACTGTAGCAGTATCGCGAACGGTTTGCATGTTCCCGCTGCGCGAACAGTCGTTCTCGCGCATACGGGCACATTTCGTAACTGCCGCGTCACGACCCGTGTTGTGTACTTTGTGTTACAACCAGAGACTACGCAAACGACCACGGTGTTAGTTCCAGCTAGGAGATGACTCGTACACTGCTTTAGGTGGAAGCATAAATCACTGAATCTATCTATAAGAAATCTCCTACCACTGATCAGCTAGCAGAGAACCTGTTAGCTATAAAATGATTTACGAGTAGTAACTACCGTGTCCAGCAATTTAGAGATCGATAAGTGGTATCGGGTTTGCTTATTCTCACTACCGGCGGCGAGCAAATAACTGCGGTTACATTGTACCGCTACAAGCCAGGTACACGCTTCTCGGCGTTACGTACAGGAGCATATGCACCGAAAAGTAATGGTACTGATTTTTGATTCAGTACTCAATATCGGTTAAGTATTTTATATGTCATGCAAATTGCTTGAACGACGATCCCGCTGCGCTGACGGAAGTTGCACCTCAGTACCAATCGAGGTCTTCTATTAAAAGAAGAAGGAGGGAAGCTTTTAGTTTAACGTCCCGTCGACAGCGTGGTCATTAGAGGCGGAACTTACGCTCGAAGTATTTGGGTAAGGAAATCGGCGTGCCCATTCCCGCATTTGTCTGCAGTGATTTAGAATTATCACGGAAAACCTACGTCTGTATGACCGGAGTTGGATTTGAACCACACCGTCCTTCCGAATGCGAGTCCAGTGCGTTACCGCTGCGTCACCTTGCTCTGTGAGAGGTCTTGTAATTGTAGCCATACTTGTGGAGGTGTACGCGTGTCAATCTGCACCTACGTTGTCAGTAATATTGTGCACTGTATCGACAGCTAGTCCAGACAGCGAACTGATAGGCTATTGCACAATATTAATGTCAAAATCCCAGACTTGCAAACACGGCGGATGCTGAGGCTAGCCAGCCTGGCTTCGCGATCGTGTAAGGAAATGTGAAAGCGTAGATGGATGGAGAAATAGTATAAGGAGAGAAGTGATATGAGGATAAGCGAGCCATCAAAACGATCTAAAGATGTGCGCTGCCTCTAAGGTAATTCTATTTATATCAGGATATTATTTATTTATATACATCCAATTATAAAAACAATAAATACATGCATTTTTTATTTTTATCGTGGTAAAAAATTTCTTGATCTTACGAAAAGTTCAAGTAACAAAGTGGTGACTCCAGTACCTTTGCAGGCAATATCAGTTCCACTTTTGAGGCGTTGGTAATTATTTTCAGTTCTTTTCGAGAATTTGTTCGCAATGAATTTAATTTATTTACTGTAATGATAGAATCTTTTCTCCTTTCTGGTAAATTTCCCTACATTTCGACTAAGACTGATCTTACTTCTCTCTTTAATTTTGTAGATTATCATTTCCCTTTCCACATCACAACGCAGGCAAACCACTAAATACTTCCAATAATTCTCAAATGAGTGGCCATTACATTGATTTCGAACCCATTTCAACTTCACAATCCAATATATTCCACAAAAACAGTTTAGCCAACGAATCTGTACTGACAGAGATGTACAGTTTAACCAGCGACTATGCAGTCCACGCAGTTCAACTTTGCCTACAGGCCTACAAACGGCCATTAATAGTGCGCAGTATTAACCGAGGAAATATGTCTGGCATTTTTTCACGTCGGTGATCCTTTGTGGCGCAACTTCACTGCTGCTAAACGGGGCATTATACCCTAAGCCTTTCCCTTTCCACTACTGCTCTCTTGTTCTGGGGTCCAAAGTGGATAAGTCACCTTTCATCGCGAGTCACAGTTTTCTTGCAGAATCTATCACTCTCACTATAGAGATGCAAAAGAAATCAATGACGCACGTCCAGCATCCTCTGTTTAACGACATGAGTGAGCATTCGAGGCAACCGCCGTATTCACAGTTTCTGCAGCGCACTACGTTCATTTACCTGAGGACTGTGTCTCTGTTAGCTGTGATGGAGTGACCTAGCGGTCTAAGGCGCCTTGCTGCGGAGCGCGCGGTTGCTTGCCGTCGGAGGTTCTAGTCCTCCATAGGTCTCTCTCTCTCTCTGTGTGTGTGTGTGTGTGTGTGTTGTCGTTAGGTTAAATTAACTTAGTTTACGTAGTTTGTGAGTCTTGGGACTAATAAAGAAAGAAGTCATATAGATTTACAAACATTTCTTTGTGTCTATGTTATCCGATGATTTTTTTTTCTGACATTAATTATCGATCCATTTTCTAATCGACATATGTGAGAAATTTCTTTTCTTCCAAATTCTGTACAGTATCTCCTCACGCCATGTGCCTTCCTAACCTTCAACATTCGTCTGCTGCACCATAATTATAATGCTTCTGTCATTTTATGTTTCAACTGTTTATCGTCCAGGTTTCACTACCGTACAAGGCTGCACTTCAGACAATGTCATCAGAAAAGATTTCATAACACCTAAACTGCTATTCAGTGTTAACAAATTTGTCTTATTCATACATGCTTTTCTTCCCATAGCCATTCACATTTTATATCTTCTCCACGCCGGCTAATCTAATTCCTTCAGCATTTTCTTACACTACATGCCATTACCCTTGTTTTGCATTTGTTATGTTCATCTTGTACGCTTCTTTCAGCGCACTGTCAACTGCTCTCCAGGTCCTTTGCTGTCTCCGACAGAATCACAATTTCATCGGCAGATCACAAAGTTTTCTTTCTACTCCCTGAATTTTACTTCCGTATCCAAATTTATCTTTTCTTTCCTTTATACCTTCCTCAATATACATATTGAATACCATCGGGGAAACATTAAAATCTTGTCTTACTTCCTTCCAAACACTGCACATGTTTCATGCTCTTCGATTCGCATAAGATCTATCTGATTTCTGAATAAGCTTTCGCCAAATATACAAAACCAATCGTCTCACGTGTTCCCAAATGTCTCCTAAATCCCAGTTGTCTTCCTCACTGTAGGAGTCTACTAGTATTTTTTTCTCTTTTTTGTGCATGTAAATAATTCGTGCTAGCATTTGCACGCATGACTTATTAAACTGGTGGTTCTGTAATATTCTCACCTGGGTGCACTCGCTTTCTTTGGTGTTGGAATCATTTCTTGAAGTCTCAGAGTCAAATATCTGGTACATCAGCTGGAATAATTTTATCACGGTTGGTTTGCTCTCCCAAGGACACCTGTAGTTCTGAGGCAATAATTATTCTGCTGGCAATAATGTATCTCATCTACATGTTCTTCCTATTCCCTGTCTACAATAGTTCTTCCAACTTCATTTATCTACTACAGCACCCCTATATATAGCGAATTCACTAAAACTTGCAGCGCAATATTGCGGAAGTTGAAAGTACTATTGATGAGAGGTTTTCACAGGACTGATTGGTAATCAGGGGCTGATGTAGATAGCCAATAACCAGATTTTAGCAATACATAGAATGTGTATTTTTGGTGCAAATATACAATTTTTAAATGGAACAATGCCTATTGATACTAACAAACTAAAAGTAGGATATGGATTGTTGCATAACTCTAATGGAAGTCGTTTATGAGATATCATATTGTGACAAGTTTCACACACAAGTTTACACACTAAAGAACAAGAGTGCATTCACTAGTGATGTGCATTCTGACCAGCAGACAGACAATCAGCATCAAAGATTGTGTTCCAAAAGACCACCAGCAGTTACAGTACGCGCTTCCAGTCTCGTATCGAAAGACTTCTGTACACGTGTTTTCATTTCAGCGGAGATGTCCGGGAAGGCTGCAGTAATACGTTCTTGCATATCATTGGTGTAACTGGAATGTCTTCATAGATAACATCTTTCAGCTTTTCCTACAAGAAAACAGGCTACAGGAGTCTGCAGAACGCACCAGCCAAGGTACAAGTTCTCTGCATCCAAGCCAACGCATTCGAAACTATTCGTTAAGACCTGCTGTAATAATACGTGCATTAATAGCTCTGAACGATTTAGGGAAATCACGGAAAACCTGAATCTAGATGGCCACCTCGCTCGGTGCTGATGGTAAGGTTCGAGGGTAAGTCAATTATTATCCGCAATTTAGTTATATTTTTGCTTATGTTGGTAGTACTGTCGTTTTACGTTGGTGACGCATGTTTATTTGTTGTTATATCTTTGCAATTTTCAAGCTGCTACGTTAGTTGTCGCTGCCGTGCTATTAATCATGGCTGCTCCGCTGTTTATTTGCACCAAAGAAGAGCAACGTTCAGTGATACGTTTTTTTGTGGGCGGAAGGTGTATCAGAGGCCGAAATTCATAGAAAACTTTCAGTACAGTAAGGGAGCAGTGTTTTGCCACAACGAAGTGTGTAGGAGTGGATTGAAAAATTCCGAAATGGTCGCACGAGTGTTAAACACGATGAAGGAGCCGGACGACCGTTTACCGCCACAAATGAAGAAACCATTGAGCGATCACGTGAAATGATTCTCTTAGACAGACGATTAACTATTGATGAAGTGGCTCATCGTCTCCAAATTAATCAGGGTTCTGCTCACGAAATTATTCACAACAGACTTGGATTTCGTAAAGTTTGTGCAAGATGGGTCCCAAAACAACTCAAACAGTTGCATAAGCAAACGCGCCTCGACATCTGGAAAAAAACATTTGGATCGCTATGGCAACGAAGGGAACAACTTCTTAGACAGAATGATTACTGGTGACGAAACATGGATCCATCATTACGAGCCGGAGAGTAAACGAAGAGTACGGAATGGAAACATCCAAGCCGGCCGCGGTGGCCGAGGGGACTGAGGCGCTCCAGTCACGGTCTGCACGGCCACTATGGTCGGGGGTTCGGATCCCCCCTCGGCCATGGATATTTGTGCCGTCCTTAGGATTAGCTAGTTCATAAGTAGTTTTTTAAGTTTAGGGACTGATAACCCCGTAGTTAAGTCCCATAAGCTATACAAATATTTGAACATTTGAAACATCCCAATTCGCCGTGCAAGGAAAAGTTCAAGACCCAACCGTCCGCAGGAAAACTGATGCTTACGATTTTTTGGGATGCACGAGGTCTTGTACTGGAACATTATGGTGAAAGGGGTACAACAATAAACAGTGTACGTTACAGTGAGATGCTTACTGACAGGCTAAAGTCTGCAATTCGAAGCAAACGCCGAGGATTGCTGTCAGAAGGTGTTGTATTGTTGCACGACAATGCCCGTCCGCATACTGCTGTCCAGACTGCTGAAACGCTCCAAAAACTCAAATTCGAAGTACTGGATCATCCTCCATATAGTCCCGATCTTGCCCCTTCTGACTATCACTTGTTTGGTCCACTCAAACAGGCATTAAGGGACCGTCGATTTGACTCGGACGAATCAGTGAAGGCAGCGGTGCATTCCTGGCTCGCAGCTCAAGCGAAAACCTTCTTTTATGAGGGCATAAGGAAGCTTGTAGAGCGATGGACGAAGTGCATTGAAAAGCAAGGAGACTATGTCGAAAAATGGTGTTCTTGTAAGTTTCGTATTTTATTACAATAAAATTTTATAACTACTTTGCGGATAATAATTGACTTACCCTCATAGGTCTATCAAAGTAGGGATTTATATAATCACCTTGCTCTGTCATTTCGCCAGTTTTAAATTCTGACAATCTTTGTGTTTTTTGCTTATTTAATTTTAAAAATAAACTAAACTCCGTCCCAGGCTGGTCTCGAGGGCTCAACAGGTACCGACCGGCCGCCGTGTCATCCTCCGCGTCACCGGATGCGGTACGGAGGGAGACGTGGTCGGTGCCCCGCACTCCTGACCGTTGTGTAGGTTTCCGCGGCCGGAACCGCTACTTCTCAAACAAGTAGCTCCTCCATTGACCTCACAAGGGCTGAGTGGACCCGCTTGCCAACAGCACTCGGCAAACAGGTGTGGCCAAACCCGACAGTGGTAAATTTCGGCGACCTAACGGGAACCGGTGTATCCACTGCGGTACGGCCGTTGGCTCACTTAATATCATGTACAAAATATACCAGTTTGGGGAGAGGGCTGGTATTTCCAGAATTCGAATCAGTGGAGAGTGGTCTTGAAATACCAGTTGTCCACGTATTACCTGGTCTCTTCACGTTGTTTCGCGGGTGCGACACTCATTTCTGCAATGACTTTTGCAGCTGTCGATCTTATGTTTCGTCATAATCCTCTTCAATTAACGTACTAAACACACACTCTCTGCAGCGATCTGACATCGTGGACACTGTTCTCCGCTTTTCTTGTATGCTGTATAAATTTCCAATACGCTGACTCTTAAAACAGTTACGTCCTTTTTTGGAACTAAGGGGGCGTTATTATTGTGCTTTCCCTAAATTTGGTATAAATCTTTGAAACGTTGCATCTTGAAAAACCGAATACTTCGGCTACCTCGCTTACGGAAGCATGCGCCATAGGAGCACCAACGATTTGATGACGCTGGACTTCACTTAGCTCTGACATAATGCAACCACACCTCCACAGAACACTGTTCTGTCAACGATTGGCACTTGGAACATACCGAGGACACGGCACAGGTTATATACAACAGCGCAGCCTGCAGGCTTTATGTTCAAGCGTGAATTTCTTGCCATGCGTCCACATTTTTGTCCAACCTCTGATCTGCCGTAAAGTGACTAGATATGAAATGAAAGTAATGTTACTGGCTCAAAATCCTATAAGCGGATGCGTCCAAAGCGCTCTCCACATTATAATGGAACTACCCCCCAAACTGAGAACGAAGTAGAGTGATATTCCTTTCGTCGATGATTATAAATCAGTTGTAGCCTTTATTGGTCCAAGCCTATTTGGAAAGTGTTGTTCAAACAAGACAACCAAATTTCTCATATTCGAGCAACATTTTTAACTCTCCCGGCTCCCTTAATGTACTGCCTATTTTTCCCGTATATTTTGTCAGTGATCTCGTAAGTGTCAGATCACGTAATCTGGTAGCAGTTGGAAACAGAAGACGTGTACACCATTTCAAGTCCTTATGTAGCTTGTTTTTATTCCTAATATTGAGAGTGTAGACTGAGCTGTTCGTATTTAAAAACGTCTGCGATGCTGTTGTTTTACAACACGAAGGAGTCGTATCGCATGCGTTTACACTCTAAAAACCCTCTATCAGTTTTTGGAGTTATCCCAAAATATTTCGCCGTATGAGATAAACGAGTAAACGTAAGCAAAGTATTTTGTTTTTTATATCCCCATTTAATCTGCATTACGGCGTGTCCATTATTATTCAATAATATGCATCCTTTCTTTAAATGTACTGCTATTTAGATAAGTAGAGTCTCCAATTATTACGAATGATGCGAATCATATAATTCTCTGTTTCAGTTCTCGATAAGTAAAATGTCATGAATCATTTCATATAAACCATAAACATTTCTGAGCCGGAACAATTTCTTGTGACGAGATATAAAAGTACTTCTTATCCAATCACTATTTAATATCCATTCTGAGTATAAAATGCGTATTACATATCCGATTTCGCCTTGGAACACATTTTTTTAAAGTATAGAGATAGCAAGAAACTCTAAATTTTGGAGCTAGAGTTCCAAATCACAATATCGGACAGAATTCATATTCATCCACTTAATGTAACGAACATGATCAGCCCTGTGACTTCATTTCAGAGTGTTTCCACTATCTAGGTAACTAGGGGAAAGCACGACCTGTGTAATTCACAAACAATAAGCCTAGCCTAGGTAAATTAATAATACTTGAAGGATGAGCAATTATAAAAGGGGTTCAGCTTACCAGCCAGGCAATTCCTAGAGGGAAAAGGCTCTAACATTCAATGTACAGCTTTGTGTATTTTGAAAAGTTCCAAGTAGAGTAGCCAGATTTTTGAGAGTGTAGTCTATTCTTGACTTTTACGACAGAAACCAATTATAATATCCTAATAAACAATTAATTTCTTTACAGTTAAGTAGAAGGCTAGCGCTGGCTGACCAGATAAGGTTATTAAAGACAGAATTATGCACTTTATTTTAAACGATGTACGACCATGGCCATTTGAGCGATATTTTGATGATCTATGCTATGTTTTGGGTGACACAGGAAATAGTATTTGTAGGATCCCGATTTTAATGTAACGTCATTTGTAACGATTTTTGTGGCTCCACTGCCTTCAGAAATAAAAATACTGCAACCCAAATTCCATAATATGTGGTAGATGAATAAAGGTCAAACTGCAATTCTAGAACAATATTGGCGGTCTGTATTTACAATACAAGCTAGTGACCCACTCTGGCTTCGCATGGGTGCAACTTACCAATGTATAAAATGTAAGTAGCGTTTGGCGAAAAATATGAAATGCAATATTTCATAACATGTCTATATCGCCAGTTATCTGTATTTCTGTCTTTCAGTTCATGTAGAATACATGGATGCAACCGAAATCTGTCCTAAAATACTTTCAGTACGATCATGAATTTATTGAAACGAAATAAATCGGATTTCAAATTAGAAAGCTGTAACTGTTGCAAAAGAGATTGCTTACTCATATATCTATTTATCATGGAATGAAGTCAGAATACATTGTTTTGACAGTCAGATGCTGGTGTTTTTAAAGCATGCATCGCAACATTTGGTGATGAATGACTTTTTTTGGCTTTTCTCTTTAGTCTTCTTTATTCCATCTACACTTGACTCCAATCACTATCCATCTCCTCCTCCCGATATAAACGATGGTACATGTAATGCCCCTCTATCTGTTTACCTGCTTTTCTCCTATTTCTATCTGCTCCTCTTGCCCCTTTCTACATCCGTCTCTCATCTCTTCCTCTCACCTGACCACCCCTTCTCCATCTGATCCCTGTCAATCTCGTCCCCCCCGCCCTCTTGACCTTTCACTTTCCACCACCTCTACCTAAATCTCCTACTCTTCCTGCTCTTTCTGTAATTCTTCTCTTACCCCTCATCTATGAGAAATTACAAGTATCTGCCAACTTTCATGCTGATCGCGAAGCAATGTTAAAGCTTCTAGCAAGATTTCCTCTGCCATGCACCATACGTAATCTTAAACTTCTCCATGAAAAATTATCGTCGTAATCAGCCAAAATATGACTTTCCTATTTTTACACTCCTGGCCATTAAAATTACTACACCACGAAGATGACGTTCTACAGACACGAAATTTAACCGACAGGAAGAAGATGCTGTGATATGCAAATGATTGGCTTTTCAGAGCATTCACACAAGGTTGGCGCCGGTGGCGACACATACAACATGTTGACATGAGGAAAGTTTCTAACCCATTTCTCATACACAAACAGCAGTTGATCGGCGTTGCTTGTTGAAGCGTTGTTGTGATGCCTCATGTAAGGAGGAGAAATGCGTACCATCACGTTTCCGACTTTGATAAAGGTCGGATTGTAGCCTATCGCGATTGCGGTTTATCGTATCGCGACACTGCTGCTCGCGTTGATCGCGATCCAATGACTGTTAGCAGAATATGGAATCGGTGGGTTCAGGAGGGCAATACGGAACGCCGTGCTGGATCCCAACGGCCTTGTATCACTAGCAGTCATGATGACAGGCATCTTATCACCATGGATGTAACGGATCGTGCAGCCACGTCTCGATCCCTCAGTCAATAGCCATCTGCACGAACAGTTCGACGACGTTTGCAGCAGCATGGACCATCAGCTCGGATACCATGGCTGCGGTTACCCTTGAGGCTGCATCACAGACAGTAGTGCCTGAGATGGTGTATGCAACGACGAACCTAGGTGCACGATTGGCAAACCGTCATTTTTTCGGATGAATCCAGGTTTTGTTTACAGCATAATGATGGTCGCATCAGTGTTTGGCGACATCGCGGTAAACGCACATTGGAAGCATGTATTCGTCATCGCCATACTGGCGTATCACCCGGCGTGATGGTATGGGGTGCCATTGGTTACACGTCTCGATCACCTCTTGTTCGCACTTTGAACAGTGGCCGTTACATTTCAGATGTGTTCTGACCCGTGGCTCTACCCTTCATTCGATCCCTGCGAAATCCTACATTTCAGCAGGATAATGCACCACCGCATGTTGCAAATCAAATGTTCAAATGTTTGTTAAGTTTATGGGACTTAACTACGGGGTCATCAGTCCCTAAACTTACAAACTACTTATGAACTACTTACGAACTAGGACGGCACAAATATCCATGCCCGAGGGGGGATTCGAACCCCCGACCGTAGTGGCCGTGCTGACCGTGACTGGAGCGCCTCAGTCACCTCGGCCACCGCGGCCGGCGCGCATGTTGCAGGTCCTGTACTTTCTGCTTATCTCTCACCAATTGAAAACGTTTGGTTAATGCTGGCTGAGCTACTTGCTCGTCAAAATACGCCAGTGACTACTCTTGATGAACTGTGGTATCGTGCTGAAGCTGCATGGGCATTTGTACCTGTACACGCCATCCAAGCTCTGTTTGACCCAATGCCCAGGTGTATCAAGGCCGTTATTACGGCCAGAGGTAGTTGTTCTGGTTACTGATTTCTCAGGATCTATGCACCGAAATTGCGTGAAAGTGTAATCACATGTCAGTTCTAGTATAATATATTTGTTCAATGAATACCCGTTTATCATCTTCATTTCTTCTTGTTGTAGCAATTTTAATGGCCAGTAGTTTATATGTTAGCGAAAATGAATACCCGTTTATGATCTACATTTGTTCTTGGTGTAGCAGTTTTAATGGCCAGTACTGTATACCTCCGGCATGCGGAAGTAGAAGGAGGTGAGTCGTGGCTATTAAGGCAGTGGACAAGGTCTGCAACTAAAAGAACTGATTACTCCACGTACACTTTTATTACAAATGAAATGAATGCTCAACTTTTAAGTTGTTCTTATTATGTACGACTTCTTCCTAGCTACAAAACAGTTCTGCAATGATCTCTTCTACGTCAGTCAATAGTAGTGTTCCAGCTTGTGCTAACGTATACTGCTGGTACGCTGTAGACAGGTCTCCTGGAACTGTAGCTCTCCTAGCTCTGCTTCGTGCTGACTGCTACACTGACTGTCGTGGCTGTGGTGCACCGGCATGTCTAGACGAGCCTCCTTCTCCTATTGGCCGGCGCGCGAAGCAGGCAAGGAGGTACTTAGACTGCGGGCGCCCCCGGCGGACAAAGTACTGTGGAGCGAGTTATCGCTCGTCTTCTACTTGCGCGGACCGCCTGCGTTGTGGCGAATAGCGACGCCACAACACCTGTCATAAGCTACGATTGTAACCAAAACATGATTATTGCAGTTTGACTAACTTTTCCGACTTTTTGTAGGTGTCCGAATATTTGCTGGAAGCTGTTCCAAAACAATGATAGATTATCCATATTAATCGTTTGAATCGTGAATATGCACTGGAGTTCAAGCAGAAATTACATAGAAAACGCTATTTGGTTTTTCTCAGATATTCTAGTTTTCTGGTAAACTTTTCCAAATGTTTCTTCTGCACAAGCCTTGGGCTGAACAATTATGAATTAGCATATTAGTCCTAGCCATCTCTGTCAAGCTGTACTCTAGTAATGATATTTCATTAATGTGGAAATTAATTTTTATTTATATAAGTATAATGCAGATAATATGCAACTCGCTGTAAAGACGATGTGCAGACAAGCACATAGCAATCACGCCCATACTCAATAGTACTTAGCTTTTGACTGCAACCTTCATCATTCACGAGTCTCAAGTCGGAGTACGGTATCCGGAGACGGTAGTGAGTAGTGAGTTGTGCCTACGTGAATGTATGTGTGCCTAATTCTAACGACGACTGTGCTGAAAGTTGAGTTGTGTCAGAATGTCACTCCTATGTGCCCATTCACATTATATTTATACGTAAAAATCAATTCCCGCCATTATGAAACACCAGTACTGGTGAAAGGCTTGAGAGAACTGGCTGAGTTTGTTATGTTCCTAAATGTCATTTGTATGGAGCTTGCCAAAAATTTAAAAAAATCGGGGTAAACTAAAGTGTGTGTGTGTGTGTGTGTGTGTGTGTGTGTGTGAGAGAGAGAGAGAGAGAGAGAGAGAGAGAGAGAGAGAGAGAGAGAGAGAGAGAGAGAGAGAGAGAAAGAGAGAGAGAGAAAGAGAGAGGGAGAGGGAGGGAGAGGAAAGTCACACTAGGTAAATTCCCTTTCCGATTTATCCGTCCCCCCTCCCCCCGGAAAATAATCCTGCTTGCCGGCCTGCAGATAACGCACCAGTTCTCTAAATGTATCTTGTAAAATATAAAAATTATTTCATAACAAAAATTGTAACATTATATCATTTTAAGCAGCAAGTCCGTAATACTTTCAATTATGATCTTTGGCCAGTGTAAGAGGGCGTGGACGATAGGGGCGCTACAACCACAGCATGTGACTTGTGAGAATTTGAGACGGACGTGAGGCGAACACGGATGGCCAAGTGGTTAAGGTGCGACCGCTGACCCTAAGCAGGAGACCCGGATTCAAAAAATGCTCAAATTTTTGTAGAGCTTATGGGACTTAACTACGGGCTCATCAGTCCCTAAACTTACAAACTACTTACGAACTAGCTAATACTAAGGACGGCACAAATATCCATGCCCGAGGGGGGATTCGAACCCCCGACCGTAGTGGCCGTGCAGAACGTGACTTGCGCGCCGCAATCCGCTCGGCCACCGCGGCCGGCGAGACCCGGATTCGATTCCTGACCCGGCTCACATTTCACTTGTCGCCATTGCTTAATTTCATTGCCCAAATGCAGCCACTGTCAATCCTTTCTTTCCTAACCCTTCTTCCTTCCCATCCTTTACCTATAATTTGCAAAAGTCCTGAGGTTAGTTTAAATAGTTTGTAAGTCTAGGGACTTATGACCAAAGTAGTTTAGTCCCATAGAATTACAAACTTTTGAACAATTTGAATTTGGTTACTATAATACTATGTGACGTTCGCGTAACCGCGACAAATATTTTTGTAGGATTTAGCCATATTTTAGACGTGAAACGTGTTTTACTTAATTTATAGCAGTTATCTCGCTGTTTTACATTGTTTCTTGCAGAAAAAAATTACGTGAAATTTGCCGACCCCCTCAGTTCACCAAGTGAGATTTGGTAAGATTCTGGTCGACCCCCTTTCCTCCTCCCCCCTTAACACCTCACGTAATTAATGGGTGCCCCCTTAAATCATGGCCAGATGTCGGTCATCTCCCGTAAAAACCATGTTCAAATGTTGTTCGTCCTAGTTAAATATGTGCTTTGTATTTAAGCATAGTTCAGTACAAACCGAGGCTTCCTAGAATGTTAAAAGACCTATGTCTTTGTCAATTTGGAACTTGTTCTCCGCTTCCAATCGACTTCAGAACATTGCAAGCGTGATACCTTTTTCGACGGTACCCGTGAAAGACCTCTTTTGGATCTACGTGGTTGGTGATGTGAGGGTTGGAACTTAAATAGTGGCAACTATTTATTCACAACCGATACAAAAGCGTTACATGTTTCCATCTATTACTGTCCATCAAATTAGTCACCAGCGTTATGTAGAACCCGTTGCCAGTGCTGTGGAAAGTGTAGTATACCGTTAGCAGAGCCTGTTCTCTTGATGGTGCGCTACGGTCGGGGGTTCGAATCCCCCCTCGGGCATGGATATTTGTGCCGTCCTTAGTATTAGATAGTTCATAAGTAGTTTGTAAGTTTAGGGACTGATGAGCCCGTAGTTAAGTCCCATAAGCTATACAAACATTTGAATTTTGATGGTGCGAATGGAGCGGTCTGATACTTGTCGAATCTCTGGAACAGTTCTGAAGCAAATGCCACGAAGTAGTTCTTTCATTTTCGGAATCAAATCAAAGTCACAAGGACTTAATTCCGGGCAGCCACAGCTTGCGCTGCATGCGCCCAACGTGTCACTATTCTGTGCGGCAATACCTATTCCCCGCACTCCTCTCAATCTTGATCCAAATCCGTTGTTCCTGTTTGGGAAACATAGTGACACTGTTAAGTTAGATCGTTCGCTCGTAAGTGACTGTGTTTCCCTCGATTGTGCGCACGTCGGTGACGTGGGACGAGGCGATACCATTTACTCGGAGGTAAGGTAAGTATGTCAACAACTTGCGATATCAGCGGCAATAGGAGATTCCATTCCAAAGTGTCTCCACGAGTCTTGTAATATCACTAATACCTACGACTAGTGGTGTTCGTTTTACGTGTAATAATTCTCGTTTTTAACCAACACAATTTACTTAGCTTTCAAATTTTCGTCTTCAGGTGCTAATCTTGGCCGCGGTGGAGTAGCCGAGCGGTCTAAGGCGCCTCGCTGCGGAGCGCGCGGTTGCTCGCTGACGGAGGTTCGAGTCCTCCCTGGGGCGTGTGTGCGTGCGTGTGTGTGCGTGCGTGCGTGCGTGCGTGCGTGCGTGTGTGTGTGTGTGTGTGTGTGTGTGTGTGTGTGTGTGTGTGTTGTCCTTACGTTAGTTTACCTTAGTTTAAGTAGTTTGTAAGCTAGGGACTGATGACCACGCAGTTTGGTCCCATAGATTCACAAACATTTGAACATTTATTTGCTAAGCTTGCCCCCCCTTTTTATTTCCCCTAGATTTGAATTAAAGGGTTTAACGACTGTCGACATCGTGGTCATTAGAGTCGGAACACCGTATTAGGTAGTTTTTGGTCAGGGACGGGGAAGGAAATCGGCCGTGCCCTGTGAACCGCCGAATGCGAGTGCAGTGTGTTAGCACTGCGCCACCTCGCTGGGTTTTCCAGTTCCAGGAACGACCAGTGCAGAATATAAAGAGCGGCCCTCCAAACAGCCAGCATTGTTCCTCCTGATGTACGGTCGGCTCCGTTCTGCGGAGCTGCCAGTGCTATCGTGTGCCATCCATTCTTCTTCATGTATCTCTGCTGCGTGTAAAAGAGAAACGTTTCTGTTATCGACGAGTAGATAAACACCCATTCCGTGTCGAAGCATTTATTGGTTCACTGAACCCACGGGAAACTTATCCAAGTCGAAGCTGTGGTGTGAATAATTCCGAATGTGACCTGGAATGTTAACTACAGTTTCTCGACAGCGACATCAGCAGTTCAGTTTTCTTCAACTTCTGAGGCGACTTTGGGCTGCAAGTGTGTCATTTTTATTTCTTATTCAGATTCTGTTGTATCATAAGACCGAACAGTTTGTTTTGAAGGGAATGATTTATTTTTAGAGCTTATATGTATTAAAATATTACTTTTGTCGACTTTAGTATTGTATGCTAATCTCTATATATAAAAGGAAGTGTCCCCATTGACTGAATCATCATCGCCCAGCCCAAACCACTGAAGATAGGAACTTGCAATTTGTGGAGGGTTTTGATCTTACTCTCTAGGCGTCATTTAAGAAGCGATTTTTCGATATTCCGTCCGTAAGGGGGTGAAATAGGGGATGAAACGTTTTTTGAAAATACTTAGCTATTTAGACAATTTTGAAGCTTGAACTACAAAATTTCGGATTTTAATTCAGGGTTAGAATTTAAAAGACCAGTGTTTCGGTATTTTATGAAATTCGACAAAGAAGGGGATAAAATACATACAAAAGATTGGTTTTCCAAAATAGGTTGCTGTTAACTCAAATTTTACGCTACAACTACGAAACTTCGGATATGGAATCCTTGGTCAGGATTAAAAATCCATGATTTTTTGTATTTTTGGAAATTCAACAAGTAAGAGGGTTAAATAGAGGATCAAAAATTCTTTTTGAAAACAAGTTGCCATTGATACAATTTTGAAGCTAGAACTGCAAAAATTGATATGTGTATAGTTGGTTAGACGTTAAAAAAATACGTGTGTCGGTATTTTTGGAAATTCAACCATCAACGGTGTTAAATTGGAGAGGGGGATGTTTTTCGAAAATCTGTTGCTATTTAGGCAATTTTGAAGTTAGAACTACAAATTTTCGGATTTGGATTCGGTGTTCGAATTTAAAAGACACGTGTTTCGGTATTTTTTGAAATTCAACCAATAAGGGGGTAAAATAGAAGACGAAAATATTAATTTTCAAAAATATGTTGCTGTTAACTCAAATTTGAACGTATAACTACGAAAATTAGGATATGGACTCTTGATCAGGATTAATTTGTGTTTCTTAATTGGAGGCTGGAATGAATGGTTTGACGAGAAATTTACTGTCTCTTAATAATTTTTAGGATTTAACTTTTATGTTAAAAGGCTTTTTCAAATTTGTCGGTGAATTTATTTCAACCCCCCGAAACGGTCAAATGTTGAAATATTTCGATTTCGCAGTTGAGGTTCGGTTTGGTTTTAAGTAACGAATCTATGTCGACATATGTTAACTTTCAGCTACTTCTTATTCAATAACCAGTACTATGGACAAAAGGATGGAGTTACTATAGCTCCTTGTCACCTATCATTGCCAATTTATTTATGGAGGACTTCGAGGAACGTGTGTTGGTGTCAGCGGCGTTAAAGCCTGCATGTTTTATTTTTATTATTTTTTTAATTTTTTTTTCCAGATAAATTGACGACATGATTGCTGTTTGGCATCATCGTAGTGAGAAGTTAGACGGTTTTTCGGGACATTAAAATTGAATCTAAACGAATATTCGTTTTACTATGGAGGTGGAAATCAATGGCTTCTTCCCTTCCTTGGTAGGTTAGTCGGGAGAAAGGCTGATGGTAGATTTGACACGCTGTTTATAAGAAGTCAACCCACACTGACTTGTATATGCAGTCTAATAGTTGACATCATCCGACTCGGCGTGAAGGTGTACTTCCTATCTTGGTGCACGAGGCCCGTGTCATTTCAGACCCTGAAAGTTTGTCAGCTGTAAGTTAACTTCCGTCCGAATTGTTATAGTGTATGACAGAAAGTAAATGAGATTTGCGCAATTCAGAAATTCTGCGCCGAATGAGTATGATTGTACCGAGGCGACTTAAGTTAACGGCCTTTTGCCTCACATCAGAAGCATTTCCAAAAGGATTGGCCTTATTTTTCGTAGATATGATGTGTAATGTGTTTCTCGGCCACCATCTAAGATTAAATCTCTGTTTGGGTCAGTAGAGAATGATCTTTGTTTGCGTAAGGCGAGTGTGTCGTATCCCATGCAGTTGTGGTACGTTAGGTTAGATTAGTCGTTCGCTCCATAGATCCATATTGAGGAGATATCCTTATGGATGTGTAACATGTCAAACATTCTTTTTTTACAAGCTGATATAATAATACTAATAATGTGAATACATGCATCATTTGGTTCTATTCAAAAATTCGTCAGTAGAGTAGGAGTTGGCCACTAGTAAGTCTTATGCTCCTCTTAAACTGATCTTTATTTGCTGCTAAATATTTTATGGTTGCTGATAAATTGTTGAAACTGTGTGTAGGGACCCCTTTTTGAACTAAAGTAAGTGCTTTTAAGTCCTTGTGTAGATTGTTTTTGTTCCTAGTATTATGTGTATGAACTAATCGGTTTGTTGGAAAAAGACATCTATTATTTATGACTAATTTCATTAAGGAATAAATATAATCAGAGGCAGTACTTGTGTTGACCTACCGCATTAAAATTTCCCGTCACCTATTATTTTATAAGTTACAGAGACAAACACACTTAGTGAAACAACCTTTTGTCTGTATAGCCTCTATGTATTCATAAACCAATCATTCGATTGCAATGAAACTTTGGTGAACTGTTCACCGTACGCCCACGAAGGTTTCTGACTCAAAAACAAAAGAGCACGACACATAGCGCAGGAGATATGACGTCATAAATAATGAGAGGCCGCCGCGTGAGAATACGCAGATTTATGCGTCAATTATTGGAATGTGTGAGTAGTTAGGGGCCTGCAACAAAGTTTGTATGTAATTTCGGACGTTTATAAAGCGTTTTGCACCTAATCTCACCCCCACCCACACACAAAATGATGAAATGAAAAGAAATCTCCCGCTCACATCAGTTTCGCTGTTGATGCCGTAAAACTATCGCATCACGCTTGACCTTGTGATGTTTTACATGATTACTGCTGACTGTCTTCGCAACATATTTTGCATGTAGTATCGATATGTATCACTAAATGTGCCATCACATTTATATCACTGTACGACACATACTTCAGGACACATCTAATATATAAAAATTAATGTTTATTTTTTGTTTGTGATTTATGCACGGCCATGCCGTACATCCGATTGCGATAAAACTTTGTTAACCTATTGCTTGCACTCGCACGGTAATACCCATACTAAAATTGTATTCGTATGGTGCATGGCGGAGGGTGCTTTACTATTAGGTAATTCGGTTCTTATGCCTTCATGCTGAAATAGCTGGACGAATATGAACTAAATTTGGCACAGAGGTAGATTATACCCTGATTAATACGTGGGCTGCCTTTCGTAAGCCTACGTAGGTGCATGACGGAAGGTTCGTTACAAGAAAACATCCAAATTGTTTGACTGGTCATGAAAGTCAGCACATAAATCTATGTTTTCATGAAGGAGATTTTTATAATCTTCAGGACAGTGAATTTAGCATGGCGGAGAGTACCTTGCGACTTTGACACCACTTGTCCTATCACCATGAAACTTGGCGCATATCTGTGTTTCCATATACGGGGTGTTACAAAAAGGTACGGCCAAGCTTTCAGGAAACATTCCTCACACACAAAGAAAGAAAATATGTTATGTGGAGATGTGTCCGGAAACGCTTAATTTCCATGTTAGAGCTCATTTTATTACTTCTCTTCAAATCACTTTAATCATGGAATGGAAACACACAGCAACAGAACGTACCAGCGGACTTCAAACACTTTGTTTCAGGAAATATTAAAAATGTCCTCCGTTATCGAGGATACATGCATCCACCCTCCGTCGCATGGAATCCCTGATGCGCTGATGCAGCCCTGGAGAATGGCGTATTGTATCACAGCCGTCCACAATACGAGCACGAAGAGTCTCTACCTTTGGTACCGGGGTTGCGTAGGCAAGAGCTTTCAAATGCCCCCATAAATGAAACTCAATAGGGTTGAGGTCAGGAGAGCGTGGAGGCCATGGAATTGGTCCGCCTCTACCAATCCATCGGTCACCGAATCTGTTGTTGAGAAGCGTACGAACACGTCGACTGAAAAGTGCAGGAGCTCCATCGTTGCATGAACCACATGTTGTGTTCTACTTGTAAAGGCACATGTTCTAGCAGCACAGGTAGAGTATCCCGTATAAAATCATGATAACGTGCTCCAGTGAGCGTAGGTGGAGGAACATGAGGCCCAATCAACCATCACCAACAATTCCTGCCAAAACCTTCACAGAAAATCTGTGTTGATGACGTGAATCGAGGAAGTACAGTACATACTAACGAAACAATTGGGTATTTTGACAATTGTCTGCACGAATTATTTCAATTTACATTTAAAGAGAAATAGTAAAATGAGCTCTCATGGAAATTAAGCGTTTCCGGACACATGTCCACATAACATATTTTCTTTCTTTGTGTGTGAGGAATGTTTCCTGAAAGTTAGGCCGTACCTTTTTGTAACACCCTGTATAGGAGGGAGATGAGCAGGTGGAGGGGAGACGGACAGCAAGAAGAGGGAGGAGAATGAGAGAGGGGAGAGGAGGAGAATGAAAGAGGGAAGATGGTGGCAGTCATGTGAAAGGAGATGAAAAGAGGGAGGGGCGGAGGAACTGGACAGAGACAGGGACTTGAGCAGAGGGGGGGGGGGAGGGGAGGAACAGGAGAACAGAGAGAACGTAAAGGAGGAGACGACTATTAAACAAGCTAATACTTTCAAATTACAAACGTTATTTGCACAATTAGTTCTTCTGCGGCAGCAACGCGCCTGGTACCAGCTAGTATATAATAAAAACAGAGGCAAGAGAAATGCCACCACACTCGTTGAATATTGATTATTCACCTTCGTTATTTGTGGCAGTTATCTTTGTGAGATCGTGCTGTAGTTTACTTGTTCATGTGTGTTTTTTCTTTCCTGTTTTCATTTCAAATCGGGTTACTAAATTTCAGTGCGCAATGCTTGCTTCCTCTTTGCAGTTCTGCCTTGAAAATGGCACAGTGTTTTCCTACCAAAATATCGGCGGTCGTCAGTGTTGTTACCTGGTTCCATATATATTCATTTCTGAACCTGTGTGTTTACATTTTCTGATTTTGTTGTCAACTAATGACAACTGTTGTAAATTTTTCGAGCTCACTACCGCTGCAAGTTTGCGAGAAATAAGGCTGCTCTACACGACGACGACGACAATGAAAGTTGTTCGCAATACCTAGATGTCGTGCACTCTGCTGCAAATGTCCTTGCAGTATATTCAAATATGCTTCCTTGTTCATCGTATCATCAATGAACACTAAATCACCCACACCATTGTCGGACATGCATCTCCACACCATGATGCTCCCACCTCCAAACCTTACTGTTGGTTTGAGTTTCCTGGGATTCAGCTCTTCATTGGTCTTTCGCCACACGTTTGCCTTTCCGTCGCTTTGCCAAAATGTAAATTTACATTCGTCACAAAGTATCACCCGTTTTCACCAAGCCTGATCGTATTCGGCGTATTCCCTCGCAAACTGTATACGTTTCTTCTGGTTCACTGCATTTATGAATGGCTTTCGCCGTGCCATTCGACCGTGATACTGCGATCGATGTAGTACTCTCCGCACGATTTCTGGATGAACTTTTATACCAAGATCTCCCTCCACCTCACTTGCAATTCGCGTGGCAGATATTTTCGGATTCTGTTGTACCTTTCGCAGAATCATAAGTTCACCTCTCTGTGAAAATGCCAGTGGCCGTCCTGCACTGCAACGGAATTCCAATCGGTCTTCTTTCTCGAGCCGTATAATAATGTCGTGAACTGTACTTTTCTTCATGTTCACTATTGCGGCAATTGCCCTGCAGGTTTTCCCCTTCGCGTGATGATAAATGACAGCTTGCCTCTGCTCGAACGTAGAACACTTCCCTCTGCGTTTCATCGTCGACCTGCACAGGTTCGCGATACCTGTTTACTAATCATCGCTATCATCTCGCGGAAACGTTGGACACACTGCAGTCGGTTCACCCTCTGTGCGTCTCGGAATGAACTGTTCTTTCACGTTGTCCGCCTTTGTCCGAATACTTTTGTTGCACCTTCCCATTCCGTTTTCAGGAAATATTACGTAACAGACACATATCCAACAACAATTCTTCGTATTTGACGCGTGTTTCACGTTGCGACATCGTACCCGGAGTTCCAAATACATTACAAAGTGCTATTTCTGTATTTGTTCATGCGGCAAACTGCAAAATTGTGCGCATTTGTGTGCTGACCGAATATTTTTGAGACTGAGTGTATATAGTTTTGGCGTCGTGTCGACAGACATACACGAAACCAATTGCGCGCAACTCACTTCACGCAACCAGTGTCGCAACCTAGTGTCGTCGTGTAGACTAGCCTATACGATGGCTGCGAGTTTTTGTCGGGATCGTTTGTGAGTGAGAAGGTACGGCACTGAACGTTAAAAAGGGCTGGGTCGGTCGGCAGTGGCGAGAGCTAACGCTGGCAACGCCCTGCGCCGTGTGGACATTTCGGCCGCCGATGACCCCAGCCGGGCGACGCGACGAGGTCACCTGGCTGTACTGGCCGGACGCAGCGCAACGGGCTGCAACGCCGCTCGTTGCACGTGTGGTTTCCTGTATCAGTAGCATGAGCGTAGCCAGGCGGCAGGTTTTCGGGGTGCAACCCCTCCCGAAATTTTAATAAAGCTAATAAAACAGGGGCAGAAATTGTCAAAAAATGGATTGCACTTTAATCTTTATGTGAAATTAGCTAAAAAAAAAACGGCGTTGCCCGGTTATTTATTTATTTACTCCTGGAATTTTTCATGTATATATTCATTTGCATAAGGACTGTATGACTTTAAATCTCTTGGGAATAGAGTCAGTTGTAAAGAAGTAATAGATTAAAACCTAGTTCTGGAAGGGGCGGTTTCCTATGAAAGCTACTGTTTATGTGCTCGTATCTCATGAAGTACGTGACGTACTTTGATACAATTTAGAAGATACACTCAACTATATGCGTGTATACTGCCTGTAAAATTTACTGCGGCTACAATTTGAAGAGTACAATTATAAATTGTAACGTCATACCGAAAGCAGTAGTTTTATTCGATGAACAGCGGAACGTTACGGTTTATGTGCTCATATCTCATGAACTACATGTCGTACTGTGATACAATTAAGAAGGTACATTAAACTATATGTGTGTATACTCTCTGTAAAATGTCCTGCAGCTACAATTTGTAGTTTACAAATTGTAAACTGTAATATCAAAAAGGAACAACTTCCTGGTGTTCTGCAAAACTTAGTTTTACTCCATAAACAGCGGAAAAGTAGTAAGCGAGAAACTTTTTTCCTTTCATCATTTTACTATGATTGCCAGCGAAAAAAAGTTTAATAAAGGTTTGAAATTATGTTTAAAGTTTGTTGCAAGTCGCTAAGTACTGTCATTCTCATACAGTGTATTTCGAAAGTCTCGCCGTATTATATGGCATTTTTAGCGATTTCTATTGGTTATTACGTAATATCTTTTGAACCATGCGCCGTATGTGATTATTAACCATGCAGCAATTGTTACCTCACGGTAAGGAATGTGTGTACCAAATTTGGTTGAAATTGGTTCAGTAGTTTAGGAGAAAATGAGAAGCACTGTCACTAAATGCAGCAGTTTTCTCGCATCTCATTGTTTATGACGTCATATCTCGTGAACTATATATCGTATGTGATCCTTACACTTACGGCGACCGTCCTCATGAACTGAAACATACGTGTACAAAATTTCATAAAGATTAGAACAAAACTGTAGATTTGTATGCAACACGTACAAACATATGGACACACTGCTTTATATATTAGATTACCGCGTTTTCTAACTGCTACTTTTGGCTGCTTTCTCTCTACTCAGGGCTATCCTGTTTGTTCAACAGTTCATTACTGACATTAAAAACTAGTGTTGGATGACAAGAAGCGTCTACTAAGGATGTGTCCTGAGTATGCGATTAATCTGTCTTCTGGAACGATGTTCATTACATTGTTGTTGTTTAGAGGGGACTAGACTGGTCATCAGTCACCTATGTTCATTACATCACGATCTGGAACTGTTTCATTATGTTTCAGGTTACGTTTGAAGGAAGAGGCAAACAAAACCACTTGCTTTGTGTGTAGGGAGCTTGGCAGTAGCTGCAGGAAGCAGAGACCAATCGAATTCATCAGTCGCCAACAGAATTTTCTGCCTTCATTATTTCGAAAATAATCGCCATTAATGTAAATAAAATTATCCCACTACGAAGCAAGATAGTGAACCTGTTCGTCCGAAGAAAATCGATGGCTGTGGATGCCTATTTTGACGAGTGTTATTAAAAGTCCACGTAATTTTTTTTTACGATGTTCATTTGTTGAAAACTCCTTCCGAAATCAAATCCTGGCTACCCCTATGAACAGTACTGTAGGCACAACCAAACAATTTACATTTCATAGAGCGGCTTTACGTTCGCCACGGTCAAAGCAAATTCAACGCCATGTTTTTAGGGGTAAACTCTATTAATATTGTAGAGTATTAAAAGATATGATGTAGTGCACTTAAATTTGATTCAAATGTTCAAATGTTTGTAATTCTATGGGTTCAAACTACGTGGGTCATAAGTGCCTAGACTTACAAACTACGTAAACTAAGTTAAACTAACCTAAGGACAACACACACATCCATGCCCGAGGGGGGATTCGAACCCCCGACGTGGGAGGCCGCGCGATCCGTAACGTGGTGCTCCAGACCGCTCGGATACTTCCGCGCGGCACTTTAATTTGAATTACACACTCACTACGTGCTACCGACTACACAAGTATTCCCCGGGCTGGCATATTTGTGTCGTCTTTAGTATACGCTAGTTCATAAGTAGTTTGTAAGTTTAGGGACTGATGATCCTGCAGTTAAGTCCCATAAGCTTTACAAACATTTGAACATGCAAGTATTACCTTTGAAAATGTCAAAGTTCCTTTATGGGCGCTTGTAAGACAATTTTTTTTTTTTTTTTTTTTTTTTTTTTTTGTAAATGTTATGTTTAATTATAAACATTTGGGACTGCTTTGGAGGAAAGTTTTGTGTGTTGTTGTCTTTAGTCCACGGACTGATTTGATGCAGCTTTGCAGGCTACCCTACCCAGTGAAAAACTCTTCATCTCTGAATTCGATCGGCAATCTACATGCCTTACATGTATTAATCTTGAAGCGATTTGAGTGGTTGTAGCTGGTTGTACTCGTAAATAATTTGATTATATGTGCTCTTTGATATTTGCAATCGATCTCATTGACAGCTTCGCACCTTTCAAACAAAATCTCTGATTTTTACAAAGATAATCAGTTTCCTTCACTTATTTGAAATGTAACGAAAACTGCGAGGCACAATGGCGAACTAAGGCTGTCGGAGGCCCGGGGCGGCCCCGCCTACTTGGAAAGACATGTATTACTATATAAGAAACTCGCAACTTTTGAATTTGGAGGTCCCCCAGGACGAGAGACAAGGGACAGTGTAAAAAAAAATGTTGCTTTCGAGATTTGGAGGCCAAGAGCGCCCCCCCCCCCCCCAAACAAAAAAATAAAATAAAATAAAATGTTCTGAGGTATTTGGAGGCACCCAAGATGAAAGGTCCAGGGCGGTCCACCCCCTCCTTAGTCCGACAGTGACAAGGCAGCTTTTGATTCCTGAACAGCCCTCTTCCCTTCTGTCTTGTAATATTTAGGCTATGATGAACACATTTTAGTAAAATTTTTATTTCGGAGAGGAAAGTGGAGCAAACTTAAAAAATTTTCACGAAATAAAGCTCTTTAGTTTCCAAAATGACGAACAATTGACTGGTTAAAGGATGAAGGAAGAAAGCTTAGCGACGATGGGCGATGAAAATCTCGTAACTCCGTTATGTTACATTTTACAGGAGAGGCAAAAAATAGACCCTTAAAAGATAATATAAAACGATATAAGTAAAGTAGCTATTGTTGAGTGTTGTATGAGACTAAATTCTTCGTCAGCAAGAAATATAATACGTTACTGGAATTAAAACTTTGTCACAGGAAAATGGAGTTACGAGGTTTTCATTTTCTATCATCGTTACTGTTTAAAGTCCCGTCGACAGCGTGGTCATTAGAGACTGCGCTCACGCTTGCATTTTTGGATAAGGATGGGGTAGAACATCGCCCGTGCCCTTTCAAAGGAACCGTCCTGGCATTTGCCTGGAGTGATTGACGGAAGTCACGGAAAATCTAAGTTACGATGCCTAGAAGCGAGTTTGAACCACCGTCTTCCCGAATGCGAGTCGAAAATCAAATCAAATGTTTGTAAAATTGTGGAATCAAAATATTGTGGTCATCGGTGTGTGCACAGCAGGTTATCCTTTTTTTCGTGTTATTTATGTGATTTTCAGTTCAAATTTGTGCTGGTTGCAGACAAAATGCCTAATATGAACCATCCGATTCCAAAATTGTTACGATAGCTTACTAATAGTTCATAAATATGTTATACCAACACAAATTTATCTTTTAATGACATTAAAAACATTCTGCAAGACATTATGCAAAATGTACGTATTCCCACGCTCAGTATGATGCTACACGACTAGGGTTATCAACTCAGAAAATGCAGAATAACTTTACCAAAAGCAGGACATTCCGTCGCAAAAAGGACATTTTTGTAAAAAGCCTGATAATTCAATTTAGAATCAAACGTTTCAGCGTGGGTAATAAACGGTCTAATCACAATGTGAAAAAATGTTCAAATGTCTGCAAATCTATCGGACCAAACTGCGTGGTCATCAGTCCGTAGCTTACAAACAACTTAAACCTAGGTAAACTAACCTACGGACAAACACACACACCCCAGGGAGGACTCGAACCTCCACGGCGAGCAACCGCGCGCTCCGCAGCGATGTGCTTTAGACCGCTCGGTTACTCCACCGCAGCTCACAATGTGAGCAGAAAATAATACACTGAAAATCCATACACTGTCAAACAATGGTAAGTAATCATTAAAGTAATACATCCAACTTGAAATAATTTTCAGTATTTTTCTGTGGAGTTTTCTCTGAAAGTGTATTTTTCAATTGAATGTAGTGATGTGAGAAGAGCTGAATTATTATCTAGAAGACTACAGCTACGAAATTCCTCAGAAGACATATCTTTGAAACTGTAGTTTAGCAAAATATTCGTTTCATGGGATCTGTCAAGAAACGGTTCCTCTTTTTTGTCCATTGAGCAGCTATGAGAGAAAACACACTTTCAGTAGATGCTCTGCTACCAGGAATCGCAAAGAAAAATATTGGCAAGCGTTGGTATTTTGCTTTTAACTTGTCTGTATACTTACACTATCTTTCTCGGCTGTCACCACTATCAATACGATATTGAAATCGGACAAAAAATAACAGTAAAAAGTCTTTGTTTGAGAGCGTGGAAAACAGGCTACAGTGCTACTAGATAATGATATTGACACTCGGCGCTGTTGCTTAAGGGAGCAATCGTGAACAGAAAAGGAGTTACGGTTGCTCCCAGGAGCCGTTGCACCGAGGGACAGCTTAATTTGCGCGACCAGTAGACAACACACTCGAGATATTGTATACGTCTTCTGTGAAAATATCGAGACAGTGTTACACAAACTACAATATAGTGAATTAAAACGACTTATACATAGGCTACGATTGCAACGTTTCTGGACAGTCACGTGATGGTTAGCGTAAAAGTATACAGCCTTTCGTTACCAAAAAGTCTGACATTTTCGTTAATAAAAAATTCCCGCCTGGCGTTGAAATAACCATCGAAAAGCGGGACATATCCGAAAAAGCCGGACAGTTGGCAACCCTATACATGACACTACAGAATAACGGGAACGTTTAATAGTAGTGGAAGCCATGGGCAGGTGGCAGTACTGCGGATCCTTCACAGTTAGTAAGTAAACAGTCTGCCGTTTCAGTAATCATGAATCAGTGGAACGGACAACAGCGTGCGTTAGTCATAAAAATAATGATAGTTCGTTAGCGCCGCAGAGGGAGAGCTTAGAGGTTTTTGTAATTTATGACCTCATGATGCCGTTCCGTCGAACACGCATACTTGGTCTCCCGTTACGATTTTTACCCCACACACTTCCTTCTAATGCTAATTTGACGACACTTTGATGTCTCAGAATGTGTCCCACCAACCTATCTCTTCTCTTAGTCAGAATATGCCAGAAACTCCTTTTCTCGCCGATTCGGTTAAGCACCTCCTCATTAGTTACGTTATCTACCCATCTTATCTTCACGATTCGTCTGTAGCACCACATTTCGAAAGCTTCTATCACCTTTTTGTCTGAACTCCTTATTGTCCACATTTCACTCCCATACAATGCTACACTCCACACAAATGCTTTCAGAAAGGACATTTGAACTAATCTTGAATGTCAACAAATTGCTGTTCTACAGAAACACTTTTCTTCTCATAGCAATTCTGCTTTTTATATCTTTCTTACTTCGGCCATCAAAAGTTATCTTGCTACCCAAATAACAAAACTCATCTACTACTTTTATTGTATCGTTACCTAATCAGATTCCTTCATCATCGCCTGGTTTTCTGACACTACATTCCATTATCATCGTTTTACTCTTGTTAATGTTCATTTTACACCTTCCTTTCAAGACACTGTCCACTCTGTTTAATTGCTCTTCCAGGTCCTTTGCTGTCTCTGATAGAATTACTATGTCATCAGCAAACCGCAAGGTTTTATTCGCTGTTTCTGGATTTCAATTTCGTCTCCAAATTTCTCCTTGCATTCCTTCACAGATTGCTCAGTGTACAGGTTGAACAACATTGGGGAAAGGCTACAACCCTGTGTTACTCCCTTCCCAACCACTGCGACCCTTTCCTGATCTTCGACTTTAATAATGGCTGTCTGGTTTTTGTATGTTGAATATAGCTATTCGCGCCCTATATTTTACCTCTGATACCTTCAGAAACTGAAAAAGTGTATTCCAATCAACATTTGTCAAAAGCTTTTTCCACATCTACAAATGCTAAAAACGTAGGTTTCGCTTTCCTTTACCTAAGTGTTATTGTGAGTATTGCCTCGCATGTTTCTACATTTATCCTAAGATCAAATTGATCTTCCCCAAGGTCGGAATCCACCAGTTTTTCAATGCGTCAGTAAATAATTCTTGTTAGTATTTTGCAACCATGACTTGTTAAACTTATAGTTCTGTAACTTTCCCTTTTGTCTGCACTAGCTTTTTTCGGCATTGGAATCACTATAGTTTTCTTGAAGTCTGGGCGTATTTCCCATGTCTTATACATCTTGCATACCAGGGGGAACAATTTCTTCATGACATCATCTACTCCAGGGGCCTTGTTACTTCTCAAATCTTTTAGTGCTCTGTCAAATTCTTCTCGCAGTATCGTATCTCCTCTCTCCTCTTCCTCTACTTAGTCTTCCGTTTCTAGAATACTGCCTTCAATTTTATTTCCTTTGCACAGGTCTTCTATATATTCCTCACACCTTTCAGTTTTTCCTTCTTTGCTTAGTACTGATTTTCCATCTGAGTTCTTGATATTCATACCGCTGCTTTTCTGGTCTTAAAATGTCTCTTTAATTTTCCTGTAGGCAGTGTCTATCATGCCCATATTTATACATTCTTCTACGGTCTTGCATGTCTCCAGAAGCCACTCAGGCGTGGCTTGAGGATTTGGTAAAACTACGTAAAATCCAAATGAGGGCGGCCTGAGAAGGGTTTGAACAACACCACCTAGATTAACAAGACCTGTATGCTGCATGTCAACAGCAAACAAATACTGAGACACGGTAAAACGCGAACATTTCCACAATACAATAAGAATAGAAGTGATGAAGGTAAGAAATTTAATTCATAGTAATTGAAATCTTACAACTTTGCCATTTACGAAACACTTATGTCATTTTTTTTAAATTACGTCCTTTAGATGATGTCCTCCAGTTTATGAAATCTGCTGTAGAGATTCCTCATTGCCACTGCAACATCTCAGATGGGCTACTCTAAATTCCATCCCAAATTCTCTAAGTCATCCAGGGTTCTTGGTCGAGTCGTGCAGACTTTGCTCTTGAAGTAGCCCCACAAGAAAAAATATGACGATCTCGGGAGCTCGGGAATGTTAGCGAATAGGGAGGTCATACAGTCACCGAACAATTCTCGCACACATGACATTAATTGGCGTGCAGTATGTGATGTCGTTCCGTGCCGTTGAAACCAGGCTTCTCGAACGTTTGCAAAAGTTTTTCAATGCAGGTGTAACTAAAGTTCGCAACATCTCCACGTAACGATCGGCATTGAGAGTTGTTCGTTTTCCTGTTAATTTGCGAAAACATACGATCCCATAATGGCATGTGATGGAACATCACACCATATTGTCACTTTACTAGAGTGTAAAGAGCCCTCATGAACGTCATTAGGATTTGTGTTTGCCCATTAACGATAGTTATGTCTATTTACGTAACCTGTAAATGAAAATGTGCCTCATGTGACATCCATAACTTGTTTAGAAATTCGTAGTCATTCTTTTTTGTTATCATTTGTTGCCAGAATCCCAATCGTAACCTATAATTGTTGTCCTTCAATATTATTGCACCATCTGTACTTTGTACGGATGAAATTTTAAATCAAGATGAAGAATTCCACGAACGTTCAACTATCCCGTAAGGGTTCTCCCAGCCAAGAAAGCCATACGATCACTTTTTTCCTGGGCCATTCCAACCTCTGCTGCTTGGTTGCGAATTGAACACCGTGGGCTCCGTAAGACGGACTCGCGTGCACCATGTGTTCGCTGGAGAATGCACACTTCTTGATCGTCCTGTTGGTTTGTTCTTGAGGGCAGATCCAGTCTCTTCAACTCCATTAAACCAACATTATATCGCGTGTTCGACGGAACGGCATCATGAGGTCATAAATTACAAAAACCTCTAAGCTCTCCCTCTGCGGCGCTAACGAACTATCATTATTTTTATGACTAACGCACGCTGTTGTCCGTTCCACTGATTCATGATTACTGAAACGGCAGACTGTTTACTTACTAACTGTGAAGGATCCGCAGTACTGCCACCTGCCCATGGCTTCCACAGTATGCAGTATGCAGATTGAAAAGGATCTAGGTTGCCGTTCATATTCGCGGATAAAGAGGCTTCCACAGGACTGGGTAGCGTGGAGAGCTGTATCAAACCACAACCACAACCAGTGGCGGACTAAGGCTGTTGGATGCCTGGGGCGGCGGCGAAACAATATGAGCCCCCCCCCCCCTTTCGCGTCCACTTGGAAATGTATTAATATAAAACAGTAACAGCCACTGACCACAACAAGATTACTAAATCATGGTTACTTCCAAAGGGCAGAGTCGATTTCATTTGCCATCCCATTCTAGCGGTTGCTCCGTCTGTAACTGACGGCTGTCGTCGGGACGTTAAACTCTAATCTTCCTTCCTTCCTCACTCTATGAAATTTTGGGTTCAGGGTTAGAACAGAGTGAAGCCTGTCGCCAGTTATTGTTTGACGCGCTTCCTTTTTTGGGAGGCTAGTCTGCCTGGAGCGTGTGGAGGTTGGGCGCGCGCTTTTGTGTGTGGTCCGCGTCCCGCCTGTGCGCCAAGGTCGGTGTGTGGCGCGCCCGGGCCGCGCTGTCCTTGAGCACTGACCAGCGCTCGCGGCGCCATCTTGCGCAGGGCAGGAATGCGCCCGCAAACCGGCTGGAGGCAACGCCCGCACCTCCACAGGCCAGCACCAGCACACGCCGACACCGGCCAGCCGCGCCCAATTTATGCCCGCCGAGAGCGACCGCCCCACTGCCGAGTGCCGACACCACGCCATCCATGTGTGGACGCCGCCGCTTGTCTCGCCTCCACACTCTCTCTCTGTCCAGCCGAACATAAATATTGTACTATCCGAAGGCGTAACGGAGCAGCCACCCAACGAATACACACAATTTCCATCCTGAATAAATCGTGCACTGTTCAAAACATTTAGTGGATCAGTTGAGATATCTAGGTTCGGAAGGAACGACAACGATAGAATGAATTAAAATGGTTCTATGTCTTTCTGTCGGCTCTACGGAGTAGCCGCGGTCGAGTGGCCGAGCGCATTGAGACGCTCTCCTCCGATGCGCCAGGCCGTTCCCCTTCGGGGGTTCGAATCCCCCCTCCGGCATGGATGTCTGTGTCTTCTTTAGTATAAGATAGTTCAAAAGTAGTTTGTAACTCTAGGGACTGATGGCCCCACAGTTAATTTCCTTGTTTTTGTTGTTGTTGTGATCTTCAGTCCAGAGACTGGTTTGATGCAACTCTCCACAGTCCCCTATCCTGAGGAAGCCTCTTCAACTGCACGTAAGAACGGCAACCTACATCTGTCTGAATCTGCTTACTGTATCCATCTCTTCGTCTTCCTCTGCAGGTTTTACAACAAACGCTTCCCTCCAACGCTAAATTCACAATTCATTCATGTCTAAGAATGTGTGCTACCAATCGATCCCTTCTTTTAGTCAAGCTATGCCAGAAATTACTTTTCTCCCCAATTCTGCTCAGTACCTCCTCATTAGGTACACGATCCACCCAACTAATCTTCAGCATTCTTCTGTAGCACCACATTTCAAAAGCCTCTAGCCTCTTCCTGTCCGCACTGTTTATCGTCCATGTTTCACTTCCATATTAGGCAACACTCTACACAAATGCCTTCAGAAACGACTTCCGTAGGCTTAGATCAGTATTCGATGTTAACAAATTTCTCTTTTTCAAGAACGCTTTTCTACCCATTGCCATTCTGCATTTTATATCCTCTGCACTGGGACCATCATTTGTTATTTTACTGCCCAAGTAATAAGACTCAGCTACCTCCTTTATTTTTTCGTTACCTAATCTAATTCCTTCAGCATCACCTGATTTTCTTACACGGCAATTCATAACCCTAGTTTTGCTGTTGTTAATTTTCATCTGATATACACTTTTCAGCACACTGTCCATTCCGTTCAACTTCCAGGTCCTTTGCTGTCTCTGACAGAATCACTATGTCGTCGGGAAAACACAATGTTTTTAATTCTTCACCCAGAACTTTAATTCCTTCTCCAAATTTCTCCTTGCTTTCCTTTATAGCTTGTTCAAGGTACAAATTGAGTAACATTAGAGAAAGGCTACAACCCTGTCTTACTCCCTTCCTAACCACTGCATCGCTTTCATGTCCCTCAACTCTGACAACTGCTGTCTGGTTTTTGTACAAGTTGTAAGAACATTTCCATGGAGTGGAGACAACACTACCGCCATCAAAATAGTGGTAATAACAGAAAGTTGCTGCAGAGGGAGGTTGGTGTTCACTTGTGTTTACTCTACCAAACGAATTACACAAGTAGTTGTTGTTGTTGGTTGTTTAAGGGGGACTAAACTACAATGGTTATCAGTACCTTACACAAGTAGCTCGGTTCAGATAGAGTAGTATGCAAGTAGTGCAATGCAACAACAGTGTGACTTAGTGACTTACTGAGGTTATGAAGAGCCCTAGGAAGATTGGAAGTGCGGCATAGGGAGCTGGCTGCAGCTATTGGGAAGGCCCCAAAGTGTAATTTCCAGACAACAGATATCGTTAGAAGAAGGCAAGGCCAAGGTCGTCCATGGTTGACATCAGTTAGAGATGACCGTTATCTCCGTCTAGACAGGAGGCTGAAAGCACCTCAAATGCAACGAACCCTCCAGGCAGCAACAGGACGAGCAATGTCAACACAAACAGTCCGAAATCGCCTGAATGTGGCCTCCACGCACGCAGGCCTATGGTGAGTGTGTCCCATTAAAACCACGACACCCTTCAGCCCTCAGAAATTTGGCAGAGGAACATCAAGATTGGAGTCGTAACGAATGGTCCTGGAATCTGTTCACAGATGAGTCAAGATTTGGTGTTCAGCCCTACAATCTCGTTCTCTCATATGGAGAGAACTTGGAACTCTAAACAATCCTCCTTATGTACTGCAAACACCACCATATTGTGGTGGTGGACAAATGTTGTGGGCACGATTCAGGATGGCACTTTTGCTTAGAGGTATAGAGAAGAGATCCTTCGACATTTCCTTGTGCCCTGCGCTGGTGCCACAGCAGATTGATTCCTTCTGCTGGACGATAACGCTCGTCGTTACAGAACTGCACTAGTGGACAATTTGCTTGAAGCTGAGGGAATTGTACGACTGCAGCTTGTTCGCCATACTTAAACCCGATTGAGCATGTGTGGGTTTCACTTAGCAGACGCATTGGTGCCACACCAGCACCTCCCACAACGGATGTAGAGCTGGATCTTGCACTTATGGAAGAATGGCCAAATATTCATCGAAAGTAGATTGATATCCTTATACTGTCCATGCCACATAGTTGTGCAAATGTACTGGCCATCCAAGGTGATCACACACCATATTAGAGGGCAACGAGAATGACTTTTTCATTATTGTGGTAGTCCCATTTTGCCGTGCGATAAGTAAAGGCCATGTAAACCTCACGTAAAGAGTTGACACAGCAAAATATCCTACTGTATCATTACACACATTGTACAATTTTGACCAATATCTGAATAAAATACGTTACCATATGTATACTGTGTAAGATATCTTACCTGATCCTCAATTTTTTTGAGTAGTGTATTTTGTCAAAAACTGACACTTCGTGACTGTTCTTGTGTACAAAATCCCCGTTGATTGTGCCAAAGAAGGAAATAGCAACCAGTCACTATTAATAATGCTGGTTTATGAGGTCCTCTTGTTGGTCAAGGGGCGATCTTAAAAGTCGATACAAGAAACAATACGCTATATTCTGGATTACCGGTTTCGGCAAACAAAGTTGTCATCGAAATTTCTGGAAAGTTGTCATCATCTGATACATTTTCTCACACTTACCAAAATTAAGCTAGAGCCTCCATAGGATACTTCCATAAAAAGAGGAGCCTGGCCTAGGTTGTCTCTCTCAATAAAAACGTTGATAAAGGCATTAATTAAATCACAGATAAAATCATTGCTTAATGAAACCGCAGGTGGCGCGTACTCCACATCGTAAGCAAGGTTACTATATCGTCGTGAGAGCGCAATTGAATGTTTACGATACGGTCGTGACAGCGCAATTAAACTGACGCTGAACTGCGCTCTCGCGACGTACAGCAATCTTAGTAACGACGTGGGCTACACGCTGCTGTAGGTATCTTTTAGCAATGATTTTATTAATGTCCTTATCAATTTTTTATTGAGAGAGACCACCCGTTGATGTGATCTCCTTTTTAAGTATCTTGTGTGGTTGCGCAGTCCCTAGTTCAAATGTTCGTAAACCTGTTGGACCATACTACGATGGTCATCAGTCCTAAACTTGCCAACTACTTTAACTTACACTAAGGACAAGTCACACAGTCGTGCCTGAGAGAGAACTTCAACCTCCGGCGGGAACGACCGCCCACTCCATAGCACGTCAGTCGCGTTCTGCACGGCCACTAGCTCATAAATAGTTTGTAAGTTTAGGGACTGATGACCCCGTAGTTAAGTCCCATAAGCTCTACGAACATTTGAACATTGGATCAAAAGGGGTACGGATGAAACAGGTTTTTCTTGTCGAAACCGGTTATTCACAATAAAAGACCTTTATATCGATACTGGCTACGAAGTATATGCTTCTTTCTAGTAATGCTATTTGTAAAGAAAAAGAAAAATAGCGCGCAACTGGTTTCGAGCCTGAAGGTTCACCAACCGCCTGTTCACGTCCAAATGCATTTGTTATTGTTTACTTCTGGATTATTCTGTTCTTAACATCCCGTTGAGCCGAAATATTCTTGGAATGGTCTTGCCCTACAGTACACAAAACATGACTGAAATAACCCATTGGTACGTAACTACCACTAACCACGATGTAACAGACTGTGCCGCGGTGGAGTAGCCGAGCGGTCTAAAGCGTCTCGCTGCGGAGCGCGCCGTTGCTCGCCGTGGAGGTTCGAGTCCTCCCTGGGGCAGGGATGTGTGTGTTTGTCCTTAGGGTAGTTTACCTAGGTTTAAGTAGTTTATAAGATACGGACTGATGACCACGCAGTTTAGTCCGATAGATTTACAAACATTTGAACATTTCGAAATAGGACATTTCAGTCATTTTTTTATTTAATTTCGCTACAAGGCGCTAGAATCCAGAAGTAAATAATATAAAATGTCTGATGATGAACCTTTAGGTTGGAAAGCGGTAACGGAGCTATTTTATTATTATTATTATTATTATTATTATTGATAATAATAATAATAGCGTCTTGTACTTCTTATTTTCTTTGGAAGTATCAATCTATATAGTGAATAAATCCCTTCCAATTGCAATTGGAAAGATCGTTTATATGTACACAATCGGATACAACCGGTTTTGCGGATCTAGATGCCAGCTAAAAGTCGTGATTGAATATGCACTTGATGATAGGATCTATATCTCAAAGCCGGTCGTGACCGAGTATGTACATATAAAGGATCGCGAAAACAACCGGAGGGGATTTATTCAACGAGGAAATGCAGCGACAGTTGTGGCTGTGTCGCAAAGACTAATTTACAGATTAATGATTTGTCGATTGTTTGGGGCCACAGTCGTGTAATACTGTTGAAACGAAAGTATCTCCCCCAATTGATTGTACTATAGAACAAACGGTTTACACAGTGAAATAGTGCGCATTCAATTTTACTTGCGGATGTTTAAGGGGACCTGCATGTGAACGGGCTGCATTTTCATTGCTTTCGGTGCACATTACTCAATGCGGAGGACGTTGCTATTTTGTACCAACACTGAATGACATAAACACAAGCTGTAATAGGACATTTATTGAAATATC
Organism: Locusta migratoria; assembly: GCA_026315105.1. Classification (NCBI taxonomy): domain Eukaryota; kingdom Metazoa; phylum Arthropoda; class Insecta; order Orthoptera; family Acrididae; genus Locusta; species Locusta migratoria. Next base: position 245,449,427 of record CM048746.1, on the reverse strand, counting down.
TGTTACAGTTTAAGAATTACAATATTTTGCCTAATAGATATTTTTCATAATACACGTTCGCATTCTGGAACTATTTTATGGTGCATCGGCAGTCTAATAGCATTTAGACTGTGGCAGGCTGCTGTCAACATTCGTAGGAACACATTATGACTCTTGTTTTGTAGTTTTAGTGTATATCTCAGGACACAGAAAAACCCTTATTCCACTTCATTACTGTTCTGTCTAAAAATTACCGTTAAAAGTATGTGCAGAATGACTAACTTAAAATATTTCTGCAATGTATTAGAGCATAATAGAAAGATACTGTCCCATTCTTCAATTGGGAGTAATTTGGTGAACATAGCTGAAGCCATTATGAAGATATATGTACCTAATGTTCTGGAATTGTAGTTTCGAGAATATGAGAAAAGAATATTCACAGTTTTTTTAACTCACTGTATGCCTCTTTCAGAACATTCCAGTGGTATAACATTGCTGGCCAGCTGCTTCTCTATCCTCTGCGGACTTTTTCAGTAGTCTTTTCCTTACGCTGGATTCTTTAGTGGTGGCTTCCGTAGTCCTTTCAGCTAGAGCTAGCCGCTGACAATCTATGGCAGTCAGAGTAGCTGTCCTATTATTTCGTGGTTGGATGCCTAATTCGTCCATTATTTTTGTCCTGCTAATTACAGCATCATTGAAACATAACAGCATCTATCACACCTATTTTGAGTACTGTCCATAGAACAAACTCTGTTTTCGGTACATGTTGCTACACGCAGCTGTTGAAAGTCTCATTAGGACTTTGTGTACGGCCCTTTAGACATGTGCTAAGTAATTTTTTATCTGCATGGTACCTGTATATTGACTTTATTGTTTCCATGACTGTGGCAGGCATGGAATGTTTATGGCGATATTCGTTGCCTGAAGCGTCAGCCTTGTCAGTCGCCAGACGTTTGTTCAAAGAGTGTTTAAGACTATAATAACTGATTAAAAGTAAATAAACCATATATTCTTGGAAAAGGGAGAAATTTTTCAGAATTACTTAGTGTATTAAGTTATTTTTTACCTATCGGTTGGTTCCTTTTGCGCTATTTTTTATGATTAACACGCTATATTGTAAAACAATATCTCATCTATTCAGTCCGTGATTAATGTTATACAAGGAGCGCTGTAACGTTAAATAAATTGCATTTAGCCATACGTTTTTGTATTACTGAACTCTTAGTTATTTTATGGTGCAAGTAATTCCTCCTGTCACGACGACCCTCCGAGAAATACTTTGCGAGCTCCAGGAGGTCGGGACTTACACTCTGAAAAACACTGTACTATAGGAATAAAAGGTAAAGCAGTCAACAATCCGAAGTTTGGTTGGAACACTACATTGCTTTACTAGGCATGACCCTGTTTGGAGGTGGTATGCCGTTGCCTTCCTCCGATCTTCGAACTGACTTACCCAGTCATAGGACCTACAGTTAGTTCAACGTGGGTTCCGAACCACGGTGCTACTCGGCATTTTTTCACATCAGCAACACTGCCAGAAGTGAAGGAAGTGGAAAGTAACAGATAAAAATCCTAGGACCTGGCGGGGGTCGAACTCGCGACCTTTGGATTGATTGTCTATCACTCTAGCACTGTGCCACTAAGACTATAATTATATGTGTATTGAAAGAAGCAGACGTCCTGAGAATTAGAAAAAACAGATTCAGAAAAGGAACGCCGGCCGCGGTGGCCGAGGGGACTGAGGCGCGCCAGTCACGGTCTGCGCGGCCACTACGGTCGGGGGTTCGAATCCCCCCTCGGGCATGGATATTTGTGCCGTCCTTAGTCTTAATTAGTTCATAAGTAGTTTGTAAGTTTAGAGACTGATGACCCCGTAGTTAAGTCCCATAAGCTTAACAAACATTTGAACATTTTTTTTGAAAAGGAACCATGTTAGGCCTCGTTCTTAGCTATGGAAAGTTCGCGGAAAGGCAATAGCATTCCACCTCCATGCGTAGTAAAATACTGTGGTATTCAAATCAATCTTCGGATTGATGACTGCGTAGTATTAGACCAAGGTGTGATGATTATTGTCTCTCCTTCTCCCCTTTTTTCCACCACTCACTGAACCAAGCGGTGAGTCGATCAGCTGTAGTAAAGCCATGGTGGTCACGACGCGTAAAGTAAAAAAAAAAAAAATAAAAAATAAAAAATAAAAAAAAATAAAAAAAATAATAATAATAATAATAATAAGGCCACAGGCTACAGGAATATGATTTCCATCCCGCACGCCAATACGATGAAAGAAGATCGACAGATGAAGTTAATCGAAGTCCTTTCCTCCCGCGATGCTGTCGTGTAATTAGTATCTAGAGCCCTTTGCGAGATTCGTTACACAGGAGAGGGAGGGGGAGGGACATAGTGATTGCCGCTCCTGTATTTACTTGTGCTAATAACTGGACAGACCACTATGTAGGTTAAGCGACTAGATTTACGGTACTGAAGAATTGCTACTAGGTTCCCTGTCGTTCCATTCATAGCTAGTTCTACAACAAAGAGCGTACACAGCTTGTCATTCTGCTACCGTAGTACGGATGTGGCACCATGCCAACGCGGGGAGGCCCTCGGGTTCTTCCTCGGAGGCTGTTCTTTTTCTTCAGTGTATTACATTAGATTTGAAGCGTTTTCGATAGTGTAACAGTGTTATTCCGTTGAGTTAACACAGTTTAAGTCTATATAACGTACTTCGGATTCGATTTGCGTCTCTGTCGGGTACGTGCTTGGCATCATGTCTGTCGTCTAATTCTACGACTGCAGTATTGAAATGCATTTACTCAAATTTTTATCGGTGTTGGAAAATGTTATTAAACGGATTCTTAAGAGTCATAGTTCATTAGTTGATAAAACGGAGGGACCTATAACGGAGCAGTAAATATATGGCACTTTTATTGAAGAGGAAATACCGGAAAAGGGACCGAAATATAAATGTAGTATGTAACATGAACATGATGGAGACATTACGACTGTGATACAGCAGGGTTTTACCATGTGTTTGTGTCATCCTGCCCTTGCAGGAGCCAGTTTGGAAATGTCTTCTGTGAGAGAATTAACCGTATTATACTACAATATAGACTCTGATTTTCTGCACCCTGACCTTTTTGTTGCAGATGGCCTATCTAACGGCTTGTAGCGCCAACGAATATTTTCAATCTCAATATTTCTAGTAATTAATTTACTTCGTAATTAATCGAATTTAAGAATTTTAAATAGTGTCAGAATCTGCTCCTGAATACAAAATCTTACGGTTAGTGTTACACGATACATCAAGTGTCACGATTAGAAACTGTGTGTTTGTGTTGAAACTGATACCACTAAAATATTCCAATTTGGTCGTTCATTACTCTAAAATGATGACACTTACTGACATCCACCAGACTTCACTTTTAATTTCAGATGTTTATGAAATTTTTTCTCGAAGGACTAACCCTCCCCCCCCCCCTTTCCCATTCGCCCATACCCAAAACAAAGAAAAAAATTGATGAACGGAAAAACATTTAACACATACTATCTTTTCGGTACTCATGCGGGCAAACTTAAGCATCGGCCGTGACGCTTTAATTTATTACTTTTTAACTACTAACTTTATTTACCATACACTCTGTAGACACGTGATTGAAAACAGTCCCTTGTGAAGTGAGGAAGGCGATGAAATCAGTGCTGAGTGTTTACGTTGTTGTGGCTATGACTGCTTCTTATAGAAGGTGATTCAAGTCTTTGAGTGTTACTCTACGAATAAAACTATAGAAACAAGTTCACATAAACGGCCAATAAAAGATGTTGCCTGAAATTTAGCAGGCTCGCTAATATGAAGCCATCGCAAAAGTGTACGAGGTTAAAGTGAAACACGATTTATTTTGTTGTTATTGATCTAATGAATCTACTAAAACATGTCCCAAGCGTGTACCTGCAGTAGTTTTCCAGAAATTCCAGAGATTATACAAGTAAATTCCAGAGATTATATAAGTATATTTGTTTACTTTCCATTAAGAATATTGGCAAACGTTAGCGAGCGGTTTCAAGCGTTTCCTAACCTTGCAGCTAAATTCAATGAACTCGGAGACATTTTTGAACATTATTGTGAATGTATTGTTAAACTGTATGTACACTGTACAACTTCCTTAACCACGAGTTTTTTTTTCCTGTTTAACATGAATTCACGTGTGCTATGCATTAATAAAAGCAGATTACCTGTCACATTTATACAGTTTTAATGAACTTCATTACCATCATTTTCCAAATTTAAATTCTCTCCTACTTTTGTTGAAAACTTCGTGCAATTGTGTGGAATTTAAAAATAAATTGGGCCAAGTAGTTAATAAATTACAAAATTAAAATTAGAAATTAAAAATTTTCCCAAATTAGTTCTTTGCTTCTCTGGAATTTCTGGAAAACTACTGCATATATACGTCTGGGACATGTTTTATTAAATTCACCAGATCAATAACAACAACATAAACGGAAAACTTCTCGTGCCGCGGTGGAGTGGCCGAGCGCTCTAAGGCGCCTTGCTGCGGAGCGCGCAGTTACTCGCCGTCGGAGCTTCGAGTCTTTCCTGGTGCATAGCTGTGTGTGTTGTCGTTTGGTTAGTTTAAGTCAGTTTAAGTAGTTTGTAAGTCTAGGGGCTGATGACCACAGCATTTTGGTCCCAATAGGTTCACAAACATTTGAACATTTGAAATCGCGCTTTACTGTAAACTTACAGTTTTACGACCGCTTCATATGAATGAGATTGGTAAATTTCAGGCAAATCTTTTATTAGCCGTAACTAAACATTTTCGGACGTATTTCTTTAGTTTTACTTGTAGAATAACATATTAAAATAATTACATATCTTTCTGAATAACCCTGTATATCACTGAATGCACCAGCAAAATTATATCTCTGTGCAGTACTTGGTTCAAGAGTTATGACGTCATAAATAATGAAATGCGTTTAGACGTGTTTTTGTGTAACATGGAGCCAAAATTACGAATCCTAAATATCCAATGATTTTAGTAATGAGAACACTTAGCTACTTCCAACAAACTTGATCATTTGATCATTTTCTAAAACTGCTCTTACTTTCTTGTTTCCGTAGGTAAGTGGTAAAATAATAAGTGGTTAACGGGGAACCCGAGTTCGAGTCCCGGTACTGCCAATGATTTTACCTTGGTGGGAAGTGGTCGGTCGACAAAATCGCGTGATCTTGAAAGCGTGATGGTGGTGTTTATTTTAGTTTCATTCTCACTTCCATGCTTTTATATGCTTATTGCCAATAACAACGGAATTATAGCACTGTTATGATTGTTTCGCTACTCTGAGGAAGAGTACGTGTCAAAACCACGACACCCATTGTTTGCTTCTTTTTCTTCAATTCTTTTGTTGATTGGGGAGACGAAGTTATAGGCCTCGTCCGGGGTTTCATACTGGTATTTAATGATTATACAACTTAACACTTTCATTTCCACATTATGAATTCAGCTTTGGAAAAATTGAAATTCAATGTTTTCTGTATTAATACAATGCACTAAACATCAAAATATGTGTTTTAAATTTTTTAATCGAAGTATTGTTTTTTAATGTCACGTTTTTCATGAAGAACACAGACGTTTGTACGAGGTATTTTATTTCTTGGGATGTTATTTTGTTGATAGATGACACTGCCAGATCAATAATGCTAACATAATCTTCGCCACAGCAACAAAGACAAGACAATTCACTGCTGAAATAAAATAACATGAACCACGCTCACACTTACAGCCACCTACAGACGGCGTAATACAACCTCCAAAACGTTTAGATTAATGCCTCTGAAGTGGCTACAAGCTGTACCAAACGGCAAAATGTCGCACTAGAAGCATGTTGTTCATCAACAACCACGGTTACTTAGATTATATTTTGTATTAAACATGTAATCACATAATAAATAATTACTTTAGAAATGAAATTTTAATCAAGGTACAAGGATGTTTTGTAGGTAACATTTACTGTTGGCCTGGCTTTCTTAAATGTGCATTCATACCCTTAAAGTTGACCAGCTCTTCTAAATAAAAGTAGCTCATACATCTTGTAGTTGCACTCCTGTTAAATAGTATGATGAATCAATTCGTTCAAATAATCATCGGCTCATTGTTAAGCCTTCCTTATATCTGTACCGCTCAAGGATTGTGAGCGTTGCAATGGATTTCAATTTCAATACCAGACAGCGAAATCCCCATTCTGGATATAACCTGGTGGTATGTCTGTTTTATTAAGTACAACGTTCCAAGAAATTCTCAAGAAGGAAAGCGGGTGTTTGAGGAGTAAGGTATGTTGATGGTAGTTTCGAATTTATAGACCTATTCTGTCAAAAATTATTTGCCGTGAAATGATACGTGATAAAATGCCTGCCAAAAGCTTTGGTCCAACTTTCACATGAAATACACTTTTTTTTGGTTTTGTTTTGTTTAGCAAGAATCCAATTTTTCTCATCGTTCTCCCGAAACTGAAAGCACCCTATTAACGGTATTTGCTGGGGATGAAGTAATGTAGTTGGCACTGTACGATGAAAATGCTCGTCTCTACGACTATTGGATAGTTCGCTTGATGTGCTGTGCGGCAGGTGTTTCAAATTATTGTCTATTAGAATTTGAGAGTGATAAGTGAAAATATTTCGGCATTGAGGAGAAAAGTCATCAGTGTAAATGAAATTTCATTGTATTATGTTTGTACACGATGTGCCCTAACGCAAAACCAGTGGCAGTGCTAACTGCCAAATACCAGAGTTTGCATAACTTTTTAAAGTTGTCGTACTGCACGCCCGCCTGTGTGTGTGTGTGTGTGTGTGTGTGTGTGTGCCTGTTTGAGAAAGTCGTATGGCATTGCTGCTTGGAGACGATGTGTATACTTATCCACTTAATTGGAAAGGGTGTCTTTCACGCAAAGTGGTATCTTTCCGGCACGAAATGTGAGAGTTCTATGTTTCAAGTGTATCTAATAAATAAGAAGGCGGTTACATAATTCTGGCAAAAAAGAACCAAAATTTGTGTGTTTCGTCAACAACCCAATCTACTTCTAGGTTCTAGACATAGCCTCCATTGAGGGATGTACACTTGGTCCAGGATTTTTCAACTTTTTTATACCATCAGAGAAACCGTTTCTGTCAAACTTTGCAAAATACTCATATACTGCAACTATGCTTTCCTCACTTGATACAAATTTATACCAGCAGTTCCAAGTCAGGGAACTGGAGGAAGTTACTTAGGGTTATGATTGGTGCAGAGTGAGGTTGAGAAACCAATACAACTTCCAACTCATACACTCACGTCATTGTTATAGCTGATGTGTGGGATGATGCATTATCCTGTTGCAAAAGATCTATTTGTAAGACAGCCTTCGTCGTCGTCTTTTTTTTTTTTTTTTTTTTTTTTCACCCAACGCAATTTTCAAACGATTCAGCAGTGCAGTGGCCATCACTGTTAACACCTGACAAAATTCTTTTCACTTTCTTCGGTGCACTTTCACCACGTATGGTCCATTGGTTTGACTGCCGTTTTGGGTCTTGTGTAATGATGGCTCTAAGTTTCAACAAAAGTCGCAAGTCGGCGAAAAAATCCTCGAGAATGGCCATGTACTGAAATGTTATTCCATATAATTATTAGTCAGCTGTGAGCAAAAACGGCTTCGTCGTAGTCACCTTCCCGTTCAATATGATATGCACAATTGTGATTCTTACAGTCTCAGAAATCTCAACAATATTTATTGAGACATCTTGAATTACCATATCATGGGTTTGGTCAATGGGTTTCGTTAGGGTGACTTTAATTGGACGGCCGAAGTACGCTTTGATTTCGGTACTTGTTCAGTCACAAAATTCCTTAATCCAAAAGTAAACGTCTATAAAGATGTGAACAGTCAGGACGAAGCGCATCTAGTTCTCTTTGGATTTGTACGGAAATCCTTCCAATGAAAGTGTTTAATAACACCAAACTTGGTTTTCTCCAATCGTGGTCGACGCATTGAGCAATTCAGACAGTCGTCAACGAACTTTACGCTGTACATTTTGGAAATTAGTTCTATGAGCCTTTCAATAATGAAAATTACCATCAATGAAGGAGCAAGTAATATGTTCCATTGTATGACTGACTTTTATAAACTTATCAAACCACCCTTGTATAGGAGACGGTAATATGTTGAGTGTAGCATGCAAAATTTTAACAGACGCAAAGTCCCCGTGACTGGTAATCTTTAACTGAAACTCGAAATTTAAATCGAACGTCAATACGAGAAGCTTCTAAAGTTTTCGACAATGAAACCCTGTCACGCAACGTAGTAGAAAGTGGCCATATGTAAACTGTACTAGCGCCAAAACACAATCAGTAACTTCACTAAGCGATAACAACGGCGAAGTTACGGATGACAATTGTATTATAGCAGAATTGATGAACACAGCTTTCCGATATTCCTTCATCAAAGAAGACGAAGTAAATACTCCAGAATACGAATCAAGAACAGCCAGCATGCATAATTTAGAGGTAGACATCCCTGGAGCATTAAACCAATTTAAATCACTCAACTAGTGCAAGTCTTCCAGTCCACATTGTATGCCAATTAGGTAGCTTTCAGAGTATGCTGATGCAATAGTACCATACGTAGTTACCATATACAACCACTCGCGCAGTGAAAGATCCATTCCCACAAACTGGAAAGTTGCACAGGTCACTCCAATATTCAAGAAATTCATTAGGTGTGATCCGCAAAATTAAAGGGCTATATCATTGACATCGGTTTGAAGTAGAACATATACTTTCCTCAAACCGTATGAACTACCTCGAAGAGAACAACCCATTGACACACAGTCAACATGGACTCAGAAAGTAGTTAGCTCTTTCTAATATGAAGTGATGAGTGCTATCGCAAGAGGTGTCAAATCTATTCCACATTTCTAGACTTCTGGAAAGCTTTTGCCACTGTACCTCACAAGCGTCTCATTAAATTGCGTTCCTATGGAATATCACCACAGTTGTGCAAATGGATTCGCGATTTCCTGTCAGAAAGGACACAGTACGTATTGACTGACGGAAGTCATCGAGTTAAACAGAAGGGATAACTGGCGTTCCCCAGGGAAGTGTTATAGGGCCCTATTGTTCTCATAATCATTATAAACGATCTAGGGGACAATGTGAGCAACTGTCTTAGACTGTTCACGGATGATGCTGTCGTTTATCGGTTAGTAAAGTCTCCAGAAGATCAAAAGCAGCAGCAAAATGATTTATATAAGATATCTGCATGTTGCAAACGTTGGCAATTGACCCTAAACAATGAAAAGTGTTAAGTCATCCATATGAGCATAAAAGAAACCCGCTAAACTTCATTTACACGATATATCACTCAATGGTTCGAACTCTGGACTTGCATTCGGGAGGACGACGATTCAAACGCGGCTCCGTCCATCGATATTTAGGTTTTCTTCGATTTCAATAAATCGCTGCGGGCAAATGCCGGGATGGACAATTTTCTTCCCCATCCTCAACAAAAATAAACCGAGCTTGTGGTTCTACTCTAATAACGACGTTGTAGACGGGACGTTCGTTAACCGTAATATACATTATTCCTATGGTAGCACTTTTTTTTCATGTAGTGCACAACTGAGCGACCAATAAATGGAGTAGCCAGCAATACTCTAACCGTTTTCCCGACGGTCAACGTATACTTGTTTTTGTAATAGGATAAATCAAACGGTTCAGTGAACACTGTATGTATAATGGCTAGGACGAATATTATGCGCCTGTACGACGACGTGTAAAGTCTTCGTGTGCCGCCAGCGTCAGTGGTCGGAACAATGTGATCCGGGCTACATAAAATACGAAGTTTACACCCCTGCGTTCCTCGAGTACAGTGATGATACGAGTAGGTGCTTGGACTGAGAAAGCGGCCCACGCTTAGCTCTCTTCACATCGTCCTTTGTTTTCTTTACGTTTGCTGCCTCTCCGTGAATACGGGGCTAGCGCACAGTGTCTCGTCTATTTACTGTTGACGATGAACCTGTTCAGATTGCTTGTAACTCATAATCTTCTAGATGTACACAAAAACCGAGTCACGATGTTTCGCCGTGCGCTCCGTGCGCTGCATAGTGTGCGAGCTATTGCTCCCTATCGACGTTCGAGTCCTTCCTCGGGCATGTGTGTGTGTGTGTGTGTGTGTGTGTGTGTGTGTGTGTGTGTGTGTGTGTGTGTGCGTTGTCCTTAGCATAGTTTAAGTAGTTTGTAAGTCTAGGGAGTGTTAGCCACTACAGTTTGGTACCATAGCTTAACAAACTTTTTTTTTTTAATGATGTTTGTTTGCGATGGGCTCCGAAACAACTCAGCTGACCTTAATGAAATTTTGAATAGTGTGTGTGATTTTGTCTATCTTAATAGATAATGTAGTTTTATCTCGATTAACATTCTACTTATTATTTTATTACAAAGTAAATGTTTTTATCTACATGGAGTATGTCGTTGTGGTCTTCAGTCCGGACACTGGCTTGATGCAACATTCCAACCTACTCTAACCTGAGCAAGCCTCTTCATCTCCTCATAATAACGACAATCTACATTTCAATCTGTTACTGTATTCATCTCTTGGTCTCCCTCTGCGGTTTTTACCCCACACACTTCCCTCCAATGCTAAATTTACGATTCCTCGATGTCTAAGAATGTGTCCTATCAGTCGATCCCTTCTTTTAGTCAAGGTACGCCAGAAATTCCTTTTCTCCCCAATTCTGTTCAGGACCTCCTTATTAGTTACGCGACCCACCCACCTAATCTTCAGCATTCTTCTTCAGAACCACATTTCAAAAGCCTCTATCCTCTTCCTGTCGCCATTGGTTATCGTCTATGTTTCACTCCCCTGCAAGGCAGCACTCCACATAAATACCTTCAGAAAGGACTTCCTTGCGCTCAAATTAATATTCGATGTTAACAAATTTCTCTTTTTCAAAAACGCTCTTCTTCCCATTGCCATTCTGCATTTTATATCCTCTGTACTGCAACCGTCATATGTTAATTTACTGCCCAAGTAACAAAACTCATGTACCACTATTGTTTCGGTACCTAATCTAAGTCCTTCAGCATCACCTCATTTTCATAGACTACACTCCATGACCCTTGTTTTGCTCTTGTTAATGTTCATTTTATACGCACCTTTCAACATACTGTTCATTCCGTTCAACTACTCCTCCAGGTCCTTTGCTGTCTCAGACAGTATTACATTCGTGGCCATTAAAATGGCAATACCACGAAGATGACGTGCTACAGATGCGAAATTTAACCGACAGGAACAAGATGCTGTGATATGCAAATTATTAGCTTTTCAGAGCATTCACACAAGGTTGGCGCCGATGACGATACCTACAACATGCCGACACGAGGAAAGTTTCTAACCGATTTCTCATACACAAACAGCAGTTGATTGGCGTTACCTGGTGAAATGTTGTTGTGATGCCTCGTGTAAGGAGGGGAAATCCGTACCACCATGTTTCCGACTTTGATAAAGGTCGTATTGTAGCCTATTGCGATTGCGGTTTATCGTATCACGACATTGCTGCTCGCGTTGGTCGCGACCCAATGACTGTTAGCAGAACATGGAATCGGTGGGTTCAGGAGGCGTAATCCGGAATGCCGTGCTGAATCCCAACGGCTTAGTATCACTAGCAGTCGAGATGATAGGCATCTTATCCGCATGCCTGTAACGGATGGTGCAGCCACGTCTCGATTCCTGAGTCAACAGATGGGGACGTTTCCTAGACAACAACCGTCTGTACGAACAGTTCGACGACGTTTGCAGCAGCATGGTCTATCAGCTCGGAGGCCATGGGTGCGGTTACCCTTGACGCTGCATCACATAAGGAGCGCCTGCGATGGTGTACACAACGACGTACCTGGGTGCACGAATGGCATAACGTCATTTTTTCGGATTAATCCAGCTTCTGTTTACAGCCTCCTGATGGTCGCATCCGTGTTTAGCGACATCGCAGTGGACGCAAACTGGAAGCAGGTATTCAACATCGCCATACTAGCGTATCTCCCGGCGTGATGGTATGTGGTGCCATAGGTTATACGTCTCGGTCACCTCTTGTTCGCATTGACGGCACTTTGAACGGTGGCCGTTACATTTCAGATGTGTTACGACCCATGGCTCTACCCTTCATTCGATCTCTGCGAAACCCTACATTTCAGCAGGATAATGCACGACCGCATTTTGCAGGTCCTATACGGGCCTTTCTGGATACGGAAAATGTTCGACTGCTTCCCTGGCCAGCACATTCTACAGATCTCGCTCCAATTGAAAACGTCCGGTCAATGGTGGCCGAGCAACTGGCTCGTCACAATACGCCAGCCACTACTCTTCATGAACTGTGCTATCGTGTTGAAGCTGCATGGGCATCTGTACCTGTACACGCTATCCAAGCTCTGTTTGACTCAATGCCCAGGCGTATCAAGGCCGTTATTACGGCCAGAGGTGGTTGTTCTGGGTACTGATTTCTCAGGATCTACGCACCCAAATTGCGTGAAAATGTAATCATAAGTCAGTTCTAGTATAATATATTTGTCCAATGAATACCCGTTTATCATCTGCATTTCTTCCTAGTGTAGCAATTTTAATGGCCAGTAGTGTACTATGTCATCGGCAAACCGTAAAAGTTTTATTTCCTTTTCCTGAACTTTTATTCCTTCTCCAAATTTATTCTTGTTTTCCTCTATAACTTACTCAATGAGCAAATTGAATGACATGGGTAAAAGGCTACAACCCTGTTTTACACCCTTCCCAACTTCTGCAACGCTTTCATAGCCTTCAACTCTGATAACTGCTGTCTGGGTTTTGTACAAGTTGTAAATAACCTTCCGTTTCCTATATTTTACTCCTGCTTCCTTCAGAATTTGAAAGAATGTATTTCGAATCAACATTGTTAAAAGCTTTCTCCAAATCGACAAAAGCTAGAAATGTAAGTTTGCCTTTCCTTAATCTAACTTCTAAGTCGTAATTTGAGTGTTGCCTCGCATGTACCTATATTTCTCCTAAATTCAAACTGATCTTCCCGAAGGTCGGATTTCACCAGTTTTTTTCCATCCTTCTTCAAATAATTCACGTTAAAATTTTGCAACCGCGACTTATTAAACTGATATTTTAATTTTAATACGTGTCTGCATCTACTTTCTTTGGAATGGGGATTATTACATGTTTCTTAAAGTGTGAGGATCTTTCTCCTGTCTCACACATCTTACGCACCAGGTGAAAGTTTTGTCATGGATGGCTCTCCCAGAGACGTCAGTAGTGCTGAGGGGATATCGTCCACTCCAGGTGTCTTTTTTAGTTTTAGGTTTTTAATTGCTCTGTCAAATTCTTCACTCAGTATAGCATCTCCTATTTCATTTTGAGTAACTATCCAGTAATTGACACTGTTCTTCAGCTTGAAGTCCGGACTAGCGGCAAAGTGTTCGGGTGGAGAGCTCAACTTCGCCGTATCGGAACTCGCTATAATCACGAAAGTTTTTACTTTTAGCCTTCACATCTCACTGATGTGAGGAGACACTAAAACTGTCGGTACACTTTTCCCATTTAGATATCTGAGGTAGGTTAGGGACAAGCTAGGACTGGAAGTTGAGTCCAGTCGAAAGATTCGCATCAGATCACTGATTTAGGACGTTTCCTTGATGCTACAATTTATTTCACAGTGCACATTCTTTCATTATTTCCATAGTGCACTAGTGTTTTTTTATTTATTTATTTTACGTGTATTTCATTTTATTGTAAATTTTCTACAGATATCTATAGATGCAAAGATAAATTCCTGTGCATTAGTTTTGCTAAAAGTCAGAAATGGCATCGCCGATTTGAATATATCATTTTGTTCTGTTAGATTTAATAAATTGATGGTTTGTATGGTAAAAATAGGGATAATCCAAAGAAAGAGAAGAAACATGGAAAAAATCGATATGGTAATTTTGTAAACTTGGCGTCGCCACTTTGGATTAGATTCGTATGTAATGGGTTGTCCTACTGTTTCCATTCGACTGCGATACAATTTTGCACACTTTCCCTTCAAAACACGAGAAATATCATTGCCCACATAAGATATCAAACGTTACCTGGCGGAGGGTACATGACGCCAGATTTACACGCCGTATAACCAAAAACCTTAAAATTGGAAGTAATTGTAATTTTTCATATACAGGGGATGGAGAGGGTGAACAGAGAAAGGAGGAGATTGACAGAGAACGTGAGAGGTAATGACAGATTACTTAAACTACGTTAAACTAACCTAAGGACACCACACACTTCCATACCCGAGGGAGGACTCGAATCTTAGAAGAGAGAGACCACGCGATCCGTAACGTGACGCTCCAGACCACGCGGCCATTCCCCTCGCGGTACAGTGTCCACGTCAGGCTGAATGCTCTACACAGACACGATGCGTCTCAAGAAATTTATCTCTTTTCGTCCGAAATAAGACTGTTAGAGATTGACTGACACGCCAGCATCCTCGAAACATCAAGAAGTCCTTGCAGAGCTTCACAGTGGTCAGCCGTGACTCCACTGCAGTGTGTTGTATGCCATCGACATAAATTATAACCCGCACTTTCAAGTCATCTGATGGGATTGTGTTTACTTCTCTAATAACGTCGGCTGATGAAGCAATCAGCCCAAATGGAAGACGGTAGAACTGGAAGATTTGTAACTAACGCACTTTATATGCCGTGATGTGTCTGAAAACACACCCATGGGGTTTTCTAATGTCTGCCATAAAACCTCCCCATCTGTATCAGAGTTTCTGGAACTAGCAGTGGCCGGCCGCGGTGGCCGAGGAGACTGAGGCGCTTCAGTCACGGTCTGCATGGCCTCTACGGTCGGGGGTTCGAATCCCCCCTCGGGCATGGATATTTGTGCCGTCCTAGTTCGTAAGTAGTTCATAAGTAGTTTGTAAGTTTAGGGACTGATGACCCCATAGTTAAGTCGCATAAGCTTTACAAACATTTGAATTTGAACTAGCAGTGCAGTTGGAAGGGAAAGAGAAAGCTCATTATTGGGCCGAATCCCTCCTGTGGATTCCGTTGGCGACTTCCCAACACGTCAAGATTTTTCTCTGAGAGGAAATGTTCGAAGTCGAAGCGTTGCATCTTCTCTCATGGACATCGTTTACACGAATCTCTGTTTCGTCGCACTTGCAAAGAGCTACGCATCTTTCTCTGGGATCGTATTCCTCAAAGATCCCGGAATATCTTTCTGCACTCAGGTGTCCAAATCTGTTGGTACACGTAGCGACGTCTCCAACACTCCCTGCGCAGGCCTTGAGATGAGCTATACCCTCACCGAGATCATGGGTAGCATCCCTTTACCTGTGATTCATTTTGTACTGTCCCCGATGAAACATCAACAGAAAATGGTAGGGTCTAGTTCTTGAGCAGCCTGCAGTACGTCATCGCTACCACCCGTCGCTTTATTGCTACCTACAGTTTCTCCTAGCTCTGCGAGATCATCTTCTAATCCTTTATTTTCGTCGGCATTTTGCTATTTGATGTGCTCGACTTCTTGTCTCAGGACGACTATCACGCTGCTATTCTCTGCTCTGTAATAGCCTCTCGACAATGAGTAGACACTCTCTCCAAGCAGGACAAAAGATTCGCATGCTCATGCCTACACGAGGATTCGATTGCACGGACTTCCCCTATAATCCATTCCTCGTGCCCCTAGAGTGATTTCCTAACTACTAGCTGCTCGCTTTCCACGTTGGAAAGACGCTGTTCAACTACGCTCAAATCTCTTCCCATCACAGTTGCTATCAAGCTACGGATTACCACCGGAAAGCTTTCACATTCATCTTCCAGATTTCATTCAAATATTTAATTTGATTTCCTGTTTTCTTTGTTTGTTGTACTTATGTCTACAAACTTTACCTCATACGTTCTTCTTACTCCTGCAAAATGTATTTCATTTGATTTCTTTAATTCCTCATTCGATCTTTTTACATCTTCACTCCATCTTCTGTAATCTTCATTTGATACTAGGAAAGGCAACTGCTTTTTTTTGCTCCTTTGTCTTTCTAGCATTTTGTAATGTTACTTGAGACAATCATATTTTCAGCCTCATAACTTCCTCTGTATAGCTTAGCACGGATTTTGGACCTCCTTATTTTTCGCGTTCCACTGTAACAGAATTGATTGTGTAGTTGATAAGGAAGGCTTCACAGTTTGCGGCAAGAACCCTGTTGTTTTACTGTAGCCGGCCGCGGTGGCCGAGGGGACTGAGGCGCTCCAGTCACGGTCTGCACGGCCACTACGGTGGGGGGGTCGAATCCCCCCTCGGGCATGGATATTTGTGCCGTCCTTAGTTGTAGGTAGTTCATAAGTAGTTTGTTAGTTTAGGGACTGATGACCCCGTAGTTAAGTCCCATAAGCTATACAAACATTTGAACATTTTGTTTTGTTTTACTGTACTTATTCATGTTGGAAACACATTAACACATTTCTTATATGAGTCCGCGACCTTCATTTTCCTCAATAAGAATAAAAAAACCTCTAGATACTAAAATTGTACTTTTTTATAACGTCGTTTAGGCTTCTGCCATCATCAGATCTAAAAACCTCTAAGCTTGCAATAACAAAATCTCTACCTAGGGGCAATCTTCTGACAGGACACAGCATTTTTTACTATTCCTGGTTCTTGGATCCATCCGTTCATTCCCACAAATCACAGCTCATTCAAGCTACGGTATGTGACTTTTGGCGGAAAGTTAGAGCGAGGTAAAAACGATAGAAGCTGGTACTTGATTAGAACAATCGCGGAATGTTGGGCAAACTGAGTGGCTAGCGTCCTGATTGGCTGCTCTAATAAAATATGAAGAGATTATTCCATGGCCGGAGCATCAAAAGTCTTTTTCCTATTATTAATTATTTTTAAATTGACATGCAGATTTTAATCGTAATAGTACATGTGCATCTCTTAATATAATGCAGTTATTAATCAAAATATGACTTTACTGTAAGTTTCTAATTGACAGGAGAATAACTGCAACATTTTGTATGTCATTTGCTTTGAGCTGAATGAGTTACGGACTAGCGAGAGACTTAGCACCAAACACAAATTACAATCTATATATTTTACACTTCACTTACGATGTCGGATGAAAGGAATTGGACGGCATGCGGCGCGTGTCAAAACTAAGGATCTGCGAACAGGTAGATTGTTCCTGAGTTTCGGAAAGTGTCATCTGAGTTGTCAAATGTTAATGATATTTACTACTCAGCTGAAAAGTTAGAAAGAGTTGAATTTTGAGCAACAAGAATGTAACTTTAAGTGACATATTTGCAGGACTACACCTCAGGGCACAGTGTGCTGTTATACATGAAGGCATGCGCATATTAAAATAGCTAGCATCCATATGAACACAAACTTCTTCCTTTTTGTTTCATAGTATGCCATCTCCTCTGTTTTTCTAATAACACTTGTCAGCAAAACCTGTATTAACGTATTAAGACAATACTTAACAACACAGGAAGTTACTGTATATGTGAAATACAATAATCAGATTGAAAACGGTCTGCTCAATTCACTTGGTATTGTTTCAGATACTAGTGAATCGGGATTTTTAGAAAATATGTTCAAGTTTTTGTAAATCTTTGAAATGAAGTTAATTTTACATGGACTATGTTGCGACAAAAGTAGTTAGTACACCATATGTTTGGAACTATTTCTCCTTTTTTAGCAAAGCTTTTCCCATTTCACTTATTTATAATACTCCAAGCAAGTCGTGGTTAAACTAACACTGTAAGATAGATTCCACCCTTGGTAGCAGTCTACTTCTTTCATCAGTCCACTGGGTCGTCATTTGCGAAAATACTCTTTCCATATTTACATTGTGTGCAGGAGGAAAAATACGCCCATAATTTTAGCAGTACTTATTTGCGTTCAAAATTGTCGGTTTCCGTAAAAAAGTGAATTTATCTTTCTTCCACGTTGGGTTTAGTCGTCCATTCTTCTGAGTCACACTTTCTAAAAAGGTCTTCAGATACAGATATTTCTGTAAACAATTTTCGCCTGAAATATCCACACCATTTTAGTCTGGTATACATAAATAAGTGGTTTCAATCACCACAGCCACACGAGAACGGTCGTGCGGTCTAAGGCGCCTACGACGGATTACACGGACGCACCCCGTCGGAAGTTCGAGTCCTCCTCCGGTTTTATATATATAATGTGTGTGTGTGTGTGTGTTGTTGATGTTGGTTTTTGCCTAGGTTATGTTAAGTAGTTTCTAAGTCTAGGGAGCGATGACATAACATCTAGGGAGGGATGACATCCCTTCATATTAAAAACATTTCAATCATCATACAATATGGGGTTTCAGATAAGCGTCATGCAGTGAAATACTTGAAAATCATGAAAAGTAATAGCTCATTTTTCTTAGTGACCGAATACTATGGTATAGAAAGTCATTGTCTGTACCTTAAATTTCTAAATTGAATTACTTATTTCTTGGTTAGAATTCTCATTCTTTAATTAGTTCAGATTCATCTCAGTCATTGAAGTGCACGTTACTAAACACGCCATGCCATATATACCTGCAGCAAACACTTCAAACATTACTAGTTTGCATCTTTTATTCGTATTGAGTTTAGAAAGAATCGTCTTATGAAGTAACTATTCACAGAGGAACTGCATGACTCTTCCGCGTAGCGCTGCTTAAATACTTCCTGGTCCGTACTATTTTAACGAATTTTGGCGTTATATCTAGAAAATAGTTGCATCGTCGATGCAAGATACGCTACAAACTGAGGCTGCATTTACGTGTTGTGATACAGAAAGAATGACTTAAATACTTGAGCTAAGCTCGCAGGAGTATTTTGCAAAATGTAGATGGAATCGAATATAAATGCTATTTTATCGAAAACTGACATTTTGAGACCATGGCTGTGCACAAAATCATATCTGTATTATCGCACAAGACTGCCGAGTTTTCTAAATCTTCCTCTGTATCAGGAACCCGAATTTTGGAATTAAGTTCCTCAAAATATTAGAGAAATCAGATCCCTCCCAAACTTCAAAAGACAATTAAAGGGACCATATCTCTGCAGCTTACTCTTGTCAGTTCCCTTTACTTTCGAACTTTCCCTCCCCTGTGTGAAAAAAGTGTCTCTAATTATATTCCGGCCGGCCGCAGTGGCCGAGCGGTCTGCGGCGTGCCAGTCACGGTCTGCACAGCCGCTGCGGTCGGGGGTTCGAATCCCCCCTCGGGTATGGATATTTGTGCCGTCCTAGTTAGTAAGTAGTTCATAAGTAGTTTGTAAGTTTAGGGACTGATGACCCCGTAGTTAAGTCCCACAATCTTTACAAACATTTGAATAATTATATTCCACTCAATTCTAAGAGCCTCTGAAACTGCCACTTCTTTCTCTTCTGCCTTTATCCCTCTCCGTTCTCAAAGCACTAAAAATATCTAAATTAATCTGTATAATTTAAATGCCCTGTAATATTCTTATAATTACCACTATTTTTATTGTTATTATTATCGATTATTATTTTATTGTAACTGTAATCTTTAATGTCTTTTTTTAAGTGTAGTTTTCCTGGTCTGATGTAAGAGAGGATCTTAAGGCCTTAATATGGTCAGGCTAAATAAACAATAAATAATTAAAAATGCAGGCTGATGCTTGCAAAGACGAAAACAGCAATAAGCCATTATTTATAAAGCTTTTATTTAAAAAAGTGCGCCGTTGCCGGTTTCTATGTAAGTAGAAATGACCATTTGTGACGATTTGTTTGCAGGGTGTTTCCTCGTTACCGGTGTCCGCCTCCGTAGTGCAGTTGGTAACGTCGTGGGTTGCCACGCAGCGGGCCCAGACATCTCACTGAAAGCAGCCTTTGAGGAGGCTCTCCGCAACCCGCGAGTGACGCCGACGCCGCCCACGCAGCCGCGTCCGCCCACCTACAACGCGACGCCGCCAATGCCCTCCCAGTGTCCCTACAACCCAAAAGGGGAGCCCGCCCAATGAGAGAGTGTCCTTTGTGTTCCAAAGCGTCAAGCAGAGTAAAGCAAGCGAGTGCATCCCCAGTTATTTCGTGTACCTACAAAGCGTGTGAATAAACAGTCCAAGAGCTCCTCATTAAGAGCAAAGTAACAACAATTTTTGTAAGTGTTATTATGTTATGTATGTTAAGTTTTAAAAGGATCTCACTATCGCCAATGCTCTCTCTGTCTCTCTCACTATATACTTCACTTTCCGTGTTATTAGCAATAGGTGTTCAAATATATATCCAGGTTGCTACAAAAAGGTACGGCCAAACTTTCAGGAAACGTTCCTCACTCACAAAGAAAGAAAATATGGACATGTGTCCGGAAACGCTTAATTTCCATGTTAGAGCTCATTTTAGTATTTCTTTTTTGATGTAAATTGAAATAATTCGTGCAGACAATTGTCAAAATATCCCGGTACCAACATGTGCAATCACGACATCAACACAGATTTTCTGTGAACGTTTGGGCAGGAATTGTTGGTGCTGGCTTGATTGTTCTTCCACCTACACTCACTGGAGCACGTTATCATGATTTCATACGGGATACTCAACCTGTGCTGCTAGAACATGTGACTTTACAAGTACGACACAACATGTGGTTCGTGCACGATGGAGCTCCTGCACATTTCAGTCGACGTGTTCGTACGCTTCTGAACAACAGATTCTGTGACCGATGGATTGATAGAGGCGGACCAATTCCATGGCCTCCACGCTCTCCTGACCTCAACCCTCTTGACTTTAATTTATGGGGGCATTTGAAAGCTCTTGTCTACGCAACCCCGTTACCAAATGTAGAGACTCTTCGTGGTCGTACCGTGGACTGCTGTGATACAATACGCCATTCTCCAGGGCTGCATCAGCGCATCAGGGATTCCATGCGACGGAGGGTGGATACACGTATCCTCGCTAACGGAGGACATTTTGAACATTTCCTGTAACAAAGTGTTTGAAGTCACGATGGTACGTTCTGTTGCTGTGTGTTTCCATTCCATGATTAATGTAATTTGAAGTGAAGTAATAAAATGAGCTCTAACATGAAAATTAAGTGTTTCCGGACACATGTCCATATAACATATTTTCATTCTTTTTGTGTGAGGAATGCTTCCTGAAAGTTTCGCCGCATTTTCGCTATATTTTTAATTTTTGTGCTATGTATTTCTTGTTGTTATTATATGTTTTCCTTTGATTTGCAGGGTTTTGTTTTTCATAGTCCACACATTTGCATTGTATTTGTCTTTTTTCCTACATATTTCTTGTTATTATTATGTGTCTTCCTTTAATTTGCCCATGTTTTGTTTTATATTTACCTTGTATATATGAGTGCCTAATGTTTAGATTTCGTCTGCATTTTGTTGTCTTCTCATTCTATCCACTGCATTTTCCAGTGCAAATCGACCTGGTAGATGCATGCTACACTAAAGTGTCAAACGTCACCTTAACAGGTGACGATTTAACCCATCACACATAATATCGTTTTGTTATTTTCTACATCTAGATCTACATGGGATACTCTGCAAATTACATTTAAGTGCCTGGCAGAGGGTTTATCGAACCACCATTATACTATTTATCTCCCATTCCATTCTCGAATAGCACGCGGAAAGAAAGAACATCTGAATCTCTCCGTTCGAGGTCTGATTTCTCGTATTTTATTCTGATGATCATTTCTACCTATGTATATGGGAGTCAACAATATATTTTTGCATTCGGAAGAGAATGTTGGTGACTGGAGTTTCGTAAGTAGACCACGCCGCACCGATAACCGCAGTTGTTGGTAATGATTCCCATCCCAGATCCTGTATCATTTCCGTAACGCTGTCTCCCCTGTATCGTGACAGTACAAAACGAGCTGCCCTTCTTCAGACTCTTTCCATGTCCTCCGTCAAACCCACCTGATAAGGATCCCACACTGGGCAGCAATATTGCAAATGAGGACGGACAAGCGCAGTGTATACAGTCTCTTTCGTAGTTCAGATGCATCTTTTAAGCGTTCTCCCAATAAAACGCTACCTCTGGTTCGCCTTTCCTACGACATTATCTGCGTGTTCTTTCCAGTTTAAATCTCATGTAACAGTAATTCCTAGGTATTTAGTGGAGTTTACTGCCTTCACATTCGATTTACTTATTTTGTGAACAAAGTTTAACGGATTTCTTTTCGTACTCATGTGGACGACTTCACACTTCTTATCATTTAGAGTCAATTGCCAGTTTTTACAACGTACTGATATCTTATTCAGATCGTTCAGCAGTTGGTTTTGATCCTCAAGTGATTTCACTAGACGGTAAATGACGGCATCATCTGCAAACAACCTAAGAGAGCTGCTCAGATTTTCTCCCAAATCGTTTATGTAAATAAGGAACAGCAGAGAACCAATAACACTACCCTGTGGAACGCCCGATATCACCTCTGTTTTAGTCGATGTCTTACCATCGATTACTACGAACTGTGTCCTCTCTGACAGGAAATCCCCTATCCAGTCACAAATCTGGGGCGATATACCATAACCACGCAATTTGATTAAAAGCCGTTTTTGAGGTACGGTGTGAAAAAGCCTTCTGGAAATCAAGAAATACTGAAACAATTTGAGAACCGTTGTCGATAACACTCATCAGTTCGTGTGAGTAAAGAGCTAGTTGTGTTTCGCAAGAAGGATATTTTCTAAATCCGTGTTGACCGTTGGTCAATAGATAATTCTGTTCGAGATAATTCATAATATTTGAATACCGGATATGTACCGAAACCCTGCTGCAAATTGACGTTAATGAAATAGGCCTGTAGTTTAGTGGGTTACTCCTACTGCCTTTTTGAATATTGGTGTGACCTGTGCAACTTTCCCGGCTTTAGGTACAGATCCTTCTTTGAGCGGGCGGTTGTATATGGCTGTTAAGTAAGGAGCTATCGCATCAGCATAATCATATAGAAATATAATGGGTATACAGTCCGGACCAGAAGACTTGTTCTTGTTAAGTGATTTCAGTTGCTTCACTACTCCGATGATATCTACTTCTACGTTACTCATTCTGGCCTCTGTTCGTAATTCGAAATCTGGAATATTGGTATCGTCTTCTTTGGTGAAAGAATTTCGAAAAGCTGTGTTTAGTAACTTTGCTTTAGTGGCGCTATCATCGGCAGGATCGCAATTTGTATCACGTAGTGAGGGTATTGTTTGTGTTTTGCCTCTAGTATATTTGACGTATGACCAAAATCTCTTTGGGTTTTCAATCAGATTTCGAGAAAGAGTTTCGTTGTGGAAAGTATCGTAAGCATCTCGCATTGAAGTCCTCACTAAATTTCGAGCTTCTTTGTAGGAGCGCCAATCCTGGGGATTTTGTGTTCGTTTAAATTTTGCATGCCTTTTTCGCGAGCGGTCTGGGGCGCGCCAGTCACGGTCTGCACGACCGCTACGGTCGGAGGTTCGAATCCTCCCTCGGGCATGGATGTTTGTGTTGTCCTTAGCGTAAGTTAGTTTAAGTTAGCAGTTAAACCGGCAACCCCCGAGCAATGGAAATATTTTAGTAGTTTTAAGTTATTTGAAGAATATAACGCGAAATGCGGAACAATAATTTACCTTTGAAAATTATATTTACTCTTTTAAAATGCTTTTATTGGTTGCATTGTTGCTTGAGGGTTGATAATGATAAAAAGGTGGAGTATATTGGGATGAAAAGTTGTCGGAGTATATAAAATTCTAATGCGCGCGCGCGTGTGTTTGTGTGTGTTAATATTTCGCTCTGCAGCGAAACTACAGAACGGAAACGAATGGTCTGTGTGTAATTGTTGTCCGAAGTTCCATGCCGATAGCTATAAGGGGTTGGAAGATATGGTGGTTGAAAGTCGTCAAATTATTTAAAAAATTCGGACTGAAGGCCAGTGATGACGTTTACGACTCTATAGCAAGGAGGTTACATACAGCGAAACGTGATGCCACAGACCATATCTTTGGTCTATGCGTGCTACAATGTCTTCAGTTCTTTCTCTGTAAGGATAAGCATACGAATAAGGAAATATAATAAATAAAGCAGTAAAAAAGATATTTTTTTCTAATACATCTCTTTAAAAAAATCGATTGACGTGTCGCGCATTACATCAAGTGATCGATTTGTAATATTATTACAATCATTATTGTTGAATTTCGTGATTGGATTCTTCGAAACGAGTGCATTTTTACGTGTAATTTGATCTACACTACTTACTTTCCTGATAAACGGCAAATGCATAGACTCCTGCAATCTGAAAGGAATATTTTTCAGTTCCGCTTTATCAGCGACATTTCCTCAAAAATGAGTGAAATTAATTACATTAATTGTTATTTAAACTTCGTAGATTACTTTACACATATTACAACAGTAAATCTACTTTTAATAGATCGCATTCAGACAACTTGCCTCGGAAAAGGAAAACGTCATAATTTCTTATATATTCTCCGATGATATTAAAAAAAAGGGAGATGGACAGAGAGAGAATGGTTAGGAGAAGAACTAACTCAAGGCAGGAATAAATAAATACCCGGGCAACGCCGGGTTTTCAGCTAGTAATAAATAAAATAAAATACATAATGAATAAAAGAGGAAGAAAAAACTGATATTAGGAGGATTTCCTCATTTCCTGGGGTACACTCCGCAATAGAATCTACTATTGTCGCTAACACCACACGTTGTTAACATACCTACATCTGCGAGCAAATGGACTCGCCAGTTACACGTCAACGGCGTGCGCATAATAGAGGGAAACCCAGTCATTTGAAAGCCAGTTTGAATCGAAGGAATAGGAAGAAGTTTGGAGGATTGCAATCCGGCGAGTATGGTGGATGTTCAAGTTGCACAACCCTCTTTTTCTTTGCCAGGACGATGTTGGCTGTGTGTGTGGGCGAGCTTTGTCGTTAACAAAACACCAGGAACGTTGTTCCGTGCAATGGGGTCTCATCCTGCATAGACATTACGTGAAAAGGGTCAAAATTTTAACGTACCGTGCAGCGTTGCTCGTTCATTATCCTGTTCTCAGTTCAGAACCAACCAATTAAAAAAAAACTCTTCGTCAAATATCTTCATGGAATACACACGAGACCGAACTACGCCGGCCGCGGTGGCCGAGGGGACTGAGGCTCTCCAGTCACGGTCTGCACGGCCACTACGGTCGGGGGTTCGAATCCCCCCTCGGGCATGGATATTTGTGCCGTCCTTAGTTGTAGGTAGTTGATAAGTAGTTTGTAAGTTTAGGGACTGATGACCCCGTAGTTAAGTCCCATAAGCTTAACAAACTTTTTTTTTTTTTTTTTTTTTTTTTTTTTTTTTTTTTTTTTTTTTTTTTTGATGGGGGTGGGGACTCTGCAGCCCCTCAGCCCTTGCCTCTGGATTCGCCACTGCGAGTTACATTTGGTTGGTTTGTGTTTTAAAGGGACTAAACTACGAAGGTCATCCATCAAGTTACTGCGCTATCGTTTTCGCGAAGTTCACCTGTCCCTACGTATGTAACACGCAGTTTCAAAATCTGTAAGAGACAAGATTTTTCTGGTACGCGTGATTTGCTTCGCGCGCTCTCTCAAACACCGAGCCCGGAGGTGTCAAACGGAGAGTTACACCGTGACCTGGCGTTATCTGCGGCGGCCTTTCGGCGAGGCTGGGGTGGCGCCTTTACGGGCGACCGCTGCCTCCTAATTGGCTGGCGCGGGCAGACAATGGCGCCGCTATGAGGCGGTGGCATTTTTTCCCGAGGACATAAATTGGAGCTGTCGGTCGTAAAACGCCGCGGCTCCGGGCACTGACCTGGGTCACGGCGCAGCGAGTTGCCTCAGCCCACACCACAGCCGCCACCTGCCGCTGCAGCAGCTGCTGCCGGGACCATCTGCCGCTGCCGCTGCATTCCTGCACTGCGCACCTGCCGCACCGGCACTGCTCCGCCCACTGCATCCTCGTCGCTTTTGTCCTTCGCACGCAATACCGATACATCTGACCCTAGGCGTCACCATCAAGGACGTAGCCAAAGGGGGGGGGTCCTGAGGGTCCGGACCCCCTCCCCCCATCACCTAAACGATAAAATACTATTTAAACTTATGCTAAGGACTTCCAGACGTGACAAAGTCATTAATGAGGTATGCGCCCATATCAGTTGTTGCTATGGTCTTCAGTCCGGAGACTGGTTTGATGCAGTTCTCCACCCTACTCTATCCTGAGCGAGCCTCTTCATCTCCTCATACGAACGGCAACCTACATCCATTTGAATCTGCTTACTATATGCGTCTCTTGGTCTTCCTCTGCGATTTTTACCCCACACACTTCCCTCCAATGCTAAATTTACGATTCCCCGATATCTAAGCGATCCCTACTTTTAGTCAAGGTATGCCAAAAATTCCTTTTCTCACCAATTCTGTTCAGTACCTCTTCATTAATTATGCGATCTATCCACCTAATCTTCAACATTCTTCTGTAGCACCACATTTCAAAAGCCTCTATTCTCTTCCTGTTCAAAAAATGTTCAAATGTTTGTTAAGCTTATGGGACTTAACTACGGGGTCATCAGTCCCTAAACTTACAAACTACTTACGAACTAACTAAGACTAAGGACGGCACAAATATCCATGTCCGAGGGGGGATTCGAACCCCCAACCGTAGTGGCCGTGCTGACCGTGACTGGAGCGCCTCAGTCACCTCGGCCACCGCGGCCGGCTCTCTTCCTGTCCGCACTGTTTATCGACCATGTTTCACTCCCGTACAAGGCAACACTCCACACAAATGCCTTCAGAAAAGACTTCCTTACACTTAAATTAATATTCGATGTTAGAAAATTTCTCTTTTTGAAGAACGCTTTTCTACCCATTGCCATTCTGCATTTTATATCCTCTGTACCGCGACCGTCATTTGTTATTTTACTACCCAAGTAACAAAACTCATCTACCACCTTCACTGTTTCATTACCTAATCTAATTCCTTCAGCATCGCCTGATTTTCTAACACTGCATTCCATTATCTTTGTTTTGCTCTTGTTAATGCTCATTTTATATGCTCTCTTCAACACACTGTCCATTCTATTCAACTGCTCTTCCAGGTCCTTTGCTGTGTCTATAGAGCCACAGATAGCCTTGACGCCAGACAATTTTATTATGTAAACCCCCTTCCACGATTCTGAAGATGATTTTTATCGAAACGCGTCAATAAACGCATGACCACATCACTATCTGTGCCTCTATAATTTTACACAGCGTCCTGATAGCACTGTTTATCAATCTATTTATGCTAAGGACAACACACAGACCCATGCTCGATGGTGGATTCGTACCTCCGAAGGGACTAAATGAAATAAGACACGACCTAGCTACCATGTAGTGAAACAATGATATTGTTATCGGTCATTGTTAGACCGAAAAGGGATACGCACTATCGACAATCAACAAAGCCATCTATAGATTTTAATTATCGATACATCGATAACAGCATCGGCTATTGCCCAGTCCTCCTTTAGCCGTTGTCCATTGTTGGGCGGTTGCCAACTTGGGGGTTTCCCCACAGATTTAGGGGGATTTTTGTTTCCATGGGGTAATTCAGGGGGAAAGAGAAGTGTCGGGGGGATTTTTAGGTGGAAGAAGAGAATTTATTTATTTATTTATTTTTGCATCCAATTTGTGTGTAGCAATCGGAAGACTTGGTGCCGTACTGATTGCAGATGTTCATTACCAACCGTGCAGCGTGCTGTCAGCCTGTGTTGATTACATTGTCGCTCTTTTGTCACTACTGTCTCGCTGTTTTCATTGTTTCGTCAGTTTATGTTGCCTGCACTGTTTACTTACAGCACCGGAGACGGCGCATATTTTCCCTCTCTCCAACACCATCCTGTCGCTCAACAATGCCAGTTTTTTTCTCTAGTAGTTAATGGACTGGTATTTTCCGAGGACACTGCACTGAAATATCGCTAAGTCACATGCTATGATCGGCAATTTAATACCTTAGCGATCATTGTGTTGTATTGGTGATCCATCATTATTTTTACTGTAATGACCAGCTCAAGTTGTGATGTAAATTCAGTGTTTTATTGGTCAAAATGGCTACTAAAAATAAGATAAAGTATGTACAAAAGTATGCGAAGATCTGGGAAACGGACCATTTGCTGAAAGGTAAGATTGTAATTATTTCTTATAATTGCACCCCTACATATGGCTCTAAATTTTTAATATATGACGGGAGAGAGAGAGAGAGAGAGAGAGAGAGAGAGAGAGAGAGAGAGAGAGAGAGAGAGAGAAGTCTCAAAACATTTTTTTGTAGTCAGGCTTCAGCTTCTAAAAGGCCACCCCCCCCGCCCCCCATCCCCGTTTGCTTTTTTAGGGGGATTTATTCCGGTTTAGGGGGATTTTATAGTAAATTTAGAGGGAATCTTTGTGGCAGAGTTGGCAACTCTGTAATGTTGGCCTTACCCCGTTATTGCAATGTTAAGCACTACAGTGGAATGCTGCCACTGCCGTTTATTTCTTTTGTGTTGTTAAGATAGTTTCCAATTACGAATAAGTTCATAACAAGAAAAAAGAGAAAAACGTACTTTCTTTTGTCCTCTAGCGTTATAAGTTAAAATACGTACTACTATAATAGCTTATTTATCCATTTACAGCAGTGGAGTCGTTATTTGGAGTGGCAATATTTCAGTACATCATAAGGCATCTCACTCAGTACGTGTAATACTTTTTAAAGTTAGGTTTAAGAATAGGTCTAATATTTTATCTAGATGATGGATACGTTGCAATGCCAACAAGAGTAAAAGAACAAATAATCTTGGAAAAAAAATTATAGACTTACGCTCCCTAAATCAGTATGCAAGGTATTTATACTGATGCAAAAATTAATGCAGATTTTGCGAAACACCAAGCTGCAGTCATGGCTGACCGGCAGCGAGCTTGATGACATGCAACCGTGTCATTGCCAGTGTTCAAATACAAAGAAACAG
The DNA here is from genome assembly GCA_026315105.1 of Locusta migratoria. NCBI lineage: Eukaryota > Metazoa > Arthropoda > Insecta > Orthoptera > Acrididae > Locusta > Locusta migratoria. Next base: position 245,420,473 of record CM048746.1, on the reverse strand, counting down.
TTCTCATTCTGATAATCTGACTTCGTTTGGAGTAACAACTGAGGTTCTGCTGGCGTATATTTAAACAATTTTTAAGAAATGTTTTCCTCAATTTTCTATATCAAATATTTCAGTATTTGTAAGAAGGTCTTACAAAGGCAAACTATGTACATAAAATATAAAAAATAAGTTAGCCTAAGTTTGTTTTTAGAATACATGGAAAACATGAGCCCTTGTAAATTTCTCTTTAACATTCGCCCCCCCCCCCCCTTGACAATATCCTGGCTACGTCACTATCACTAAATTATTTGGGGGGAACGACTCAACCGGGACATTTTCGAACATTCTGATACGCCGACGAGTTGGGGAGGGGCGGAGGCGTCGTTGGAAATATCAAGTATTTGCCCTGGTATTGTTTCAGTTTCACTTAAAGTTCCTAAAGCGTGCCAATTTAATCCTGGATTTAAATGTATTCTGCAATTACCTGTTATAAAAAAATTTACATAACGCTTACATTTAAATTTTTTTACTGTATGATTATGATTATTGAAAACAACTTTGAAGTATTGCAAACTGAATGGGTATTAAAACGATATTCTGCTTGATTTTGATTGAAATTTAACAAAAAACTAATTAGCAACACATTTTATTTTTCATTCATAAAAAACACATTATAATATATATATATATATATATATATATATATATATAGGAATAAAAAAGTCAAAACAGTCAGAAACGATAGTGAAAAAAAAATTTTCAAATGTTTATAGAGCTTATGGGACTTAACTACAGGGTCATCAGTCAAACTTACAATGTGCTTATGAACTAGCTTATACTAAAGACGGCACAAACATCCATGCGCGAGGGGGGATTCGACCCCCCGACCGCAGCGCCCGTGCAGACCGTGACTTGCACGCCGCAGACCGCTCGGCCACCGCGGCCGGCAAACGATAGTGAACTACAGTGTCAGAAGCATTAGGTGAAATACTCATACAAAGTTCGTCCTACACTGACCCAAACACAATTCTTCTGTTGTCACAATTAGATATAAATATTCTTACAACATTTCTGAAGTCTACTTCATTCAGCAGCAACTTATGCACATTGCAGACTGCTACGTGATCGAGCCTCTGCTGCGTTATTGTCGAACGCAGATAGTTCTTCAGTCGTCGTAGAGCTGAAAAACTGCGTTCTGCTTCACAGATTGACATTGCACACACAAGCAAAAGTCTGACCAACGCTTCACATTAGAAAATAATCCACGAACTTCTTTTTTCATAGAAACCAAAACGTCTTTGGCCTCTTTCAGGCATTTTGCATTGTGTTGTAGATGAAGGAGTTCAAGTTCTGTTTCCGGTACTGATCATCTGTTTCCGGGTATGGAGCTACCACATTGTATCCTTTTTTCTCGAACAACACTTTTTCCAAGAAAACCTGTTTATTCATGCCAGGTTGGTCAAGTACCCTATGTCTAAGCCCTTGGACAGCCGAATCAATGAATTCAAAATATTCCTGCCTGTAAAGTTCTTCGAGCGACAGAAAATGATGTGGATCTATGCCCTCAGACAATAGTCTGGAAATTACTTTTTTTCCTTGGAAGTTGCAGATGTTCTAAGCCAAGCTCAGATATTTTAATATAACATTCTTTTTACACAGAAGAAAACTTTTCATTTGTCTGAGATTTTTAAGGCCCTCCGTTATAATTTCAACTGCAGAAGAAAGTCCCGAGACCGTTCTTTTTTCTCCTTGGACTTTCCTGTTCAAGATTTCTAAATGCTCAATTACTTCTTTCCCCGTTAGGAAACCGAGGTACGCTTTGCAGACTCAAAAACATTAAGTACGCCAATGGCTCCATCGTATCCCTGTTCCGTTAGTTCATTCAATGTCTTTATAACCAAAGTATTTTTTTTTTTTCAAATATGTCAGAGCGACGATTATTAAAACATCAGGTCAAATGCGCGATTGCTTAAAACCTTTGTTGATTACTCAGGGTGTTGACTACACCCATCTCAATGATTTATTTTTACATAATTGATCTGAGTGTACTTTCATAATCTCTGGTTCCTACATGGGAAGTAAAGTGCGGCCATTAGGTAGCAATTACAGTCTATAACGGAAACCAAAGTTCCAAGAAAATGAGCAAAACCCCACGCGACTCTCTACATTACTGTGCCCTGAGAAAGCTTTCAGTTATATTCCATACCAGCTGATTGTCTTTTTCCATTCGGTGGCATTAATTCAGTGATTGATCCTTACAAAACAGAACAAGAAAGTGTGCGGAATCTTCTGCAAAAGGTATTAGATGAATCTTCTAATGCAGATGAAAAGGATAAACAGTTATGACGTTCTCTCTCGTCACAGCAACACGGAAAGAGATAATGAAGACTATCTACAATTGCAAGTGAGAATAGGAGATAACCAAGCAAGTTGTGCAGTTTTTATTAAGAGTAAAGACATCGAAGCAAAATAAAACATTGATAATCAGAAATTTGCGAACTCTTCCGACTCTAGATGAACTACTAAAAGTGGTCTATTGATTTGTGACAGTTGAAAATACCGACATTTGTGACAAATCGGTAGGCTACTTTTAGTAGTGCAGCTAGACCTCGCAAACTGTGAATTATCATTGCATTATTTAATTATATAGCTGCGTACCATCTCCCTTTGGAACAGACTCTTAGAGTTTAAAGCAAAATCTCATTGCGCGACAGTATGTGTATTGAATTAACTCTATAGTACAGAGTGAAGAATGCCTGAAATAATGTCACAAAAGGTTGTAAGAAAATAGGAAATGTTCTGCCTCAAAAAAGCAAATTGATACTTAATTTACATAAAGAACTACTCATATCCAGTGAGGTAACATTCTGACGAGTCATTTATGTAGTAACCCATTTATATTAATGATATGCTGCACAAATATCTCATTAAATCACTTTTGTCTGGGCTACCAAGAACACTAACTGCTTGCACTAAAAATGTTCAAATGTTTGTATAGCATATGGGACTTAACTACGGTGTCATCAGTCCCTAAACTTACAAACTACTAATGAACTAGCTAACACTAAGGACGGCACAAATATCCATGCCCGAGGGGGGATTCGAACCCCGACAGTAGTGGCCATGCAGACTGTGACTGGAGCGCCGCAGTCCCCTCGGCCATCGCGGCCGGCCTGCTTGCACTCTATGATGATGGTACTATCACTTGGAAAGCTTTGAGACAGAAACTCTTCTTGCGGATATGGCACTATAATAAGGGTATCTTATTACTGCTTAACTTACGCTAAGCTACAGCTTGCTTTTTCTCATCAGACATATTAATAAGTTCATCAGGTGAAGAATGGCAGAAGTGACCAAACATTACTGCTTCTTCACAAGAGAGTGACTCATCAGTCATGTGTTTTCTCAAACGAAACGGATGGAATCATAAAGGTGATGTTCCTTCCATCTACCGTAACCCCCTTACTGCAGCCCATTGATCAAGATCACTTTGAAGCTTCCAAACGGTACTACAGATAAGAATTATTACGTAAGTTAGGAAGGTCGTAAAATCTGCTAAGAATCAACAAGAACACTGATTCGAAAGGTGTGTCATGCATGACTGGTGCGTGGAATAGTGTAATGGAAGGCAATAAAAAAGTCATGAAATAATTAATTTGCGTACGGCGTAAAGTTCTCAAGTCCAACTGTCGGTGACGCCCATGCACCTGACGGTTTCGGAGCAACTGAAAGCGTACAGAGTGAGGTTTCGAAACACTGTTTGGAAACCATGAAATAGTGTGTGTCTTGTTGTTGTTGTTGGGGCCTTCAGTCCGCAGACTGGTTTGATGCAACTCTCCATGCTACCCTGTCCTGTGCAAGCCTCTTCATCTGAGAATACAAACGGCAACCTCCATCCTTTTGAATCTGCTTACTGTATTCGTCCCTCTGTCTCTCTCTACGATTTTTCCCACAACACTTCCTTCTAATGCCTTCCTTCAGTGACGGCGCGCTAGTGGCCACCGGGTGGGCGTGTTCGTCGTGGTTGCGCTGGACACGATTGGCAAATCGAGTAAATATATTACCGTGCTGTTTTGAGAAAAAACCTTTCCTCTTTTTGGTCCTGGTGGTGGGACGATTGGCCGCTAGGATTCTTCCTAACGTTGTCCAGGGTACGCCCTATCGTGGTAAAATTGATTTCCTCTTTGTCATACTCCTTTCACAATCTTCGTTCAACTCCCAGAACTCTCCGAGAAGAGTTCTGGCGAGACTCTCTGATGAAAATCAAATAAAGGTCAAGGAAGAACGAGCCCAAGACTCGCACCCACCATACGTGACCTGGAAGACAATGGACAGACTGCGAGCTGGGCTGTCAAGATGCAAAGCCAACCTCAGGAAGTGGGGCTTCAGCAACGAGGATGAAACTGGTCAGTGTGACGACGCACATGGCCAACAACATGTGCTATTCCGCAGGAACCTACCGACTACATGCAATATTGGTGACTTATCTGCAGCCACCGAAACTGCTGTGAAAACCGCCGAATACTGGGCCCGTCAAAAAAATATAATGATCGTGTTTGTTTGCTTATTTACCTAATTGTACATGTTTAATCTTTAAATTGTACATGTTTATATGTACTATATATTAGTTTTTGTAATTATTTCGTGCCCTGGACACGAAAAATAAATAAATAAATAACTACATGGTTACATTATGTATTCCATGGGTGTGCACTTGCGTGTAGATAATTTTCTTGGGAGTCTGTTATGCAAAAAAGTATTCAAAGTTCTCTGCAGCAACACAAGATTTTCGAAATTGCCAACAGGAAATTAGAGGATTGTAATTTATAGTAGAAAATTCAATGCTCCATACAGTATGGGGTTGGGATCTGGAATCGGTAGTCCAGGGTTTGAGCCTGAGACAGATCAATAGTGAGGTGGATCAGAAGGAAGAAAATAGTGGGGGTGGGAGGGCCTCGCTCCCTCCTTGTTAATTTTATGTGGTCCTCCCACTTCAAATCACTCCGTAAGTACATTACCAGACATCTTATGGAATTGATGTGCCTCCAGTGATAGTTCTGCAATAATATAGAAAGAATCCCTCTTTCTATGTATTCGCATTACGTTACGTTTGTTTATGGTGAGAGTCAATTGCCATTCCCAGAATAATGTAGCGGAGCTTATTTGAAGCCTTTTATCAGTGCTGTAATACCTGATTGTTCACAATATCCAATTACTCCCAAACATACTGCATTTGAGTTCATTACTCATCGCTTATTATCTGTACCCATGAGTAAGGACAATTTTCCAAATTGTATAAATACCATCAGACAAAAGGCATCAAACAGTGGCTTCTTTCCTGCCTTGGCAATCTCCATAATGCACAAAATACAGAAACAACAGGTCTCTTCTTTACCCTGATCTTAATTCAACGCCCCCAGAGCGCATTACAAAATTCTATATTTAAGAAAAGTTTCTACGAATGTGCTCAGACGATGTCTAACAGGAACTTACAAGTGTTGTGATATGTTGTCCCCCTTTTGACTCGTATTGTTTCTGTTTAATATTATGTAGTTTTGTGCAGAAATTTCAATGGAATAATTGCTCTCAGTTTTGTTCTAAACCTTTAACACTTGTAAATTTTAAAAATGAACTGAGGTACTATGTATACACCAGCTTAAGATCTTTAAACCTGAAAGTTACACAGATTTATGTTTATATCTTTGTAGTCACTACCTGATGGCGTAACATCCAAAAACTGGTTCACCAAATTATATAAGCCGCGGTGGATTGGCCAAGCGGTCTAATGCGCGTTGCTGCAGAGTGTGCGGTTTTCAGCCGTCGGAGGTTCGAGTCCTCCCTCGGGCATGTGTGTGTTTGTTGCCCTTATGTTGGCTTAATTTGTTTGTATGCCTAGTGACTGATAACCAAAGTAGTTAAGTCCCATAGATTTACAAACACTTGAGCATTTTCTACATATCTCAATCAACCGCGGCCTTGAGTAGACTGCCCCCGTTGTCCAGCCGTAAGAAACGTGGCTCGCTTGTTACGCAGGGTAGCCTACTCCCCCACGAATTGTCTGAGGGGGTTTTCAGGGCTGATGCCGTTAATTAATTCGTAATCCTAGGAACTGACAACCGCAGCAGTTAAGTCCGTTTCATTTACAAACATTTGAAAATTTGAAATTATATAAATATTGTAGAATAGTTTGTCTTGTGTTTCATTTCGAATGAGTCAAATATTCTACCAAGAAACTACAGATCAGCCAGTTAATGCAAGTCAAATAAGAAAACCTATCGAAAGAAGCAAAGAAATCAGTTTTTAATGCACAAATCAAATTCAGTAAATCCTAAACAATGTTTGTATTCATAAAGATACGACTGTGGCGCTTAATTCTGCCGCTGACATAAGCTTTTCATAGATTGGAGACTAAAAAAAACTGTATCAGCGGCATAGACTGATCCTTTGGTTTACTATGCCATACTACTAAGCAAAGCAGACTTCCAAAAATTAAATTATGATATCTCTTGTTTTTCGTGCTCCGATTGCGATTACATAATTACTATATGTTGCCCAAAATACATTAATGTTGACTGTGAAAACTCCAACCAAATTCGTCGATTAGTCACAGAGCTTAGCGCGTTCTCGTAAAATTCATCAAGTAGTTTTGCAAATTAGTCCGTGCAGACAAAAAAACGTTGTTCTCCTATCCCTCTCCTTTTCTCTAATAACTAGTTATAATTATCAGAGAATGTATAAACAATAAGGCTGTTTTGCATAATGTACAAAATTATAAGTGCAGTATCTGAACAAATAAAGATAGTAATCAAAATACGTACGATACGTAACATTCATCCACTAATTTAATGCACAACTTTACTATAAACAATTTTTCTTGTGACTTATCCCGGTTATGTTGAAACGTAGGTATGTAATGTTTAATGTCTGAAACTCATATCTTTGGCTCCGCGAGGACAATATTTGGTGTGCGCTGCCCAGCGTTTGAGCGAAGAGTGTGGTTGCCCGGCCACCGACAATTAAGCAGAAGTAGTGTTGTGCAAGGGAGGTTAGAATAAAAGGAGGTGGTGTAATCTATACTGAGAGCAGGATTGGTTGAAGTCAGAAGCCCAAAACAAAGATACGCAAAAAATCGCTTGAATCTACAGCGAAATTCACCCTGTAGTTTCGTTTTCAAACAGCACAGTAGTTATGACGTCGGATCTGCTGATCAATGTGACTTTCAGTGATATAATATCGTAGCTTCTTTCAGTGGTATATTTGGATACCGTTTGCGGAATGTCAAACATAATGCAGAGCCCATTAAGGGATGTCACATTTATGACGTAATATCTCCTCAATTATGTGTCCTACAAACACATAATTTACCAGGTTCGTATAGTGGAATATTAAGAAACTGCCTGCGAAATGTGTTGTAAATGGAGTTGGTAGTAAAGAGGTAGTAAATTACAACCACATGCTCACTAGGGCGAATTTTCATGCATTTCATTGTCTTTGACGACATAGCACCTGAACTATTTGTCGTAATAAGATATTATTTCGAAGGTACAACAAGTGGTGTAAACGTAAAATGTCGCGAATAGAGATAGTATAAAAGACGTAATACTGGTAAATCAAAACGCCATGCGTGATGAGGCGCTTTTTCATGAACGTAATTGTTTATGACTCCATATCTCTTTAACTGTGTGTCATACTATGATCAAATTTCGAAAGTACGTTCAGTGGTATGTGTTTATACTGTAACATTTCTCGGCAATACAATTACTAGTGTACGAGTAACAAATTATAAAGTCATGCCAAATGTTCAAATGTTTGTTAAGCTTAAGGGACTTAACTGCGGGGTGGTCAGTCCCTAAACTTACAAACTACTTATGAACTACCTTATATAAAGACGACACAAACGTCCATGCCTGAGGGGGGATTCGATCCCCCGAGCGTAGCGGTCATGCAGACTGTGACTGGCGCGCCGCAGACCGCTCAGCCACTGCGGCCGGCCATGCCAAATGCCGTAATTTTACTGCGTGAACGCCAAAAAAGTAGTAAGGAACAAATATTTTTCCTTTCATCATTTTATTTTGCTAGGGTTGTCAGCAAGAGAAAGTTTCCTAGAGGTTTGAAATTATGTTTAAAGTTTGTTGCTAGTTGCTCTCCTACTCAAATTGTGGACTGATGAAGTCACACTATCACGTGCCGCAAGACGGGGAAGTTTTCGTTGTTTATGACGTCATATCTCCTGAACTACCCGCCCTATGACAAAATCCTTTCTTAGCTGACGTCTTCTACCTATAAACTACATTCCTGACAAATTTCAGCTTCGTAGGTCAAGTAGTTTTCGAAATTTCGTATTTAGTCAGTGAGTGAATGAGTGTCATTTCACAAGATTTTGACGAGGTATAGCATATACGTGGCCCCAAGCTACGCTAAAGTTACTGTGAAAATACGTCTTGTAGTTAAAAGATTAAAAAGATTAGCGTGTTCAAACAGATACGATAATTAGGGATAAACTTTGCAACCATGATATCTTCTTTTCTTACAATCCCATTTCCATGAAATAATGCTTGAATGATACCCCAAACATCATTCAAGTTAACTGTACAAATTCCATGGAAATTTCTTAATATTTGTGGTGATAACAGTGTTTGAACAGACTGCCGCTCTACAGTTGTATTATGCTGCAGTATGGGTTTCAAAAACTTCTCTTCTATACTTGTCTGGTAGTTGATTGCCCACTTTCATGTAAGGCTTTACAAAAAACTTAATGATGCTTAAATTTAAATCACACCCTGTTTACATCTGCCATTGTCAGGTACTGCCCAAATTCGATAACTTGTATATAATTTTCGCATCTTATTTTCTAAAGTGATTCCCAAAGCATCACCTGACTCACTTCGACTACACTCCATACGCGAATGTTGCTTTTATTTATGTTTACGTTGTAGCCCATTTTCAATACATTAATTATTTTGATCAACTGATGTTCCGAATCCTTGGCCGTCTCTGCCAGAATTACAATTTGAAAGTCCAGAAAACTCTCAGAAATAAAATGTTCTGAAGAAATGAGTTGATACATTAGTACCTACCCACTGAGCCACCGAGGTACGCAAATGATGCATGATATTTATTGCCCGTGAAGAAAATGTAGGTAGATATTGCAGCAATAATGATTCTTATGTTCAGCTGTTCTTCTTAAGACAAACTATTTAACAAATAACGTTTTTTCTCGTTTTTTAGTCATAAAAGTTTAACGTGGATCTCATACATGTAGCCCTGTAGTCAACTAAAATGAACACTGCAGATATATTGCTAAAGGAAAAACAAAACTGTTCTTAATTATTTGTATGGGTTATAACTGCCAAAAACCTGATAAAACGTTTGAAACGTTCGGGAAACCTGATGCAATAAGATATGTTTCTGTTCGTGAATGTTTTTAAGAACCATTTTACTTTATGTTAACGTTGACATTTCATTTTCTCGTGAATTGAATTTGAGAGTGAAACAGTATTCTCTTTAGTAAGAAAGCATTTCATGGTAGACACAGTAGCGATAAATTTCAAGTTAAATAAAACCTGTTTCAGTGTCAAAAGTATCTGACTTCGAAAATTTTCGTGAAATGAATGGCCAGTGCATTTGGATAGCAAGAAATGTTTTTTCAAACGAACACACTGGAATGAGAGTACATAGGTACATAGGTATACAGGTAGACTCCGACAATGACGCGGTGGAGTGGCCGAGCGCTCTAAGGCGCCTTGCTACGGAGTGTGCGGTTGCTTGCCGTCGAAGGTCCGAGTCATCCTCCGGGCGTGTGTGTGTGTGTGTGTGTTGTTCTCAGCATAAGTTAGTTTAAGTAGTTTGTAAGGTTAGGGACTGATGACCGCACTAGTTAAGTCCCTTAGTTTTACAAACATTTGAACGTTTGAGACTTCGACAAAGCAGAGAAATTATGCCAAAACTTTACGGGTCGTAACCTAGTCCTGAATTACGTGATCCTGGCAACGAAAATATTGTGATATCGCTACGCTTGACAATGACTATAACTATAATGGTGAAACTAGCTGTCTTTTGCTTGTCACTGTCATTAGTATCTACCAAAATTTAATTATAAACAGAGAAACCACCTTAGCTTATACGGCGTCATCTGTCAGTTCAAAATGTTTGTAAACGTAAGGGACCAAACTGCTTATGTCATCTCCCCCTAGACTTACAAGTTATTTAATTCAGCTTATGCTAAGGATAATACACACTCCTATTCCTGAGGGAGGACTCGAACCTGCTGCATAAGTGGCTGCACAATCCGTAACAAGACACCCCGGACCCTTCGGACATTCCCGCAGGCTTATCTGTCAGTATAGAGGCAGTCATACACTGAAGCAAGCTATGTGACAATCAGGAGGAAAGAAATGTGCAGAGAAAGGGACGGATGTTTCTGTTCTATTCCTATCGCTATTTGGGACTCTGGTAATTTTCGTTGACAGCCGGCACATGAATATTATGACTTCTCTTCTTAACAAGAAAAATAGTCTTAAGGTGCCTCACGTTTCCACTTAAGTATTATTTACACTCATCTTATGATGGAGCAGTATCTAAAACAATACCAGGCCTCATACATGAGTACTGGATTTAGTTGTCATTCACCGCCAACTGCATGGGACTTGTTCACAGAACGCATCACGGTAACAGCAGTCTCAATTAGTGTTATAACTTAAGTTAGCATCTCTCAACGAATTAAATGTAAATCCATGAGATAGTGATCTTTGTATTAACTGTCCCACAGTTGTATATGGAGTTGTTGTTGTTGTTGTTATTGGAGCTTTAGGGCGCTCAACATCGCGGTCATCAGAGCCCATACTAGGAAGAGATGAGTCCAATATTGCTAAATGGCACAGCATTGTATAGGGAGTAGTATCTATACACTTTCTGCTATGTCTGACAGCTACACAGCATGCCATGAAAGTTAAAGCTAGCACAACGCAGTTTGTACAACAGGTCGACCGTTATGCAATTTGAAATTCCTCTCGTGAACTTTACCAAGGCTAGACGAGTCCTTTATGTAATTTATAACAATATTGTTCACTGTATAGTAGTACTTATAGTTTTTATCTTTTTTAAAAGAATTGCTAAAACAGAAAAAGACCCGCTACACCTGCTCTCTGTTTTCATTAGTTTTCTACGAACATTCCAAAACAGCGTAAAATGTATACTGAATAAAATGTAAAAGTGTCCTTTTTATGCTAAAAATTAATTCACTTTCTTCAGTAATATCCTAATTTGAGAGGTCGTATTGTGTAACTCATTCATTTTTAACAGAACACGATAACATTACAAAGCATTCGAAAACGATAGATAAAAATCCAGAAATTTCTAGAATATTCCAGAACTTCTAAAACATTCAAGTACATTCGAAAATAAACAACACTTCAGGACATTTTAGAAGATTCTGGCGTATTTTGTTACTTTAAGAACAATCGAAACATTCGACAAGATTCTGGAATATTTGTTGAAACCTTACAGTATTATAGATGAAAATCGTCTTTTTCACGTTACCTGAACATTGATACGAATAAGACAGAATATGTCAGGTGAGCATCACAGATTCATAATAATCATTGCAAACGTTCGTATCGCCACTACCATAAATTATTGTATACTGACACATGTATCGCACCGCTGCCTACATCCACCACACAATGAATATTTGAGAAAAATCGCTAACTAAAGTATTGCATCTAGAATCCCTTAACGCTAATCGTTACTCTTCTTTTAATTGTAATACAAGTGAAAAATGTTTAATGTTTGTAGGGTTATCCTAAATGAAGATTATAAAACAACAGTAAAAGGTAAACAATTTAAAACTCATCATATATACCGAGCTCAACTCAAACGAACTAGAAAAAGTTGTTCAAAAATGTTCAAATGTTTGTAAAGATTATGGGACTTAACTGCGGGGTCATCAAACTTACAAACTACTTATGAACTAGCTTATGCTAAAGACGGCACAAACATCCATGCCCGAGGTCGGATTCGAACCCCCGATGGGGAACGACGTCGCGGAAAAAGTTAAAGTAATGCAATGTTTTAGCTATCGTAAACAATGTTGAGACGAACGTCTCCTCATTTAAAGTAACTGTTTCCTTATTAATACAGCGCTGATCATTTAGGAAGAATAGAAAATCTGCCAAATTCTTTTACTTTCAACAGTGAGGTTATAACCGTCACAAAGTCCTTTAAAGATTAGTGTGATAATGTAACAAGCTTTAATCACTCTTAATAAACAATAATGAAGTCTTTATATTTGACACTAGTATAAAACTAGATCAAGTAAATATAAAAATACACATATTTTCTTCAAATTCAAATAACAAAATAATTAATCAACACAATAAATTTTGACGAGCTTATTTTTTGGAAACAGTGGTGACTATTACAACGTTTCTCTATGTCATTCTGAGTGTATTAATAGTCAGCATGCATTTATAAAGTCCCTACTGGGATAGGCATTGAAAATTAACTCGTTACTTTACGAAATTAATAGTTTTCAACATGCGGGATAGAAACTTCATCGTTAGTTTATCAAATTATTACTCTGTTACAGATGTAAGAAAAGAAGTTTCAAAATTGATATACCAGTGCAAGTAGCACAAATTGGAGCAATTCTGGAAAAGAAGAACGCATCTTTTAGCTTACTTTTCTCTTTGTTTCTCTTTTATTTTTGATTTTGCAAGTGATAGCAGCGATATATCAGATGACTTTTTAAACGATCCGATCTCAGGTGATGTGGTGCATCAGCATTCGTTCTTAAACACACACTAAAAAAAGTGTAAAGCGTACGATGTTTGGACTCTTTCAAGTTAATAAGCCGGAAGAAGGCAATGTAGGTTTTTATTGAAGGTTTTGAAAATTGTGATTTATTCGAGAGTGTGTATTTTTTCCAGTTTTTTGGGTATTTATTTCAGGTCATTCGAAGCATGAACTGAAATCACTAAAAGTTCTTCAGAGGTTGAGTAAAATTTCACATAATTCTGCATTTAATCACGCACATATTTCTTAGTACCCACTGCAACGCCTTCCGGTATATGATTAATATACTAATATTGTACTATATGAAATAAAATCATCATAACTTCTGAACTGTTTGCGTTAGGGCGTTCAAACTGCACGCTCGGCCGCAGGACGTCATGGGAATTAGTATGCACATGTGCATACGCCTAGTTGTTTTAAGTCATTTGCACATGAAAATATCACGGTACAGCGTGTCTGAGCGTACAGCGAACAATAACAGCCCAAATGCGGCGCGGAGGTAGTTTGCGATCGAGTTCTAGCTGAAGAGAACCTGTCCAAGTGCGTTAACGATCAAGAATTTGATTCGCAAGTTCGAGAGAACGGTAATGTTCCTGATGGCAATTTAGGTCGACCAAAAATGGTGAAAATGCCGGAAAACTTCTAGAAGACACGCTCTGTGTTTGAAGCCAGCCTCAGGAAATCATGTGACAGACACTGCACAGTAGGTGGGAATCAACAGGGAGATACTGCGACAGTTGTTGTTGAAGACCTACATCTCTTCCCATACAAAATTCATAACAATTAAGCTCCAGGCCCATGGAACAGCGGCTGAGTTTCGTCAACACCATTCTCCACAGAATTGAACAAGACTTTGATGTCTTTGTTTAGATACAAAGCCCACTTCGGCAAACGTTCAAACCATTCGGTCAAGGAACTTTCGGAGATATCAGGTTTTGAATATATCACTAATCAAGTATGTACGTTAAACAGCGGTGTAAGAGGCGATAAAGGAGAGGCTGGAAACTGGTAGAGAGACGGGGGGGGGGGGAGGGGGCTGATGGTCGGTAGAAAAAGAGAGGGTGGAGACCTCCTGGTCGAGATACGCAGAAACTGGGGACGGAGGAGCAGATGCAGAAAGAGAGGTTAAGGAGATAAGGACGGTGGAGTAGATTAACAAGAAGAGGGGCAAGAGGAGATGTACAGCAAGATAGGGAGGGGGGTGGAGAGATGGATAGGTTCTTGGGGACAGGGGTGCCAAACTGCCTAGGTCATCAGTCCTCCGGTGAGGAGGGAACGAACGAGGATAGGATAGGAGGGGAAGAGATGGAAATACAGTCCAGGGAGTAAAAAAGGGAGAAAGACTGCATTAGCTAGGGGCCCGTACTCGCAACGCATGTACTCACGAAAGGACCGTGAGCCATCTGGGAGCCGGCAAGGGGAGAGCCATTTCCTATTAACAAGGTATTGTGAAATTATACATGTTAGAAATTCCCCTTTTCCATTTAATATGAAACAAGTTCAAATGTTCAAACTTTTGTAGAGCTTATGGGACTAAAATTACAAACTACTTATGAACTACCTTATACTAAAGACAACACAAACACCCATACCGGAGAGGAGTCGAAACTCCGACGCGGGAGGCCGAGCGAACCACAACGTGGCACTTCAGACCGTTCGGCTATCCCGTGCGGCTATGAAACAAGCCTCAGAAATAATAATAATAATAATAATTTATTGTGGCTCAAATGCGAGGTGCAAGTCTGTTGGAATGGTATGAAACTTTGCCACAGTCCGAGATCAGTCAATTGTCACGATCGCCAGCCTTGGCTGAAGACCTGTCGCTCCAGCAGCCATTTGTTGTTACAATACTTCAGTGTGTGTGTGGTTCCAAGTGACACTCGCACTACCATTTTCAAGATATTTCGACATGAGCCCGAAACACGGCTCTTCAGCCATGGTCAAGGCCTGACTACTAGTACTTAAATCCCAGAACCACTGTTTCTCCCAGACCACTGGCTACAGCTTGAGCTGGCTGCTAGCCTGCCACCGCCCCTCACCAGCCCGTGGGGTCCGGGTTCAAGACTCAGGGCAGTCCTGCGTGGCTGGCCTGGCTGTCGTTGAGCAAAAGCCATCGTTCTATCACCTCATCATCCTGACATTGGAAGGCATTACCTTCCGCAATGTAGCAGAAAGTTGAATGCTGCTGTTCTTGCTGAATGCTTCGCTACATCCATATCAAGGTACCCAAGTTCGAGGGCCAGTTACCCCATTGTTGTCTGCGTTGTTCCAGATACTGCTCTACATCCTCTGCGCCTGCACCCACCTTTGACAGGGAGCAACAGCTTCCTACTTAATACAAACGTTACATTTGCTGTCAGAAGAAGTACTGAGAGCTGTTACGGTGGACCGACAGTAGGAGTGGCTGGAATTCTTCTGACCTGTCTGGTTAAGTGCTTTCCCTTTCACGTTTGGGTTAACGATACGCTTACGGTGGTGATAGTACGTGAAATGCCTATTGGTACGTACAAGAGCAACAACACTGAAGACAATTTAGATTTTCATAGATGAGGTAGTAAAAGTTAAAGCTGATAATGAAGGTCTGCATACAGGTGAAAGGAGGACACAGCCAACTGTCACGCTCCCACTCATTCCTGGCGCTATTACTGCCTCGTTAGTATCCGCATTCTCTAGTAAATGTGGGGAAGATTTTACGACAGTTTGCATAGCAACATGAAATTAGGGAAGAGGAGTCGATAAAAATTGCTGTAGCTTGTTTATAAGTATGACGATATGCTACAATCAACATAATATGCAGCGAAAAGCTGTAAGAAGTTGATCGTTATAAAAGAAAGAATAGGTAGACATATTATCAGGGGGAGTATAGTCCAGAACCAGGAGAATCACCCGAAAGTTTTACAAACTATATCAAGAAAATTAATATTGATCATCATGAACCGACACAAGATTATCATGCCAACAAAATCATTTACATGAAAGAGATCAAGGGTTCTCGATGCGCTTATGCAGTGTTCATCAGTTGAAATGTCCAGAAAGTGTGTGCAAGGAATTTCCGTAAACCTCGAACGCAGCATTAGCAGCATGTAATTTAGAGGATACGTTGTGTGGTATGTGTACATACTGTCTGTAAACTGCAAACACAATTTGTAGTGTAGAAGTAATAAATTCTAACGTCATGCCGAATGCCGCAATTTTATTGGATAATTTTTCCACATTTTATTGAAGTTGTCAAGTGAAAACGGCAGAAAAAAGCTTGAGACTACGTCTAAGTTTGTTGCAAGCCGCTAAATGCTCTCATTCTCAAATAGAGGATGCATAAAATCTCGATGCTCACGCGTCGCATGACGCGATACTTCCTTGTGTCTCTTGTTTACGACCTCACACCTTTTGAACTCTGTGTCATAGGTGGTTCTTACCCCGACATAAGGTTTGTTGTCTGATTGTTTCTTGAAATCAATAGAGTATTTTAGTAGGAGATCTGTAACATTGTCCATTGGTTTGGCAATTTTTCGCGTATTTCATTGTTTATGACGTCATATCTCTTGAACTGCTGTGCGTTGTTGGTGGTTTTTATCCCAACACAACGGTTGTTGGCTGATAGTGAGGAATATGTACACCTTGTTGGTTGAAATGGGTCCAGTGGTGTAGTACGAAGTGTGGAACAACATTAATTTTTACAATATGTACAGGTTCTATTAATATTATTAGCGTCCCTATTGAACTCCATTTTCGTTCTCCATATACGAAGAATATGGGGCCTACAAAGAATACACACAAGGCATATAGGTAAAGCAGTCAACAATCCGAAGATTGGTTGGAACACCACAGTGCTTTACTAGGCATGGTCCTGTTTGGAGGTGGTATGCCGTTGCCTTCCTCCGACCTTCGAACTGACTTACCCAGCCAGTTATAGGGGGACCTACAGTTTAACGTGGGTTCCGAACCACGGTGCTACTCGGTACTTTTCACATGTGATTTTCTTACTAGTGTAGTTTTGCCGGCCGCGGTGGCCGAGGAGACTAAGGCGCTCCAGTCACGGTCTGCACGGCCACTACGGTCGGGGGTTCGAATCCCCCCTCGGGCATGGATATTTGTGCCGTCCTAGTTCATAAGTAGTTTGTAAGTTTAGGGACTGATGACCCCGTAGTTAAGTCCCATAGACTATACAAACATTTGAACATTTTTTTGTAGTTTTATCGGCAACTCCTCAATTTTATATACGATGTCATCATATAGTAGCATATATATTATACGTAAAAACGGTTACTCTCCAAAAAGTAAGTACTCTATTCATAGTTCTTAAGAAGTGAAAGTATATATTTCATACTTTATTAATAAGACTAGCCGAAAACTCGGCGTTGTCCGGATATTTATTTATTCATTCAAGCCTTGAGTTACTAATTATCCTATCCCTTCACTCTCTGTCCACCCTTTTTTTACCGTAAACGTGCTATTTCTATAGGAGAACATACAAGGAATAGGGATGTATTGGATATATTATATCATATTTATGGAATTATATGTTGTACAATTGTATAATTTTGCAGGTATATATTCACTTGTATAAGTGATGTATGTCTGTAAAATCTGTTGCGAATACACTTCTTAGTAAATAAGTATTACATGAAACCTGATGCGTGATGGGGTGGTTTAATTAATTTGCCACCAGAGAAATCTTCCACTACCGGTTAAAATACTCATCACGGGGAAAAGTGACATTACGGAAAAATATTTGTTTTTATGTCCCCTACAACATCCCAGAGTTTGTCAGTTTAAATACTTTTCACCCTGTATACTGGAGACCCCATTGATGCGGGCAATAGCAAAGCTTACGTCACTAATAAGGATAAGGAAGAGGCGGGCCTTTAAACCTTGCACATGATTCCATGTGTGGAACCAAAAACATATTTATTACACTTATAATACATTCATGCACTTTAAATCACACAAAATCATTAATAGTAGGCAGTGTTCCTGGGCGTTTCACAATATTAAGTGATATTGTAACAAACATTCCTCATAAAATAAAGAAACCATCAATGAATAAGTAGCAAGTTAAAATTCTTGAAACAACTCTAGGGTGACCGGTCCCCTCCTTAAGCACAAATTTAAACAGAACAACATAACTATACATGCAAACTTACACCCTTGTAATAAGGAAACCTAAATATATAAGGTTAATTGAACCAAAGGCGTACACGTTGCCTGGGTGCAACAGCTCAGGCTTTATAACTCCAATATAAATTAATGATCAGTAAATCTTAATAGTTGCATGTGCAATTCGGAACACCCAACAGAGACTTACTCCAAAGGAAACCAATAACATCGGTACACGTAGGCTCATTGACAAGAGGGAATCAGCGTCAGAGTGGACACGTTCGAGAATTTAATTGACGTGAGCATAATAACTAAAGAACTTGTACAAACACTTGGCAAAATCTGAATGTACGCGCCCACTAGACTCTGGCATACATACAATGAACTTTGCACAAGGCGTCCACCAATAGATTCAAGTACAGTGAACTTGACAAGGGTCTCTTAATACAGCCACTAATTCTAATGTAAGTCAGGGGACTGGGCCGTGCACGGTACGCAAACAAGATAAAAACACGATCCCACCCGGCGATGGAGTATTCGAAAACAACAGTTAACACGCTGGTCGTGGGGTGATGGACAGCACAATCGCCGAAGTTCAAATACCAGGAATCTCACCGTCAGTCTGCGTCAGTTTCCATGCACGAAGCGGAATGTCTCTCCCCACTCAACACGGCCAGCATCTCGTGTGCCCGAGGTCTCTTCGTAATTCGTACACAATCCAGGAGCGTGATACGACTCCGGTGCTGGAAGGAACAAACATCAGCTCGTGACCCCGTCAGCCGCACTGAATGTAAACAGGAGAGGCCTCGACACGACGGGCGTGACGTCAGTCTTCACATCAGTCCGTCCGCACACACCCTGTCACCTCGCACCATTGACCAGCCCGACCGTGCACCGCGCCCCCTCCCAGCAAAGATAACATCACGAGGGAAGGCAAAGTTCTACCGCAAGCCGATGAGCGATCTCGCACAGCGATTATGTTCGAATATAATGTCATTTCTCGAGACTAGGAATCTGCTCTGTGGGAATCAGCATGGGTTTCGAAAAAGGCGTTCGTGCGAAACCCAGCTCGCGCTATTCGTCCACGAGACTCAGAGGGTCATAGACACGGGTTCTCAGGTAGATGCTGTGTTTCTCGACTTCCACAAGGCGTTTGATACAGTTCCCCACAAACGTTTAATGAACAAAGTAAGAGCATATGGTCTATCAGACCAATTGTGTGATTGGATTGAGGAATTCCTGGATAACAGAAAGCAGCAGTTCATTCTCAATGGAGAGAAGTCTTCCGAAGTAGGAGTTATGTCAGGTGTGCCACAGGGGAGTTTCGTGGGTCCGTTGTTGTACACGATATATATAAATGACCTTGCGTATACCATCGGAAGTTCACTGAGGCTTTTTGTGGATGATGCTGTAGTATATAGAGAGGTTTTAACAATGGAAAATTGTATTGAGATGCAGGAGGATCTGCATCGAATTGACGCATGGTGCAGGGAATCGCAATTAAAGCTCAATGTAGACAAGTGTAATGTGCTGCGAATACTCAAAAACAAAGATCCTTTATCATTTAGCTACACTATAGCAGGTCAGCAACTGGAAGCAGTTAATTCCATAAATTATCCGGGAGTAGTCATTAGGAGGGATTTAAAATGGAACGACCATATAAAATCAATCGTCGGTAAAGCAGATGCGAGACTTAGATTCATTGGGAGAATTCTAAGGAAATGCAGTCCGAAAACAAAGGAAGTAGATTACAGTACACTTGTTCGCCCACAGCTTGAATACTGCTCACCGGTGTGGGATCCGTACCAGGTGGGATTATAGAGGAAGTGGAGAAGATCCAACGGAGAGCAGCGCGCTTCGTTACAGGATCATTTGGTGATCGTGAAAGCGTTACGGAGGTGATCGATAAACTCCAGTGGAAGACTCTGCACGAGAGACGCTCTGTCGCTCGGTACGGGCTTTTGTCGAAGTTTCGAGAACTTACCTTTACTGAGGAGTGTAGCAGAATATTGCTCCCAGAGATTAGAGCCCAAACAGAGGCATACCGAGAATCCTTCTTTCCGCGAACAATACGTGACTGGAATAGGAAGGAAAATCAATAGTGGTACTCAAGGTACCCTCCGCCACACACCGTCGGGTAGCTTGCGGAGTATGGTTGTAGATGTAGATGCGGCTCACCCATAATGTGCCGCGAGTGTCTCGACGACTGGCATCTGCAGGATTGGCGTCCTGCCACACCATGCTTCTGTTGCCATTCATACCAGCTCAAACACCGGCGTCTGGAGTGATTCCGTACCTGGGAGGCATGGACTGGAGACGAATGGCTTAGCGTCATGCTCAGCGATGAACCACGCTTCTCCACAACCTGCGGTGACCATCAGGTTCGGGTTTGGCGGTGTCATGGGTAGAGGGGCACATCTGCCATTATTGACGAGAGGCAAACAGATTTCTTTATTAAGCAATGCTATAAGGAGCGCTTTACAAAGGCCACAGGTGGTGATGCGGCTCTTAATAATTTGCGCGTTTCGAACTCGTCATCGTCAGAATCTAAAACGTGGAGTGAAGTTTCGTACAATTGTAGAACGTCGTGGCCCTATTGAGTACAGTTCAGCAGGGCGATGACGTACAATTGTATGAAACGTTACCCAATGTTTTAGATTCTGACGATGATGAGTTCGAAACGCGTAAATAAATAACAGCCGCATCACCACCTGTGGCATTTGAAAAGCGTCCCTTATAGCATTGCTTGATAACGACATCTGAAAATGGGGGCATACCTTATTGGTTACTTCATGTCATATTTGGAGAGGCAAACAGCCGTAACTCCTGGCACCATGGTGTGATGGGTCATAGGATATGCGTTCAGTTCACCTCTAGTCATGCTTCGGGAAACATTGGCGGCGCACTGATAAGTCACAGACATTCTACGTCCACACGTCCTACCCCTACTGGCACAGCACTCTCGGACAGTGTTCCAACCAGACAATGTAGGCATACATACAGCACTCCTGTCTATGGACTTGTTGAAGTCGTCCCGTGGCCAGCAAGATCTCTGAACCTCTGCACCACTGGACAACTGTCGGATGAAATTGCAAAGGGCCTCCGTCCCAGTACCCACCCGCGGGAAATGGACATCTGCAACAGCTGTGGACAAACGTCACATAGATGGATCCAAATGCTCTTTGTCACCATTGCTAACCACATAAGAGCATGTGTTGCGGTCAAAGAAGATCAGACACCCCACTCACCAGGTGCCAACCTCTAACCGCCAAAGGCCTTGTCTCTTTCGTCCCATATTGTAATCAGTCCACTGAAGTCACATGGTCTCTCATTATATCTTGTTTCATTCACTCCCCAATGCACCTTCTGGGTGCGTAAATTGTTTTGTCGGACAGTATATTTACCTAGTTATTTGGTTGGTATTGGTATTTGGTTTTGGAAGGGACTAAACTACA
Source organism: Locusta migratoria (assembly GCA_026315105.1). Lineage (NCBI taxonomy): Eukaryota > Metazoa > Arthropoda > Insecta > Orthoptera > Acrididae > Locusta > Locusta migratoria. The sequence goes on along the minus strand of CM048746.1, from coordinate 245,399,150 downwards.
AAGTAGTTATCTTGAAATGACTAAAAAGATTAATACTCACTTCACACTTCCAAATAATTTTCTGGTGCAAACATATACTTTAATTTTTTTTATTACATACCAATATTTTGTGCTAGTCTTTACCCATGTTAATCTGCTTTTAATGTCTCCCTGTAAGTGATCGTTTTGTGCAGTCTTACTTCCTACGTAGTACACTTCTGCCTCTTCTCCATTTTGATGTTTTGCAAGACCCTGTTCTCATTTCTAGCACCTTGATAACTTCCGTGATTGTACAGAGTTTAGACCTTGAGGGAAAAGCCCGCTACGTACCAGGGCTACAGCCAGAATACCCTGGTGCTGCTTGGGAATTCAGACAGCCACCGTACTGGCGGCAGTTTTGCCTGAGGTCGTCTCGTGTGGATGGCTGAGCTGACCTTGGCTACGTACATGGCACTGGTGCGACAGCACCGGTCCTGCTTGCGGCGACCAGTAGCTTTTGCCCGCACTCTTGAAATCGGCAGCAGTGGGAGCAGGAGTGGGGAAAATTGGGGCTTAACGTCTAGCAGACGTCCAGGTTATGAGAGACGGAACATGAACTCCGATTGTGCAAGGATGAGGAATCGGCACGACTTTTTAGAGGAATAACCTTGAAATTCATTTACGCAAGGAAATTGTATAAAACCAATCTCTGTGCACACAATTATTAACTTAAATTTACCGATGATGATTACAGTGTCTTAACTTGAATATGGAAAAGCTGGTAGAAGCTGACCTCGGGGAAGACCAGTTTGGATTCAGGAGGAACGCAGGAACACGGGAGGCAATACTCACTTTACGACGTATCTTATAAAATAGATTAGGGAAAGGCAAACCTACATTTTTAGCTTTTGTAGATTTGGAGAAAGCTTTTGACAATGTTGACTGGAATACATTCTTTCATATTCTGAAATCAGCAGGGGTAAAATACAGGGAAAGGAGAGTTATTTACAACTTGTACAAAAGCCAGACCGCATTTATTATACTCAAAGGGCATGAAAGGGAATCATTAATTGGGAAGGGAGTAAGACAAGGTTGTAGCCTTTGTCCGATGTTATTCAATTTGCAGATCGAGCAGGCGGTGCTTGCTTTCCTTAAAGCAAGGAAAAATTTGGAATAGGGATTAAAATTCAGGGCGAGGGAATAAAAACATTGCGTTTTGCTGACGACTGTCAGACACAGCAAAGGACCTGGAAGAGCAGTTGAATAGAATGGACAGAGTGTTGAAGAGAGCGTATAAAATGAACATTAACAAGAGCAAAACAAGGGTAATGAAATGCAGTCAGAAAATCAGGCGATGCTGAAGGAATTAGATTAGGTAACGAAACCATGAAGGTGGAGATGAGTTTTGTTACTTGTGTAGTAAAATAACATATGACGGTGGCAGTTCAGATTATATAAAATGCAGAATGGCAATGGGAAGAAAAGCATTTTTGAAAAAGAGAAATTTGCTAATATGGGATATTAATTTAATTGTAAGGAAGTCTTTAGTCTTTTCTGAAGGTATTTGTGTGGAGGGTTGCCTTGTACGGGAGTGAAACATGGACGATAAACTGTACGGACAGGAAGACAATAGAGGCTTTTGAAATGTGGTGCTACAGAAGAATGCTGAAGATTATGTGGTTAGATCGTGTTACTAATGAAGAGGTACTGAATAGAATTTTGGAGAAAATGAATTTTTGGCATACCCTGACTAAAAGAAGGGGTCGCTTGGTAGGACACATTCTTAGACATCGAGGAATCGTAAATTTAGCATTGGAGGGAAGTGTGTGGGGTAAAAATCACAGTGGGTGACCAGGACACGCATATAGTAAGCAGATTCAAATCGATGTGGGTTGTCGTTCTTGCGAGGAGATGAATAGGCTTGCACAGGATAGAGTAGGGTGGAGAGCTGCATCAAACCAGTCTCCAGACTGAAGACCATAACAAAAACCTTAATATTATCCGCTCATTAGGGAGAACATCTGCACACGCCCGGTTTGTACAGATGTCACACATATTTGATTTTGAACAGAAACCCTGAGAGTTTTTCTCATATATACCGCCACAGCGTAGTTTTGTAATTTTCCGATAGTCAGCGATAGTTGCAAACATGGTGGGTTCCGGTGCGGAGCGAGGTTTCTGTGTGTTGGATTTTGACAAAAACAAGTGTGCTACAGCTGTTCAGAGGATATTCAGAACGAAGTACGGTAGGAAGCCACCAACAAGGAAGGCCATTTACCACTGGCATAACAAATTCGTTACGACGTGTTGCTTGTGCCCAGCAAAGAGAAGCGCACGTCCCAGTATGAGTGAAGTGAATAAGGAGCGCGTACGAGAGACATTCATAAGGAGTCCAAACGTTGTGCATCACGTGAACTCGAAATGGCTCCAATTACAGTGTGGACAGTCTTGCGATTAGAAGCTGTCTATGAAACCACTCAAATTGGGTCCAGTGCAGAAGCTCAATAACGACGACATAGACAAGCGTTTTGAGTTTAGTTCGCAGTTGCAAGAAATTTAATGAGGGTGTGGGTGGCATTATTCATAGCTTAATTTTTACTGACGAAGCCACTTTTCACACTAATGCGAAAGTGAACAGGCATAATTGTCGAACATGGAGTACAAAGCATTCAGAAGAATGCATTGAATTCGAGCATGATTCCACAAATGTAAAAGTTTTTTGTGCCTTGTCGCGTCTAAAACTGTACGGGCCATTCTTCTTTGCCGGGAGCACTGAAATTCCTACTTGAACATCTTGCAACCTCTTGAGCGTTCTTTGTCGCCTCGCTGTGGAGCGTGCGGTTGCACTCCAACGGATATTCGAGTATGTGTGTGTGTGTGTTTTGTCTTTAGGTTAGTTTAAGTAGTTTGTGAGCCTAGGGACTAATAATCAAAGATGTTAAATCCCATAGATTTACCAACATTTGAATATCTGAACAGCCTTTGGGTGTGATTCTCGGTACACTACTGTGCCGTGAGTGTTGCCTGTCAACAGGGGCTGCTCCATGGCAGCTATAGCACCTTAACTCGCCATGTTTGCGATTAGCGTTGACTAACAGCAAATTGCCAAACTAGGCTGTGGCGGTATACATGAAAAAAAAAAACTTTCAAGGGTTCTCTTCAAAATGACATATGTATGATATCTGCACAGTGCTTGTTTCTTATGCGATAAATAACTGAAATGGTTCCCTGACTTTATGTGACACACTGTTGGAATCCACATCACTTAATATACAATATGATAGGTTCAAATTTCCGAAATATATTCCATCAAGGATACTCTGAGCCGCCAATATTACCTGTGATGCTGTATTCAACAAAATGTTACTAAATGTTTGTATAGTCTATGGGACTTAACTACGGGGTCATCAGTCCCTAAACTTACAAACTACTTAGGAACTACTTACGAACTAGGACGGCACAAATATGCATGCCCGAGGGGGGATTCGAACCCCCGGCCGTAGTGGCCGCGCAGACCGTGACTGGAGCGCCTTAGTCCCCATCGCGGTCGGCAAAATGTTACTGAACAATCCATTGAGTTAGACGGCTACATAACTGTCAGCTGTTCATTTTGCACAGAGTTCGCCTGTCATCACACTTATGTGTTATGCAGTGATTACATTCCCCCCTGTATCGTTTAACATTAGGTTGTGAGTGTTATCGTGATTCCACCTTCCATTACCCTGCAATGGAGGGACTCACCTGTTTGCAACTGTTACTGTGATTGTCTGCAAAACCATTAAATAAGGCCAGGACAGACGCATTTGAACATGTAACCTGTGTTTAAAAAATTAATCCCTATGCCACTGGCTAGTTATTACGTTAATATCAGCAGAATGGTTGCCGAAAGGTGCCATTAATATTGTAATCATGTACCGTATAGATATTATCAGGCTGAAGTAATATCATACGAGTTGTGGTGGTTAAACAGTATTTATTAATGAAATCGGTTGAAATAATGGTGTACAGCATACAATGACAACTCAATATTCACCCACTACTGTCATCATTGTCGGTTTCATACAATAACAAGTACGTTGATGGAGCGGCGCCGAATAGTCTTCAACTGTTCATATCGAGAATACAGGTAAAGGTGCGAGCAAGTGGAAGGATGGGCAGGGAAACTGCAATAGGGTTGCGTACGTTAGCGTGAAAATTTAAGCAGCATGGAAGGCGTGTCCGAATAACTTAATGGTTATGGCGACCGCTAGCTCGAAGCTGGAATCCGGTTTCACGTCCCGGTCCGCCAAAATTTTAACTTCAAGTGAAGTGTTTCAAATGTTTGTATAGCATATGGGACGTAACTACGAGGTCATCAGTCCCTAAACTTACAAACTACTTATGAATTAGCTAACACTAAGGACGACACAAATATCCATGCCCGAGGGGGGGGGGATTCGACCCCCGACCGTATTGGCCGTGCAGACCGTGACTGGCGCGCCGCAGTCCCCTCGGCCACTGCGGCCGGCGAAATTCTAACTACTGGCGTTGAATGTACAAGACGTACCAAAATTAATATTAGGGTTTTAAAGGTTTGTAGAACTTATTACAGTAACTCTAGCGTTACAGATTATACATCAAATGAACGAGCCACTGAGCCAGTTAATCTAATGCCTAGTTTACACGACAATCGAAAGTTCACAAGAAAGATAACTGTCTGCTGCAGCGCTACAGGCGTGCTAACTCGGTACTAATGACGTGCGGTCATACAGGCTTGCTTGCGTTAATACTATAAACTTCCGTCTACACGTCTGATTACCACTAACAGCAGAGCCTGTGCAAAAATACGGGCTTATTGCTGTTTGTGTACGTGGATTGTTCATGTGTGGGTGTATGTCGTTGCTGATAATATTCAACTTAAGAAGTTTACACTGTCGGCGGTTGCAGGAGCTGTGGCAATGTCGTTTAGAACACTGCATTGAAGAAGAAATAGAGGTTGGATGTGTCCTTCGTTGAGAGGAAGAGACGAAGAATGAGATGTGTACTGCATGCAGATAATGAAGTAACTCATACCAGAGGACCTCAATGAATTCAGTAATTTTTTACGAATATTAAGTGCTGAGTGTTTTACCAAGTTGCTTTCGTTCGTCCTAGGACAAAAATACGGCGATGAGAGAAAGTGTGTGTGTGTGTGTGTGTGTGTGTGTGAGAGAGAGAGAGAGAGAGAGAGAGAGTATTTCGCCAAGCTGAAGGTACGAAATACTTTTTACACTTGAATTACATTTTCAGCTTTGTTAAAGTTACGCGTCAGTTACTTCCTGTAATTGTTATTTTTTGGCGACAGGAGAATCTTTCGAAAGCCTAGCCTTTGCACAAAGAATTTCTTTACCGACTCTTACAAACATTGCTGTTAAAGTCTGCACAGCAGTTTCAATTTCCGATCAGTCAACTAAATTTTGATTTGCTTTTAGCATCACACTTTCGAGATTATGTGCAACTGACTTTCTGAGATGCTATAAATTACAGAATTTTAAAAATATGAAGTTAATCAACAAGACTTATTCAAAATTCATTTACATCTACAATTTTCGGTTATTTTCTTCAGTACCTTCTTACAATAGAGAGGACTTTCTGCAGTGACCCTGTATGCCTCAATCGAAAGCGGAATTCCAGCTCTGTTCCAATCCACTGATGCAAGACATATCACTCCAACAAAGCAAGCAATTTCGGTAAGGACGCGGCTATTTCCACACATAAACGAGAAAACCACACAACGAATTCACTTCTGCGCATGCGCACACACTTCGCTACTAGCAAATTTAGAACCTGTCCTAAAGCGTACTAGCTACTACGAAACGCCGTCTGCGCTCACGAAATGCTAGTAGTTCCGCGTTTGCGTCGTTAGATGGTGCGCAACGTGATCTGTTCATTACTATAGCGCGATCATCGTGTAAACTGGGCGTAACAGGTGTTCGATGTGAGCGTCGTTCGTCACGAAGCACACATCGAGTCGATAACCGATTCGTCGCAAACCTTCCTGAGTGTGTCTGGAGTAACTGATGCAACCGCACCTTGAATCCTAAGTGGCAGGTCGTTTAGGTCACCTGGTAGCGGAGGTACATACACCCGCTCCTTTACAACGCCCCACTCCTCTTTCAGGTGAAAATCGCAAGGCGTCACACCTGGTGAACGTGGAGGCCATGAGAAACAAGCCCTGTCATCCGGTCCCTTTCGGCCAGTCCAGCCGTCGGGAATAACGATGTTCAACCAAACGCGTACGAAGGCCTGCCAATAGCCTCCTTAGTCCTGTGAATTTTTTTCCAATATGTTTACATTTTATTTTATATTATGATTAATGATATTCCAAAAAGGCCTCAAAAAGAATTAAAAAAATTCCTGCCTATTTATATTCAACAAAACCTCATCTCCCCTATATATAGGGAACATCAGTACACTAGTACTGCCGGCCGCAGTGACCGAGCAGTCTGCAACGTGCCAGTCATGGTCTGCACGGCCGCTACGGTCGGGGGTGTGAATACCCCCTTGGGCATGGATGATTGTGTCGTCTTTAGTACAAGGTAGTTCATAAGTAGTTTGTAAGTTTAGGGACTGATGACCCTGCAGTTAAGTCCCTTAAACTTAACAAACATTTTTGAACACTAGGTATCACAAGTTAGTATAGTGTCTGATATTTAACTACACAGTTTATTCTGGGAATGAGGCCTGCCTGATATGCAAAATACTATTTTATTCTACACCCAAACTAGTTTCGGCAGTTCTGTGCCATCATCAATCGGTTTTTCATTTATTTATTGCTGTAAAAAATAACTTGCTTTTACTGCTATACTTTGTGTAAATTTAGGCCTAAAAGGCTGTGAGTCTTATTTTGGTTTTTACCTTGTTTTTACATTCCGTAAAAATCAAAATAAGGCTCACGACATTTTTGGCCTAAATTTACACATAGTAAAATCAATGCTTTTTTATTTTTTTGTATTCAATGTACATAAGGGTGTACATTCAGCAGCATCCAACAGTTAACCGCCCTGAAGAGGACGACTGCACAATGGTCGAAACGTCGGCAATTCATTTGCTAAGTGTTTAAAAATGACGCGACCTAATACCCAGAATTGTTTTATTCAAAATGACCCCGGCCGTGTAAGCCTACGAACTTATATTTTTGTTTTCTTTTTCACAGCGATAAATGAAAAAACCCACTGATGATGGCACATGTTTGGTTGAAAAGTAAAAACAGTTTTTTGCATATCAGACGAACCCAGAATATTTACTGCGAAAACGGCAATAATAAGAGCTGCAAATCGAAATAATGAGGAATATGCAGTTTATGTTAATATGTTTTTATTTGTTTCTGTTAATAATAGTATAGGCTGATTTTACCTTAAATAAAGAGTTCGATGGAAATTTGAATGCACACTTAGCTAACAAACCGCATTTCCATTTTGTCAGCCATTTTAGAACTGCTGCAGAGTGAATAAGTGGCGAGTTAATGTGACTTATTCAGATCCAATATGTGCTGCCACCTTCCGTTTATGTGTTGACATGCCTAGCACTGTGAGCAACATTTGAATATTGTCACCAGATTTAGTTTGTTTTGTGTCTCCTACAGGGGACCCAGGGACTGAGAAGGATCAAGGTGACGCCCCGTCTTGCTGCGGAATAAAATTCTCTGATTCAACTTCGTTTAACTGGTGAAAGAGCACGCGTAATAAAGGCGTATACATTTATTAGCCAGGATGGGGACAGAGACTCCATTTATTGGATCGGAACCTGTCCTGACAATCACCAAGGCAATGATCAAATTGGAGCTACGTAACTGGCTCAGAAGACAGCACGTAGAATATTGGACCAAAGTCCATCAACAAAAACATGGCAAGGTAATGATGCCAAAGCCATGTTTTAAAAGAAGCTCTGCAATCCTGGGTCTGAACAGGAGAGAGATTAGACTCATGGTTGGATCGCTGACAGGCCATGGGAATTTCAAAAAACACCTACGTACAATGGTACTAACAGAAGAGGACCCTAAATGTAGGATCTGTGATGACGGTGATGAAACTGCATCACATCTAATCTTCGAATGCATTGCATTGGAGAATAAAAGGCACAGAATATTTGGGACAACCAGACCCGAAGAAATTGTGTCTAATAAAGAACTGTTAAAGGGACTCCTTGCACTGTTCAAGGGCATTGGTTGGCTTTACTAGATACACAGGGAGCGATACCGCACAATAAACTTAGTTTCGGTGCGGGCAGTGGCGGGTTAGACCAAGACTGTTTTGGGTTCCCTGGAAAAATCAAATCAAAAGGCTCATACACTTTCCGCCGATATATGGCACGAGAAACATTTAAGTTAAGGGAGTCACTTTGCAACTGTACCATATTGTGTGGATTTGATGACCATCCCCCAATACGCACATTATGTGTTCTTAAGTTCATACTGAAGCAGCAGTGCATCAATTCCTCCGGACACACTAAACAAAGTTTGGGACAAACTCAGCTATTGACTCGAAGGATGCTCAAATTGAACAATTGTAGGAAAAAATAATTCAGCCACTGGTTCATTTGACGTATAATTCGTAATGCTAAGGTCACGGTAAAAAATTGATACTTCCTGTATATCGACACCCTGAAAGAGCCAGACTTAAAAAATAATGGCATCCTTCTGTATGAAGATAAAACGCGCCTACGCTTTGCGAAGGCTACGAATCTATTACACATGTTGCATGCAGACTCGATTTCTCCCCATGCGTTTCCCATATTTTTTTGGGATCCTGAAGGACGACATTCATGGCTATCGGTATGTTTCAGGAGAACAGACCTGGGTAAAAATCGTGGTCCTGCAGCAAACTGCAGACATTTGTGCATGGAGGAATCGACCGTCTTGTCGCACAGTGGGTTAAATTTATTAAACGTTATGGTAATTACGTTGAAATAACGAGCAGTGCACTTACGTTTTTCCTCGGGTGTCTACTTTTACACTCCTGGCCATTACAACTGCTACAACACGAAGATGACGTGCTACAGACGCGAAATTAAATCGACATGAAGAAGATGCTGTGAAATGCAAATGACTAGCTTTTCACAGCATTCACACGAGGTTGGCGCAGGTGGCGACACCTACAACGTGCTGACATAAGGAAAGTTTCCAACCGATTTCACATACACAAACAGCAGTTGACCGGCGTTGCCTGGTGACAAGTTGTTGTGATGCCTCGCGTAAGGAGGAGAAATGCGTACCATCACGTTTCCGAATTTGATAACGGTCGGATTGTAGGCTATCGCGGTTGCGGTTTATCGTATCGCGACATTGCTGCTCGCGTTGGTCGCAATTCAATAACTATTAGCAGAATATGGAATCGGTGGGTTCAGGAGGGCAATACGGAACGCCGTGAGGATCCCAGTGGCCTCGTATCACTAGCAGTAGAATGATAGACATTTTATCCGCATGGCTGTAACGGATCAACGGATGGGGACGTTTGCAAGACAACAACCATCTGCAAAAACAGTTCGACAACGTTTGCAGCAGCATAAACTATCAGCTCGGAGACCATGGCTGCGGTTACCCTTGACGCTGCATCACAGACCGGAGCGCCTGCGATGGTGTACGCAACGACGAACCTGGGTGCATGAATGGCAAAACGTCATTTTTTCGGATGAATCCAGGTTCTGTTTCAGCATCATGATGGTCGCATCCTTGTTTGGGAACATCGCGGTAAACGCACATTGGAAGTGTGTATTCGAGATCGCCATACTAGCGTATCACCCAGCCTGATGGTATGGGGTGCCATTGGTTACACGTCTCGGTCACCTCTTGTTCGCATCGACGGCACTTTGAACAGTGGCCGTTACATTTCAGATGTGTTACGACCAAAGGCTCTACCCTTCATTCGATCTCTGCGAAACCCTACATTTCAGCAGGATAATGCACGACTGCATGTTGCAGGTTCTGTACGGGTCTTTCTGGATACGGAAAATGTCCGACTTCTGCCCTGGCCAGCACATTCTCCAGATCTCTCACCAATTGAAAACGTCTGGTCAATAGTGACCGAGCAACTGGCTCGTCGCAATACGCCAGTCACTACTCTTGATGAACTGTGGTATCGTGTTGAAGCTGCATGGGCATCTGTACCTGTACACGCTATCCAAGCTCTGTTTGACTCAATGCCCAGACGTATCAAGGCCGTTATTACGGCCAGAGGTGGTTGTTCTGGATACTGATTTCTCAGGATCTATACACCCAAATTGCTTGAAAATGTAATCACATGTCAGTGCTAGTGTAATATGTTTGTCCAATGAATACCCGTTTATCATCTGCATTTCTTCTTGGTGTAGCAATTTTAATGGCCAGTAGTATATATGTTATCGAAAATGGTAGATAATTGGTAAATCCTAGAATTAACCGGTGAAACCTAAGATTTAACATCGCGGTGCGGTTGAAGTCCGAAATTTCTCATTATGTACACAGATTTCGAACTTTTAGCAAAAGACATTGGTAAATCTTAGGATTTACTAATGCAAACTGGGAAAAGGTGGAGTGAAATGTCCCACCTCTGAGGAAGGAGTTCAACTAAAAATGCTCATGTAAGTCGACTTCTTTATTATGTAATTCGAAATGCCACAATAGTCAGCCTTGTAACAAAAATTAACATTCACGAGATTACAATTTTTACTACATTTTTGTGTAACTGTAACGTATTTCACTAATATGGAATATTGCTCATTATAATCACATTGTAATGCAAGAATTTTTAAAATACACAAATTTAAAATAAATACAAACTATTTCAGTAAATTACTAAGTTGATCTTTTTAATGAATACGTTTTTACTAGTTGGTATGGGTAAATCCTAAGATTTACCAACGTCTCGTAGTAAAAACTCGAAATCTATGCACATAATGAGAAATTTCGGACTTTTAGTCAGCGTTACGGAGATGATACAGGATCTGGGATGGGAATCATTACAACAACGGCGCTTATCGCTGCGGCGTGGGCTACTTACAAAACTCCATTCGCCAAGATTCTCATCCGAATGCGAAAAGATATTGTTGACTACCACTTACATAGGTAGAAATGATCATCAGAATAAAATACGAGAAATCAGAGATAAAACGGAGAGATTCATGTGTTCTTACTTCCAGCGCCCTATTCGAGAATGGAATGGGAAATAAATAGTATAAAGGTGGTCCGATGAACCCTCTGGCAGGCACTTAAATGTGATTTACAGATACCATAGTTATTAACATAAGGAGAGGCAGTGAATTAAAACTTGTGCTGTGGCCGGGATTAGAACGCAGGTCCTCCTTCTTACTAGGTTGGTGCTTTAGAACACTCAGATAACACAGCATTGCAGCCCAAGCAACTGCACGGACTGTGTTAAAGCACGTCTCCCTCCACACCACATAGTTTAATTCTGCCTCATGTTCACTGTGAAATGCGTATCTAATTTTCAGGGCTCTCCTACATTAGAATAGCACCCCAGCAAAGAACGCGAATAGGAACAATCCCACCGTGTTTCTCAGGCCGAGGTGATATAAATATCAACAAATAATACAATTCCTTGAGACAACATTGTCTCGTTATACCAAAGGTATTAACATAAGGAGAGGCATGGAATTAAAATTTATGCTGTGACCGGGATTCGAACCTTGGACCTCCTACTTACTGGGTAGGTACTTTAGAGCTTTACATATGTTAAGACCTTTGCGATTTGCAGAGTATCCCATGTAGATGTAGATGTAAATTTAGCACACCGCGACGGTAAATTTTAGGTTTGACCGGTCATTTCTAAGATTTACCAATTATCTTACTTTTACATTAACATATACATTACTCGTGCCGTTTGCAATTCTACTGAGAGTGCACATTGCAGTAATTTCAATTCACTAGCTTAAACCCGCGGCTCCGCTCGCGTGATGGTAGATCAAACCACACGTAAAAATGCTCTCGTTTCAAAGATTTCAATCACGAAATTCAACAATAATGATTGAAATAATATCACAGGTTGATCACTTGATGTAATGCATGAAACGTCAAATCGAGTTTTGTTTAAACAGATGTATTAAAAGAAATTTCTTTTTTAATGCTTTATTTATTTATTCTTATAATTCCTTATTCGTACGCTTATCCTTACAGAGAAAGAGCTGAAGGCATTGTAGAACGCATAGACCAAAGATATGGTCTGTGGCATCACGTTTCGCTGTATGTAACCTCCTTGCTATAAAGTCGCAAACGTCATCGCTGGCCTTCAGTCCGAACTTTTTTTTATAATTTGACGACTTTGAACCACCATATCTTGCATCCCCTTATAGCTATCGGTACCACCATATCTCCAACCCCCTAATAGCTATCGGCATGGAACTGCTATGGTGTACAACGGGAGACTTTGGACAACAATTACACACAGACCATTCGTTTGCGTTCTGTAGTTTTCGCTGCAGAGCGAAATATTAACACACATACACGTAGAATTTTATATACACTGATAACTTTCCATCCCAATATACTCCACCCTTTTATCATTATCAACCCTCAAGCAACAATGGAAGCGATAAAACCATTTTCAAAGAGTAAATATAATTTTCAAATAGTAATTATTGTTCTGCATTTCGCTTTATATTCTTTCAAATTACTAGATATCTATCAGATCGCTATAAAACCGCGCCTAATACCTTCCTCAGGTATAAATTAGTAACTGTACAAATATTTAAGTCTCTGCGTCTTGTCGTTTGGACGTGATAAGCGTACACAGAACAGACATTCACATTAATATATAATAATTGTGGTGTCGCACAAGTATGAAGTGCGCGCCACGTACTTTCGCCGCGCGCCGCCATGCACGCACGGCGCGGCGTTCTTACGTCGTCAGCCACGAGCGCCCTCTGCTGCAACTCCGCTCGTGGCCACGACTGCTGCATCGTTCACTTGGGAATCAGATAGGCACCAGTTAAGACTTGGCTATCGGATAGGCACTAGGAATCATCAGTAGGCAGGCCTCTATCTAAACTATGTATCAACATTCTACTAGTCTGCTGCTCTCCAAGTTACGTAATGTATTCTTTCTATGAATTATATCTCTTAGTGCACCTCGGTTGCACAGAAGTAGAGTGTCAGACTATTAATCTAAAGCTTGCGGGTTCGATCCTCGCCAGGTCCTAGGATTTTTATCTGTCACTTTCCACTTCTTTCACCTCTGGCAGTATTGCTGATGTGAAAAATACCGAGTAGCACCGTGGTTCGGAACCCACGTTAATCTGTAGGTCCCCCTATAACTGGCTGGGTAAGTCAGTTCGAAGGTCAGAGGAAGGCAACGGCATACCACCTCCAGACAGGACCATGCCTAGTAAAGCACTGTGGTGTTCAAACCAATCTTCGGATTGTTGACTGCTTCACCTTTCATACTAATCTAGCTTAGTGTTTCTAGTTTCTGCTGTCCCACTGGCTGGTCACCTCCGTACCTGCACACGCGTGCATCCTATTTCCCTGTGTCGGTCTCTCTCTACTCGGCCACCGACACCCAGGGCAACCGGCGGAAACGAGACACAAAAGTGGCGACGAGGATGGGATACAAAATAAATAGCTATCCGATCGCCATAAAACCGTGCCTAGAGCCTACCCCGAGTAGACATTAGTAACCGTACAAATTTTTAGCTCTTTATGTCTTGTGGTTCAGACTGATAAACGTACACCGAACAGACATTCACATTTACAGATATAGAAGACTGGAAACCCGTCCTGAAATAGTGTCCTGTCTACGCGTTTGTAGCCAGGTGTGAGAATATTGCTGTGTCAGACACCCTCCTACTCAGCGTTTTTTTGTTGGGAGTCAGCAAGTGTTGGGCGACAGAGCAGACAATGGCAGACAGCGGCAGCTGGTGGTCGTGGCGGGATGCGCCGCGCTGGCCTGCAGGTGAGGCCAGCCTTGCCGCCGAATCCGCCAAGGCCGGCGTGTCTGGCCGGCTGTCTGGAGTCTGCAGCCTAAATTACCGCCGCCGCCGCCGCCGCTGCCCGTTGTTGTCTGGCGTGGCGGCCCACACCCCACTACACGGGGTGTCCGCAACCTGTTCACCGACGCGCTCTGCTGCACGACAAAACACTGCCTCGACACGGACTCGCACCCAGACGAGAATCTCGCTTCCTGCACATCCTCCCTACTGACGTTTCAAATCAAATGTTTGTAAATCTATCAGACCAAACTGCGTGGTCATCAGTCCGTAGCTTACAAACTACTTAAACCTAGGTAAACTAACCTAAGGACAAACACACACCCATGCCCCAGGGAGGACTCGAACCTCCACGGCGAGCAACCGCGCGCTCCGCAGCGGGACGCTTTAGACCGCTCGGCTACTCCACCACGGCGACTGACGTACCCATCGCATGTTTGGATGGGCTCGTCCGATCTGGGCAACTTCTACCTGTTGGTGATAAACGGAAGACTCGAACCAGGCAACTGTCCCCATAGTGCCCCCTGAGGAGTTTGTGACACTTGCGGGGAGTGACACTTGCGGGGAAAGGAAATGTGTAGACACTTGCGGGGAGACCCGGACGCTGTAGGTAGTGAACAGGGTGTTCCAGAAGTAGGGATACACCAACCCTACTCCATGCCCTCCAGCCGCTACTGTGCCGTATTCAGGGAAAGGCCCACCGAGCGAGGTGGACCAGTAGTTACTCTGTGCCAGTAGTAACGGGACTGGCAAGTAGTGTTTCGTTATTTAGTTCTGAATTAATGGAGTTCACCGAGACCACCAAAGGAAAGCCACTACTGATATATAACGGATATCAGTATATTGTAGAGTACTCAAACAAACAGGAAGTGACCCACTGGCGCTATGTAAACGAAGAAAAGGACAAGTGCAAAGGAAGACTATCTACAAAAAATAACGAAGTTTTAGGGGAAGGTAGTCATGTCTGCATTCCGGATGTAGCAGCAAATAAAGTAAGGAAACATTTAGCCTGCGCAAAGAAGCGGGCAAAAGAAGCAGAGGCCTCAGTATCAACACCACAGTAGCCTTTTTCTTGAATGTTCTGAATATAAATCTTCACACAGACTTCTTGAGGAGGAGAGTGATACGGATATCTGATCGTAAGCTACTGCCTATTACCTTAGACCTTTTTGACTATACTGAACAGGAGTTCTGCGTATTCCGTAATTAATATTTATACAGTTAACAGGCAATGTAATTTATAACCAACTATTGGCTGCCAATTTCGCTTCATTTTTCCTGGAAGTCTTGCAACTTGTTTCTCCCTGTTGGTATATGCAAAGTTCGGAGGAAAAATGATTCTATATGACGGTGATATAAAATAGAATTTATCTTTAGCATTTTTCGGTGTTTGACATTCCCTCACACATTCCGTATTTCATACATTTATTAGATGTATTTGTAATTCGAATACAGCCAAATCGTTTTGGGATCTACGAATAAACGCTTCAAGTATGTAAAATACTCATTGACTTATTATTAACGTTTTTTAATTGAAGGTTTAAGGTTGCGTCTCCTATTAAAAAGCATAGTAGCTATTTTTAATGAGATGGAAGTTGCGTGATAGTGGGGTTAACTACATAGCGGTCAATTACATCAACGTATCTGTGCAGGATGCCTAATATATTTATTGCTTGCCGCAGGTGTCTTGATATGCTTAGTGTTCTGAATAATATGCTTTTAGGAGGTATGACTGTGGAAAGTCATCGTCTTGTAGTAGCAGAGAATGTCTTAATAACTCTCCAAACTTTATCACTATTAAAATACCTTTTTGTTTTCAGGAGGAACACTCAACGAATTAATATGTAGTTAGAACAAGTTACTATATTGCTCTTCAGCTAGCAAAGGGTTGTGCAATTTCACTGAGTTTCGTGTTATGTTGACATTGTGGAAACTTGACAACAGCAGTGCTAGACTTCTTGGTGTGCCTGTACCCAGGAAAAGCAATTAGCCGCCCCAAGGGCCCCGGGTTCCTCGCAAGTGTCACTCCCCGCAAGTGTCACTCCCCGCAAGTGTTCCAACCCCCCCCCCCCCTGAGTGGCACGGACGAACTGGGCAACTCCTACCTGCTCCGGCTAGACTGACAGGCGCGCACGAACTTGACAACGCCCGCCTCCTCCTGGCAATCCCACTGCACAATCTCGCAAAATGCTTCCAAATCTGAACTTACCTAATGCGCAACCTCTGCCCCTGTTTGTAGAGTTCTTCAGCATAATGTCAATACTGTGCCAAGGAACCACATATAAAAAAAAACGCACTGACGTGTTTTACGGCCCACTTTAGAATTGTAGTTTTATAAGTTTTTGCAAACATTTTGGACCAAAATAATAATCTAAATAATAAAAAAATTAATTAATAAGAGTGTCTGAAATCCTTTTACGAAAAAAGGAAAAATTATTGTACCGGTGGATTCTGAACCACTGACCTTCAGCATCACAGTCCAACACATTGCCCACTACGCTACAGCTAACACTTGAGAATTGCGTTCTTTAATCTCATACTATTGATGGCCGTTTATCGTACGAAGAACGACGTCTTTTTGTTAATTCTGCAGTCCTCCGCTGCTTTGAAATGACAACCTTTAAGTTACAATAAGAAAATCATCAAATACGCAATGCAAGATGGCGTATGCCAGAGGCAGTTCTGAGCGTGAAATGTCTCGTGACATCTGCGAACGTCTGGTTTTCGTTAATTTAATGGAGGGTGTCAAAACTCCATTATTTTTGCAAATATCTCTCAAACGATGCGAGATATGAAAAAACACAAGTGAACAAAGTTGTAGAGAATTTTCTCCTCTACAAATTCGGTTTATTCAATTTTCGTGTCAGATGCATAGTTAAGCCGTTATTTTCATTTAAATTTCGAGCTGTCAAAAAACGATCGCAAAGGCCCACTTTTAGTGTTACTACCATAACCTAAAGTGGGCCAAAAATAAACAATTATACACAAATACAAAAATTTTATTACAAATTTCACATACAAAAATATTTTCAGAAAACAAATGTATTTAATTTGTCTCATTTTCTGCTTACGGCTGCTTGGTGTGAAACGGACTTTACAAAGTTTAATTTGCAAATTTCAGCATTCCTAAGTAATTCTAATTTCTGTTGCAGAAAAGCTGTGCCTCTTTCTGATTTTTGAGTCCGTTTGGATGGTGATATTATTTTTTGCCTAGTTGATTCTTATATATCAGTTTATTCATGCTTCAGACTTTTCACAAACTGAAAGATGTTTGGGAGAGGAGATCCACATGAAGCACTGAATCGGGAATGAAACCTTTCGCAAGCGTTAGTCGTCCTCCACAAGGAAGCGCACTACCTTGCCCAAGCGTTTGGAGGAAAGACTGCATCATCTTCATCAATGTAGTTTTCAGTTGTGTAATCCGCAACTTTCGTGATGTTGTCGTCTTGTGGTTGTTCCAAACGCGAAAATATGTGTTCGCTGCTTACTGTAAATAACAGCACACCGCGAACGTTTATCGTAGCATCGCCATTCACGTTCTTCCGTTGCTACAACTATTCTGTAAGGTTTGAATTTATAACTGTCACAGATCAAATGCCACGACCACTAATAATACGTTGCAGATCGTGACTTTCTGCCGTATTATTCGCTTCCATGACTAAACTGAAGTACAAAACGAACCACTATGTGATTCTACACAGATGTCAGCGAGCTGGTGTCATTCACAGGACTGGCGAGCTCAGGGCCAGGAACGCCTTGGGTCGGACCGTCCAGCTACCTGCGACCGGAAGTTGCCCAGTTCGAGTGTGCGATGGGGCGCAGGATCCATTCCTCCCGCGGTCAGAAAAATAGGACTGAATCCTCTCGAGCCTGCAAGAGTGTGGAAAAGGACGGGACTGAATCCTCCTATAACCTGTTTAAGCAGGTAGTTGGCGGCGGCCCGAGACCAGAGTGTGTGGCCAGACCTTTATGAATATTCCAGGCAAGCAAAGCTATCTAGCATATGTTCCAGTGTATGTTCCTACATTGTACAGTAAAGTAAGAGTGAGAATTAAGCCCCAGTTAACTTCAGAGTCAGAGTAAACGTACAGTAATATCGCTTTGGTTCTTACAATCTAAAGATTACGTTTGACTCGCAATTGATAAATCTGTGCAACATTTTCAGCAGTTGGTATACAAGTTTATTTGATATAGCGTCGAATCGTAAACAGAGGACAAAGCAGGCTAATTTTTTTCCTAAGGAAGAAGAAATTCTGCTTTCAACGGGAGGTTGGGACATGAGTCTTATTGAACTGGCTTGACTTAATGTGAATAGAAGCAAGTTATGAACATGTGTAGTTTCTAATAAAACTTGCCTTAATAGGAAATCGGAAGGTAATAAGTAGAAAAAGGTAACACGAAAACAAAAAATCCATTAATCAACGCCGAAACGTGGAAGAGATATAAGGAAGCAAGAGTCCGTTATAAATAAGTACTACGAAAACATTACAACAATGGAGAATGACAGTTGTATTCGCGTATTTTTCACAAAAATTTGTTTATTGCTAGTTGTACCTGGGTAAAAAGCTTCAAACGTAAACATTCCATAAGACAACAACAACAAAAACTCACCAAATTTGTCAGCACGAATGATGTTGCAACTTTGGAAGAAACGGTAGGAGCAGTAGAGAACTTACGCATGGAGACGAGATATATAATGCCAAACTTCAACACTTGTTATGTAATCAACACTGATCATACCGGATGACAGTATGAATCAATGTTGAACACTGGTTGGTATACAAGGATGCGGAGACCATTTGCCAATCTTGCAATTAGCACTGTTTATTGTTTATACTATTAGATAGATGGAAGATTAATTTTTAGCGTCCCATCGAGGTCGTCGTCTTTAGAGACGGAGCTCACGCTCGGATTGGGTAGATCTCATAACTAATGAGGAGGTACTGAACAGAATTGGGGAGAAAAGAAGTCTTTGGCATATGTGGACAAAATGATGGGATGGATTGCTCGGACACATTTTGAGACATGAAGGTATCGTGAAACTAGCATTAGAGGGAAGTGTATGGGGTAAAAATCGCAGAGGTAGGCCTAGAGGCGATTACAGTAAGCTAATTCAAAATGAAGAGGTTTGCACAGGATGGGTAGCGTGGAGAGCTGCATCAAACCAGTCTACGAACTGAAGACCACAACAACAACAACATTTCATACTAAATTCAATCACATATAATACCATAGAGTAAGTAAACTGTTGGTTTTGTTAGAAGTGACAAGTAAGGCCGGAAACGGCTTGGGGCGGGGGTGGGTGCTGGGGGCTGGTACCTGCAGGAGGTGCCATTGTGCTAGTTCGGGAGGATTCAGTCCTGTCCCTTGTTCGCCTACCTGCTGTTGGGAGGATTCCGTCCTGCGCCCGTGCGATGAACTGTCCTTTCCAGAGTGCCCTTCTAATGGCCGCTAAACGTTGCTCAGTTCGGGTCTGCCCGTTTAGATTCCATTAGGTATAAGATATCTGCAAGGCGCAAAAATTGGCAATTGACGTCATCCATACGATCACTAAAAGAAACCCCTATAACTTTACTTACGAGATAAATCAGTTAAATCTAAAGGCTGTAAACTTCAACTAAATATCTAGAAATAATAATTACGAACAACTTAAATTGGAAGGAACATATAGAAAATATTGTAGGGAAGGCTAAGTTTCATTGATAGAACACTTCTACTCGTACTAAAGGAACTGCCTACACTACACTTGTGCGTCTAATTTTGGAGTATTCTGTGCATTGTGGGATCCCCATCGAGTGGATGGATGGATGGAGGGGGAGAGGAAAGAGTGGGGATAGGAAACGAGGGGGAGGGAAAGGAAATTAAGTCCAGCAGGGAAGAAAGAGGGGAGAAACACTGCATTAGCTCGGACCCCTGGGCTCGCCACGCAGGTACTCACGAAAGAAACTGTGAGCTCCGGGGGTTGGGGGGGGGGAGGGAGAGCACCAAGTGGGAGTTATGAACAATTTAGCAATAGTTCAGAGAAGAGCAGCTCGTTTTGTATTATCGCGATATAGTGGAGAGAGTTTCACGGAAATGATGCACGAGTTGGGGTGGAAATCTTTAAGACAAAAGCGCGTTATTCGTTGAGGCGTGAGGCGATATCTGTTTGCAAAATTAAAATTTATTTCACTAACTTTCTCTTCCGAATGCGAACATATTTTGTTAGCATCCAACTTCATAGGGAGACACGATCTACATACATAATCCGCAATCCACCGTAACGTGCGTGGAGGAGGGTACATTGTACCACTACTAGGCATTTCCTTTCCTTTTCCTTTGCCAAATAGAACGAGGGGGAAAAAGAATGTCTTTACTCCTCAGTACGACCTCTAATTTCTCTTACCTTCTCTTTATGATCTCTACTCAAAATGTAAGTAGGCCGCAGGAAGATCGTTCTGCACTCAGCTTCAAATTCCGGCCCTCTAAAATTCCTCAACAGAATTTCTCTAAAAGAACATCTTTCCTCCAGTGATTCCCATCTGAGTTGTCGGAGCATTTTTGTGACACTCGCGCATTGGTTGAGCCTACCAGTAATAAACCTAGCTGCTCGCCTCTGAACTGATTCTATGTCTACCATTAAACTGATTTGCTGCGGGTTCCAAACACTCAAGACGTGGTCGTACAAACGTTTTATATGCGGTCTCCTTTACAGATGAAGAACATCTTCCCAAAATTCTGCCAATAAACCGACGTTGGCTGACCGCCTTCCTTACATATTCATAGAATTTTATAACGCTCTTCAAAGTTACGCGTAGATATTTGGTAGACGCACATTATGGGATCTCCACCAAGTGGATGGATAGATGGATGGCTTGTTGGGGACAGAGGGACCAAACTGCCAAGATCATCACTCCCTCGGTGGGTAGGGGAAGAAATGAGGTTAGGAAAGGAGGGGGAGGAAAAAGAAATGCAGTCCACGGAGGGAAGAAGGGAGAAAGACTGCATTAGCTCGGAGCCCCGTGCTCGCCATACGCGTACTTACGAAAGAACTGTGTGGCCCCAGGGGGAGGGGGGTGGCACCAATTGGGACTGATGGACGATTTAGAGGAAGGTTCAGAGAAGGGCAGCTCGTTTAATATTATCGAGATATAGGAGAGAGAGTGTCACGGAAAAGACGCTCTAGTTGGGGTCGAAATCGTCAAAAGAAAAGCGTTATTCGTTGGGCCGAGATCTATTTCCAAAATTTATTTCACCAACTTCCTCTTCCGAATGCGAACATATTTTGTTAGCACTCTTCTACATAGGGAGACACGATCACCACAAAAAAAATGATAGAAATCAGATCGAAAACGGAAAGTTGAAGTGTTCCTTTTTCCAGCGAGTTATTAGAGAATAGAATTTAGAGCAATATCATAAAAGCGGTTCGATGAATCCTCCGCCATTCACTGTGACTAGCATACTATTTATGTAGATGTAGCAACCGGACTATGACGTGATTACACTGAGGTGACAGAAGTCATGGGATACCTCTGCTGGAGGAAACGATACTCTTGTTCGAACGCGCTCGAGATTTCCAGATATGCCTCAGCGTTAGATGCATTATCGTTGTTGTTGACTCGCGTCGTGAGAGTGCACTGGAGGAAATGATACGCAATAAACCAGGATCTAGCCACATAAATAACCTACATTATGTCGTCAAAAGTATACCGACACCTCCGTAAACATACGTCTTTCATGTTAGGTGCAGTGTGTTGCCCCCTACTACCAGAGGTCACCCACATCAGCGACATCAGTAATCATTAGACTTCACGAGCGGAGCGCCCGAGCGCACTGAGGCACTATGCTTCCATGCGCGAGGCCGTTCACTGTCGGGGGTTCGAATCCCCCCCCCCCTCCGGGATGAATATTTGTGCTGTCTTTAATATAAGTTAGTTCATAAGTAGTTTGTAAGTTTAGGGACTGATGACCCCGCAGTTAAGTCCCATAAGCTTCACAAACATTGAACATTTGAACGCTGATGTATTCTGCTGCCATACCCAATTAACCCAAAATTGCGCCGATCTGTCATAACACATACGTGTGTCCACCACTGGTTTTTACGCATTAATTTCTGTGTGCTTATTTGACACTTGTCTCCATCACAGACAACTCTATTCAAACGTCGTTACTCTTCGTCAGCGCAGAGTCTGACCATAGTGAAAAGTTGTAGAATGATGATATTTTCATATATACGCAGGGCAGGTGCAACATTTTGGGGGTGGCAAAATTCTGCCATCGAAAAAATTGTTTAAATATTATTTAATGTTAATAGAACACTGATTATTCAGAGTTTCGATTACAGCAATAAATTTTAAAATTCAGTTTTGTGTGTTGATAGCAGTGGCATATCCAGAGAGGTTGTTATTTTATTATTATTACTATTATTATTATTATTTAATCAGTTTGAAGCCCATACTCCAGGGAGGGCGAAATAAATTACTGCACAGTAGCGTCGCATATACTAAATACGGCCCTCTGTATACACGCATTTGCAATTATGCAATAACGCCTGTGCCAATTTTTTTAAATATCGAAGTCTTATCAGATCCTCCAGTACAGAGGTAAAAATGATAAGATGTAAATGAAAATATTTCCATACACGGAAACTTGTAAACAAACAGTAACTCCTATCCCAACATGTTTTAAAACAAACATCAAAACTGACACGTTTCGGTGTTTTAAAACATGTTGGGATGGAAGTTACTGTCTGTTTACAAGTTCGCGTGTATGGAAATATTTTCATTGACATCTTATCAGTATGATCAGAAGATGATTGTATATTACAATCGAAACTAGTCACCATGTTTCGAATTAAAATTTTTATTGCAGTCTTGGCCATTTTAATATTTTGTATATAATTGTTTGAAGTTTTAAAAATACTTGAATATATGTAGCTCGTTAGTGTGGGATCTGTACCAATTTATGTTGGTTACAGAGTCATGTAGCCCCCGTGAAATTGTCACAGAGATGACCGCCTTACTTCCGTCGCTGAAAGAGAGGTGTATTTAAATCCAGTGTGGGGTACTGTCAGCGTTGAGAGCATACGTTTCTCGAAGCGTCATCCAATATCTTGCTTCTTCCTACATACGAGTATCTACCGAGAGAACAGTGAAGATAAAATTTGAGAGATTTGGGGCCTGCACTCTAGAGGAATATGTGGAATCAGTGGAATACACAAGTGATAGGTTGGTGTAGATTGGGCTGAGGCTAAGTAATAAAGAACTTCATCCAAACATGTGCACCACGAATAAGAAATAAAGAAAAAAAACACCGAAGATTTTCTAGAGAAATTAGAAATTATAGATGTGGAAGCAATAGTGATACGAGACCTAAATGCTCAGTAAGGTAGGGAAAGGCTAGGGAAATAGAAGATTATTGGCCCATATGGATATGGGACAAAATTGGAAAGGAATGAAACTGGTTGATTTCTGTGAAAGAAATGGGCTGATTGTGGGCAGCTCGTGTTTCCGTAAGAGGAATAGCCAAAAGATAATGAGATGTGGATGACGAAGACTGTCATCGATTGCATTTTGATGGAGAAGAGAAATTGGAAACAGTTGACGGCACCCCCAGAAGAACCTTTTGATAGAGACCATCGAGTGGTGGTGGCAAAGATGAGGTTTCGATAATTTGGAAGACTTAAAGGAAGAAAGGAAAAAAATAAAAGTTTGGAAACTAAATGATAGTGTGGTACAAGAAAAGTTTAAAGACTTACATAAGCTCAAAATCCCTAATAATAAACGTGGCAGTGTGGAAGATAAATGGGTAATTTCAAAGAAGCGTTTGTAATTTCCGCGGAGAAAACCTGTAGCAGAGTGTGTGGATGGGTAATGGGAAAGGAGACGCCACGGTGAAATGAACAGCTGAAGGGGACAGTAAAAGAATGGAACAGAGACGGAACATATGAAAGAAAATGGAAATATCAGGATAGTAAACTAAGCCAGTCAGAAGAAGAAAAGAGAAAAAGCTGGGAGAAATGCACCCAAGAGTTGGAAAAAGATGTTAATAGTGGTAAAAGGATGCTACATGGAATTGCAAATTGAAGGAAAACAACACACACAACGCTGACGAAAGGGGAAAGCGTAGAGCTATTAGCGCAAACAGAGAAGATAAGGAAAAGATGGAAAGAGTGCTTTGATAAATTACTAAATGTGAAGAATGACAATGGAAAAGGAGTAGAAGAAGAACGAAGAAGAAGACTAAGTCTTACCGGTGCTTGTTTATCACGTGAACCATAGGGACTAGAATAGGAAAAGGGGGGATGACACTGTGTCCACCAAGTACCCTCTGACACACACCTTGAGGTGACTTGCGTAATACAGTTGAAGAGGTAGGGAAGTAAATGTATGGCGGCCTGCACCACTGACCACTAGTTTCGGAGGACGACACTTCGACACTCATGGGCAGATTTCACCCGCTTTAAGATAACCGGAGTCCATGTCCACTGCACACAAGATTTACGCCACTTTTATCAACATTGCTTTAGCACACGAATCTTAATCTATAGATCAGGGCTGTCCAACATACGGCCCGCGGGCCACAAGTGAAATCCGGCGCCGTGAAATCCGGCCCGCCATAGCCTGACAAAGTTGTTAGCTTTGTTTTGTTGTTTTTTATTTAATCTTTTTTTATTTTCAGCGCAAGTGTTAAGTGAGGACAATGATTAGAAATTAACCTGCATCGTCACTGTACTCTAGCGTAAATTAACATGTGGGTCGAGAAGGTGGTCGCCTACCAGCTATAACCCACTAGCTGCCCTCTTCTACAACTGTTGCTACCTCGCGGTTCTCCACCAGAGCGCCCCATATCACTCTTCTCCGGCAGCCGTATGCAGCCTGGGCCTAACAGAACGCGGCCGCCTTGGAACAGGCTGGCACTGTACAGAACACGGGACGGCTGCCGCGCCGTTCTCACGGTGACCCGCGGCGTTATGGGGGATTCGTAAACACGAGTCACGCGCATGCGCACTGACTGTACAGGAGACGAGCCATAGCGTACTCTTCCCGCAGTCACTCACTATCTTAGAACTGTCAGTAAGACGTATATAGACTCTCTGCTGCTGCAGTGGCTGGGCGTTTCTGAACACTGTTCGCGGGCGCTTTATTAAAGGTATGTAACTGTACATTATTTACCTTAATAAATTCATTCAGTCAGTTCCGAAGGCGAATCGCGCGTGTGGTAGAGTGTGGGTGGCTGTATGTGCGAGCAAGTGAATATTATGATGGGTCCAATTTATTTATTTTATTTTTACGGAACGTTTTAGTACGGATTGATTGTTGTCATTATAAGAATGACATAGGACAAAGACGTCCTTAACCAGAGCGGGCGGCGTGGAAGCGGACACTTCTGTCATTGTTGTTTTCAGTACAAGAATTTCTTTCGTGGTAACAATCGAGAAGTTATTATTTACATGTACAAGCTCAATAAAATGTAGGAGTCATATACTCCACTGTAGTGGACGTTCTATATGATTTTCTAGTCTGCGAATGATACGATTCTTCCATCCAATGTTACTTGTAGTGCGGGGGACTGATGACCTCCGAAGTTTTGTCCCCCTAAAACATCCAAACAACAACAACAACTACAACTTGTAGTGCCATCTCATGAGGGGGGGAGGGGGAAAGACATATTAAGGAGGGTCTACACCACGATTCAGTTTACTTCAGATCAGCTCACACCAATCAATTTCAAGTAGGTTTGGATCTTTTGTTCCACCAAAACGGACGATGGGTTGCACAGAATAACATGTTACATATGGTTGAATTTCTGTGGATCTACTTACAGTGGGGTTGTACTCGAGCTGAATTGCTGGGCTTATGTCACCAATATTTCCGGGTTCGCTCGGAAGTTGATAGAACACTGTAATCTTATTAACTGACGTCAAATTATACTTAAATCTGTTCCCCTCTGACATTCGTAGAATTAGGAAAAAAGTCCATTTTTTATAATTCAAGTTTCTCACCTACCGAATACGCCTCTATACTATTAATTTGTCAACATTTCATTGTGAGTTTTGAACGGCCAACAAGACTTGCGAGAATATCAATGAAGAATGTAAATCTAAAACGAGATCTTCTATAACAGATGGCCATCTGAGTGGAATTCTACGAATTTCTACAATGGACGTATCACCAAATATCGAGGAACTATCCAAGGAAGAAAAGACTTATTAGTTGGCCTTTTTCATTTTCTTCATTAATATTATGTTTCTTTGAAGTTTATAATGTTCTGTTATAAATACATCATACCCGCCTACCTAGAAAAACAGTGTTTAATGTCCACTGGTTTAGTAATTGATTACTTTGCAATTTCCTTCTGTCTGGCCCGCCACAGTGATAAAAGTTGCTAATGTGGCCCGCGTTGAAATTTAGTTGGACACCCGTGCTATAGATCATCCCTCTCCAGTCTATTATCATGCGTAGGTCTAATCGGGGGGAGGGGGGTTTGGAGGACTATCCCGCCCCTCAAAAAAGACAATCCACTAGCTGTGTTTACGTATGTCTTTATATAATCTTCCAAAGTCCATGGAAAATAATAAAGCAGAAATAAATTTCGAGCATCATTTACCTCAGGGACCATAAACGAATCGTCAGTTCAGATTCTGGATGAAAGTGTGTGTGTGTGTGTATGGGGGGGGGGGGGGAGAGAGCTATTGAGATGACTCAAAAAGATGTAGCAGCTATTCCAATGACAGATAAAATAGTCTTGTCCAGGAAACCGTAGAGAGCTGCGTCAAACCAGCCTATGTACTGAAGACGACAGCAATAATTTTCCACTTGGTTGTGTGCCGATGTGGACTGGCGTACGACCCTACCGGTAATAATATATGTACGTAAATTCCCACATTCCCTCCATGACCTTCTTCTGTATCAACACCAAATTCGAAGGGATTATGCATCAGCTGGTAACCCATTCTTTCGTGCCATCCTTGCCTCAAAGCGTTTCTCTTACTCGTTACTCAGCGAGAGCTGATCCATAATATTTTGATTCTCTTCTGAAGTAATACCTGGTGTCTGTAATTTTCCAAACTTCAAAATACCCGCAGTTAGTTGCCAGTACTCATAGTAATAGATCTGTTTCGTTCAGCTTTCCTCGCCGCAACCGGGCATGAGCTGTAATTATGCAAAGTTGGCCGCAGCTAACGCATAAATTACGTATAAAGCAATATCTGTAGATCACTGAACAGGAAAGTAAGTACGCAATTTGTGTACCGACTGTATAAGGCGATTTAGTGGAGATTAATGCTGTGGACACTATTCAATCAAATATTATGGCCTGCATATATACGATGTGAGTAATCTCAGATTAGTAGCTAATGATGTCTGAAATTACAACGTGTTACGCGTTTATGAAGTATCGTAGAATACAGGCGCTTTTGGAATGATGACTACACCAGAAAATACATCTGTTTGGAAAGAAAAATTGTTTGGGAAAAATGTTCGCAGAGATGTTTTATCTTAGCAATTGTGTAAATTGATACGTTCGGTATTTTTGAAATTACAGCGATAAACGATACTCATATGTATATAGATACAGAAGCTTTTACTCGTGAACCAACTGAAATGAGGGTTACATTATCAACGAGTCATCATAGCATCACATCTTTCCTACTTGCGAATTTCTGTTACTTGTCGCTCAGATGAGGGCAACGGTAGATTGTTCTGGGCACGCACTGAAATCTCTAGCGTGCTTTTGCCTTAGGAGGATGTACGATAAAAGACGAGTTTCAAACGAAGTATAATGCGTCAACTAAGAGAAACATGGGCCAGCAATAACTGACCGATCTTGAGTTTGACTTCCTCTGACCTCCCCCCCCCCCCACCCCACATTCTGCACTCCCGCTTCTAATCTGCCCCACCCATACTCTCCCCGCAACCCCATCGTCATCATCCCTAACACATGCCCCTTATTCTCCACACAAATCCCTTTTCTTAAGCCACACTTGCTTTTTTTAACCTATCCTTCAGAGAACTACTAAATGAACTATCCCTATAATAGTCCAGGACTTTAATGCAATGACTAGGAAAAAAATAAGAGAAAGATGAAACCTATTCCAATAATCTCAGTTTGATGTCCTTGTTCACATACTTAAAAAGTCCTAAAAGCTTCGGGTGGTGGAATCGGGGATATGCCATCTTCATTATGACTCCCGTAAGAATTTATAGATTAGTTTTTCAACGGCTGTAACATACAGAAGTGACATAAAAAGTTAGTTTTTGGACAAAATTACGGAGGAAGAGCTGAAAAAGATTTATATTTACATATATCTAAGGTTTCTTCCGAGTTATATGAAGCAAAAATGAGAAAAAATCGTCTTTGCAACCTATTTTTGGAGATTCTCTAAGAATAACTAGATAGTTATGCGACACAAGTACAATTTCTTTCATTACTCTTCTAACACATTTTTAGAGCTTGAAAATGATACCAATATAAGGAAGTTGTCAGAAATTATTTGCCGTAAGGTGTGAGTATTCGCGAACCAGACCCACGTTCTGTAGCAGAATTTCCCTACATTTCCTCAAACAGATATTTTTAGATCTTACGTTAAGAGTTTTCAGTATATATCATTAGTCTCCAGCGACATTGAAAACCTATGTTTAGTTTGTCACTGGAGTGTTCCTCAAAATATTGTCCTAATCTGACCAAGAAGCCATATTGCATACCTTACACAAATTATGGGCTAGTAATTGGAGTGACATGACCAAAGAACAAGAACCGTTCAAATCATCTGGTGGTCTAATGGACGTGGGATAATGAACAGAACCCTGAATTGATAGATGCAGGGGATGTATGCATGTACACATGTTCATAGCTCATTCAGCACTTTGAGGTATTTTGTTGTATGGAAGTTACGTCCTCTGACCAGCTTAGGAAATCACAATATCGATTGAAAGTGGTAGCATGGTTTTTCTCTCATTCGCTGCTCACAAGTCGCTTTAAGTTCATATCTTTATCAAGTGGCATTCCAACAAGTGTGTTATTAATTGTGGCCATGCAGTTCATGTAGGAAAAGCTGCACCGGGGCAAATTGCAGAGAAAACTTTCATGGGTATTCGAAATGACAAGGTGCAGACATTAGTATATACGACTAGCGCTGTCAAGATCAACGATGACATGCTTACAGTAAATACCATGCAGTCATTCCTCCAGAGTAAGTTATTATGCGAAAACCGATTACGACCTCCAGAAATGTTGAAACCATTAATTTACAACTCAACTATTGTTTGATGATGAGTACATAATACAAACACCTAGATCTGTATTGTGTGGTATATTAGATAATTATATCCAAGGCGAGAAGCATCTCTATCGTCCTCAATATTGTGTCTGTTTTATAGGTGGTGGATATTAACTGCGAAGAGTTGTTTGGCCACAATGTCTGCCCTGAAGGAATTAAATAAACTGTACCTTACCTATGTTTGGAAACATTGTGTTAATAATTGAGTTGTTGTCTCAGATGGTTAGTCCGCCCCCAGCAAAAAAAATGAAGAGCACGAACAGCGTCTTGCAAAAGTCAGTTACTTGAAATCAACTTTATAAAAAATAAGATGTCCACAGTGGGCCAAAAAAGTTCTCTCAACAGTTCTGGAAATATGCAACGATTTATTGCTGGTATGAGAAATCACATTCAGTCTTGTAGTATTTGACACTGCAAGACAGGACGATGCTGATACATTGATTGTTGGAACAGCATTGGAGATAGAAGGCAAATGCGCTGGTTGGCAGAGATATCGATTGACTCGTCTTTCTAATTACACTTGTTCCTGGTAATATGCCAATTTACTTTTAAAAGTCATACATGGGAAAAATTACTCTTGCCATCTCTCTGCAGATTCATATACTACGTGAAGAAAATGAAACATTCTGTCAGATATGATTGTTTCCACCAAATACATTAAAAATACAAAAGTTGAGGGTTATCATTATTTACCCTCGAGGTCTTCAATTACTGACGGCAGACCCAGAGGTATAATTCCTCTACCCACAAGAAATGTATTCCTGAATGTATCATGAATGCTATTAAGGGCAGCTTTAGGTTACTGGCTAATCCTGTCTCAAAGACGCATTTGTAGTCTTCTGTCGTGGGATACTATTTCTGCATATTGTAATCCGATGTGACATGACATCATCTTTGTTTGTCCAAGGGGAGAAGAAAAAAAATCGACTTCTCAAAACACAACCCAATCAACTACAAGTATTTAATAATCCAAAAGCAAATGCTCACGAAGTAAATGAACAGAGGTCAATATTCACGCGACTTTTACTTTCACAGTTCAACACAACTCTTAAAGTATTGTACGCTGTACTATGACAGTGTCCATATAGGTTTATTGTCTGAACGTGACTGAACAACAAGTCGGGGTCTAACCACACAGACACCAAGTCCCGAATGGTGTGGTCTTCTTTTCTGCCAGTCGTCGTATGGAAGCGTGGAGTCGTCCTGTAGGTACGCTATACACGATCGTATGAATGATGGCTGGAGCGTGCCGGCGTGGCCTGAAGTACAGGAGGCCCACCAGTGGCAGCCTGGCGCCGGAGCCATCTACAAGAAGAGGTCCACGCAGGCAAGCTGATGTTATTCTTTTCCTCATGTGTTTAAGTCCGGTTCGCCAGGTATGTAGGTTACTCGAAACTCTTCTCTGTAGATTGGGTTGTCGGCATTTCAGGGCCTACGGAAGGCCGGCAGAATAATAACAGAAGCGGGCATTGTACAATAGTCCTAAAGCAACGACATCTTTAAATACCCTTGGATACCAGTGTTTCATTAAGTGGGGACGTTGCAAAAGTGACCAAAAATTTCATTTTTAAAATTTTGGATGCATTTAATAGTGAAATCTATTGACAACTATTTATTAAAGTTTCACTTTCGACTTCGAAAAAATGTTCAAATGTTTGTATAGTCTATGGGACTTAACTACGGGGTCATCAGTCCCTAAACTTACAAACTACTTATGAACTACTTACGAACTAGGACGGCACAAATATCCATGCCCGAGGGGGCATTCGAACCCCCGACCGGAGTGGCCGTGCAGACCGTGACTGGAGCGCCTCAGTCCTCTCGGCCACCGCGGCCGGCTTTCGACTTCGCATGGGCAGTGACAATATACAGGGTGTTTCACTAAGTGTGTTTGACTCTGCAACTTATAACATAATAGTTGACGGGAAATCTTAATGCGGTAGGTCAACACAAGAAATGTTACACTTTCTGCGGAGCTATGAACATAGTTTATTGTATCATTTTCCAAAGAGTTACAGCACAAAGATATAATTTTTTTAAATGGAACAATAGTTTTTTCTATCGTGCATTGGATTCGTTGAAACCAGCTGCGTCCAAATCAATTTAAACTACATTCCTATCACTGTTAGTTCGGGAGCTACAACCCTTCAAAGTTTCAGGGGCAGATACCACAAACGCTGCGCGTAATGCAATGCGCCTTCTAAACGTGGTGCGGCCGAGTTGTAACGTCGCGGGTGTCACGGAGCGAGAAGCTTCCTCGATGCGCTGTTAGACTGCCGACTGTCGCCGCACACGGCCGTATACCCGACAGTTGGAGCCACACAAACAACCGGGGCTCAATATACCTCAGTTACTGACATCGGATGACGATGGCATACACGAACAACGAGTACGTTGACATTTTGCTGATGCTCGGCGAGTGCCGACACGATGCCACTGAAGCAGCTACGGCGTATGCCGTCAGATATCCTAGGGAAAGAGCCCCGGCAGCCATTACGTTCTTACGTGCCGAACAACGACTTCGGGAAACAGGCAACTTGGTAATGCGCCGCAGTAACAGACGAAGACCTGCAAGAAGTGAGGAGACGGAGGTGTTTGTTTTAGCTGCACTACACCACGATCCTCATCTCAGCTTACGAGCCGTTGCTGCAGTCGCTGCCTCGCTGGCGTCAGTCTCACATCTGTGTGGCGTATAGTACACGGCCACAGGTTTCACCCGTACCGCCTGTCACTGACCCAGGAGCTACATGGGAACGATTTCCGTGCAAGAGTGACATTCTGTGAGTGGGTCATCCGTAATTTCGCGCTGGAGTCTTTACAAAGTGTTATGTTATCTGATGAGTCCACGTTCACAAATTATGGAGCAGTGAATCACCATAACATGTACTACTGGGCCGCAGACAATCCTCGGTGGGTACGACCTGTCGACCGTCAACGTAGGTGGTCTGTTATCGTGTGGTGTGGAATCCTTGGGGATGAAATCATCGGTACACACTACTTCCCAGGTACACTGACAGGTGAGTTATATCGCGCTTTTATAGCCGACAGTTTGGGTGGTCTCCTTAAACATGTGTGTCTACACACGAGAGTCCATATGTGGATGCGGTCACCCAGCCCATTCTGCGCTTGCTGTTGTGGAAGAACTAAACAACAGGTTTGCAGGAAGTTGGTTGTATCCTCATTCATGGCCCGCAAGGTCGCCCGATTTAACAGCAGTAGATTTCTTTATGTGGGGATATCTAAAGGATCGTGTTTATGTCACTGAGCCCACATCCCCAGATGATCTAAAACGGCGCATCGAGGACTCATGTCGCTCCGTCACACCGGCGATGTTACATCTCGTCCGCGGAACCTTTCGACGGGGCATTGCATTATGCATTGAGGAACATGGACACACATTTGAACATCTCGTGTAAATCAACTTCCCACCGCCATAACATTCATCACCCATTACACAGCCATGTATTATGTACAGTGTGTGGTATCTGCCCCTGAAACTTTGAAGGGTTGTAGCTCCCAAACTAACAGTGATAGGAATGTAGTTTAAATTGATTTGGACGCAGCTGGTTTCAACGATTCCAATGCACGATAGAAAAAACTATTGTTCCATTTAAAAAATTATTTCTTTGTGCTGTAACTCTTTAGAAAATGATACAATAAACTATGTTCATAGCTCCGCAGAAAGTGTAACATTTCTTGTGTTGACCTACCGCATTAAAATTTCCCGTCACCTATTATTTTATAAGTTACAGAGACAAACACAGTGAAAAACCCCTAATATATATATATATATATATATATATATATATATATATATATATATATATATATATATATATATAGTGTTACAAAAAGGTACAGCCAAACTTTCAGGAAACATTCCTCACACACAAAGAAAGAAAGGATGTTATGTGGACATGTGTCCGGAAACCCTTTATTTCCATGTTAGAACTCATTTTATTACTTCTTTTCAAATCACATTAATCATGAAATGGAAACACACAGCAAAAAAACGTACCAGCGTGACTTCAAACGCTTTGTTACAGAAAATGTTCAAAATGTTCCTCCGTTATCGAGGATACATGCATCCATCCTCCGTCGCATGGAATCCCTGATGCGCTGATGCAGCCCTGGAGAATGGTGCATTGTGTCACAGACGACCACAATACGAGCACGAAGAGTCTCTGCATTTGGTACCGGGGTTGGTAGACAAGAGCTTTCAAATGCCCCATAAATGAAAGTCAAGAGGGTTGAGGTCAGGAGAGCGTGGAGACCATGGAATTGGTCCGCCTCTACCAATCCATCGGTCACCGAATCTGTTGTTAAGAAGCGTACGAACACGTCGACAGAAATGTGCAGGAGCTCCATCGTGCATGAACCACATGTCGTATCGTATTTGTAAAGGCATATGTTCTAGCAGCACAGGTAGAGTATCCCGTATTAAATCATGATAACGTGCTCCAGTGAGCGTAGGTGGAAGAACATGAGGCCCAATCAAGACATCACCAACAATTCCTGCCCAAACGTCACAGAAAATCTGGCGGTGAATCAAGGAAGTACAGTACATACCTTCGAAACAATTGGGTATTTTGACAATTGTCTGCTCGAATTATTTCAATCTACATTTAAAGATTGTCTCATCCTTTCCGTCTACGCCCTCTGTCGCAACTTTGTTTTCTTTCCTTAGTTGGATCTTCGTAATTTTTATGTGCGTTTAGCAAGCAAAACTTCGAACAAAACGACAAGAAAGTTATGATGTATATCTTTGGTCTTGTTTGCTATCACTGGATAGCTTATTATAGGTGTGTCCTGATTAACTGTTTGTTCATTTATCTTCTAAAACAATCACATTTGTGACTGTCATATGGTTTAAAGGTGTACTGGTGTGGGAAGAGAAGGAAGAAATTTGCTGTATGAGTTACTGATTATTCCGCCACCATGTCATAGGTTCATGGAGATGAATGATTAATTACTAACGGCAGGCCCAGAGGTATAATTCCTCTACCCACAATAAATGTATTCCTGAATGTCTCATGAATGCTATTAAGGCCACGTTTAGGTTACTGGCAATTCCTGACCTACTATGGAAGTGTCTCATGGCAAAAGACAAAACCCGGTTTTAGCCTGTGAATGCACTTATTTGTAAGCGTTGGCCAAAGACAACATTTTCATCACCTACAGTTGTCACACTTGCTACAAATGGTGCTGTGATTGTTTTTAATGGTGAGTGGTGCTTGCCGCCACACATGTACGTCTGACACCTCTTCGTCTTTACTACGCAAGTCACCTCAAGGTATGTGGTGGAGGGTACTTAGTGTAACAGTTGTCACTTTCTCCTTTTCCTGTTCTAGACCCTATGGATCGCGGGGTATACAAGTTCCGGTAAGCCTTAAATTTAATCTTCACGGATTTCTCGGAATATGATGGAAACATAGGGAGCTAAAAGTGTTGCTGTGTTTGGTCTTCAATTGTGCCCACACTCTACCCATTTTAAGGAAATTGACTGTCACCCCGTGGCAACAGGACTATGCAGGACCTTGCAAAAGAAGCAAGGCAAAAGAAAACTAGTTACACATCTAAATAATATAGTTTCCCGAGTACAATAATGGAACATTCTGAGAAGGTATACTTAAAGAAATATGAGTTTAATCTTTAAATTTATTTTCTCGGAAACTACACATTCTTACACTTATGTACCTTATTGTCAGTGCATTTATGACATAATGCCTTCATAGTTCGTCCATACATTTCTCATAGCGCAACAAACACAAAGAGCTAAATTTTCAGATTTTTCCCTTAAGTTGAGATATGCGGATAATTTATTAAAACATTCCACGGATTTGCAACAAAAATATGTAAATTATTGTAAATAAAGTTAAGTTGTTGTTGTTGTGGTCGTCAGTCCGGCGACTGGTTTGATGCAGCAATCCTACTCTATCCTGAGCAAGCATATTGATCTCCTCATAAGAAGGGCAACCTACATTCATTTGAACCTGCTTAATATAGTCATCTCTTGGTCTCCCTATATGCAATTTTTACCCCACACACTTCCCTCACGATTCCTTGATGTCTAAGAATGTATCATAGAAACTGATTTCTTCTTTTAGTCAAGGGATGCCAGAAATTCCTTTTCTCGCCAATTATGTTCAGTACCACCTCATTAGTTATGCGATCCACCCACCTAATCTTCAACATTATTCTGTAGCACCACATTTCAAAAGCCACTATCCTCTTCTTGTCCAAATTGTTTATCGTCCATTTTTCAGTCCTGTACAAGGCAACACTCCACGCAAATGTCTTCAGAAAGGACTTCCTTAGGCTTAAATTAATATACGATGTTTTCAAATTTCTCTTTTTGAACAACGCTTTTCTTCCCACTGCTACTCTGCATTTTATATCCTCTGTACTGCGACCATCATATGTTATTTCACCTCCCAAATAACAAAACACATCTACCACCTTTATTGTTTCGGTACCTAATCTATTTTGTTCAGCATCGCCTGATTTTCTTAGGCTGCACTCCATTACCCTTGTTTTCTCTTGTTAATGTTCATTTTATATGCACCTTTCAATACACTGTCCATTCCATTCAATTGCTCTTCAGGTCCTTCGCTGTCTCGGACGGAATGTCATCAGCAAAACGCAATTTTTTTTTTTCCTTCACCCTGAACTCTAATCCCTTCTCCAAATTTCTCTTTGCTTTCCTTCACAGCTTGCTCAATGTATAAATTGAAAAACTTTAGACAAAAGGTCACAATGCTTTCTTACTCCCTTCTCAACCACTGCGTCTCTTTAATGCCCTTCAACTCTAATAACTGCTGTTTGAATTATGTACACTGTACAAGTTGTAAATAAATTTCCGTTCCATATATTTTACCTCTGATTACCTCAAAATTTGAAAGACTATTTTCAATCAATTATGTCAAAAGCTTTCTTCAAATTTATAAAAACTAGAAATGTAGGTTTGCCTTTCCTTAACCTATCTTCTACGACAAGCCGTAAAGTGAGTATGGCTTCCCCTGTTGCTACATTTCTCCTAAATTAGAACCGATCTTCCCCGAGGTCGGCTCCCACCAGCATTTCCAGCCTTCAAGAAATAATTCCTGTACTGAACCAAGAATTGATGATATTGTAACATCTGAGGGTATTTCCCCTGTCTCAAACAACTTACGCACCACGTGAGATAGTTTTGTCATGGCTGACTTCAGTAGTTCTGAGGAAATGTCGTCCACTCCAGGGGCCTTGTTTCGACTTAGGTCTTTAAGAGCTGTGTCATATTCTTCTCTCAGTATAGTATCTCCTATTTTATCTCTATGTACTACCTCTTTCCTTCCTACAACATTGTTTCTAATTTCCTTTGTACAGCCCCTCTATATACGCCTTCCATCTTTCATTTCAGCTTTCCCTCCTTTGCTGAGAAATCGTTTTCCATCTGAGTTCTTTATATTCATTCAGCCGCTTTTCTTGTATCCAAATGTTTCTGTTATTTTCCTGTCGCCTGTATCTATTTTTCCCATGTTTATACATTATTCTGCAGATTTGCATATGCCTTTTAGCCACACTTCCTTTTCTATTTTGTACTTCCTGTCAATCTCATTTCTATATATACATGTCGCGTCTATTCCGAAAGAACAGACGTCACTTACGATCCTGCAGTTGTTATTGTTTTCATATTCACAGAATATATGACATCAACCGCGAATGGGTAAAGCTGAAAATGTGTACCCAGTCGTGTTTCGAACTCGGTTATCCTGCTTTCTAGGCAGTTGCGCTGACTCCTACACCACTGGGGACACAGTGATCACTGCACCTGCAAGGACTACCTAAGCACGCCTCCCGTCAGACACAAATTTCCAGCTTTACCCTGCCCACAGTACTAAACTCGTAGTCACTATATACTAATTCCCGTAAGAGTAGTGACTGGCGTATTGTGACAAGCCAGTTGCTCGGTCACCATTGACCAGACGTTTTCAGTTGGTGAGAGATCTGGACAATGTGCTGGCCAGAGCAGCAGTCGAACATTTTCCGTATTCAGAAAGGCCCGTACAGGACCTGCAACATGCGGTCGTGCATTATTCTGCTAAAATGTAGGGTTTCGCAGGGATCGAATGAAGAGCAGAGCCACTGGTCGTAATACATCTGAAATGTAACGGCCGCTGTTCAAAGTGCCGTCGATGCAAACAAGAGCTGACCGAGACGTGTAACCAATGGCACCTCATACCATCACGCCAGGTGATACGTCAGTATGGCGATGACGAATACAAGCTTCCAATGTGCGTATACCGCGATATCGGCAAACACGGATGCGACATTATGATGCTGTAAACAGAACCTGGATCCATCCGAAAAAATTACTTTCGCCCATTCGTGCACTCAAGTTCGTCGTTCGTCTAGATTATTGTTGTCTTGCAAACGTCCCCGTCTGCAGACTCAGGGATCGAGACGTGGCTGCAGGATCCGTTACAGCCATGCGGATAAGATGCCTGTCATCACGACTGCTAGTGATACCAGGCCGTTGGGATCCAATACGGCGTTCCGTGTTGCTTGCCTGAACCCACCGATACCATATTCTGCTCACAGTCATTGGATCGCGACCAACGCGAGCAGCAAAATCGCGATACGACAAACCGCAATCGCGTTAGGATACAATCCGACCTTTATCAAAGTCGGAAACGTGATGGTACGCATTTCTCCTCCTTACAAGAAGCACCACAACAACGTTTCACCAGGCAAGGCCTGTGCACTGCTGTGTGTGTATGAGACACCGTTTGGAAACCTTCCTCGTGTCAGCACGTTGTAGGTGTCGCTATTGGCGCCAGAATTGTGTGAAAGTTCTGAAAAGCTAATCATTTGCATATGACAGCATCTTCTTCCTGTCGGTTAAATTTCGCGTCTGTAACACGTCATCTTTTTGGTGTAGCAATTTTAATGTCCAGGAGTGTATAATTGATTGTATGAATGTAAATATAACACATTTAATTTTTTTGGTAGTGATTAATGTAATAAGTTACGAGGAAAAGCAACATAACTAATTGCTAATGTATTAAAATTTATATATTTCTTTAATATTCAATATTCCAGTAAAAATTTTAATTTTAAAGTATCTTATACCACACAAAATTTTACTTGTTCCACTTCAATATGTTAGACACACCATTTGATAACACGAGAGTATGCGTTTCGCACACATCTCCGCTTAAAGCAGTGGCAAACCATCCTATCACCACTCAGATAGAACTTGCGTAACTTCCCACAATATCTGCGGCAGCAACGGAACATTCAAGATGTGTTTATCTTCAGGAGCAGTACTGGAGGAGCAAAGTCTTCTACCTACTTCATGGGGATGGCCCTCGAAAAGTGGTTCTGTGCAACCAGCTTCAACCCAAGAACCTCTGGCTCTTGACTTCATCTTGAAGTCAATTACTTACAAGTGTGCAAGTAGATGTGAACGAAATTGTCATTGTTGTAGTGTTGGTTTATAGTGTTCTGTTCTGGGTGGATATTGCAATGGTAGTGGTTATAGCAACTTCCACATTCCAGC
The DNA here is from genome assembly GCA_026315105.1 of Locusta migratoria. NCBI lineage: Eukaryota > Metazoa > Arthropoda > Insecta > Orthoptera > Acrididae > Locusta > Locusta migratoria. The sequence goes on along the minus strand of CM048746.1, from coordinate 245,360,457 downwards.
TTTAGAGGAGTATAATGATGAACTCTCTGTACAGGAGTCTTTGTTAGTCATTAGTTAGAAAGATTCATATGTTTAAGATGTCGCCGCGGCGGAGCGGCCGAGCGCAAAGAGGCGCTGTGCTCCAATGCGCGGGCTGTTCCCCGTCGGGGGTTCGAATCCCCCATCGCGCATGGATGTTTGTGCCGTCTTTAGTATAAGTTAGTTCATTAGTAGTTTGTAAGTTTAGGGACTGATGACCCCGCAGTCAAGTCCCATAAGCTTTACAAACATTTGAACACTTCTGTTTAAGATGTCATTCATATTTTTAACTAGCTGAAAACCCGGCGTTGCCTGGGTTTTTATTTATTTATTCGAGCCTTGAGATAGTACTTCTTCTATCCACTCTCTGTCCATCTTCTTTTTTCTAAAAACATGTTACATTTATCAGAGAATATATAAGAAATCACACATAAAAATGCACTCGTTACGAAGAATTCAATCACAAAATTCAACAATAATGATTGTAATAATATCACAGTTCGATCACTTGATGTATTGCGCGAAACGTCAAATTGATTTTTTTAAAGAGATCTATTAAAATAAATTTCTTTTTTACTGCTTTATTTATTCATTCTTCTATTTCCTTATTCGTATGCTTATCCATACAGAGAAAGAGCTGAAGACATTGTAGCATGCATAGATCAAAGATATCGTCTGTAGCATCACGTTTCGCTGTATGTAACCTCCTTGCTAGAGAGTCGCAAACGTAATCGCTGGCCTTCAGTCTGAATTTTTTTATAATTTGACGACTTTCAACCAACGTATCTTCCACCCCCATATAGCTATCAGCATGGAACTGCTATGATGTACAACGGGAGACTTCGGACAACAATTACACACAGACCATTCGTTTGCGTTCTATGGTTTTCGCTGCAGAGCGAAATATTAACACACACACGCGTAGAATTGTATATATACCGATAACTTTCCATCCCAATATACTCCACCCTTTTATCATTATCAACCCTCAAGCAACAATGCAACCTATAAAACCATTTTCAAAGAGTAATTATGTTCCGCATTTCACGTTATATTCTTCATATTACTACATATCTATCAGATGGCTATAAAACCGTGCCTAAAACATTCCTCAGGTATAAATTAGTAACTGTACAAATATTTACGTCTCTGCGTCTTGTCGTTCGGACGTGATAAGCGTACACCGAACAGACATTCACATGAATATAATATATAGGTAAATAGCTATCCGATCGCTATAAAACCGCGCCTAAAGCATTCCCCGGGTAGATATTAGTAACTGTACAAATTTTTAGCTCTTTATGTCTTGTGGTTCAGACGTGATAAACGTACACCGAACAGACATTCACATTTATAGATATAGATATGAAAACTTGTGAGGACAGTATGTGACACCATGATTAGTTTTATGATTTATAAATGGAAAATAATTTCTTGCGTTATATTCTATGCTTATGAGATGTGTATTATATCTTTGTTATCTTGTCTCTGGAATGACTAAAGCTACTAAAATTTCTAAAGGTTTAGGTCTAATTTTATACAATGTACAAAATTACGATTACTCTACAGGCAATTAATATTTCAGTTGTTATAGAAATTAAATTGTTTACTATTTTATAAGTAAATAGACTTTATGATTCAAACAGTTAGTTTTATGAATTTCTTGAGATTTGGCTAAAGACGCAATAGTGTAGTTTTTGGGTCCCCACTCACAATCTGTATGTTACCTTAAACTAAACAATACTTGACAGTTTTATTAGTAAGTTTGCTATATTGATAAATAGAATTTACTTGTAACATTGAGAATTATACTCCCACAAATTACAGTTGGTACATTCCTATGCAACGTTTCATGTTAATGGTTCACTATAGGAAGGAACATTTATTTTATAGTTAACTATCACAAAGTTAGCTTGTTGTATGTTTATTGTGAGCTGTTTTGTCATCATCAAAGGAGATTGCAGGTTTATGTAAATATAATTTGTTTAACAAATTTTCATATTGTCTTCCTTTGTGTTTTCATTGTTTGTTTGTTACAAAAATGTTCAAATGTTTGTACAGCTTATGGGACTTAACTACGGGGTCATCAGTCCCTAAACTTACAAACTACTTATGAACTACTTACGAACTAGGACGGCACAAATATCCATGCCCGAGGGGGGATTCGAACCCCCGACCGTAGTGGCCGTGCAGACCATGACTGAAGCGCCTCAGTCCCCTCGGCCACCGTGACCGGCTGTTTGTTACATGTTTCTTATTAATTCTTATTACTACAGTAAGTAATCGGATAAGTCAGTGAAATGCTAACAGTGAAGAGTGTAGGTGTATAACTGATCTATGCCTAATTAGGCTGACGACCAAAATTTGTTGTGTAGCCACAGTGTTTTACCCGTACTTTGTTCAAATGTTCAAAATGTTTGTAAAGCTTATGGGACTTAACTGCGGTGTCATCAGTCCCTAAACTTACAAACTACTTATGGACTAGCTTAGACTAAAGACGACACAAACATCCATGCCAGAGGGGGGGGGGATTCGAATCCCCGACCGTAGCGGCCGCGCAGACTGTGTGACTGCGGCCGGCCGAACTTTGTCATTGTAAGGTTTGTCACTGTCGACTTGCATTTTATCTCTTGTAATGTAACATCTTTTGGTGACGAAATCAAAAGTGCGATAACATTGTCTATTAGGACTTTAACACGGTTAACTTAAAATCCTCCCAGAGCGGCACACTGTAGTCTGTGTGTAGGTTGTGTCGGCTGTGGGTCGTTGACACATTGGTACCGCATATGACCGTTGCGCACTATTACTTATTTGCAGCTGCATACTAGCCTGTACTTGGAGTATGTAAACGCTGAGGTGTTGCAACGCAGCTATTCACAGTCTAACAACCATGATCGTTTGTGGCACTTCATGTTACTTTTCACCATAATTAAGGAATTTAATCACAAAATAACCAGGGAAAAAAGCTGGTAAATACTAAAACAAATATGTATACATAAAATAATGCAACCGTATTATTCACGTGCAATTTTAATGCATGTCAGCGCTTTTATTATCTACATTATTATCATACGCCCACTTAACTTATTTTTGTAAAAATAAACATTTAGATGCGTACAGTATAAAAGAAAAGACTATTCAATTTCGTTTGAGAATATTCACATGTACTTTAAAAAAGTCTCCTAAAAATTCTAACATGCAATCTGACTAGTGAATAATCATACTGTATGCTAAACACATCAAATAACTCCATTATCATTAATGATAAGGAAAACAAATTAACGTTATTTAAAAGTTCCAAGAATGTTTCTTTCGTTTTGTTTCGTAAAGCTCAATTATTATTACTCTGTATCACCAGAATGCAAATGACAACGCGATGATGGCCCCGCATCTTCTGGTCCTTGGTACAGGCCCAGGATTATCTCGAATGTAGTTTTAACCCAAAAGGGCTTAGCCTACAAGATCAGGTGTGTTGTGCAACGATTTTTGACTTCGCTATAGATTCATGAACTCCAGGGCGAGGAAAGAAGTGAAAAAAATAAACTGATTTCTAGGTGGCCTGTATCTTACTCCAGCAGGGCAACTGGCTGGCCGAGCGGTCTCTGGAATCGTTGGGTTGCCCCAAACGTCCTATTAAAGGGTTTTCAGATCTTTCGGAGCTCTCGTAGATATTCGAGTTGCTTTCTGAAACCTCTCGTGAACGTACAGCTCGTGGAGGTACCGGCTAGGAAAGCTCCGCGACTCTTTGAAGACACGTCGGAGGATTTTGTTTTGTGGGCCCTGCAGCTTCTTTATGAGTGTGGGGGCTGCAGTGCCCCACACTTCACAGGTATAATCCATGGAAGGTCCAATGCCGATTCGGCAGGGAAGGAATCCACTCTGTACGCCGCGGCGGAATAACCGTGCCCACTGAAGTGCCGTGCTGCGGTGCGCACGGCCGATTGTCGTCGGGGGTTCGAATCCCCCTCGGGCATGGGTGTTTGTCTTGTCCTTAGGTTAGTTTAACTTACTTTTAAGTGTTTGTAAGCTAGAGACTAAGAACCACGCAGTTAAGTCCCGTTGTTGTTGTTATGGTCTTCAGTCCGGAGACTGGTTTGATGCAGCTCTCCACCCTACTCTATCCTGAGCAAGCCTTTTCATCTCCTCATAAGAACGACAACCCACATCTATTTGAATCTGCTTACTATACGCGTCTCTTGGCCTCCCTCTGCGATTTTTACCCCACACACTTCCCTCCAATGCTAAATTTACGATTCCTCGATGTCTAAGAATGTGTCCTACCAAGCGATCCCTTCTTTTAGTCAGGGTATGCCAAAAACTCCTTTTCTCGCCAATTCTGTTCAGTACCTCCTCATTAGTAATGTGATCTACCCACCTAATCTTCAGCATTCTTCTGTAGCACCACATTTCAAAAGCCTCTATTCTCTTCCTGTCCGCACTGCTTATCGTCCATGTTTCACTCCCGTACAAGGCAACACTCCACACAAATGCCTTCAGAAAAGACTTCCTTACACTTAAATTAATATTAGATGTTAGCAAATTTCTCTTTTTCAAAAATGCTTTTCTTCCCATTGCCATTCTGCATTTTATATCCTCTGTACTGCGACCATCGCATGTTATTTTACTACCCAAGTAACAAAACTCATCTACCACCTTCATTGTTTTTTTACCTAATCTAATTCCTTCACCATCGCCTGATTTTCTAAGACCACATTCCATTATTTTTGTTTTGCTCTTGTTAATGTTCATTTTGTACGCTCTCTTCAACACACTGTCCATTCCATTCAACTGGTCTTCCAGGTCGTTCGCTGTCTCTGACAGAATTACAATGTCATCAGCAAAACGCAATGTTTTTATTTCTTCCCCCTGAACTTTAATCCCTATTCCAAAATTTTCCTTGCTTTCCTTCATCGCCTGCTCAATGTACAAATTGAATAACAGTGGAGAAAGGCTACAACCCTGTCTTACTCCCTTCCCAACTGATGCTTCCCTTTCATGCCCTTCAAGTCTAATAACTGCGGTCTGGCTTTTGTACAAGTTGTAGATAACTCTCCTTTCCCAGTATTTTACCCCTGCTGACTTCAGAATTTGAAAGAGTGTAGTCCAGTCAACATTGTCAAACGCTTTCTCCAAATCTACAAAGGCTAAAAATGTAGATTTGCCTTTCCTTAATCTATCTTCTAAGATAAGCCGTAAAGTGAGTATTGCCTCCCGTGTTCCTACGTTCCTCCTGAATCCAAACTGATCTTCCCCTAGGTCAGCTTCTACCAGCTTTTCCATTCTCCTGTAGATAATTCGTGTTAAAATTTTGCAACCATGACTTATCAAACTGATGGTTCTGTAATTTTCACACCTGTCTGCACCTGATTTCTTTGGAATGGGGATTATTACATTTTTCTTAAAGTCTGAGGGTATTTCGCCTGTCTCATACATCCTACACACCAGTTCAAATAGTTTTGTCATGGCTGGCTCTCCCAGAGACTTTAGTAGCTCTGAGGGTATGTCATCTACTCCTGGGGCCTTGTTCCGACCTAGGTCTTTCAGGGCTCTGTCAAATTCATCTCTCAGTATAATATCTCCTATTTGATCTTGATCTACTTCCTCTTCCCTTCCTACAACATCGTCTCTCAGTTCATTTCCTTTGTAGAGCTGCTCTATGTACTCTTTCCACCTTTCAGCCTTCCCTTCTTTGCTGAGAACTGGTTTCCCATCTGAGTTCTTGATATTTGTAGAATTGCTTTTCTTGTCCCCAAATGTCTCTCTGATTTTCCTGTAGGCGGTATCTACTTTTCCCCTTCTTATACATTCTTCTACAGATTTGCATTTGGCTTCTAGCCACTCCTGCTTAGTCATTTTGCACTTCCTATCAATCTCATTTCTTAGTCGTCTGTACTCCATTTTGCCTGTTTCATTTTTATATTTTCTTCTTTCATCAATTAAATTTAGTATTTCCTGTGTTATCCAAGGATTTTTTGCAGGTCTTGCCTTTCTACCTATTTTGTCCTCTGCTGCCTTCACTATTTCATCTCTCAATGCTACCCATTCCTCTTCTACTGTTTTATTTCCCCCTGTTTCTGTCAATTGTTGCCTAAATCTCCCTCTGAAATTCTTAAGAACTTCACTTTCCTTCAATTTATCTAGGTCCCATCTCCTTATTTTCCTACCTTTCTGCAGTTTTTTCAGTTTCAGCCTACAGTTCATGACTAACAAGTTATGGTCAGAGTCTATATCTGCCCCTGGGTATGTCTTGCAGTTAATAACCTGATTCCGAAATCTATGTTTTACCATTATAAAATCTATCTGATACCTTCCAGTGTCTCCTGGTCTCTTCCACGTATACAACCTTCTTTTGTGATTCTTAAACCACGTGTTTGTTATGATTAAATTATGTTCCGTGCAAAATTCTACCAGGCGACTTCCTCTTTCATTCCTTCTGCCCAGTCCATATTCACCTACTATTTTTCCTTCTCTTCCTTTTCCTACTACCGAATTCCAGTCTCCCATCACAATTAAGTTTTCCTCTCCCTTAACTGTCTGAATAATTTCCTTTAGCTCCTCATATATTTCTTCTATATCCTCATCATCGGCAGAGCTAGTTGGCATATAAACCTGTACTACTGTTGTCGGTGTTGGCTTCGTATCTATCTTGACAATGATAATGCGATCACTGTGCTGCTCATAGTAGTTTACCCGCATTCCTATTTTCTTATTCATTATCAATCCTACTCCTGTGATACCCCCAACTGATTTTGTATTTATAATCCTGTACTCACCTGACCAGAAATCCTGTTCATCCTGCCACCGAACTTCACTAATCCCCACTATATCTAACTTCAACCTATCCATTTCCCTTTTTAAATTTTCTAATTTTCCTACCCGATTAAGGGATCTAACATTCCACGCTCCGATCCGTAGAATGCCAGTATTGTCTTTCCTGATGATAACATCCTCCTGAGTAGTCCCCGCCCGGAGATCCGAATGGGGGACTATTTTACCTCCGGAATATTTTACCCGAGAGGATGCCATCATCATATTTTCATACAGTAGAGCTGCATGTCCTCGGGAAAAGTAACGGCTGTAGTTTCCCCTTGCTTTCAGCCGTTCGCAGTAACCGTGTGGCAAGGCCACATTAGCTGATGTTACAAGGCCAGCTCAGTCAATCATCCAGACTGTTGCCCCTGTAACTACTGAAAAGGCTGCTGCCCCTCTTCAGGAACCACACGTTTGTCTGGCCTCTCCACAGATACCCCTCCGCTGTGGTTGCACCTACGGTACGGCTATCTGCATCGTTGAGGCACGCAAGCCACCCCACCTCGGCAATGTCTGTGGTTCATAGGGGTGGGTTAAGTCCCATAGAGTTACAAACAGTTGAACGACTCTGTACTGGTAAAGCAGATCTTTTATTGACAAGCGGATATAGCGCTCCTGTTCGTTGTGATGTTTTCTGGTGAACCCACACAATGTGGTCCTTCCACGTAAACTATCTCTCGATGGTTACTCCTAAGTACTTAGCGGTGGTTGTCCACTCAATCTGTTGTCCAAATTGGATCAGGTTTGGAATTTCTGGAGCACGTCGTCGCGTCAGTTCTGTTCCCTGTGACTTGGCGGCGTTAAACACGACCCGCCAGTCTATGGCCCACTGCACGAGGTCAAAGAGCGCCTGTTAGAGTAGCCAGTGTATTGCTACTGTCCACCGACTTCGTACAAAGAGCCTGTGTCATCAGCGTACATTGCTCTGCTGACGTTTGGAGATGTTGGCACATCAACTGTGTAATCAGTGTAGAGAATCGGGTCCAGTACACTCCCTTGCGGTACTCCGACCAAACTGTCTCTGGTGATCGACGTTCCGGTACCCACTCTGACGACAAATGTTCGCCCACGAAGGTAATTTTCAATCAGGCGTACGTAGGTCAGGGAGATACCTTGGTGAAAAGGCTTGCAAGAACAGGCCTGCCTCTGTGTCGCACTGTGTCAAAGGCTTTTGGCATGTCGAGAAAGACGACACCACAAAACTCTCTACTGTCAAAGGCTAGATTGGCTTCTTCTACTACTCGCATAAGTTGCTGTGTCATGGAAATGACAGTCCTGTCAATTCGCCTCCATTTTACACCTCGCGTTCGTGCCACTACCGCCATCTGTATGTGCGGATATCGCTAAGCCATGAGTTTTGTCCGTGCAGCGTCCGTCGTGGAGGGGTCAGCGCTGGTGACGCGGACAGCGTGTGCGCCTCGGCCGCAGCGCAGCCTGGCCTGTAAGGCGACCCAGGTTCGCGCCGGGCCAGCCAGCAGCGCGCAATTGCCCGTGGCCGTCGCCTCACCTTACCGCGCGGAAACTGGTCCAGTCGCGAGCGCACAGCCTCCGACACTTGACCCTGCCTGCCGCCTGGCGTCGGGTTACCGCAGGGCAAAGCGCGCCGCCCTGCCAACTCCGTGCACCGGCGCGCCACCCTCTCACCAGGGGGCCTCCTGCATACTACTAAGTTGCCGCCCGTGGTTCCGCTGCACTGCCGCAGGGCTCGTACCAATCTGCAGGATGAGTCATCAGTCGCACCACACCCTGGTATACTCTGTACGAATTTTCCAGTAAGGTATTGGTGACGTAATCTATGACAAGTTCATTGATGTCAATATCTACATCTACATGGGATGCTTTGCAAATCACTTTTAAGTGCCTGGTAGAGGGTTCATCGAACCACCATTATACTATTTATCTCCTATTCAATTCTCGAATAGCGCGCGGGAAGAAAGAACACCTGAATCTCTCCGTTCGAGCTCTGATCTCTCGTATTTTATTCACATCATCATTTCTACCTATGTAAGTGGGAGTCAAGAATATATTTTCACATTCGGTGGAGAATGTTGGCGATTGGAGTTTATTAAGTAGCCCACGCCGCAGCGATAAGCGCCGTTGTTTTAATGATTCCCATCCTAGATCCTGTATCATTTCCGTAACGCTGTCTCCCCTGTATCTTGACAATAGGAAACGAGCTGCTCTTCTCTGGACTCTCTCCATGTCCTCTGTCAAACCCACCTGATAAGGATCCCACACTGGGCAGCAATACTACAAAAATGGACGGAGATGCGTAGTGTTTGCAGTCTTTTTAGTGGTTCTGTTGCATCTTTTATGGGTTCTTCCAATAAAACGCAGTCTCTGGTTCGCCTTTCCCACGACATTATCGACGTGTTCTTTCCAATTTAAGTCTGAAGTAATAGCAATTCCTAGGTATTTTGTGGAGTTTACGGCCTTCACTTTTGTTTGATTTATCTTGCAAACAAAGTTTAACGAATTTCTTTTCGTACTCATCTGGACGATTTCACACTTCTCGTTATTTAGAGTCAATTGCCAATTTTTACACCATAGTGATATCTTATTCAGATCGTTCTGCATTTCGTTTTGATCTTCAGATGATTTTACTAGACGGTAAATGACAGCGTCATCTGCAAACAACCTAAGAGAGCTACTCAGATTTTCCCCTAAATCGTTTATGTGAATAAGGAACAGCAAAGGACCAATAACACTACCCTGTGTAACGCCCGATATCACCTCTGCTTTGGTCGATGCCTTACCATCGATTACAACGAACTGTGTCCTCTCTGACAGGAAATCCCCTATCCAATCGCAAATTTGGGACGATATACCATAACCACGCAATTTGATTAAAAGCCATTTTGTGGGGTACAGTGTCAAAAACCCTCTGGAAATCATGAAATGCGGAACCCTTGTCGATAGCACCCATCACTTCGTGTTAATAAGAGCTAGTTGTGTTTCGCATGAACGATATTTTCTAAATCCATGTTGAACTTGGGTCAATAGATTATTCTGTTCGAGATAGCAGTTACCGTTAATAAATTTTACAACACTTTTTGTTTGGAGGTACAGGCTGGACTGCTCACAGTAAAGAACACACATTCAATGTGTTCAACTCACAGGTCTTCTTGGTCAACGGACATCGAAGGCAATGCATAAAATCGGCGTGCACTTGTAGAATGATTTCCCTGAAGTGCTGGCACACGCTTTTTCATTGGTTGCTAAATGAGCACTTCGTATCTGCCAGGGCTATGGCAGCAGAAGGACCAGCTTGAGTGCGTTTCCTAACAGCGTGACACGACCTTCAGCGCCTCTCCTGGGCTTGAGACTGTATTTGCTAGACCCTAGATTACTAGAACCAGTCGCTTGGTCAGATTAGTGCTGATTTTAGTTGGTAAGATCTGAATGTAGTGTTCGAGTGTGACGCAATCCTCACGAAAGGAAGCTTGTTGTGGCTCCATTATGGGGTGAACCGTTTTCACGTATGCAATGATAGGTATTCTCTGGCCCAATTGAAACGATCATTGACTGCAATGATTATGTTCGACTACCTGGAGACTATTTGGAGCCATTCGTGGAATTTATTCCCAAACAGCGATGGAATTTCTATGTTGAGAATGCGCCACGTCACCGCGTTTGGTTTGACGATCATTTTGAAGAATTCTAGCGAACGATTTGACCACCCATGTCGCCCGAGGTGTATGCGATCGAACATTAATGTGACATTACCGACAAGTCAGGTCGTACACAAAACCATTTACCGGCAACCATATCGCAAATGTGGCTGACTCTCTTGGTAGAATGGGATTGCAGAAAAATCCGAATGAATTGTTGAGTACATTCCAAGTCGAGTTACTGCACTTCCAGGGGCAAAAGGAACTCCAACATAATGTTAGGAGGTACTACATGGCGCTTGTCACTACTCATTATCACATTCGTATAACTGACACCAGCAGCATAATGATTTTGCGTTTATCGTTGTACGTTATCGATATGTTCGTTTTTTTTTGTCTCCTTTGTCAATTTGGGCGTTTGAAACATACCGCTTGCCGTAAGGTCATGACATCAATTCGCAATGATTATTCTAAATTACAGAGGGTACGTATCGTTTAATCACATAAGCACATCAAGCCGTATCTAGCACTGATTGGGGCAGAGCTTTGTAAACTGGGTGTACCGACACCCCGGGATGTCGGCTACTAAGGCCTTGGTGTTGCTAGTAGCATGAAGCGTTCGCGTGACTACTCAGTTCAGAATGTAAGATAGATGGGTAAATTGGCTGTCAGGAAGAGGTATTTCACACTTTATGAATCATCACGTGCAGATCAACAGTCACGCAATGTGCAAGTTAAGTAGATAGAGAACAACAATACACACACATTTTTAAAAACTTTGATTCTTCTGCGACATTATGCAATAAGAAGAACACAAAAATGAGGCTGTATAATGTTTTCATTGACATCTAAGGGTTCTATTAGTAACAAAATACTTGAAAAGGGTTAAATTTTCAGGCAGTAGGTATAAAACAATATGGCAGGTTAATAATTTCTTCGCGTTTGCGACGTAGTCGTAAACATAGACTGATCATGAACAAACACAAGTGAAGAAAAACTCTACTTTAGCCGCGTGGGGATGGCTGCATGATCCAAGGCGCCATGCTACGGATTGCGCGGCCACTCCCGTCGGAAGGTCGAATCTTCCCTCGGGCATGGGTATATCTGTTGTCATTGACGTAAGTTAGTTTTCATTTGGCCCCTTATATTCACAAACATTTGAAAATATGAAAACCTACTTTTAAAAGTTGGTACCAAGACTCAGATTTATATAATCTCCAGATCTTACTGCATTCGCTGTTTTGCTGTAGTTTTCTACAAAATGTTCATGGGACTCATATAGAAACAGTTAATGAGGGCGCTATGTTCCGATGCGCCAGGCTGTTCCCCGTCTGGCGCTCGAATCCTCCCCTCGGGCATGGATGTTTGTGTCGTCTTTAGTATAAGGTAGTTCATAAGTAGTTTGTAGGTTTAGGGACTGATGACCCCGCTGTTAAGCCCTTAAGTTTCACAAACATTTGAACATTTTAGTTAACGAGGAAATTTTTGAAAGATAAGCAAGTCCATGTGAAATTGTCCTATAGGGGAGAATGTTTCACAGAAATGATGCACGAGTTGGGGTGGAAATCACTAAAAGATAGGCTATATTCGTTGCGCCGATATTTATTTACCAAACTCCTGTCACCAACTTTCTCTTCCGAATGTGAACATATTTTATTAGCACCCACCTATTTAGGAAGGTATTATCATCTTAATAAAATACGAGAAATCCGATCAAAAACGGAAAGATTCAGGTGTTCTGTTTCCCCACAAGCTATAAGAGAATTGTACGGTAAAGAAATATCACAAAAACGGTTCGATGAACTCTCCGGCATGCACTTAAATGTGATTAGCGGAGTATTTATGTAGATACATATTTTCAACTTAATAAGACACATTTGTGATGCTTCAGTGACTTGATAATAACAATGAAGAGTTCTCTATCCGAGCAACGGTGGTTAACGTATAATTATACTCTACTTATAAACTAAATATAAAAGTTGCTGTTTCTTTAATATCCCTTTGTTACTAATATAAGTAAAAGGGAGCGTCATGAAGCTACAATGAGAAGTTTCGAAACCTTTGTATTACGGGCTAATTCGACAAAGAGAATGAACAAATGCTTTTCGGGTAAGCTATATGGAGCTGAGACCACTTATCGATGAGAAGATTCCGTATCATGGCAGCCAAATTTACTGATACTTAATAGCCCATGTTCCATCCGCTGTCCCAAATACGCTCAGGCTTATCCTGTGGTACTGTTGCACACCAGCTCTGTAGCGGAAGTAAAGCGGTAAATTTTTCCAAGTCTTGGTTGCTGTAGAAACATTGCGGTGTGTCGACAGAACGGGGAAGTGAAACAGCAGCTACTTTGCGTCATACTTAATGGGTCAAGCTGACAAGGCCGCCGCGGAGAGAACGAGCGCATATGCCACGATGCGCGAGGTCGTTCCCCGTCGGTGGTTCGAATCCCTCTCGGGCATGGACGTTTATGCTGTCCTTAGTATAAGGTAGATCATAAGTAGTTTGTAAGGTTAGGGACTGATGACCCCGCAGTTAATTCCCTTAAGCTTTACAAACATTTGAACAAGCTGACAGGAATGGACGCACACGCGCCGGACTGAATAGCACGCATCAGCTTGCAGTATCACGTGAGGAAACAGTGCCTAAGTCTAACGCAACAATGCGTATCCGGAGCCTTCTGGCGCCACCAGCTAACCTGTTAAGTGAACACGGAAAGATGTAAAACGCCAACACATTCGTTTGACACGCCCGTTGTGGTCATAACAGAGCACATAGGTAAATATCAGCCGCTCCACACACACTATATATATTCCAGTACTTAAGATCATAGTTAGTCGGCCAGGTGAATCGATGGCTTACACTTCGTAGCACTCGATTCCCTGACCTGTTCTAACGTCGGTACAAGTCTGTTATAGAACTCCAGCACTCCTCTACATCGGCTGACAACCGGCGAGATGTCGACTCCAGCATATATCTGAGTTCGACTCCTGCGCTACAACCAACAACGGACACAGAGGAAGCATCTAGGAGGACTTCCACGTCCTGCTCACCTGAACTCCAGCGTTCCTAGAGAAGACGCCTATCAGCCGGTAGTCCTGGAGTGGCGCACATCACGACCACGCGACAACCGTCAACGCGGTCCAGTATGAAGATAATGCGAGACTGCAGTTAGGGTGGGGATCGAGAACCACCAGTCCAGACGTGTGAATCTCTCATTCACACGTTCCACCGTACTTTCGTACGGTCTCACAAGAAACGGTGCGGCAGAGGGGTCGCCTACCTCCGCACGCCGAGCTAGTGCGGACGCAGCTGCACTGTCAGCGCACAGTACGGCAGGAGGCTGCTGACGCCATCGACCCGGTCGCCTGGAGTACGCAGCCATGTGTACCAATTCAGAATAAATGTTTTACCTAACAATATTGTTTCATTACGCCAACGGCGGCACCTGGACCGCCCCTACCTCTTCCTGCAGGGCATACCGTGGCGGCTAGCAGTCTGGTCTCCTGACAAATAACCAGTTCTCCAACACCACCTTGAGTTCGCGCCCACCAAGGGGTGCGCCAGCAACCGTCCGACCTCCCTGTAGTACTAAACTCGGATGATTTAGCAAGTCAGTCCTGGAGGAATATGATCACTGACTGTTCGGCATACATTTTTTTTAATGCGTGCGGTTCCTTTGAACATAGCTTTTGTCATTTTGGATGAGTGCAGTCGCAACAGCATGTTATTAACAAGAAGGAGGTCATGTTGAAAAGTGATACCTTAATTTTTTCCCCCGTTATAAGTATCTGTTGAGCAAAACATGCCAGGCATACGTAGTAGAGTCAATACGTTCTGACACTTCAAATGTTCATAGACCTAACGGACCAAACTACTTTGGCCATCGGTCCATATTCTTCTAAATTACTTAAAATGATTTTTGATATGGCCACAACAGGCAATGACAATTTCAATGCGGGCGTGTTCATAGGCTCGGTCCCTTTCGGGAATCCAGTGTAAGCTGCGAGCAAGAGAAACCAATTGGCAGGGGGCACTACAATCGTAGTGTGCTACAAGGTGACAAGTTAGAGGGGCAGGGAAGCCTGCCTGGATAGCCCAAAGCGGGAAATCCGGGTTCGAATCCTGGTTCAGCACAAATCTGCAGCTTTGTCGTATTTACCGGGTGATCAAAAAGTCAGTATAAATCTGAAAACTTAATAAATCTCGGAATGATGTAGATAGAGACGTAAAAATTGACACACATGCTTGAAATGACATGGGGTTTTATTAGAACAAAAAAATAAATAAATAAATAAATAAATAAAAAAGAGTTCAAAATATGACCGACAGATGGCGCTTCATCTGATCAGAAAAGCAATAATTTGTATAACAAATTAAGAAAAAAGCAAATATAATGTTCTTTGGAGGAAATGCTCAATATGTTCACCATCATTCGTGAACAATAACTGTAGTCGAGGAATAATGTTGTGAACAGCACTGTAAAGCATGGTCGGAGATATGGTGAGGCACTGGCGTCGGATGTTGTCTTTCAGCATCCCTAGAGATGTCGGTCGATCACGATACACTTGAGACTTCAGGTAACCCCAAAGCCAATAATCGCACGGACTGAGGTCTGGGGACCTGGGAGGCCACGCATTAAAGTGGCGGATGAGCACACGATCATGACCAAACGACGCGCGCAAGAGATCGTTCACGCGTCTAGCAATATGGGGTGGAGCGCCATGCTGCATAAAAATTGTACGTTCCAGCAGGTGTTTATCGGCCAGGCTGGGGATGATGCGATTCTGTAACATATCGGCGTACCTCTCACCCGTCATGCGCAGTGACTGACGTTTTGCTGTCCAGCTGCATCTGTCGGACATTTTTTTAAAGGTTCTGATAAAACCACATGTCGTTCCAAGCATGTGTGTAAATTTTTACCTCTCTATCTACATTAGTCCGTGATTTATTAGGTTTTCAAATGTATACTGATTTTTTGATCACCCGGTATTTCAACGCCCCGAAACGGTCGAAATGTTTCAATAATTCGATTTAGTTACTTAAAATAACTTATACTAGGGACAACACACACACAAATCAAATGTTTGTAGAGCTTATGGGACTAAACTACGGGGTCATCAGACCCTAAACTTACTAACTACTTATGAACTAGCTAATACTAAGGACAGCACAAATATTATGTCTCTGGACCTTAAATCTTTTCAAGGTTTGACATCGCCTTTCTACCGAGCAACAACCGTCTACTGATTTCGTGGCTGCAGTCACCATCATCAGAGATCTGGCAACCGAGATAATTGAATGTAGACACTATCTCCACGGATTCTCCTCCTATATACCATGAATTAATAGCTGTAGTTCCCTTTATTTTAGTTTTTCTTCACATTTAGTCTGAGACCGGCCTTTTCACTTTCATTTTTCACCTTCAGCAAGATAGTGTTTAATTCTTCTTCACTTTCTGCCAACCATCTGCACATCTGAGACTGTTTACATTTATTCCAGCTATTTTAAGTCTCGTGTCTTCATCATCTATCCTGACATTTCTCATGACGTCCTATCCAAACAGATTGAATAAGAACGGAGGCAATATGCAGCTTTGCCGGACTCATTTTTGAATCTTTATCAGTTTCGTTGTGCCCTACAAAGTTCTCACCGTGGCTTCCTGATCAAGGTATAAACTTCATATCATACGAATGAGGTGAACTGGTTATGAGTACGTCCCATAATTTGTTGTGATTGACGCAGTCAAAGGCTTTGGCATAATCAATAAAGCAGAGGTACACGTCTTTCTGAAATTCTCTTGCTTTTTCCACCATCTACCGAATGTTGGCAATTTGATCTGTGGTTCCTCTCCCTTTCCTATATCCAGCTTGTTCTGCCGATAGATCTCGATCTAGATATTGGCAAAGTCTGTCTTGCAAGATCTTCAGCGTGACTTTGCTAGCGTGCGAGATAAGTGCAATTGTTCGGTGATCCTAATATTCTTTAGAGATTCCTTTCTTTGAAATCGGGATGAATTCTGATCTTTTGCAGTCTTCTGGCCACTGCTGCATGCTCCATATTTTCTGAAATATAGAGTGTAGCACTTTCAGTGATTTTTGTCCAATGACTTTAAATAATTGTGTTGGTATTCCATCATGTCCACTAGTTGTTATCAGCCATATTTTCAAGGGCCCACCCGGACTTCGCTCTTCAAAATATCTCTCTCTAGTTCTAAAATAACATTATCATCAGCAGCAGTACCACTGTCAATATGCATTTCATTAATGTATAGGTCTTCTACATATTCTGACCATCTTTCCTTAACATCCTCTGCTTCACTTAGATCTTCCCCATTTCTATCTTTTATCATTCCAGTGTTTGCCTGAAATTTTCCTTTTATTTCTCTAGTTTTCTTGTAAAGATCTCCTGTCCTCCCTGTTCTGTTACTATATTCAAATTCTTTGCACTGTTCATTACAGAAGATATTTTCATCTCTTCTAGCAAACATATGAAACTCTTTATTTAATTTCAACGTAGCTGATCTGTCCCCCCTTGATTTTTGGTTTCCTTCATCCTTCTGCAATTTCCAGTGACTCAACCGATAGCTGTCTTGCCTTCTTGCTATTCTTTTTCTTGGGAATGTGTTTCTCTGCGATACTTGCCAAGAAATTCTGACGCACAACTTCAATATGCCTCGTGTTACCCAGCACATTGTGCCGGGAATCCTGTCGGAAGACCATCGTGATGATCGCATGAGGATTTGCGGTGACCTCATCAGCTGTGCGGCCAATGACGCTTGGAATGCGGCAGCTTGAGCAGCAGAGTCGTGTGGGCGCCTATACTCCGCCGGCGCTGTAGCTCAGCGCTTCGGTCAGGGGATTTCCGCACTCTGTAACAAAAAATCTGAGTCAACGAAGCCACTATCAGCCTACAACAAAACTAACCAACGTCCGCAAAGGATCGATGAAACTCCTTCAGGCGTCAAGTCTTGGACCTTATTGATTGTACCTGATATTACTCTGTCGAACTTCTCGCTTTGCTGCTACAAATTGCAACTTCTCGCTGATAGAGGGCTCCATATTTTACCTTGGGTAGTGTAACTACGTCGGTACGCGATTAATTGTATGAAAATTGAAAGCACGAAGAGATGGTCCACACATGGACGACAATGACCGGACCAAATGTTCAAATGTTTGTATAGCTTATGGGAGTTAACTACGGGGTCATCAGCCCCTAAACTTACAAACTACTTATGAACTAGCTAACACTAACGACGGCACAAATATCCATGCCCGAGGGGGGATTTAATCCCCCGACCGTAGTGGCCGGGCAGAGCCTGGCTGACGCGCCGCAGTCCCCTCGGCCACCGCGGCCGGCAATGACCGGACCATACAGGAACACTGCGACGTCTGCAGCAACCGACAGTTCAGAGCAGCCATACTCAACCTTTTTCTTCCAACGGGCAAATTCTCGAAAGTTTTATTTCAAGTGGGCCACAATATTATCACAGGACAAAAATAACACTGTGAAATAACTACACCCATTTGTTTTATCATCAAAATCAATTTCAAAATACAATTGTTAATAGAGGAGTACAGGTGAACGTATTGTTAATTAATATTTTCGTAGTTTTTTTTTTACAATTTGTACACTTGTTATTTTGAGAAATCATAATTAATTTCAAAGAAAGATATGTAACAACTTAAAAAGTTTGAATGGCCATATGAAACCCTGCTGCAACGTTTTGATAGGCATTTCGAAGCAGTTACGTTTTTGTTAAATATCTTTGTTCGTAACGTACGTTAATCATTGGAATATGACATATAGCGACTTTTTTTCGAGGCAGATAGGGAGAGTGATTACTGTGAACTGCCAATATGGTACTTGCCAGAGCTAGACAGCGTTAACCAAAAAGTTATCTTCATTGATCATTAACCAAATGTTCAAAATGTTCAAATGTTTGTATAGTTTATGGGACTTAACTACGGGGTCATCAGTCCCTAAACTTACAAACTACTTATCAACTAGCTAATCCTAAGGACGGCACAAATATCCATGCCCGAGGGGGGATTCGAACCCCCGACCGTAGTGGCCGTGCAGACCGTGGCTGGAGCGCCTCAGTCCCCTCGGCCACCGCGGCCGGCTATCATTAACCCGGAACGGTATTGTGCAGCCATGAAATCTCGCCTTCAGTCTTTGAATTTATGTTCCTGTGTTGTCATACCATTGAAATAAAGCAAATTAAGTAAAACATATTATCCTACCTGATATTAAAAGAAACTGAAACGTTTTAAGAAAAAACTAATATTCCTTACTGCACACCGTGATCTTAATGCGCGAGGCCGTTCCCCGTCGGGGGTTCGAATTCCCCCTCGGGCATGGATGTTTGTGCTGTCTTTAGTATAAGGTAGTTCATAAGTAGTTTGTAAGTTTAGGGAATCATGACCCCGCACTTAAGTCCCATAAGCTATACAAGCATTTGAACATTTTTTTTGAAGAACTGAAGACTTTAGGATGAAGATAAAATATTACGTTAATGTACATTAATCGATCACAAACTTGTCTATCCGGAGCGCGTTTCCCGTCCGCCCAAAATTCTCACTAGTCCCACGCGCTACGAACGTAGCGTCTCTAACTCTAAACGTAAGTGTAGAACGGATATGGCTCAAATTCAAAGAACTGGTATCGACAACAATTGACAGTTTTATACCAAATAAATTAATAAAAGAAGGAGGTGATCCCCCTTGGTACACAAAACAGGTCAGGACACTGTTGCAAAAACAACGGAAAAGGCATGCAAAATTTAAACGAACAAAAAATTCCCAGGATTGGCGATCCTACACTGGAGAATTTCAATGCGAAATGACTACAATACTTTTCACAACGAAACTCTTTCTCGAAATTTGACTGAAAACCCTAAGAGATTTTGGTCATATGTTAAATATACTAGGGACAAAACACAAACAATACCCTCACTACGTGATTGTAATGGTGATCCTGACGATGATAGCGCTACAAAAGCAGAGTTACTAAACATAGCTTTTAGAAAATCATTCACCAAAGAAGACGAAACCAATATTCCAGATTTCTAATTACAAACAGAGGCCAGAATGAGTAACGTTGAAGTAGATATCCTCGGAGTAGTGAAGCAACTTAATTCACTTAACAAGAACAAGTCTTCTGGTCCGTACTGTATACCCATTAGATTTCTAACAGCCATATACAACCGCTCTCTCAAAGAAGGATCTGCACCAAAAGATTGGAAAGTTGCACATGTCACTCCTATATTCAAGAAAGGCAGTAAGAGTGACCCACTAAACTACAGGCCTATTTCATATTGTTGTGATTAAGTTCAGATTTACACACATGCATACGCAACATCATTCACACCTATGTCGGCGCAATCACTGTCCACTAGTTACTTTTATGAAAGTTTTAATCACTAGATTCAAAACACTGTATTCAAATAACAAGCGAAATTCAGAAGCGTAACTACTGTTATCGGAATTCATTAATCCACAATAATCAGTTCTCTTTATATCTCTACCATATCCTTGCAATTACTTTAAACAGCAGTCCGCCACTTACAGCTGCACACTTAATTTCTGAATTAAAACAAGAGTCTAAACATGATGCAGTGACTCATATAAAATGATTTGAGTTCCACCAATACGGCTACAATGCCATCCTTGTATACCTGTATTGTCACTACCACCAGCACAGTTTTAACAGTTTTACACATTTGGAACATGTCCTCCACAGTTCATCATACACGAAAACAGCAGTAAATCCAATGTCCATAATTTGTTTGAACAAATTCGTGCACATCACGCCTAAACATTACGGTGACTTGCACACACTCCAACAGCAGGCTTTCAGTTCACAACCCCCGCTGCTCGACTGCCACTATCGATAGTCTGCTCGCTCTTTCTCGATTTACAAAGTCACAGAATACATTTAACTCATACAGCACTTTCTGTACTAACAGCATACAAAATATAAAACAAGGAAGCTCAAATATTCTATATATTCTAACAACAAGAAAACATTTTTATATTACACAAAAGAAGAAAAACAAAAGCAAAAAAAAAAAAAAAAAATAGCAATTCAGTTCATAAAAGCAACTACACATCACAGACCTTAACCATTATAGAATGCTGCGAATACCTACATCGTACATATGAAATACAAGAAAAAGTGACAGGAAGAAAGAAGAAAAAAAATTACACCAGAACAAATTCATTTCAACAACCTACACTAGTGATGCCTTTACACTTTCCAATCGGTAAATGAATCAATATTATGATATACTTCATTTGTCAATGGTCCTAACAAGATAATGATACTAACAAGTAACCACTGCACATCGGCCCGCCAAGCGGCTTCAGTAAAATGTGAAATAGTTTAAAGCATGATTAATCACTTTGGTCCTCCTCTGTTATGAATGGTGATCCTGTGACTAAGCATTACGATTATAATCCGACAACTCACGTTCCTTCACAGTTCGATATACCTGTCATCAAAACGTCAACTATATACTGACCCGCTCATAATCTTTACCTACTGTTTACAATAGG
The DNA here is from genome assembly GCA_026315105.1 of Locusta migratoria. Classification (NCBI taxonomy): domain Eukaryota; kingdom Metazoa; phylum Arthropoda; class Insecta; order Orthoptera; family Acrididae; genus Locusta; species Locusta migratoria. The sequence continues at coordinate 245,339,459 of CM048746.1, read as the reverse complement.
TATAAATTACAACGCCAGAGGCTCTATGAGGCTTGTAGACGATGCTGATAGCCATAGAAGGTTAGCACCGTCTGCAGACTGTGACGAAATGCAGAATGACCGACAGAGTACCGATGATTGGTGCCATTCGTGTGAGAATAAGTTGGAAGTAAAAACAATTTACAATCTAGTGTCTTCCTGAAAATTATCTACGATACGCCGGAGATTGTCACCATCAGTGCGTTTTCCATAATGCCGGAGTTTGCTAGTGGCATCGTTGCCAACTCACTTTCTACCATACACCTACAACACACTTGTAAAACACACGCATGAACTCGAAATCCCTTTCACAAGCGAAAATGTTTATAACAAGGAAATAAAGATGAATATCAGCATGTGATGCCCTAGTAGTTCCCATGCCTGTAGATTATAGGAGTAATGCCGAGAAACGTAAAAATAGGAAAAAGAAGTTTAGGGTTTTACGTCCTTAGAGATGGGTAGGAACCTAATGTGCTCTGACCGTCATATGGGCACAGTCTTTTTATTGGGGACCTTGCGATTAAGCTATGTCCAATGTCACTGTGTACGCCCACTGATGGTATTTATTTTTTTCCTTTCTTTATCTCTTAAGAGATCTTTATTTGTGTGTGCAGATGCAATGTTACGTAAAAAATCAATATCGTTGTTTACTGTGTAATATTAATTAGATACGTAACTCTGTTGTGATTTAGAAGCTTCCGTCCGGTAGGAACATTAATATACGTGCCTAAGGCCGCGTCCACATATTGGAAGCGACGTTGTCGCTAACAGTGTTCGTCCAATGTATGGATTGATAAAATAGTATTGGCTCCAACGTTGGTACGGCACCGTTGCGTGTTGTTATTTTGACCAAACATCAAAGACGTCGGGTCAATATCGGTACACCGTCCACACATTGGCTCCAAAGTTGTGTTATTTTTGTCGTCTGCTCGTCTTGAAGCTGTGTTTCTTTTCTAGTTCGTTCTTCGTTGCCGTATTTTAAAGTTTCAGAATGTCTTTGTGATAGTAGAGCTGTATCAGTAAGACTCATTTGTGAAAGCAACCATAAAACTTTAAGGATGACAACACTGAAGTGCATAGCCGCCGCAGAGCGGCTGAGCGCATTGAGGAGCTATGCTCCGATGCGAGAGGCCGTTCCCCGTCGGGGGTTCGAATCCCCCCCCCGGGCATGGATGTTTGTGTCGTCTTTAGTATAAGGTAGTTCGTACGTAGTTTGTAAGTTTAGGGACTGATGACCCCGCAGTTAAGTCACTTAAGCTTAACAAACTTTTGAAAATTGAAGTGGATATATAAATAGTAAATATAAACTTTTCAAATTTGGTAGTACTTCAGACACGCTAGATTACTGAATGCAATTTTAAAAATTGAAATTACCGAACATTGAATGTCAAGGTTCACATATTGCTTTTCAATATCACCAGTGATGTTACTTATGTGGTTGTTTTATAAAGCAAGTGAAGACTTTTCAAACCGTCTCCTGTAGCAAGAAATCAAAGCGTCACTGTTAAAAAGATTTTTAGCAGATTAGCTTCCTTCCAAAAAGTATCCTTTTTTTCCAATCATTTCAAGAAATAGCTCTAAATTTAAATAATGTGTAACGATTACTTGTAACATATTTTAAAAATTTCTGAGTTCGAGATGACTGTATTTTTTACCTAGTACCGCTTCAGACGTTGGCTCCTGTCTGTGCCTATCCGAAAAAAAAAACTATAAATAAACAAGTTGGGGAAGGAGGAGAGTATAAGGTATAGGAAGGATAATTTTTAATTTTTTCATTTTATCATTATTTTTCTTTTATTCTGTATGTCTTACTGTTTTTACTATGATGTTTCAGACATGCCTTCAGTGGTGGAACATCCAAACTTGTTTTTTCGATAATTTTTGTATGAGTGATACAACATAACCCATCATCTTGTTTTACATTGTTTCCTTTTTTGTTTTGCAGTGAAAACATATAATTATTAACATTCAAAGCCGCTAATGCATGGGACATAAGATGTGCGTCAGATATGTTCACGTTGGCTCTCAATGAACTACACTCAATGTTGATTCTAAGGTATAGGTCATGTCGCAAAAGTATTGGCCAACTAGCTTATATGCCCGTGCTTCGCAACGGGTGTTGAAGAGGGACCTGTGTATATCATGGTTTTTTAGAGTTCCGGACATAGGTAGCAAACACAGAACCCTTGTTGGATCGCTCTGTCAATAAACTCAGTTCTCCTAGCCAAGATATAAAATTTAAGGAGTTATTGTCGAAAACGATGAATGTTCATAAAGTTTTTCATACAAAAAGTGAAAGTAATTTAAGCGCGTACTCTGGAACGATGTAAATTCAATGTTAGGTTGTGTTCATAACGTTAAGTCTCCCGTGTGTAAGTTCTGTTTGGTGTAAACTCCCGAAAACAATTCTATCGTTGAGATAAGAAATAGTAACAATATTTACGCAATGTATTGGTTCTGTGGTGTAGCACTAAACTGTTTATCTCTCACAGTAAGTGTATGCTGAAGTATTACTATGTTGCAGTGTTGCACTGGGCACAATGTAGTTATTCTGTATGCAGTGCTCCCTATTATCGAAAACTCGACGAATGCTGAAAGTTTGGTAATTCAATCAACAGAGCAGTTCATGTCTTTTTAAGTAAGACGTCATGGTAGTGTCAATGTGTGATAAAGTAAGTCTCGGTAATAGTTGCAGGAATGGTGTCAGCTGATCGTCTGTATAGAACAATCCCATAAATATAGTATTTCCAGTGAATTGTCTTGACTGTGTTTGCAGCATCGGCCACTCTTTCAGCTAACACATGTTCCCACGTCCTGCAGCGATTACTTCGTAAAGTAAGAAGTTGAAATCGGCCTTGTGTAATAGAACTGTATATTCAGAAGTCGGATTATGATTCTAAGTACAATTGTCTCTGCAAAAGAAGACATCTTTCTCTATCTTAATGTAGTCCGCACCAAAAGTAAGTAATTACAAATTTTAATCACATTATTGTACCGAACAATTATAAAAGCAGAGAATTTTAACATGAGTTTGTCGCTCGAGTGTGTATATTTATCCCTAGAGCTAGGCACAAAGCAGAAATATCTCTGGAGTGAGCATTCAGATACGCAGAACAGATTTTGTGTCCTCAACATTAAGGTGGAAATGTAACATGATATTGGGAAAAATCTACTAATCGCAGATTTTTTTCTTGGTCCTTTTTTGTTCGGTTAAGACGGATGACTATGTGTAAATGGGTCTTTTAGCGACGCTCCTCAACTTTCTTGTTGCTTCTGTGACTCATTTATTTAGATATCATTTCATTTTATGTGGTTGCTCTGCGAAAAGGAGGTGGGGCTTCTTTCCAGCCAATGCGGTACAAACCAAACGTAAGAGCAAATAAATGTGTGGAAAGAGAGGATTATCTCAATATCACGTGGTAATTCCAGCTTAATGTTGAGAAGATCCACAGAACGCAATGATCACTCCGTAGATATTTCGACTCTATGTACAGTTTAGTGGTTATACCCTTCGAAAGATGCACTTCTTTTCTTTCCATGACATTGCAAAGCATATGGGATACAGCTAGGGAGAAAAAAATGTGTCCTATCTTGGTTAAATTTCACTTGCAGTGGCAGTGGTTTAGTTTGCTATCGTTGCCAACGAACTATTCGCTTTAGGAGGGTGATTAATTTACTGACCAGAACATCATAAATTATTTATTTCATCGTGAATATAAAGAATTATTCCCCTCATTCTACGTGACTGATTTTTTAAAAAGCATTCAACAGCCACTACTAACATCAGCAGACAACACCGCCGCCATAAGTAAAATTGTACCCCTTCTTGTAGTGTATTACACCATAGTTACGAGAATGAAAAAAAAACGCAGCAACGCCATAATTAGTTATTTGGTGTACTATGTACTTTGGCCTTTCCTGTACTATGACGTTTTCGAGGCATACCTAAATAGAACGCACTCAAAATTTAAGGAGGATACACCGAAATGAGATAGGTAACGACATAAATTCGATTTCCCTTGCAAAGAATTCTTATGTAAATTAGAGTATCGATAGATGCGAAGGAATGTCGTTATGTTTTAAATTCAAATACCTAAATAGAACGCACCCAAAATTTAAGGAGGATAAACCGAAATGAGATAGGTAACGACATATATTCGATTTCCCTTGCAAAGAATTCTTATGTAAATTAGAGTATCGATAGATGCGAAGGAATGTCGTTATGTTTTAAATTCAAATGTTCCCTGTCAAAAGAAGCAAAGAAATGTCGCTAAGCTGTGAATATACAAAGTGTAATCAGCAACTCGCTGTTCAATGTTAGCTTGTATTTGCAGAGAGAAGATTGCGGCTCTTAATTCAATATACTTCTGTTTCTGAGGGACTACGCACAACACGATCATGTATTGTTTCTTTGCAGCACTACAAAACCAACAGCATCTTTAGAGGTTCAGTGATGTTCTATGGCACAACCATAAAAAAGAAATAAAAAATGTAAAAATTAAAAAATGCAGCAGCGCCAACTATTAGTTCTTTGGTGCACTACGTAACTGACAGGGTCTATATTTATTCTGTACTGTACTAAACCGTTTTCTAGGCATTCTTAAACAGAATGGACTCGAGATGTAATAAGTACGCACCAAAATCAAAAAGGAAACTATATAAATTCTTAGTGAATGAAAACATCGATAGACGCGAAGGAACGTCGTTATGTTTTAAAATAAAATGATACTCGCTGAAAGAAGCACTTTTTTCCTTTCCATGGTATTGCAAGGCATGCGGGATACACCTAGGAGAAAAAAATTGTGTCGTACCTGGATTAAATTTTACTTGCAATGGCAGCGGTTTAGTATGTTGACGCTGGCAACGAAATATTCGCTTTACGGGGATCATTAATTTACTGATCGAAACTACATTAATTATTTATTTCATTATCAACACAAAGAATTATCCCCCTCATTGTACATGACTGATTTTTCAAAAAGGATTCAACGGCCGTTGCCAACATCAATACACTACTCCGCTGCCGTAAGGAAAATCAATCGTAGCCCTGTATTATTCGTTAGTTACGTGTATAAAAGACACTGCATCGCCATATATTAGTTATTTGGGATACCATGTAAATAAAAGCGCCTCTATTGCATCTTTGCTATACTACGCTGCAATTCAAGCATAGCATATACCAGAAACTAGAAATTACTATATCTTTTCTTCCCCTTATCCGATTTTGATGCAGTGAAGCTTATATGTTGCCCAAGATACTGTCAGTTGACCTTTGAAACCCGATGAAAGTTTGTATGGTACTCTCGGAGATTTGCTGCACTGCACCATACTTATAAGCATAGTATACACATAAAACTTCAAATTACGTTTTTTTCCTTCCTCTGATCTGATTTTGACGAAATGAAGCCTATGTTACTCTCCAAAGTATTCTCAATTTAGTTCTGGAAACCCATGAAAGTTCGTGTAGTACTTTTGGAGATTATCCTCAACAAATAGACAAACACGATGTCTTAAACAAATGATTAAATTATGATTTCTTTATTTTCTCTGTCTCTCTTTGGCCTTTCCCGCACATGCAGGGTCGGCTCTGTGTTAAACACGGATTTGCCATGTGTTAATATTTACAGAGTGGCCGGATGCCCTTCCTGCCGCCACCCATGCCCCCAAGAGGCAATGTGTACCCCAAATATCTGCAAATAGTGTGAGATTTGTGTGAAACTGTAAAGTGTTACGTAATGTTTGCGAGTCGTGTAACTGAGACGGGACTTGGGAACCAGCCCGGTATTCACCTAGGGGATGTGGAAAACCGCCTAAAAACCACATCCAGGCTGGCCAGCTCTCCGACCCCCTTTCGTTAATAAAGCGGGCAGATTCGAACCGGAGCCAATACGCCTCCCCGTCTCGGAAAGGGGTGCGTTGGACCACACGGTTAACCGAGCGGGTGTGATGTCTTTATTGTCTCTGATCCGATTTTAATTATTGAAGACTTTATTAACTGCACGATATGTTCAAGTTACTCGTGAAAACCTCATGCAAATTCGTGAAGTAGTTTTGGAGATAAGAGGTTTTTAACGGTTTAACAAATATACACGACGGTTACTGAGGGTTACGATATCCGCCGCTGCTATCAACACAACTTGGATTTTAAAATTTATTGCTGTAGTCGAAACACTAAATAATGATGATTCAACTAACATTAAAATAATATTTTAAAACACTTTCCCGATGGCAAAATTTTGCCACCCTCCAAATTTTGCCGGCCTGTGCAGCTGCACATGTTGTACCTGCCTAAAGACGGCCTTGATGTTGACCCAAACTTTTCTCATTTTTCCTGTGAAAACCGAAAAAGATTCGTCCAATTCCAATAGTCTCGAAGACTGATGTGAACAGCGACAAGCCTACATTTACAGATCAATTATTAGTATAGGTATAGACGTTGGCGCCAGCGTTGGTAACAATGTATGGACCCGTAGTGACGCTGCGAACAGTTGACAGTTGGAGAGCGCAGTTCAATGGGGTACGTGGTCGCTTGTTAACGTCTCGGTTGTGCGTGCGGAATTCTGTTATGGAAAGAAGCTTTAATGGCTTAGAAAGAACTGTTTGTCATTGATAGAAGGGGAGAATGTTTAGCGAAACTTTGATGTTGTAAGATGGACAACTGTGCTATATAACGAATCAGCAGACTCGGACAAAAATTTCTAGACAACTGTTGTATTCATTCTGTTGCTTTCAACAAGCAAGATTTTAAAGATGATCCGCCGAAGAAGAATTGGCAAGAGGGGAAGTCATCAGGAGAAGAAAGAAAATTGGAATATCCGGAAGATGGATTGTGGAATACATTAACAAGGTTTAGGATGTATCAGAACTACAGATCTTTTCAGCGACACCTTAAAGAAAGATGTGTAGCTAAGTTCACCTATACAACAATATTACTACGACCAGTTTAGTGAAAGATACGTATGTGCTACAGTGTTTTGTAATTAGACGGAAACCATGGGGTATGCAGTGCTGTAGTAAGCGCAACTGTCTTAGTTCGTAGCAGCGAAATGTGTATTGTGTGGTGTATTATCGACAAAATTATATTTAAGTCTTGGTGATGGCCAAGTTTCTAAACTGTCAAATTTTGTAACGTGAAATGAACAGACGAACTGCAAGAGAAAGTTCAAAACTTACACAGCCGTCCATTGTTGTTCCTGAAAACTCGTTCACGGTATTCATTTGAACCGATTTTATCCCGACCCGTTCTATTTTGTAACAGGGGGGTTTGTTTCATGGTGTTCAGTGCTAGAGTGACACTCTGGAACAGTATCAACAAGCATTATTTAATTGTCTGTGCTAGTTTTCATTTACTCGTGAGATAACCATCGCCTGCCATATTCCCGTGCGGTCCAAAGACCTTGTGCGGTCAGCGATCAACGAAGCATCGACTCCAGATGTCGCCACGAGGTAGGAAACAGCTGACGCTATATCTCTGAAGTCTCAATACAGCTATCAGTATAAAGGCGGGCGCGGCCACACTTAACTACACGCTTGACAGCAACGCTTGCACAAGCATACACAAATTCCTCCGCTTCCATCGGTTCATGCACGCTTGTACAAGCATGAAGTTCGATTAGTTGAGTTTTGGAGCCTTTTGTTCGTCTTACAAAAACTGAAAATAAAAATTATTATTAAAGAGGAAACGTGATAGAGATGTACAGAGTGTCTAAAGAAGTTTTTAATTGCCTCAGACAGATTTTTCATGATTTAAATAGTGGAACTGCATTCCATTGTGTAAGTCATTTCTTCTTGCTTAACATGTCAGGTGCAAATATTTACTTACGTATTTTGTCTCATATTTCCCAACATGGTATTCTGCCTCTCTTGCACTGTAGTAATCTTTTCTAGATTATACTGCACTACGAAATATCACAAAATAAATCTTCTGAGAAATAAGAACGATGAAAGGCGGCTCCAATCTGTGAGGAAAATCAACAAATCTTTTTGTTATCTGCGTCATGGCGGAAGCACTGTAACGTTACTTATAAAAGGACAGACAAAAAACTATTTCTAATATTAGCATGTAAAACACTTAAGAAGGTTTATTCTGTCCGAATTTCTGATTGTTGATATCCCTTTTAATAACCTTGGTTGTGTCATAACAGTTTAAGACAAGTGGAACTACACAAATACCAATACTTAGGTAAATATTTGTTAACTGATAATTACAATAAATTCTCGAAAAGCATTATGCCAAACGTGTAAATAATTGTTACGAATGACTCATTTACAGACTTTCCTAAATCTTCGATTCTGATGAATGCAGTAATTGTTTTTCTTCTTTTTCCCTTTGTAATATTTAATTCTTTAACTTTCCGTATATGACAGTACATTAGAAGTGTAGAATTTAATTCATTGTATCAAATAAAAAATCATATCAGTCAAATCATTTAGATATGCCTGTACAAGCCTCTTTGTTCTTGGTACAAATGCTCAAGTATGCACATGCTTGAACGCTTGCACAAGCAAGCATAATCGAAATTCGATCAAGCAAGAATATGCTTCTACAAGCCTCATGCTTGAACATCTTTATCCTACACACGTTCAAGTATGCGCGTGCAAGCACGCTTGTGCAAACGTAGCTGTGGCCGGATTTATGCTGTCAGTAGTACTGTAGTGTCATATAAGAAAACACAACAGTTTACTGAACAATCAAATGATGAAACACTGCTACATAGTTTCATATTCCTTGAGAAGAGAAATTACTTCAGCTCAGTATACTAATTAGTTTTGCAGCTCAATACATTTTACACGCTATCAGAGCTTATAGGTGTTCACACATCCATCTACCTAGTCCCGTGGTTTAAATGAAAAGGTGGCCGCGGGGACTGAGGCGCTTCAGTCACGGTCTGCACGGCCACTACGGTCGGGGGTTCGAATCCCCCCTCGGACATGGATATTTGTGCCGTCCTTAGGATTAGCTAGTTCATAAGTAGTTTGTAAGTTAAGTCCCATAGACTATACAAACATTTGAAAATTTTAAATGAAAAAACCGAAAATTTGAGACAGTGGTCATATGTGCAGTCTTTACACTTCAAAGAAACAGCAAGTGCGACGGTTACATTTTACTTACTACCGCATTGACAGCGTATTGGGCTAATGTTGGCAACGAAGTGTTTCGAATTACGAGGATAGTTATTTTACTGACCGGACAAAGGCACATACAAGAATCTGTCAACAGTAAAGCAGCATTATTTATTTCACGATCAACACGAAAAATTATTCCCTGTGTTTGAGTTTTCTACGTGATTTGATAGGTCGTTGCAAATATCACGATACTACACGGCAGAGGCCATAAGTAAAATTTTACCCGTACGGCCCTATCTAGATTTTTTCCGAGGTGTTAATATTATTGTTTATGCATGACATAACGCCACTTTCTCGAACAGCTATGCGCCGTCTTTAACAAAACAGCGTCTTGAATCATTTTGTGGGCAAATACAAGGGGATATTAATTTAATGGAAACTTAGTAACAAGTTTTGAAAACAGTAGTTGTGAGAAACAATAGAGTAATAGCCGTACTTCAGCTGTGTATTACTCAAAACTAGAACAGCATACGTAAGTATTTTCTTACTTACCGTATTGTATTCCAGTTGTAGTCAGCTTTGCCAAATCTTTTATTTCCTATTATTGAGTTTTTTTGCTCCTTATTTTCTTTCCATATCTAGGCTAATGACACTTGTATATCACGATCGCTGTAAATTCGTATGACACTATAACTGACACTTCGTTGTTACAAATTTGTTTTTCTACATTTATTGATCATTGCTTCGGGAGGCTCATTCTGTCCTTTATCTGCTGTATAATCCTTCACAGCCACATTTTGTCCCTAATATTAACTTATCCATACTGGCACTGTTAGTTTTTTGGCTGTATCTATTTTATGTTTTATTGTATTCAATAAGTGTGTGTGGCTGTATCTGTGTCCCTTGTGCAATATTAGCCATGTGTAAGACGAAAAACTAGCTGCCTGATATATATACAGGGTGGCGCGGGGAAACGGGAAATTTCGAAATGTCATTTCCATGAATAAATTTATAAAACTAGTAATTTATTAGCGAAAGTGAATGTATTCTGTATGCCATTATTCAGTATGTCTTTACAATCAAAATGTCCAAAAGTGTCTCTTTACTTTTTAAAGATGACATCGGAAAGATGTGCTCCCATTCGGCGTTCACACTCTAACAGCCTGTTATGAAAACTGTGGAATGCGCGGTGTAGCAAATCTTGGGAAATGGCAGTGATTTCGTTTACAATGTTCTCGTTCAGTTCATGGATTGTTGCAGGACCTGTACGGTACACCTTGCCTTTAAGATATCCCCACAGGAAGAAGTCGCACACACATGAAATGTCATCGGTACGTGAAATAATGCGTCTTCCAAACAATTGACGAACTGATGCCGTTGATTGTCGAGCAGTGTGTGACGTCGCTCCGTCCTGCTGAAACCATATGTTAAGATTAAGCTCGTACAGTCTCGGTGTAAAGAATGTTTGACGCATTTCAACATATCGAGCGGATGTTACTGTCACTGCACTACCATCCTCACGTTAAAAAAAATGAGGGTGTCAATCCATATGAAGTGGCACAGGGATGGTTGCTTGACCATTTTTAAATATTTTAATTTTCTTATATGTGATTGCCCTATATTTGAGAAGTTCAAAACAGTTTTTTAAAGTAATTTATCTTGCACCTTTACTAAAATGGCGGCCATTTTTATTTGTCGGCCCGCGCCGAATTTTCAGTCTGGAGACATTGGCGAAAATTTGAATATCTCTGCACTGGGTTAAGTTACAACTTCGGACGGATAAACGTGGAACCTTTAGGATCCAAATTAAACAAATTAGTATTGTGTTAAACCAGTTTACATATTTTATTGTAAGTAAACAATTTTTAATTCAAAACACTCCATGTGAATCCATTAGAAACAAATGTCTTCATTTTTTCGTATTTAAAGACTCTTCCATTATTTATGTAATGTTTATTCTAGGACATTTAAAAGAGGAACTAGGTGTGACCTGTTTGGTGAGAACTCAAATCTTCACTGTAGAGTTTTTCCTAAATAATCTTTCTTCGCAAATTCCTTCCATATTTTCTGTCTGGTGCTTTTCTTTATTCACTCTGTGTTTAAGAGGTGTCTTCAGTACCATGCCTAAAATATATCGAGACTTCATTACATTTTTACCTGTTGTTCTACAATTGTACTACAATTCGAATGGAACACTTCAGTACTTTTTTCTTTCAGCGAAATGTTCAAATGTTTGTAGAGCTTATGGGACTTAACTATGGGGTCATCAGTCCCTAAACTTACAAACTACTTATGAACTAGATAAGATTAAGGACGGCACAAATATCCATGCCCGAGGGGGGATTCGAACCCCCGACCGTAGTGGCCGTGCAGACCGTGACTGGCGCGCAGCAGTCCCCTCGGCCACCGCGGCCGGCTTCTTTCAGCGAAGTTCATTTCGATTATTCAAATAACTTATTTTGCTTCTCCAATATTTCAGTGCATTTCTTTATTTCTTACGTCTTCAGTTAACTTATTTCCTGATATTTGTACGCATGTGCTAGTTTTATTTCATTTTCTCTAATTCTACATTTTGTACTTATTCCATGATACTGTATCAAAAACTATTAACATACTTTGGAGATTTCTTTGATCTGGAGCTGCCACAGGTATGCCATCTGTGGAAATGAGCATCGGTATTCTTTCTACATTCATTCCGATAACACTAAAGTATTTTGTATACATTTATTGCACATCTATATACACTGTCTAATCAAAAGTACCCAGACACCCTTACACATGGGGAATGTAAGTGTTCAAGTGTTTGTAAACCTATGGGACCAAACTCCTGTTGTCTTCGGTCCTTAGACTTACTAACTACTTAAACCTGTTGTAAGGACAGCACACCCATGCCCGACGGAGGACTGGAACCTCCGGCTGGAGCGTCCGCGCAGTCCCTGACATGACGACTAGAATCGCAAAGCCACTACTGCGCGTCAGTGGGTTATTCAGTGTCCCATTAGAAGCTCCCCCCCCCCCCCCTAGTATAATAAGATACGGGAAGTGTAATGTTGTCAGTAGAGAAACAGAATATGCAGAGCTCAGTGGTTTTGAATGTGGAATAGGTAATGCCTGTTACTCGAGTAACAAATTCAGCACTGGCATTTCAACTTATCTGATGCTGCCCTATTGGCAGGGATGTGAAAAGTAGTGGAAACGCTGACAAACGGCCACAGCTAAATCAAGACCTTATGTACCAACGGACAGCGATCATCGACCATTTCGGAGGGTGATTGTAAAAAATCGCACTAATACGGGAGGGGGAATCACTTGTGAATTGCAAAGCGTTGAATGCAGTGCAGGTATCATCATAGACATGGATAGCCTGTGAAAAAGAATCGGACACACTGATTGAGCAGCCCGTCGTAAGACACAGTCCGTAGTGACTGCTAAGCGCCGGCCGCGGTGGCCGAGGAGATTGAGGCACTTCAGTCACGGTCTGCACGGCCACTACGGTCGGGGGTTCGAATCCCCCCTCGGGCATGGATATTTCTGCCGTCTTTAGTATAAGGTAGTTCATAAGTAGTTTGTAAGTTTAGGGACTGATGACCCCGTAGTTAAGTCCCATAAGCTTAACAAACATTTGAACATTTTTTTTTTGACTGCTAAGCGACGTTTAGGCTGGCGTTAATAACGGCCCCCAATGGACAGTGGATCATTGGATAAGGATTTATTTGGAGTGATGCAACACGCTATACTCTCTGGCATTTCAATAGAAAGATATTGGTATTGTGTAAACCTGGCGAAGTTAGCCTACTATCATGTGTAGTGAATGCCTGGTGAACGTATCCTACATCGTGTGTAGTGAATGTTTGGTGAACTTAACCTATAACAGTGAAGTACTGGAAAGGTAGTGCTCAGTAGTAAGTACTTTAGAGATTAGTATGTGGTCCCTTTATTGCTGTTCTGCGTACAGTACAGGAACATGTCAAGAACGAATATTGTATCAACATGACAATGCACATTGCGATGCAGTGGTTTCTGGACAGTAACATACCTGAAATATAGACATGTATCCATCTCACAGCTGTGAACTGTGGCTTAGACTTATCGAATTATTCGAAAAATACGTTCCAGTAGCTGTTTATTCAAAGTTTTAATAAGCAAACGTTTCGACATTTATAAGTCATCCTCAGACTCCATCACGGCATACCATTTCAATAAATGTTCAAATAAATTGTCTGCATCAGTCTTTTTATTTATTCTTCGACGCGTTTCGAGATTTCATACTCTCATCCTAAGGTGGAACAGTGATTTTTGTTGCATTTCTGCTAATCGGATACAGCCTGTGTTTGTTGTGTGTGTAGATGTTGAATATGGATGTTGAACGCCATTACCATTATTAAAATCGGACGGATGCGTGGCACGTTAAAGGTGTTAAGGGATATTTAGTCGAAAGTTTGGGAGGCGAGACAGTAATGAGGAATAAAAGTAAATGTGACGCCTCTGCAGAACCGAAAGCTGGATCTGCAGCTGGTCGTATGCAGGTGTCTGAAAGAATTGCTGCGAAGTGTGTCTTCACGAGATCAGTATTAGGCTTGCAACATCAGGATCTCTAGGAACAAAGACAGATGAAGCGAGGAGGACATAAACATTAGGCTAGGGTAGGCAAAGAGGTCATTCATGGTGAAAAGTAGTCTAATGGTATCAAACATAAGCCTTAATGTGAGGAATAACTCAGAATATACGTTTAGAACACATGTATGTATGGAAGTGAAACTTCGGCAATGGGAAAACTGGAACAGAAGAAAATGTGGTGCATAGAAGAATCCTGAAAATCAGGTGGACTAATGATAAATGAAGAGGTTCTCAGCAGAATGGGTGAAGAAAGGATCATATGGAAAATACTGACAGGAACAACCGGGAATGATGTTGGGATACGTGTTCAGACATCAGGAAATAACGTCCATACTACTAGAGGGATCTGAGGGACTAAATGGTCATCGGATAGGTTGGGTAAGGATGGAATAGGAAATCGCCCGAGAGCTTCCCACCAGACCAGAAAAAAAAAAAAAAAAAAAGAGAGAGAGAGAGAGAGAGAGAGAGAGAGAGAGAGAGAGAGAGAAGAAGAAGAAAAATCCGACATCTGACTGGAGTGTGTAGCGAAAATCATATAAAACTGGCCGGAGGTGGCTTTGTATCACATTCTGCTGAATGCGACTACAGTGTGTTACCACAGAGCCACCTCGCTCTCTTTGTAGGGCGAGGACAAACAGTGGAATACAGTACATGCAACACATAATTGAGGACGTGGGGTGCACGTGCTACAGGCATTGGCACAGGAAAGGAGTATGTGACGGGTCACATCAAATCAGTTGTAAGTCTAACGACCAAATAAAATAAAAATAAAGCAATGTGACGTTTAATACTCTGCTCTAACCGTCCCAGGCATTTTCTGTTGAGTTGAGCTCGGATGATTTTGTCAGTCAGTCTAGTGTAATAGTAATACGCCCTACCAGGAAAAGTCTGTACTGCATTTAGTACCTATGAACGCACCTGTAGTTGTGTTGAAACAAAATGTATAATACTTAAATCTTGTTGGAACATTAAAAGAATGGCACCCATTAGGTTTACAAAACAAATAGTAGAATTCTACGATAGCAAAAGTAAGGCCAAAACTGAGACAATTAAATGGATCTCTGTGGTTAAGGAAGGTCTTAAGGCAGTCGGTATAACTCGACCAGACATAGATAAAAAACATTCCAACAAAAGATACTTGACTGGATAGTTGGTCAGAGGAAAATTAGAAAACGGACTAGTCTAAATAAAAACAGAGACTTCATTCTGAAAATTTTGAGCTTAGAGAAAGACCAGCCTCAAAGATCTTGAATTTCATAGAGTGGCGATAGATCCGCTTTATTTGAGACAAATTTAATTGACTTTCTACCATGTTTTTTGGGGTATCGGCTGACAGCTGGTATGCTTAATTACTGGAGAATTTGACCTCTTACATATGTGCACATTTAAATAAAGATTGGCTATTGAATATGGATGTGCCTCAGGATACGTCGGTGTCTCCAAATTTTATGAAAGCTGCGAACTGACGAGCCTGATAGTCTAATTCCTAAGTGTGTGATCTGAAACAAAACCGATAGTGCTGCATTGAGAATATCTGTGTTGATTATAATGCAAGTACATGGTCTAAACATTCTGCGAAACTTAAACAGTTACCAGTAACTGTTAAAACAAAGAATCACTATCATGGATTTGCATCTGTTGGTAATATGAGCACAAAGACGAAAGTGAGAACAAAATACTGCAATTAAAAATATGCATAGGTAAGCTGCTAGAAAAGCATTCCACGCCGAAAGAAATTTTTATTAATAACTTTCGTTGTTGACATGGCGAAATAAGTAAAGTTTGGTGGGCGAAATGTAAGTACAAAGACACAACAAAATAGTGCAATTAAAATGCGTCTGGTCAGCGGACACAAAAGAATTCCACACAGAAATAACGTCTCGTTAATAATTTTCGTTGTATCCATACTGAAATAAGTAAATATTTGTTGCAAAGAACACAGACATTTAAGAAGTGAAAAATTTTTGGCTCTTAGTATTGCTTCCACACTTTGCACTGATTACATGTCAACTACGCTCGATCAAGTATAGACAACAACAAATGAAAGTATTTTTAAGGAAGGTGCAGACACTCAAAAGTGTTTATGTTATTTTATTTTTCAACAGATGAGACGCTCTTTCATCAACCACAGCAGAATAAATATCTCAAAAACCTACAGAAACTAGATAGAAAACGGAGCATTTTTATAGAGTATACTTCAACGTAATTGCAGGATCGGTCATCAGAAGCATCACTCCTGGGCAGTTTAAGTGCCATTAGTTACGAATTTTTTTTTTTTTTTTTTTTTTTTTTTTTTTTTTTTTTTTTTTTTTGTCTCCATACACAGTAAGATGAAACAAGGAAAATATTTGTCGTTTTATCACTTCGATTTATACAATTAATAGCATATTTCAGCATCAAAAATTTAGCAGAAAATATACAATAATTACAGCGCTTCACGTTCAACAGGAATAACAAACGATAAACTCCTCTCAAAGTGTACTGACCACCGTCAACATGGCGGCCGAGTTTACATAAGTAGCCGCACAGATTGCTGTAACCATAGACTTACTAAATAAAAACTAGTCCGGTCGCTGGCGCTAGTTTCCCGTTCCCACACTGGACGTGATAGAAGCCGCCATTTGCAGTGTAACAGTGCCTAAACATGGTTCGTTCGTGTGCTGTTTTAACTGTAACTTGTCTTTGCAGAGGCTCTTTTTAGTCCTTGTGGTTTCTTTTCAGGCTTTCCATCATTTCTGTTAAGTGAGAAATGTTGATAATGATAGAGGGTCGTTGTCAAAGTACCAAAAATTGTTGTTATGAGATGTTCTGGAAGTGACACTACATCTTAGTTGTGAAGAAGCAATTTGTGATATCTTTGCAAAGCCAATTAATGCAAATGATTAATGTAGGTGACAGCAGATTGTTCTATAGCGTGTCAATATTTGCACGTTATATGAACTGTCCGCTATAAAATTGCAAACTACATAGGGGAAAGCTGTAGCGTCAGATTACAGACAAAAACCGAGAAAAGTACTTTGTTGCATGTCAAGTACTTATATTGTATTTGCATATAAATTACTAAAAAATAACAGGATTAATGTACTAAGTTGGGCTGAGTGAAGAACTAGATTTATGAAAGGTATTTAGATTTTTAATCATAGCTATATATATAAGTATGATGCAGAGGAAGCTCGAATAACTGCTTTTAGATACTTTACAGGTTGTGATTGTACTTCGTAAATGGCTAATTTTGATGGAATGTTGC
Source organism: Locusta migratoria (assembly GCA_026315105.1). Taxonomy (NCBI): domain Eukaryota; kingdom Metazoa; phylum Arthropoda; class Insecta; order Orthoptera; family Acrididae; genus Locusta; species Locusta migratoria. The sequence continues at coordinate 245,322,511 of CM048746.1, read as the reverse complement.
ATACTCAACCACTTTAAGAGGCACTATCTCTGTTAAAAAGTAATGTGCGAATGAAATGCCTATTTAAATTTATATGGGTTATTATAATTACTCATACCCAAATTAGAGGAAGTTGAAAGCAAAATTCTAAGTAATATGGAAAGGAATGTAGATAAAATTGTGCTATACAAAAATAAGCGTGCAAAACGTAGAGAGTAGTCGGCAAAAAGTAAACAGAACCTGACAGAAAATTACGTGGATTAATTAATAATCGCGCTCTCTGCTACTTTAGAAGTTTCATGCAAGTAACTTGGTGTAAAATTGCTCCACCTTGTCAGAAAAAAGAGCCCTACATTCTTAAATTTCTTGCCTGTGTAAACGCAGGCCTATTTCCGAAATTTAACAGACTCCGTTACTCAATAATTTTTTAAAACAAACATGCGTTTATTTTGTACTTTATTTTGTTCTTGTTGCATCTCAGATACTTCAAATCACAGCCCCAGTACTAGGGTTCTTCCCTGCAAATGGCGGCGATCAACCGCTTCAATTGGGGGCCAGTTGCCTCGCTTCTCCGCTACGGCGTGGTAGGGGCTTGGCTGTAACTATTATATAAGCAGTGGCGGCAGGTGCTTCACATGACTGGGGTTTCAACTCTCTCAGTACCGGATCTACAATATTTTCCGAACCGAGGCCGCAAATTGATAGTGCGCCCCCCTCCCGCTCGGGACGTAGATGTTTCCGCTCCCCCCCCCCCCCCCCAAGAGCTTAAAGCTGAGAAATTTGTTTCGAAAAAATTCTGAACTTTGTTCATTTTTCTTTGTTAATAAACACAAAGAACATAATAATATGCACATGTACACGAAGGCACGGTAAGTAACTGATAACACTGTTGAGTGACTAACCTTAGGCATGCGCAATGGCTGCTCTCCCCCCACCTCTTTTCAAACAGTTAAATATTTGTTATAATAAAGAGTATAAATGCATTTTCCACCAAAATTGCGACTCATTGGCAAAACCGGCGAAATATATGTGGCAGTATCTGTTAAAAAGAAGATTGGGTTAAAAGAAAATGCTTGATGTTAGGCCCAAACCCACTACATTTAACACCACAACGCGATGGCGCCAACTACACGACTATTCTTGTTAGGTGGAGAGTAGTGACTTTTATTATTCATATCAGGTCTTCTGAAGGCTTTTACGGTTGATGCTTCTTTAACTGATAGTTATAATGCTATTTTACCAAATGTGACGTGTTTTAGATTAATCTTCAACACGCCAAACACAAATATGAAGAGCGGATGCTGCGTTCACGGAGGATTTGAGCATGCGCAACAAGAGCTGCGCAGTAGCTCCATTGTCTTGCTTCGGAGCCATTCTTGCGTAATCGTCAGAGCTCGAGTAGCCAGGAGCTGGTGTGTCTACCAGCTCCAACGTCAATGTTGAAAGCAGCGTTTCCCCTCGCCCCTTCCTGCCGCGGGAGCGCCCACATGCTGCCTCTAGGAGGTTCAAAAGAGATTGTGAGCCTCAGTCGCGCACGCGTATTGCAACGCTGCGGGAACTGTCGCCTATATTAGGCGGCAGCGCTACGTCCCGTATATGTGTGAAACGTTTCTCATGCGATAAAACTACTTTGAATGTGCATTTAAAATTATCTGATAGTAGAACGAAACGAGCATTAATATTTTAAATACACTTTCTATTCTATTTATTTATTTAATTTCTTTCACGACGAGTTTTTCTCAGGGGGTTCACTGAAACAATTGCCAAGCTTTCCAATAGAAATTTCATGAAAACATTAATAACTGTTCGAGGAATTTTACTTAAATAAAAAAAATCTAATGTTTGTAAATCCATCGGACTCAACTAGTCCATCGCTTACAAACTATGGTAAACTAACCTAAGTACAACAGAAACATCCATGCCCTATGGGGGATTCGAACCCCCGACGGCGAAGGGCCGCGTGCACCGCAACACGGCACCCCAGTATGCACGGCCAATCCGCCGCGGATACTTTGCGGTCATTCTGTTCAAATTTTCAAATGTTTGTAAAGCCTATGGGACCCAACTACGGGGTCATCAGTCCCTAAACTTACAAACTACTTATGAACTAGCTAATACTAAGGACGGCAGAAGTATCCATGCCCGAGAGGGGATTCGAACCTCCGACCGTAGTGGCCGTGCAGATCGTGACTGGAGCGCCTCAGTCCCCTCGGCCACCGCGGCCGGCGGTCATTCTGTACTCCATCCAGCTGTTCACAGTAGCTAAGTCGAGGAAATAGGGAATGACCTAAGTCTACTTCCCGGTTCTAAACCAAGTGCGATAATACTTCATTTGTTGATCACAGATATCCACGCCACCCACTGACTGATCACACGTGCGTACATCAGAGGGACATGGTAGCTCAAGCAGTCAACAATCCGAAGATTGGTTTGAACACCACAGTGCTTTACTAGGCTTGGTCCTGTACGTGGAAAAGAGAGAGGAAAAACGTTTTTTGGTGTCAGTATGTGATGTGAACCCGTCAGCATTCGTCGGTGACTTTATACGTGGACCTCGATGCGTCTTAAGGCACTATCTGCGTGCGTGTGGCTTAATAAAACATCCTGGTGTCCGAACCGACTTTAAAGTTAATTACTACTTTACTTTATGGATGTGCGCGCGCTAGCCTCGATAGAAGAAAAAAAAAGTGGTGGGAGCAACGTTCCGCACGAAACTGGTCGACACATCCGGTACTGAGGCGGAGGACGGAGGAGGACGTTAGTTGCGGGGTAATTAGCATCGAGTTCATTAGCGGTCGCGACAAAAGCGGCCCGCCTGGCTGCGGTCCCGGGTTCCTTCCCAGGCGGGGACAATGCCGCCGGTCCGGCCGGCGCGCCCGCTGCGTGGACGCAGCCGCATTGTTCGCGCGCGCGCGCACACGCACACACTGGGCGCGGAAATAAAATAAGCAGCCCGCCGACAAAAAGGGACGGCGCCGCTGTCGGCCCATAAATGTTTATGCGGAGACGTAAAGATAGGGGAGAATCCAGAGGCCCCCACCAGGCGGCCCGGGCGCGCGGCCAACGACCCCGGCTGCGCCGCGCGGCGAACAATGCCTGACCAGCGCAACGGCGGGCGCGTTGCGCGCGTCTAACGCACATCCGCCCGCCCCCCCTGTCGTGGCCGCCGCCGCTCACGCCCGCTTTCGGCAGCCGGAGGTACCGCCAAGGTCGGCGCCGAGTGCATTCGCTCGGGCCCGATCCGCACGGTAGGCAACGTCGCCTCGACTTACGAGTCGCGTCACGTGGCGTCGAAATATTCTCCCGTGCTTTCAACCGGCGACCTTCACCGGTGGCGGATCGAGGGTTCGATTTTGGAGGGGGTCGCAGGTCACTGTTTGTGTTTTCGGCTCCGCCCCCTTCCCTTCCAGAAAAATACAATCCCACCAAAAACTATTGGCACAGTTACATTTTAGTGGTTGAAGATTAAACGAAACATATATTTCAGAAAGGAACCCAGACATGTGCCACCTTACATTACATATTATATATCTTTGACGACGTTACAGCGTTTAATGAATGAAATAAATCGCAATTTGCGATCGGTTATGTCTTCACTGTACTAGGTTGGACTACCAAAGTGTGGCGAATGAAAAGTTGTGCCCTGCTGGGATTCGAACCCGGAATCTGCTGCTTACTAGGCAGACGCTTTGAGCACTCCGCCACCGAGGACACAGTGCCCAGTCCCACTGCAGAGGACTCTTCCCTACACGTCTCCTGCCACACCCAAATCCCCATTCGCCACACTCTCTCCTTCCTATTACCACAGCCTATTTGTTCTGTAATGCTCGCAGTTACAATACTGTATTCCATCTAAACCTAGTACAGTGAAGCCCTAACTGTTCGCAAATTACGATTTATTTCATTTACATTACATAGGTTACAAATATGTCCAAATCGCCTGTACGTAAAGTAACATACAGTGTCATGAAAATAAACATCGCTCTTCTGCATCCAAAAAAGTATTGGCACGCGAGTATAAATCGGACAGTTTGTTCGTTTTCTTCGTTGAGGTTGTAGACCTTTTAGTATCCATAACAGCACGTAAAGCCTAGGAATGCTTTGTATTAAATTCCGGGTGATATCACGGGTAATTTTCGACCATTCTCCCAGGAGCACTTTCTCCAAGTCGTTTTTACCGGACGAAGGCCTTTCTCTGACTTGTGACAAGATGAACCCTCCTTTTTCTGACTTGTGACAAGATGAGCCCTCAGGTTCTCAATGGGGTTCAAATCAGGGCTCTGAGGTGGTGCGAAAGGGTATTGTACAGTAACCACTTCCAGGTTTTCATGACGATATGTTTTGGGTCGTTGTCTAACTGGAAATGAAAAAAAAAAAGTTCAAATGTTTGTTAAGCTTATGGGACTTAACTACGGGGTCATCAGTCCCTAAACTTACAAACTACTTAGGAACTAGCTAATTCTAAGACGGCACAAATATCCATGCCCGAGGGGAGATTCGAACCCCCGACCGTAGTGACCGTACAGACCGTGACTGGAGCGCCTCAGTCCCCTCGGCCACCGCGGCCGGCTGGAAATGAAACACCCCAGTAAGTAGTCTCTGTGCACTAGCGTGTAAATTACCTCGCAACACGTCGATGTATCTCATATGATCTGTTATACCGTAGATTACAGCTAGATTTCCAACGTCGGACGCCACCATACAGCCCCAGACGATGATACTGCCCCCACCTTGTTTGACTGTGGGATGCATGTGTTTGATGTCGCGGTGCGTATCGGCTTGAGCCAAACTTTCTTTCTTGCATCAAATCCGAACACACTGAACTTCGATTCGAGGCTAAATATCACAGTGTTTCAAAACTCTATCGGCTTGCTGATGTAATCAAAATGTTCAAATGTTTGAAAATCTATCGGACTCAACTGCTGGATTATTAGTCCGTAACTTACAAAACAGTGAAACTAAGATAAACTAACCTGAGGACAACAAACACCCATGCTCGAGGGGGGACTCGAACCCTCGATGGCGAACGGTCGTGTGCACCACAGCACGGCGCTCCAATGCGCACGGCTAATCCGCCGCGGCGCTGATGTAGTACTTGGCAAACTGCAGGTGTTTCTGCCTGTTAATTTCCGATATGTATGGCTTTTTCGTGGGGGAACGTCCATGCATGTCAGCCTCATTCAACACATTTCGTATAGTTTGAACACTAATCGTTTTGTCGGACGTTGTCTGAACAACCTCAGTAATAGCTGCACTTCTAGCAGGTTCCTTCCGAGCAAGTACGGTGATGCTGAGACGCTCTCGGGTTGTAAACACTTTTGGACGTTCAGGACGACACTTATTGACTGTTGTTCCAGTCTCTCAATGAATGATGGCTCGTACCGTGGTGTAGCTAACAGACACCTCTGCTCCGATTTGTCGATAGCGTCTCCCTTGTGAATGGAGGAATACCACTCTCCTTCTTCTTCGGCCCCACGTTGACTACTATCGCGCAATACAGCAACATACTAGCGACTGGGCCGTCAACAACACGCAGTGTCTATTGTGTCAGCAGATGACGCTCCGGTACCTGAAAACCCAGCAATATACCGAGAAGCCACGCTCTGTGCCAATCATTTTCGTGTGCAGAGGAGATACATGTTTGCCCTTAACACTGCTTTTCTTTGTTAATGGTAGGCACTGTCTGGTATGTGAGGTAGTACGTACATGTGTTGTGTATCGGAAGGTGCGGCGTTTGTATCCAGCAACGATAATACGCACGTATGCCAATACTTTTTGGTGCAATTGTATACCTTGGTATCATACTCCCTTTCAACGTATATATGTGTACAATTTTAATAACGATAAAATATATAATTTTAATACAATTATTCATGTTGTTCATAATATATATGACATTTTAGTGTAATTTTTTCTCTCGTTAGGGCGTGCTATGGAGCACGAAAGTTTTTATCTCTTCCCTGATGGTATTTTCCTATTTTGCCTATTTTTCTTTTCTCTATTCTGACCATTTGCCGGCAGGTCGTGAAACTGGCGTAGCAAGCGGAATAAGGTGCTTAGTAATTTTTGATCTTTTCTCTGAAAACTTGTTGATCATGAATGTCCTCAAATGAAATTTCAGCTTCCTGTAAATCCTTTTTAACTTGGATTGCCCATTTGGAATAGGTTTTTGTTTTGAAATTGACGAATGTATACGATGAGTAGTACTTTGGGGGTACATTTTCAGTGTAATAAGAACAGTAATAATAACAAACAATTTGTTACAGGAATAAATATCAAGCCCCGTCGACAAAAATACCACAATTCTTCAGCATAATAATGAAGAAATTGCAGTTTCGTAAAATACTGTTTTAGAAAAATATGTCTCCAAATCTTTGCAAACTACATCTGTCACATAGTTACGTAGTTATAATAGGATCCACGATAACGTCTTGATTTGAACAGTGTGAAATAGAAGTGTGCATTCCGTGTTTCACTTTGCACTAGGACTGGAATTTGGTATGCAGATTGTGGCTGTAAGGGTGTATTAAGGAGAGAAATGCTGATTATTTGAGTCGCCTATGTGCAGGGGGGTGTTAGAAAAGGCTTGTATATAAGTGAACAATATACAATGAGGGTACTTGAAGTGGTTAATGTGACCAATGAAAATAAATAAAAATATTTAAAAAAATAAATGTTTCCGGAATTTTCCGCTTAATATGCAAAAACAAAAAACCATGATCCCCCACCTGGATCCCCCACTGACAATCACACGGTGGGCAACAACGTCTGTGTCAATTTGCCTGTCGGTCAGTACTGTGACGATGCTACCTATCAGAATAGGACCGCCACAATCGAAACAAGTTGCAATAGTTATAATGGTGGCCACTTTAGGTTACAGAAGTAACACAAAAAGTGGACCTTTGCGATCGCCTTTCGACAGCTCGTAATTTAAATGAAAATAACTTATTAACCGTTCATTTGAAGCTAAAACTGAATAAACAATTTGTCGTTGTGTTCTCCAGTCCAGAGACTGGTTTGATGCAGCTCTTCGCGCTATCCTGTCCTGTGCAAGCCTCTTCATCTGAGAATACGAACGGCAACCTATATCCTTTTGAATCTGCTTACTGTATTCGTCCCTTGGTCTCCCTCTACGATTTTTACACTGCACACACTTTCTTCCAATGCTAAGTTGACGATTACTTGATGTCTCTGAATGAGTCCCACCGACCTATCACTTCTCGTAGTCAGGTTACACCAAAAACTCATTTTTTCGACAACACTGTAGAGCACTTCCTGATTAGTTACGTGATCTACCCATCTAATCCTCATCATTCGTCTGTAGCACCGCATTGAAAAGCTTCCATCAGCCTTTTGTCTGAACTCATTATCGTCCACGTTTCACTCCCTAAAATGCTACATTCCAGACATATGCTTTCAGAAAGGACTTCCTAATATTTAAATTAATATTGGTTATCAACAAATTTCGCTATTCCTCCCATAGCCATTCTCCATTTTATATCTTCTTTACTTCGGCCTCCAGAAGTTATATTGTTATTCAAATAACAAAACTCACCCACTACCTTTTTTGCCTCATTACCTAATTTAATTCCTCCAGCATCGCCTCATTGCCTGACGCTACATTCCATTACCCTTGTTTTGCTCTTGTTAATCTTCGTCTTATATCCTCCATTCAAGATTCTGTCAATTCCATTCTATTGCTCTTCCAGATCCTAAAAAATGTTTGTTAAGCTTATGGGACTTAACTACGGGGTTATCAGTCCCTAAACTTACAAACTATGTATCAACTAGCTTATACTAAGGACGGCACAAACATCCATGCCCGAGGGGGGATTCGAACCCCCGACCGCAGTGGCCGTGCAGACTGTGACTGAAGCGCCTCAGTCCCCTCGGCCTTCTAGATCCTTTGCTGTCTCTGACAGAATTGGAATGTCATCGGCAAACCGCAAAATTTTTATTTCTCCTCTCTCAGCTTTAATTCCTTCTCCAAATTTCTCCTTGCGTTCCTTCACAGCTTGCTCAATTTACCGATTGAATAATATTGGGGGCCGAGGGGACTGAGGCGCTTCAGTCACGGCCACTACGACCGGGGGTTCGAATCCCCCCTCGGGCATGGATATTTGTGCCGTCCTTAGTTGTAGGTAGTTCATAAGTAGTCTGTAAGTTTAGGGACTGATGACCCCGTAGTTAAGTCCCTTAAGCTTAACAAACATTTGAACATTTGAATTGGAATAATATTGGTGGATGGCTACAATTATTTCTTAGTCTCTTTCATACCTTTCATGCCATTCGACTCTAATAACGGTTGTCTAGTTTTTGTACAAGTTGAATATAACTCTTCATTCCCTATATTTTACCCCTATTACCTTCAGAATTTGAGGGAGTGTCAAAAGGTTTCTCCAGATCTACAATTAAGATAAGTATCTCCTGTGTTACCCAGGGACTTCCATTAGGTCTTGCGCTTCCGCCTAGATGATCCTCTGCGGCCTTCATTACTTTATCTCTCACCGCCACCTATTCGTCTTCTACTGTATTACTCTTCCCTGTTTCTGCCAATAATTACCTAATGCTCCCTCTGAGACTTTCAGTCAACACTGGTTCCTTCAATATGTCCATGTTTCATCTCCTTAATTTTCTACCTTTTTTCAGATTTTCACAGTTAAAAAATACCAATACGTTATGGTCAGAGTCAATATCTACCCCTAGATACGTCTTACAGTTTAAAAACTGGTTCCTAAACCTATTCCTTAGCATTATAAAGTCAAACTGGTATCTTGCACTGTCTCCTCGTCTCTTCCATGTATGCTGCATTCTTTCATGATGATTAAATTGTGCTCACCTCTTTTTACCTTTTCCCCAGTCCATATTCACCTACTACATTTTCTACTCGTCCCTTTCCTACTACCGAGTTCTACAAGCGCGTTTTCTTCTGCCTGAACTGTCTGAATAATTTTTTTTATCTCCCCATACATTTCGTCGATCTCCTCGTCATCGGCAGAGCTAACTGGCTTATAAAGTTGTATTACTGTGATCGTTGTTTGTTTTGTGTCTATCTTTGCTACTATAATGCTATCACTATGCTTTTTATTGTAACTTACCCGCGTTACCCGACCTGCTCTTGCTTTACCACAAACTGATTTTATATTTATAACCCTGTACTCATCTGGCAGAACAAATGCAGAACCGTAGAAGAATGCATAACTAGGGGAAAGATAGATACCGCCTACAGGAAAATAGGAAAATAAAAGAGAAATTTGGAGACAAGAAAAACAGCTGTATGAATATCAAGAACCCAGACGGTAAACCAGTACTAAGCAAAGACGGGAAAGCTGCACTGTGGAAGGAATATATAGAGGGCCTATACAAAGGAAAGAAACTTGAAGGCAATATTATAGAAAGGGAAGACGAAGTGGAGGAAGATGAGATAGGAGATATGATACTGCGAGAAGAATTTGACAGAGGGCTGAAGGACTTGAGTCGAAACAAGGCCCCTGGAGTATTCCGTCGTTAGGAGAGCTAGTCGTGAAATAATTGTATCACTTGGTATGCAAGATGTATCAGACAGGGGAAATACTTCAAGAAGAATATCGTAATTCCAATTCCAAAGAAAGCAAGTGCAGACAAGTGTGAAAATTACAGAACTATAAGTTTAATAAGTCATGGTTGCAAAATACTAACACGAACTATTTACAGACGATTGGAAAAACTGGTGAAATCTGACCTCGGGGAAGATCAGTTTGGATTTAGAAAAGAAATGGGAACACGGGGGGCAATACTCACATTCAAATGTTTGTAAATCTGTCGGACCAAACTGCGTGGTCATCAGTCCGTAGCTTACAAACTACTTAAACCTAGGTAAAGTAACCTAAGGACAACACACACATCCATGCCCGAGGGAGGACTCGAACCTCCACGGCGAGCAACCGCGCGCTCCGCAGCGAGACGCTTTAGACCGCTCGGCTGCTCCACCGCGGCAATACTCACATTACGACTTATCTTAGAAGATAGGCTAAGGAAGGGCAAACCTACGTTTTTGACTTTTGTAGATTTGGAGAAAGCTTTTGACAATGTCGACTGGAATACACTCTTCCAAACTCTGAATGTAGCAGGGGTAAAATAAAGGGAGCAAAGAGTTATATTCAACCTATACAAAAACCAGACAGCGGTTATTAGAGTCGAAGGGCAAGAAAGAGACGCAGAGATTGGGAAGGGAGTAAGACAGGGTTGTAGCCTCTCCCCAATGATATTCAATCTGTACATTGAGTAAGCAGTGAAGGAAAGGAAGGAGAAATTTGGAGAGGGATTAAAGTTCAGAGAGAAGACATAAAAACTTTGCCGATGACATAGTAATTTTGTCAGAGACTGCAAAGGATCTGGAAGAGCAATTGAATGGAATGGATAGTGTCTTGAAAGGAAGATATAAGATGAACATTAACAAGAATAAAACGAAGGTAATGTAATGTAATGTCAGAAAATCAGGCGATGCTGAAGGAATTAGATTAGGTAATGAGACATTAAAAGTAGTAGAGGAATTTTGTTATTTGGGTAGCAAGATAACTTCTGACGGCCGAAGTAAAGAAGATATAAAATGCAGAATGGCTATGGTAAAAAAGCGTTTCTAAAGAAGCGAAACTTGTTACCATCCTATATTTATTTAAATTATAGGAAGTCCTTTCTGAAAGCATTTGTCTGGAGTGTAGCATTGTATGGCAGTGAAACGTGGAAGATAAGGAGTTCAGACAAAAAGATTATAGAAGCTTTTGAAATGCTACAGACGAATGATGCAGATTAGATGGGTAGATCACGTGACTAATGAGGAGGTGCTTAACCGAATTGGGGAGAAAATGAGTTTCTGGCATATCGTAAGAGAAGGGATAGGTTAGTAAGACACATTCTGAGACATCAAGGAATTGTCAGCATTGGAAGGAAGTGTGTGGGGTAAAAATCGTAGAGGGAGAGCGAGGGACTAATACAGTAAGCAGATTCGAAAGGATGTAGGTTGCCGAACGTATTCTCAGATGAAGGTACTTGCACAGGACAGGGTAGCGTAGAGAGCTGCATCAAACCAGTCTGCGGACTGAAGACCACAACAACCACAACCTATCTATTTCTCTTTTCAAATTTTTTAACTTAACTACCCGGTTAAGGGATAGAACATTCCACACTCCGATTCGTAGAATGCCTGTTTTGTTTTTGTTTTTGACGTCATCCTCCTGATTAGTCCGCGGCAGGATATCCGAATGAGGGACTAGTTTACCTCCCGAATATTTTACTCAAGAAGACGCCATCATCATATATCCATTCAGTAGAGCTGTGTATCTTCGGGAAGAGTAACGACTATAGTTTTCCCCTTGCTTTCAGCCGTTCGCAGTAACTGCACTGCGAAGTCATGTTAGCTGAGGTTACAAGGCCAGGTCAGTCAGTCACCCAGACTGTTGCTACTAAAAAGGTTGTTGCCCCTCTTCAGGAACCAGATGTTTGTCTGGCCTCTCCACAGTTAGCCCTTCGCTCTGGTTGCACCTTACGGTACGGCTATCTGTATCGTTGAGGCACGCATGCCATCCCAAATCGTCAGTGACTGTGATTCATGACGGTGGAAACAAATTTGTAGAGGAGAAAATTCTCTACAACTTTCTTCTCTCTCTCTTTTGGAAAAGTTATTAAAATAGTAGTTCAAAGAGGTAAAAGTATAAAAAATGAATATGTTCGTCGAAGTTAAACTCTGAAATATGAGATAATTCTGGCTCTGTGTTAAAATACGGTCATAGAAAATATTACGTGTTGAGTTCATAGATATTATCACAATCGTAATCGTATCGTGCATAAACGTTTTAAGTCCATTAATTTCTTTTAGCGGATTTCGGACATTTTATTATATTCAAATAAATCTGTACGCGATCTTTACATTGTTGGAGACAACATATTACATAATTCGGAAAAAAATATACAAAAACCTAAAGCGGGCCGTAAAACAAAGGAGTGCGATTTTTTAAAAATTTCATCACCTGCTCCGCTGATGTAGACAGAAGAACTGTGTTGATTAGCTTTTTCACAGTTTCCAATGATGTCCTCCAGGAAATTGCAGTAATTTTATTCTTGTAGTATTACAACTAACTGCATCTTGTTACAAGACAACAATGTTATCATTATTACGAGGTTTTTATAAACTGTAACTAAACGAAAGTAATTTGACAGATAATGGTCAAGAAGGTCAAGTTAAGGAGTGAATAAGTATTTTTATAATATTATTTGCATTACAATATAATTATGCAGTGTCAATAGACTTTTAGTTCCGTGCAATGCCTTACGAAATACTTACTCCATTAATATTGTGAAAATTAATCTGATTAGTTTCTGTATATTATCTATATTTGCGGTAAATTTCGAATGAAAAAAATAAAAAATAAAAAAAAGAAGAACTTACTGACAGACGAAGGATTGTCTCAGTAATTACGGCATACACGAAATTATAGTATCTGAGAATATGTAGCCTATGGATATAAAAAATAATTGTACAGTAATGGAGCTTCTACTTTTACATAATAGACATAAGGTATATCGAATACTTCCTTAATCAAGTGAAATGGTTTTCCAGGCGCTAAATCCATTACAGTATGATTCGAAAGAATAGTTTGACGTTCACGGTAAGGGTCACGTGGCCGATCGCCGCGGTGGAGTAGCCGAGCGGTCTAAGGCGCTTCGCTGCGGAGCGCGCGGTTGCTCGCCGTCGGAGGTTCCAGTCCTCCATGAGGCATGGGTGTGTGTGTTTGTCCTTAGGTTAGTTTAACTTAGTTTAAGTAGTTTGTAAGCTATGCTAGGCTGTGTGATGGTGAACCAAGGTCTATTACAAGAGCTCTTGTAATAGACCTTGATTCACCATCACACAGCCTGACATTGCTTTTATGTTTTTAACCAAGACTTGATGCCTAGTGATGTCTTATTTATTTTTATTGTGTGAAGATGGTTTGTAACCGAAACCGGTAGAAGTTTGGAAAAGTAATTAACAGCTGATGGTTTACAATATGCATTTCCTGAATTATGCGTTTGCGCCGGTAATGGTGCGTTGAACGACGGACATCGACTACCGAATGGATCGAGATTGTTTTTACCAACGGGCCCCAATTCTCTGCATCACCACGATGGTCGGATTAAGAATCTGAAGACTGTTGAACTGTCACCGTACGCATCGCCACACTGGTTCTGCAGCCAGTACTATGGGTTGTAATGGCAGTGGATTGCACTCCCGCAGTCTCCCCCTCTCTCCAAGTACGCACGTCTGACATGCTGAAGCCTTGTCTTCCCATACCTCAGGAGCTTGCTGACGACCACATTGTAACTGGTAATGCGTGACCACATGCGACACGCAATGTTCAAAACTTCTTTGTCGCCCTTTGGACTTCATTGCTGCCTTTAACCTATATGTTTTCCCAACACGTTTACCTATCGTTTATGTCTGGTCGATGATTGTAGAATAACTGACTCGGGTTACAGCACCCACTGCTACGAGAGATTTCCTTTGGGAATATGTGGAACCAGCACGGATTGCTGTACCCGAGAATAATATCCGGATCATCTTTGATTTTGTGTCGAGGTGTGTAGAAGTGGTTATGGCTCGCAATCGTGACAACACTCAGTACTTATTTCATCATCTTCCTGACTGTATTTTCAATCGTGTTACCTTTGTACAAAGTAAATTCGACTGCGGCACCTCCGGTCCTTCTGCGTGTTACATTTCGGATGGCCATCAGTGTATATACCAGGTCTAATGGGAAACTTACTTATAAGCAAGTTTTCATCCGCTGACGATCCAGCGTTCATAGCATTAATCTACTTTCAAAGGCTTATAGTTAAAATATGCTGCCGAAGACTACATGGCTTCGTGTTGAAAATAGCTGCTGGTCGGCTTGTTAGTCAGGAGATCTTTCTGTGGACGTCCATAAAAAAAAATAAATAAATAAATAAATAAATAAAGCCAACATTGGCAACACAGCGGATACTTTCTGAAAGCACCGTAGAAGAGTATGGGATAACAAGCGCGTTATGGTGATCACATAGATGCTCACCCATCAAGCTGAACATCTTTCATCAGCGACTGTTACGAAACGTTCTAGGCTTAAAATGAAGGTATCATGTGGCAGAGGAATCGACCTGAATATCCCGAAGCTAATATTGCAGCCACTATCAAGAAACGTCACATACGCTGTCTAGAACAGCTACGCCATACGGACCGTTCTCGTCTTCGCCGAGGCGCACTTCTAATATAGCAGACGTCAAGAGACGCTTTGAAGACGTGCACAGCTCTTCAACGGCTGTCCGAAACGCGACATGAACACATTTAATATTGACTCTGACAAATGGGAGGACTATGATAAAGACCGAAGGATGGAGGAAACTGATCTATCATGACATCAAGCTACCAAAACGCCTGGCTCAATAATTTAGCTGAGAAATCGACATGTAGACAGGCGTCTTCAACGAAAGATTGTTTCAGGATGCCCCACCGATGGGCGTCAAGTGGCTCTCACACTGGACTCCTAAGTCACCAACGAAAGCACGTGTTTGTTGTTGCACGAGACGTCTGTTTGAAAATGTAGGCCATTGATTAATAATCTTTCTTTGACTATTTCATTGTATTTCTCAAATTCTTCGATAACCATTGATTGATGTTACGGATAGTAAGGTCTTCAGTGTACTGATGTAATCACAGCTCTCCAATCAGTGATCAGTGGCGAATGCAAGGAGGGTGATGGACTCTATGGGCTTGCGACACACCCAGAACTACACCTGTTTCATCTCAAGGCCCCCCCCCCCCCAAAAAAAAAAAAACATTGTATGTTAATTGCTTTGGAACAAAGAATAAGAAAACACCGTCGTTTCCTCAAGAGAATTTATTGACGACTGTACTCCACCCCTTTCCCTCCCTCTCTTCTAGACCAGTAGTGCCTCTAGAATAAATTGTTTCTTGTCGTTCTCTGTGCCTAAATATCATTTCGTCGCAAGGTGCGCAAGGTGTGAAGTATCCGAATATCTATCCTCGTTGTTTCTATCTTAATTATGTTATCTTCTTCATTTGGATTTCCTTCACCTCGTTCCATACAGGCAGGGGTGGGCAGTCAGCACAATCTGCTCCTCAGGCAATTTATATTTAAACTAAACATAGATGAAAAAACAGTAAAAGTAACGTCATATATTTACAGGGAATTAATTTTTTTAAATGTGAAAGTAATTTGTGAAACGATAAAATCGAACAATTTGCAAGAGTACATTTAAAAATTTAAAAACGTGGTGCAGAAGACACTGACATTTAAAAAGAGGCACTTCTCTGACACAGGAAAAATGGATGGACCTACCCTAGTATAGACTGTTACTAGGAGGGGAAATGTTGGTCCTTTAGCAGGGTAGGAGGGTGTGTATACGGATGGTAGGCTGGTGCGAGGTATGATGGAGCTGGGTACCTGTTGGAAGACAAGAAAGGGGGATAGTGGTATCAAATGTCCAAATCATTGTAAACCTACTGGACCAAACTGCTATAGTCATCAGTCCTTAGACTTACAAACTACTTACGTTAAGAACGACACACACACACCCGAGGGGGGACCATCATCTAGTGGAAAAATATTTTATATATCGAGACAATTTAAATGTCAAATCTGTAATAAACTGTAATGAATAACAAAACAACATGAAGACCACATTGCAACAATCTGTATTTTTTCTCACTGATGGAAAAGAGAAGGAGATCTTCAGCTCAATTATTCCTGTGCTGGATGAAACAATAAGCAATACGGATCTGCATTAGTTTGTACACGTGAGATAGCTCTACACAGCTGTGTACCAAATCAGCCATGGCCTTGAGTAGACTGTCCCCGTAAACACCGTGGCTCGCACGTTACGCAGGGTAGCCTACTCCCCCACGAATTGTCAGAGGGGCTGCTGTATTCTGCTTAAAATTACTTTCACATGCAGTGAATCTTCGGAAAGCGAAAACCGTATTTCGCTGTCGTATTTACATGTTAAAGCCTGAAGCGGATTTGCTAGTCAAGTAAAATTGGAAAACCGCTTTTTCAGTTCCCGATTTATTCAGCAGAATCACTATTTCTGTTTTTTAATTAGACATTCATGCTCAGTCTAAGTTTTATATTTCTCTTTCACTTTTTAGATGTCTACATAGACAAGTCAATGAATAAAGAACATTACGAAATGAATTACATGTAAATGTACGTTTCACCCAAACGGCGCCAAGTTTATCTCAGAACCCCTCTACAATGCGAAAGGTGTTAGACATGCAGGGTGTATACGAGGCCGTAACCTCCACAAAATTGTACCTGATAACTTCTCGCATGTTATACTCGCAACGATACTATATTTTTATGCACCGAAGAAATGAAGTATCAGCGAAACATTGCTCCATATCTGACTGTATTTATGGCATAGTATTGTGGCATATGCGTAAAAAATAAAGGTAAGGACAAATGCCGCGCGACAGTAAACTGATAGAAACATACACAGCTGCTTCTTTTACCAGTTAAATCGGGTGTGTGTTAGAACCTTTAATGCGTGACTTTTTATTTGAAGCTATAACAACTACCACCATTAATGTATATTGAGAAAAATATTTTTGAAAAAGTTCCTTAAAATTATTATGCACTACTAGCAATAAAAACTTCAAGGCTGGTCAGCTATATAGTGCTTCCATGATGTACCCGATATAGTAAATGTCACTATTATGATTCTCATCTTTCCAGAAAGTAACTCATAATGCAACAGTAGTATGTGACTGACTACTTTTACATGGCACATGTTAGGAGTAACTCAAGGCAGCTAACTGTCGAAATGATTCAGTAACACTCTGCAATTTACAATTTCTAGGACAAGTTACTAGCATATGTAACACTATGTATACAAGGAGCTACAAATGAATTTATGGTAAAATGTTGATCAGCTTGAGAGATAATGGAAGACCTAAGGTGTGTAGCTGATCAGCTACACTATGAATTAAAGGGTTAAGTTATCACTTTCAGTATCTACTTCAGAAGAATTGTAACTGTTGCTGTTGCTGTGGTCTCCAGTCCGTAGACTGGTTTGATTCAGTTCTCCACGCTACCCTGTTCTGTGAAAGCCTCTTCATTTCTGAATAAGAAAGGATACCTACATTCTTTTGAAACTGCGTACTGCATTCGTCCCTCGGCCTCCCTCTACAATTTTTACCCCACACACTTCCTTCTAATGCTAAGTTGACGATTCCTTGATGTTTCAGAATGTGTCCCACCAATCTCTCCCTTGTATTAGTCAGGATATGCCAGAAATTCATTTTCTCCCCAATTCTGTTAAGTACCTTCTCGCTAGTTATGTGATATAACCATCTAATCTTCATCATTCGTCTGTAACACCACATTTCAAGACCTTCCTTCTATCATCACTTTGTCTTAAAACCTTATCGTCCACGTTTCACTCCCGTACAATGCAATACCACAAACTAATACTTTCAGAAAATACTTCCTAACGTTTAAATTTATATTGGATGTCAACAAATTCCGCTTCTGCAGAAATGTTTTTCTTCCCAAGCCCATACTGCATTTTTATCTTCACTTTGTTCATCAAAAGTTATTTCGCTACCCAAATAAAAAACTCGTAATCTACCCGTATTGTTTCGTTACCTCATCTAATTCCTGCAGCATCGTCTGATTTTCTTACACTACATTCCTTTACACTTTTTTCCCTTGTTTTAATCCCTTTAGTGTTCATCTTATACCCTAAGACACTGTCCTATCCATTCAGTTGCTTGTCTAAGTCCTTTGCTGTCCTTGACAGAATTTTATGTCATCAGCAAACAACAAAGTTTTTATTTCTTATCATGAACTTCAATTCCTTCTCCAAATTTCTCCTTGCATTCCTTCAGAGCTTGCTCAATGTACAGAGTGAATAATATTTGGGAAAAGGTACAACGATTTCTTAGTCCCTTCCCAACCATTATGTATCTTTCATGCCCTTTGACTCTAATAACTGCTGTCTGGTATTTGTGCAATTTGAATTGAACTTTTCGTTCCTTATATTTTACCCCTGCTACCTTCAGAATTGGAAAGAAAGTATTCCAGTTAACATTTCAAAAGTTTTCTCCAGAACCTGTTTTATAACATAAGTCGTTAATGTCAGTATTGCGTTCTCCTAAATCCAGACTGATCTTCCCCAAGTTTGGATTCCACCAAATTTTCGAATCGTCTGTAAGTAATTCGTGTTAGTATTTTGCAAACATGACTTATTAAACTGGTAGCTCAGTATTTTTCACACTTGTCTACTCCTGCTTCCTTTGGAATTAGAATCATTATATTTTCCCTTGAAGTCTGACAGTATTTCCCCTGCCTCATACATCTTGCACACAAAGTGGAACAATTCCTTTATGACTCACTCTGCCAACCACATCAGCAGTTGAGACGGAATATCATCTATTCCAGGGGCCTTGTTTCGACTTAAATCATTCAATGCTCAGTAAAATTCTTCTCGCAGTATTGTATCTCCCTTCTCATCTTCAGCTATTTCCACTTCTCTTTCTAAATACTCAAATGTTCAAATGTTTGTTAAGCTTAAGGGACTTAACTACGGGGTCATCAATCCCTAAACTTACAAACTACTTATGAACTACCTTATTCTTAAGACGACACAAACATCCATGCCCGAGGGGGGGATTCGAACCCCCGACCGTAGCGGCCGTGCAGACTGTGACTGGCGCGCCGCAGACCACTCGGCCACTGCGGCCGGCTTCTCATTCTAGAATACTACTTTCTAGTTCATTTGTGTGGACCTCTACATATTCCTTCCACCTTTCCGCTTTCCCTTCTTTTCTTAGTACTGGTTTTCCATCTGAGCTCTTGATATTTATGTTGCTTTTCCTTTCCCCAAACGTCTCTTTTAGTTTTCTGGGTAGGAGGTCCGCCTCTTGTATTGTAAGCGGTATATATCTTCCCTCAAGTTATACTTCCTTCTACGGTCTTGCATTTGTTCTCTAGCTATCCCTGCTTACCCAATCTGCACTTTCTGTCAACCTCATTTTTAGTTACCTGTTCACCCTTCTGTCAGTTATACTTCCTGCATTTTAATATTTTCTCATGTGTCATCCAGGGATTTCTATTAGGCCTTATTTTTCTACCAATAAGATCCTCTTCGGCCTTCACTACGCTATTTCTCAAAGACATCCAATCTTCTACTACTGTATCATCTTCCTCTGTTTCGGTCAATACTTGCCTTATGTCGCCTCTGAAACTATCAACAGTTTATGCTTCCTTCAGTCTGTGCAGTTTCTGTCTACTTTATTTTCTATTTTTCTACAGTTTTAATCTACAGTTAATAAACAATAAGTTATGGTCATAGTCTACATCTGTCCCTGGGTATGTCTTACAGTTTACAACCTGGTTCCTAAATGTATTCCTTACCATTATAAATTCAATCTGGTACCGTCCAGTGTCTCCTGGTCTCTTCCACGTATACAGCCTTCTTTCATGATGTTTAAACCAAGCGTTTGTGAGAATTAAATTGTGTCCTGTACAAAAGTCTACCATTAGATCTTCTCTTTCATTGCTTTTCACCAGTCCATATTCACCTACTACATCTCCTTCTCCTCATTTTCCTACTACCGAGTTCCAGCCCCCATCACAATCAAGTTTTCCTCTCCTTGTGAATAATTTCTTTTATCTCATCAGACACTTCTTCGATCTCCTCGTCATCAGCAGAGCTAGATGGCATATGCACTTGTACTACTGTGGTCGGTATTGGCTTCGTATCTATCTTGACTACGATAATGCGATCACTGTGCTGGTCATATTAGTTTATCCGCATTCTTATTTTCTTATGCATTCAAATGTTCAAATGTTTGTACAGCTTATGGGACTTAACTACGGGGTCATGAGTCCCTAAACTTACAAACTACTTATGAACTACTTACGAACTAGGACGGCACAAATATCCATGCCCTAAGGAGGATTCGAACCCCCGACCGTAGTGGCCGTGCAGACCGTGGCTGAAGCGCCTCAGTTCCCTCGGCCACCGCGGCCGGCTCTTAT
This sequence comes from Locusta migratoria, assembly GCA_026315105.1. Taxonomy (NCBI): domain Eukaryota; kingdom Metazoa; phylum Arthropoda; class Insecta; order Orthoptera; family Acrididae; genus Locusta; species Locusta migratoria. Next base: position 245,302,478 of record CM048746.1, on the reverse strand, counting down.
GCATTATTATATCTACTCCTGTCTCGACTGATTTTGTATTTATAACCCTGTACTCGCCTGATCAGAAATCCTATTCATCCTGCTACTGAATTTCACTGACCATCACCATATCTAACTTCAAACTATCAATTTTTCTTCGCAAATTTTCTAACTTACGTACTCAATTAAGGGATAGACCATTCCACCCTCCGTTCCGTAGAATGCCTGTCCTGTTTTTCTTGATGACGACGTCCTCCTAAGTAGTTCCTAACCAGAGATACAAATGGGGGACTGTTTTACCTCTGGAATATTTTATCCAAGACGACGCCATCATTATATATTGATACAGTAGAGCTGTGCCGGCCGCGGTGGCCGAGGAGACTGACGCGCTCCAGTCACGGTGTGCACTGCCACTACGGTCGGGGGTTCGAATCCCCCCTCGGGCATGGATATTTGTGCCGTCCTAGTTCGTAAGTAGTTCATAAGTAGTTTGTAAGTTTAGGGACTGATGACCCCGTAGTTAAGTCCCATAGACTATACAAACATTTGAACATTTGAGTAGAGCTGCGAGTCGTCGGGAAAAGTAACGACTGTAGTTTCTGCAGTTTCCGCTTACTTTCAGCCGTTCGCAGTATGTGCACGGTAAAGCCACTTTTGCTGATTTTACAAGGCCAGTCATCCATACTGATGCTACTGTTACTATTTAAAGGGCTTTTGTCGCTCTCCAGGAATCACACGTTTATCTGGCCTCTCCACAATTACTCCTCCCAAGTGGCTGCACCTCCGGTCCGACTTTCTGTGTCATTGAGGCATGCAAGCCACACCCACTCGGCAATGTCTGTGGTTCATGTGGCTGGTAATTGGAATTAATGGCAGATAGATAAACATGGAATGAAGATAATTAGTTGCCAAAGATATGTTTCACAAGATTCTAGACAAAAGCGCTATTTAGGTATAAGAAACCAACGTGTGTAACATTTCAAAAATGCCGTTATCCACGGTTTTACATCGTCTCCTGCAGAGGTATAGGGAGCGTTTACAGTGTTTATTGCGCTACGGAAGAAAAGCCGAGGTACCCAGACGTTATTTGTTCCTGTCACTGGAACAGATAAAACTTGAGATATCTGCAGGAATGCAAGTCTTCCATTTTATCAACAGTGAAGCAATGTTACTTTCACACTGAGAGTTGTGTTCTCAAAGTAGCTGTAGCAAGTAGTCAGCATTAAAATTATTTGATCTGTTCACAGTTGTAGCTTTGCGAACAAGAAAATACAGATAGCTATTCATTTACAACCACATCAATGAACAATACAAATAAAGATCTTTGACCTGTTTGCGTACTAATTTGTGGATAGGTCTAAAAAAATGTTCAAATGTTTGTATAGTCTATGGGACTTAACTACGGGGTTATCAGTCCCTAAACTTACAAACTACTTATTAACTACTTACGAACTAGGACGCCACACATATCCATGCCAGAGGGGGGATTCTAACTCCCGACCGTAGTGGCCGTGCAGACCGAGACTGGAGAGCCTTAGTCTCCTCGGCCACCGCGGCCGGCGATAGGTCTAAAGAGAATTCGCTTTCCTACTGTGACAGATCCCTGTCTCGTGACTTATGTAACCACTACGACAGTTTCACCATATTATCTTACTTCTGTGACGCGCCCCACTCAAACTATGCCACGGAGAAGTTCAGCAATTTTTCGATTTTGTCTGATATTCATTGGTGATTAAGGTACAAATTTGTGCACAATTAGCAGCTCCCTTATCTCCAATTGAAAGTATTCCAATGATGGTTTCGATTGCTAACGATTAGGTATTCTTCTACCCATGCACCCATCAGCAGATGATGCACCCGGATGTAGTAGTACTACAGACTTGAAGTCGACTTAACCCCTTCATCAGGATCAGCTGCTTATCAGGAAACCTCAGAAAACTGGCCTTTCTGTCAGATATTAATAACAACGTAGAATTACTTTGACAACCGAAATATCTAGGCATTTCCAGCCCATACGTTCTTGGCTACTGCAACTTTTTTTTAAGTCTCATTCATCAAAGTATATAATGCATTATGTATAAAGACACAAAGTGAAACAACCAGATTCAGAGTGACCATTCAAGACAGAGGTGTGTAAAGTACTCTCTTTGAGAAGCTCTAAAGGACTTAAGTATCCTCCTTGAGTAACTGTAAAGAGAGATGTAAGCTAGAGAGTACAAGAGTAGAAGTAGTTAACTCATAGGTTTTGAAGACAGTCATGTAGTTAAAAACCTAGAACTGACGCGAATTCACAAGAACATATTGTTAAGTATGTAATTAGAGAAAGACGGTTGACTATCTGCCCTGGGTGTTTTGGTTAGACGGAAGAATGATGGTTCTCTGGAGCCACACGACGTGAAATGTAAATGCCCTTATAACTCTTGTACACAGAGCTAGCACCGTCTCAGAGCTCGCCCACCTACAGCAAGTTTTTAGAGAAAATGGATTTTCTACCGGGCAGATCAGCTGGGTACTCTCAGTTAAGATGAAATCAAATGTTTGTAGAGCTTATGGGACTTAACTACGGGGTCATCAGTCCCTAAACTTACAAACTACTTATGAACTAGCTAATACTAAGGACGGCACAAATATCCATGCCCGAGGGGGGATTCGAAACCCCGACCGTAGTGGCCGTGCAGACTGTGACTGGCCCGCCGCAGAGCGCTCGGCCACCGCGGTCGGCTCAGGTAAGATGGATAAGTCAGAGACAGCAAAGGACCTGGAGGAACAATTAAATGGAATGAGCTGTGTCTTGAAAGGAAGATATAGGATGAACATTAAAAAGAATAAAACGAGAATAATGAAATAGGCGATGCTGAAGGAATTAAATTAGGTACGGAGACGATAAAAATAGTAGATGAGTTTTGTTATTTGGATAGCAAAACAACATCTAGCGGCCGAAGTAAAGAAGATATAAAATGCAGAATGGCTATTGGAAGAAGCGAAATTTGTTGGCATAAAATATTAGTTTAAATGTTAGGAAGTCCTTTCTGAAAGCATTTGTCTGGAGTGTAGAATTATATGCGAGTGAAAAGTGGAGGATAAGGAGTTCTGACAAAAAGATGACAGAAGCTTTCTAAATGTGGTGCTATAGACGAATGATGAAGATTAGAAGAATAGATCACGTAACTAATGAGGAGTGCTCAACAGAATTGTGGAGAAATGGAGTTTCTGGCATATCCTAACTAAGAGAAGGGATAGGTTGGTGGGACACATTCTGAGACATCAAGGAATCGTCGACTTAGCATTAGAAGGAGGTGTGTGTGGTAAAAATCGTATAAGGAGACCCAGGGAGGAATACAGTAATCAGATTTAAAAGGAAGTAGGTTGCCGGTCGTATTCGCAGATGAAGAGGCTTGCACAGGACAGGGTAGCATGGAGAGCTGCATCAAACCTGTCTGCTTACTGAAGACCACAACAACAAACATGAATTAAAATAAGAAATCAAGTTAAGACTCTATCTCATTGTAACTGTCGAGTATCGTTTGTTTGCATACCACATTGCGTCGATAACGTGCTTCTAGTATTAAATTGATACTATCAGTTCTGCTCAAAAATCATCAGCTGAATCATAAAACGCTGTCTTAATTCGTGTGAAAATTGGATAAAATAATTCCAAAGTTGATAAGGTGCATTGACTAACCGTAACAAATGAGACAAGGAAAATATATCTTTTCGGAATTTAACACTTAATTCAGTTATTTTTTACATAAGGATTTCATTTATCCGAAAGATGACCTATCCCGTTTGGATTGACAATACAAAATATCTCGTAAATACATGAATCGTGTAGATGTCTTAATTTCCAGAATGTCTATGCAACGGAATGATAACGTAACTGAATGGCAGGTTCGGTTGTAGCACAAATTAAAATTCGTTAATTTGACAATAAAGTAAATTCATGCAGACCAATTTTTACACGAGTGTGATCCTGAATATAAATGTGATCGTGGATGGCGTAACAGACAATGTCTAACTGTGACTAAAAGCAACAGAATAGCATGTACGAATGTGGCACAGAGTGGAATCGTTAACTGAACAGACTAGAAATAAATGTTTAATTCGAGTATGACAGCAAATATGAATGTGTACTTGGCTGACAAAAAAGGGACTATTGTTGTGCCACAAGGATTACCTTAAGATTGAGATGTAATTTCACTGAAAAATAAATCACTGTGTTGTAATTAAGTTGTGTAATTAATTTTGCTTTAGCACGTTATTTACAAAATTGGTAGGAAAAAGTGATACATGAAAAACTAGATGGTTAAGATTTTTGTAATGGAATCTAAGAGAATAACAAACAGGGAAACTAATTAAGTGCAAAATGATTAACAGACGCACAACAATCGGCCTTCCTATTTGGAATCCCAATCATAAAAAAAAATAATTTTCACTCACCATTATCTGCAGAGATTCGTTGTTCATTACACGAGTAAAATATTTTTATACTGCATAGGCAACGATAAGTCAAAATCTTGAAATTTGTGTCACATCTAGTTAGAAAATTTGATCTGATTCATGTTCCAGTTTTATATGCAAGAATGAACTGTGATATGATAGCCTAATACCAAAAATTTTGTAAATATGACACAAATTATGGTAAAACTTGACGCTATAGTACAAGAAAATATGAGTTTTCATTAAAATTCGGGCCCTAATGATTGACAATATTTTAACTCAAACTATTAATACAAATATAAACATTGCTATTTACAGTATTTGCCTAAAGGGATACGAAAGGTGGCTAGGAACGGGGTGTTCTATATATTGCCTACACTGTGACGTACCTCTTCTTTCTTTTAAAGTGGAGTGTACTAAAATTTATCAAGTCATAAATAAAATTGTGGTTTTTTGTAACAAATAAACGTACATATAAAGATTTCCCCCTACAAAGCATAATGGGTAACACCTTTTGAGAACCATAAGGACTGATGTTGTTGCGGAGGTACTCTGAGACTAATGATGAGAAGTGCCGAATGAAAACAATCGGTTTGCTCATGTGTTGGAAAACAATCGACTCATACAGTTGTAGTCTCACGTACCGGTTGAATTACTGTAGCCATTTCATTCTTTTCAGTGAAACCAATCTATATGAGCAATGGAATGAAAGCAGTCACTTCAGTGCATTCTGTTTTCTAATTGCCGTTCCGATGTATTTAATAAGTGACTTTTAGTACAGTTTTTCACCATAGTTCTTGAATAGGTGGTTTATTTTTATTCTGAACTGTCACGCTTAGAATGCGTTAACGCTCGATCCCTTGGGAATATAAGGAATCGTATTACTGAATAGAAAACAATCCTCAGGATTAAATTCAATGTGGAATGCAAGGATGATACATTTTATGAATCTGTATTTACTATAGGAAATCAAAGGAATTAAAAATGATGCCAAGTATTTCCCTAAGAACATACATCCGACGGGTGACAGAATATGTTTAAGCAAGTGATTAAGTCAGCATTATTAAAGTGGCCCCTATCGCCTCAGTAATTAACGAAATAAATGTGTCGATGATAGGTGCAAGCCAGCGGTAACACAGAGCCGCAGTATATTTAAATAAAAAGTAATTGTTTACAAACTTACAATGTAGCATTAGTTATCTAATTATCTGCTTTTTAAAACCAGTTAAAATTCCATTATTCGCCTCTCCTTGAGAAAAGAAGCGTCATTTCTCTTTAAAAATACTGAAAATCTTAACCATGCTACGTATTTAACTGATGGATCAGAAAGAGTAAAACGAAGAAACGTAAGCTTAGAGACTGAGTGAAAACATTCACATAACTGACGTAACTTGTACAGTTGTTTGTGCCACATAAAGTGAATAAAGGGAGAGGCAACGAGTCCGTGAGAACGTTCATATAACTGACATGGTGTAGAGGCCAGTTTCATTCGATTGTTTCATTAGACAGAAAAAAGCCGACTCGACGAAAAATAATCACCTGGCCTGTCGATCGCTAAGACCAGTCGATTGTTCCATCAGTACGTGAGACGGGTAACGCTTTCAATGGTCTGCTACAATCACGCCTTGTCAGTTTATTTCCTCAGTTGTGTCCGCGGCCTACAAGCTCGCCTGGTTCCTGATTAATACAACCTTAAACGGTGTTGATGTCGTTTCGCACATACCATCGTAATTAGTAATGTTATTAATTCTTTTAATTTCGTAAAAGCTTTGTTACTAATTTTCGAAATTGCTTTCCCGAATGCCTTAAGAAAGTGCCGGAAAGTTTTGTGGAAACCTTTTGCTACCTTCACGAAACCATATACTTCCATGGAACACATATTAAGATATTCAAATCACTAAACTCAACCAATTTCATTTTTCCTTTTATTAATGTGACGTGTAGGAGGAAAGACGAAATATGTGACTATGAAACAAAGGCATTGGCTATAACTGATGAATGCAGCGTATTACGTTTATTCCAGTATATGAATTTCATCGGCCCTAATTTTCACCTTCAACATTTGTAACAATTGATTAATGTTACCATGTTTTCCTCGAGCTTTTATTTGTAAAATTTAGCGGTTTTAAATGAAATGATAATGTTACTGCACCGTAAATTCTTCCCAATTTCTCATGTAACTGCTTCCGAATTCTTGGGCTGTCATATCTACCCAGACATGTGTAGTAACTAGTAGAACGTGCTGTGTCCTAAGCCTAACACGTCAGGATCCACAATGGCGTCTTCTCTGACGAAATGAATAGTGATTTGCAGAATGTGATGTACATTAGACTATTTGAATATTTTCTTAGAATTTCCGGAGGTAGGTTAAGAACAGTAACTGGTTAAAAATTATGGTGAGGTAACTGCTCGTATAAAAAGACAGTTGATACAAAGGCATATCTTACCGGGGCCTGGATTTTGTACACTGCTTTGTAACATACGTCATTACGTGATGGCATTTCCATACTCAAAATACGGACACCTTCGGTACCGGGATTCACTTTTTTCTTGACGTTTCTTTCTCTGTAGGAACACATGCCGATTCGAACCTGTGGATTCTTGTGACTTTTGCCCTTATCATTCATTTGTGAACTGCTTATTTTCGTGTTATAGTGATGTGATAACAGTTTGCAGCTGAGGTATGATGAAATTTTAATGGAAAGAGATATGGATCACAGTTGCCTGTTACGTTAAAGTAGTAAAACATATAATTCAGATAATTCTTAAAGTGATGCTTTACAATGTATGTGATGAAATGTAAAGCAAGCTAAGGAACATTGTGGACGGAGAGAAATTGAAGTTCCCGCGCCCGCGCAAACATCTGCCAACTGCTGCAGCAGCTATGTAGTTTCAGCAACAGGCGCTAGATGTCAGGACCCATCGTGGCGCTGAGTCGTCGCTGCTCAGCCGTTCACATGTACACATTCCGCTCCTCTTCGTCTTTTTTGTGTTAAAAGCACGGCTGTACTTACGTAACAGCAGTGTAGATTCGAACTGATTTTTTTTCATTTAGTGACTCACTTTTTAACACACATGAAAGATACCGTGGTTGTCACCTGATTACCGAAAGAATGGTTTTGTTGTTAGTATAGGGTTACCAGATTTTGCAAAGCAAAAATCACACTTTCAATATTTTAGAATGAAAAAAAAGAATACCTCCCATATTTTAAATTTATTACAAAAGGAACAAAGAAGAATATTTTTACTTCAATCAGACATATCTACATCAGTACCTATGTTCTCTGTATCTTTTTCATTGAACCGAATCCTTCTTTAAAAGTTGCTTCTGTCGAAACAATTCAAATGGCTACATTTACTCTTACCTTTTCAATCCATTGAGCAGAGTGACATTTGTCAGTCTATTTTACTCCTTTTGTCTAGTGGACTGATGAACTGTTCAGTCCCCATAAAAATTCCAAACGCCAAAGCAACATTTTGTCCATTCTGCCTATGTTACGGAGAACAATCTTCCAACACAAACGTTATGGGCTGAGAACTGTTGAGGTGTTCACTAAACTGTAAAAATTTCTTTTGGCCTTGCTTCAGATTTCCTGTCGTATGTGGCTACGATTTTATTTATTTTTTATTTGTTTGTTTGTTTTTCAAATCTGAAACATCTCCGAAACACTTATCATCAGTTGCAATATTTTTTTCTAACAGTAATTTTATACACTGTTCCACCTAAGTGCAGATTACATCTTGGAATTCATGTCTCTTACAACAAGAAAATTCATTAAATGGTTGCGTGTACATCGTTACGTTTACGTTGTATTCGTTATGTCCACATATTCCGGTACTCAGACCGAAACTTCGACTGTGAACAATATAAATAGATATTTAACATTTCAAACTAATTAGTTGTAGAAGCATAACAGATCGGATATTGTAAGCAAGTAACAAATTATGTAATGTAATAGCTGAAGTAAGAAGGAGGAAGGAAGATTTGGGTTTATCGTCCCGTCGACAGCTTGGTCATTAGAGACGGAGCCAATGCTCGGAGTATTGGATAAGGATGGGGAAGGAAATCGGCCGTGCCCTTTCAAAGGAACCATCCCAGCATTTGCCTCGAGTGATTTAGGGAAATCACGGAAAACCTAAATCTGGATGGCCGGAGGTGGATTTGAACCACCGTCCTCAAAATGTTCAAATGTTTGTGAAGCTTATGGGACTTAACTACGGGGTCATCAGTCCCTAAACTTACAAACTACTTATGAACTACTTACGAACTAGGACGGCACAAATATCCATGCCCGAGGGGGATTCGAACCCCCGACCGTAGTGGCCGTGCTGACCGTGACTGGAGCGCCTCAGTCACCTCGGCCACCGCGGCCGGCACCGTCCTCCCGAATGCGAGTCCAGTGCGTTACCACTGCGCCACCTCGCTCGGTAGCTGAAGTAAGAAATATATACATTGTTGGCGATACGAGATGAAAAAATATCAATATATCATATCCAAAAAGTAAAATGAAAATGCGGACATTAGCAGAAATCCTAAAAATATTTGCGGACGCCAGATTAAACGTTGAAAATGCGGACATGACTACATAAATCCGGTTTGGTAATTCTATATTAGTATACACGTACATTTTTTCTTACAATAAAACCAAACATAAGTTAATTTTGCCTATTTCTGCTTTTTAAAGAAAGATATTATCTGTAAAGTTATTTCCAGTGTAACCATTAGTAATAAGAAAATGAAATCTGTGAGAACTCGGTTACAACTGCTTTGACTGTCGAGTCTCAAAGGTTCAAACGTTTGTAAATCTATGGGGTTTACGACTATGGTTATCAGTCCCTAGGCTTAAAAACTACTTAAACTAAATTAAACTAACCCAAGAACAAACACACACATACACGAGGGAGGCCTCGAACCTCCGAAGGCAAGCAACCGAGCTCTCCTCATCAAGGCTCCTTAGAGCGCTCGCCATTTACAGCGCGGCTGCCGAATCTAAACATATATGTCTGCTATATATTAATAAAAATGAATTTCTACATGTATGAAAGCGCATCACTTGAGAATGGCTTCACCGATTTTGCTGATATTTCCTTTGTTCTGTTCGTAATTCTCAGGTCAAGTTTTGTATGAATGAAAATTATTGGAAAATCAGCCGGAAAATACCAGAATTTGAGAAAAACTGAAAGTACGCTTTCAGCTCGGATCATTTTCTAGATTCTCCAACAATCATCTTATTCAGTCGCTATTCGCTTAGCGACTAAATACGTTGAAACGGCGCGAATAAATGTACCAATGAGATTAAAATAAAGGGAGATGGCGTTATGCACACAAGTTTAAAAGAGCCTGACAGATTTAACATGCATCGTTGTTTGTTTAGAAGCCCCTCCGTATTATTTTTACCTCCATGGTGGTATTGGTATGGTCATATCTTTGGGGCGTTGTAAAGATAGAATTGATGCCAGTTCGTGATATTTTTGAGTGTTACGAACAAATTGTGTACAGATCATAGTTCATTTTTTTAGAACAATTCTCCATTGAGGCGTCGTAATATCGGTCGGCGTACGCACAATACAATGACGATTAATAAGGCGTAAGGCCATTTGTTGGAAACTTGCGGAATAAATCTTGAACTGCCGTTTTTTCCCATGAGCGGCTGTACGTGGCGTGTTTGAGAGTTCGTAAACCTACTGCACTGTTCGTTTTCACTCCAGACGGAAAGACAAAAATATATCGTTCATCAACAAGCGTTACGATGAACGCAACTTAAAGACTTTCGAAACGCTGTATTTCCATTCCAGTTCTTGTATTTAAATTGTTTCGTTTCATACTGATTTCTATCATTAAAGTATGATCATGCTATAGTTATTGTGTTTTCAATTCAAAAACTCTCAAGAAGATATAATTACGTCATAAAAAGCCTTTCTATTCTGTTCGATGCGAGTAAGATATGCTAAGCTGTGCTGTCAATATCTTATTTTCCTTTTCCCAGTCATTTTTAACACAAAACAGGAAAGTTATTTTTGTGAATTAAATGGATTTAAAAAGAGGGTATGATACAGACGCAGAGGGGAGGGGGACGAGATGGATATAGTGTGGGATAAGAGGGAGTGGTGTGAAGATAGGAGGAGGAGGAGATGGGGAAATAGAGGAGGGAGGAAGCGATAGACACCGGGAGAAGAAGAGATTAGCGTATATATCCCATACACTTTAGCTACTACGAAGCGTTGCTGGGTTTGGTAGTACCTTAATAAATAGTAGGTTACTGTTGTTGAAGAGGTCAACGTTTCCTAAACATTAAAGAACTCTGAAATCATTATATATTGTGTGTACGTATTCCGTACAAATCTCCAGTTTTGTTCTAATCTTTATGAAATTTTGCACACGTAATCTTCAATACACGAGGAAGTGTAAGGATCACGTACAACACATAGTTCACGAAATATGACGTCATAAAAAATGAGATGCGAGACAAACTGCTGCATTACGCGACAATTTTGTACAATTCCTCCTAAACCACTGGACCGTTTTCAACCAAATTTGGTACACATGTTCCTTACCGTGAGATACCAATTCTACAATGGTAAGAACCACATACGACACATGGTTCAGGAGATATAACGTCTTAAATAATGGGCGTTGCAAGAAACTGCCACATAATGCGACGAGATTTTATGAATACAGTATATGAGAACGAGATTACTTAGCGACCTGCAACAAACTTTAAACATTATTTCAAACCTTTATTGAACTATTGCTTCCTGACAACCATAATAAAATTATGAAAGGCTAAAGTATCTCGCTTACTACTTTTCCGCTGTTCTTGGACTAAAACTACGGCATTCGATATGACGTTACAATTTATAATTTCTCCGCTACAATTGTAGCCGCAGGAAATTTCAGTCAGTATAAACACATGTAATTGAATGTACTTTCTAAATTGTATCGCAGTACGACACGTAGTTTATGAGATATGAGCACATAAATAGTTACTCTTTGTAGTTTTCATGGAAAACCGCCCCATGACAAACCAACTTTTAATCTATTACTTCTTTGCTACTAATTGTATTGCCTAGAGATTTTACAGGCATACAGTACTTATACAAATGAACACCTACCTGAAAAATTATACAATTGTACAACATATAATTCAATAAATATGAGATTGTACGAATATTATATGTAATTTGTATTTTGACTACTATCTTTCTTTGTTTGGATACTGCACTTGTAATTTTGTACATTACGCAATACAGCGTTATTTCTTATATATTCTCCGTTAGTGATTTTAGAAAAATGGAGATGGACAGAGAGAGAGAAGGGATAGGAGAAGTACGAACTCAATGCAGGAATAAATAAATAACCGGCCAGCGCAGGGTTTTCAGGTAGTTCACTATAAGGTTATCGCAATGCGTTTCCACAGAAAAAGTTACTATATAAAAACTTGTAAAATTGCTTACAACAAACAGTTTATTTAACATATGATCTGAAACTGTGAGAAATGTATGAAAGTAACAATTAATAGTAAAAGAGGTACTGTGTTAAACAATTTGGTGCACAAACCTAGTGCCTGGGAAAAAGAATTGTCTGGATTATACGTGGTGTAATACTTTGAAACGTGGTACTACTTAATGACAAGTCCAATATACATGAGTCCTAAAACGCATACTTCGTTAGAAGGGCTGCACGACGCTTGTATGCGAATATTAGCACAGTTGCTGCTCTCGTCAAATGCGTCAGCAGGCTGTTATGATGTCTTATAGCAGTGTTTTCCAACCCTTTGGAATATGCGACCTCCTTTCAAGTGAAAATTTTTTAACGACCCCCCCCCTCTCCTATCGCGAAGGGTATCTCAAAGGAAACAAGTTCAATCTTCTTTCTTTGGTTTCAGGTTTCTTTTAATTTGTCTGAAGAAGTTTTTTCTATATTTTTTGGAATGAAACACACTCTTCTATTCTTACATGGTTTCCGACAGAAAAATATATTTTGCTTAACTGTTTCGCATTTCAAGCAAAATTCAGAAGGTAATTATACTCATTGGTAAAGAAGTAGAGCTTTGTTTACGTACTTTTCAAAAATGTTCAAATGTTTATAGAGCTTATGGGACTTAACTACGAGATCATCAGTCCCTAAACTTACAGACTACTTATGAACTAGCTTATACTAAAGACGGCACAAACATCCATGCCCTAGGGGGGATTCGCGCATCGTCGCGACCGTATTTTTCAGAATTACTTACTGTATCAAGTTATTTTACCTGTCGATGGGTTTCTGAAAATAGCTTTCAGACTTCGTACGTATTTATCAACACTCTGTATTGTAAAACTATATATGGTTTACTAAATTCTTAATGACTAAAACATAGGTGATATCCGGCGTTCCTCAGGGTAGTGTTATTGGTCCTCTCCTGTTCCTTATCTACAAAAACGATTTGGGAGAAAATCTGAGCAGCTCCCTTGGGTTGTTTGCAGATGACGCCGTCATTTATAGTCTAGTAAGTCATATAAAGATCAAAACCAACTGCAAAACAATCTAAATAAGATATCACTATGGTGCAAAAATTGGCCATTGACTCTAAATAATTGGAAGTGTGAAGTCGTCCACATGGGTGCGAAAAGAAATCCGTTAAACTTTGTTTATAAGATAAATCAATCAAATTTGAAGGCCGTAAACTCCACTAAATACCTAGGGGCTAGGAATTACTATTACATCAGACTTAAACTGGAAAGAACGCGTAGATAATGTTGTAGGAAAGGCTAATAAGAGACTGCTTTTTATTGGCAGAACACTCAAAAGATGCAACAGAACTACAAAAGAGACTGCATAACTACGCTTGTCCGTCCTCATTTGGAGTATTGCTGCCCAGTGTGGGATCCTTATCAAGTGGGTTTGACGGAAGCCGCCGAAAGAGTCCAAAGAAGGGTAGCACGTTTTGTATTGTCACGATACAGGGGAGACCGCGTCACGAAATTGATACAGGATCTGGAAAGGAAATCATTGCAACAACGGCGTTTATCGCTCCGGCGTGGTCTACTTACGAAACTGCAATCACCAACATTCTCCTCCGAATGCGAAAATATATTGTTGAGTCCCGCATACATAGGTAGAAATGATCATCAGAATAAAATACGAGAAATCAGAGCTCGAACGAAGAGATTAAGATGTTCTTTCTTCCCGCGCGCTCTTTGATAGTGGAATGGTAGATGAATAGTATAAAGGTGGTTCGATGAACCTTCTGCCAGGCACTTAAATGTGATTTGCAGAGTATCCCATGTAAATGTAGAATGAGCGTTACACGAGGAACTCTGTGTTTTTAACATCAAATATTTTTCACTGAGCCATAGGTATTATTTATTACTGACACCTGGTTATTTTTTGGTGCAAGCACTTCCTCCTGTGACGGTGACCCTCCGAGTAGGACTTTGCGACTCACAGGATGAAAAACACTATCTTATAGGACTCTAACTGTCATTAGGAAGTCTGCAGTCAGTTGTGTGCTTAGGGTCGTATTGCAGGCTACCTTAATTTCTGTCGCGCTTGTGAGTCTTACTGCACAGTGCTGTCAACCTCTATCACCGTGTTTTGCCTTGTTACGGATTCACTTTTGCGTTTACTGTTATAGCGCTGTTTGTACGTACAAATAGTGTAGCACAAGATGAGCACGGCTGAAGGCGGTTCTGTCAATGACTATTACGGAAGTATGCCGAAGATCCACCGTTTACATCCAAAGTATTATTTACCTATGAGGCAGCGTTCACAAATGATAGTGTTGTGGATAATTCCCAAGAAAGCCGAGGTGGATTGGCCAAGTGCATTGGGCGCTTTTCTCCAATGCGCGAGGCCGTTCCCCGTCGGGGATTTCGAATCCCCCCTCGGGCATTAATGTTTGGGTAGTCTTTAGAATAAGGTAGTTCATAAGTAGTTTGTAAGTTTAGGGACTGATGACTCTGCAGTTAAGTCCCTTAAGCTAAACAAACATTTACACATTTCCAAGAAAGCTTGCACTTGTTGTTGTACTCTTAGGTTCCTACCTAACTACATCCTTTAAAATTGTGTAGCTAATATATGGTATTAGTTACACAATTTTGAAGGAATATATGGTATTAACTACACAATTTTGAAGGATGCGGTTAGGCAGGAACCTAAAGGAACGGTCTGTGTGCGCAAATGTTGGCTCACACCTCACAGATCGTTGCGTGTGGACCGCAGTTTGCGCAGACATGAGATGTGCACAAACCTGGAAGTTGGAGTTGGAGGTTTGAGCAAAATTGCTCAAAACTGTGGGCGCAAATCACATTTGCACAGACAAGTTGGAACGTGTGTACAGAAGATAGCTGCAAATTTGAATCAGTCTAGACTTTTCTTGTCGTGTGTGTGTATAAGTGAACGAGAATGGCTAACATAAGTCAGTAGTCTGTGGAATTCACTGCCGAATTTATTGATATTTATCGAAGCCATACTTGTTTATGGAAAGAATGTGGTGATAGAGAAAATAAAGCAGCTGCATACGATTGTGTCAGAGAGAAATTGCGATTGTTTGATCCTGCTGTTAGGGAATCCATTATTATAAAATTATAATAAATAAATAGATAAATAAAATTCCTTCTAAACTGTACTTCGTAAAGAGCTTTCGATATCTTCAAAATCTCTTCGATCTGGTGTAGAAGCATACGATGTTTATGGTAATTTGATAGCCTTGGCAGTCACTGCCTAGACAATTTCGTCCAACTTTGCCGTTTCTGGTGTTTTGGTTGCGTTCTTTTCGCAAGACATGCTGAAAGCAGCTAACATAATAAAAATTCCTCCATCATTGATAAAAATATACGTATATCATAAAGAAGCGTATTCGCTTTCCAGTGTTACTGTAGTCCGTACCGCTGAAATATTTCCCCATCACCGACAAATGGCGGGCGAGAGAATCTGCAGCGATCTAAACACCCGTTCAACTCAACGATGTGTGCGCAAACATTTTCACAGAAAGATCGTTGCGAGTGAAGAAGCAACGATATATATCGATTCCGGCGTACAACTTCGGGTGTAAGCTTTCTTGGAAATCACCGTGTTGTGAATTTCCGTAACTAGCATGTGTGGGCAGACGTAAACCCACAAGCAATTATGGAAATAGGGCATCAGTACCGATTCTCGATCGAGGTTTGGCCATAGATGAATAGGCCCATACGTACTACACCACATGTTAAATTGGGTGTATTATCTGGACTTTCACATTAATGTATTGACTACCTTTATGGAAAATATGCCATGCCAGCAACGATTACAGATTTGGTTCACGCATAATGACGCACCAGCACACTTTAGTCACAACGTGCGCGAACATTTGACACGGGCATTTCAGGACCGCTTGGTTGGTTTGGGGGGGGGGGGGGGGCATACCTTCTCCTACTGTTCTCCAGACCTCCATCTCCTAGATGTTTGGTTATGGGCACACTTCAAGGAAGTGATCTAAGCAACTGCAATCAACGAGGTTCGCTTCATCAATGTGTGCCAGCAAGTAAAGGGTACGGCAGCGTTCAAAGTAGGATATTAAAAGCACACCATCAGGCAGTAAATGTATTTTATATATTACCTCTAGTTACAGGTATGCAATTTACTAATGTCTAAGTTATTGTCCATTGCGTAGATTATTTTTTGAATAAGACTCCTGTCAAATGATGCCCCCTCCGCACAACACCTAATGTCAGATGAAGCTCATTTCGAGTTATGTGGATCATTTAATAAACAGAATATGCGTTATTGGAGTGATGTAAACCCGCATGAACTGCACATCAAGCCCCTGCACAGTTCTCGTGTCACAGTGTAGTGTGGAGTTGCTTCCTTTGTGATTAGTGGCCCTTACTTCTTTGAGGATGACAGCGGTGTGGCTGTAACTGTCACCAGTGAACGCTACCTAAAGATGCTGAAAGACTTCGTTCTACTCGAATTACGTATTGTCGATGTGGACGTGGAACAAGTATGGTTTCAACAAGACGGAACGCGACCTCGCATATAGCCAGATTTTGCACTGATTTCTTGCGACAGACATTTCCGGTAGAGTAATTTCCCGTGTTGGAGACATTTCCTGGCCGCCTCGCTCACCTGACCTTTCATGTGCAGACTTTTTCCTTTAGGGCTACCTGAAGCAAGAAGAGCTCCGGATACATTGTGCCACCATTCCTGTGTTGAAGGATCAGAACTGCCATCGGCATTGTCCCAGGGAATACGTTATGCCGAGTTGTGGAAAGCTTCCAACGCCGCCTAGATGAATGTGTTGTGCATCATTTGACAGGAGTCATTCAAAAAAGTAATCCACGCAATGGACAATGACTTACACATTAGTAAACTGCTTACCTTTAACTATTAATTGACATAAAAGGTAATAAATAAAATACAGTTACTGTCTGATGGTGAGTTTTTAATATCCTCCTCTGAAAGCTGCCTCACCCGTTACTACAATAACACCGAAGGGCAGAAAGATGCACTGTCGTCAGTGGATTCCACATGGGAAACCTCCTCTAAACACATGTTTATTTAAGGAAGAATGCGTTTCCGGACCCATGTTTTATTGTTTCGATGAATACTATCACCTCTCAAAGAACTTGACAGTTTTTAACACACTGTATAAATTAATACATATGGTTGTTTTACGGTGCTACAAAATCTTTGTGGAATTTACAAGTTTATTTAGTATCTCCTGGGGAAGATTGAAAAGGGGTATAAAAACGGCAGAATTAGTTTAAGTGTCATTATAATAAGTTCTACTAGTCGTGAAATGCATCATAACTTAGTTTCTGTGCTTCACATACAAGCAATCTGACATATTTCCCTTCTGCTCATTTTGAAATTCGACGTATTTACAGTCGCTAATATTGGAGACAAACACTGTCTATCAAATAAAAATCATTGAAAGTGTACTTCTGACAAGGGATGTCGCTTTTCGAATGTCAACATAACGTTTATAACAGAAGCCTGAACTGAGTTTTGCAATATCTGCTAACGTGGCAAAAATTACAGTGATGTCTGTTCAGACAACGCGCAATATCAACTTTCAATATGTACCAGCAAACCGCAGTGCCGACAGCTGCAAATGAAAACATAGAGTTTACATTTACTTTTCGATTTCCACCGATATAACGTTTTTATCGACATTTGTGACTGAGCAATTTTATTTCGGGACAAAAAACAAACAAGACTGAAAGCTTTCTGGAAGCGCATTTGTTTTCCGATCTGGTTTTGTGCTGTTGGTGCCTCAGACAGGGACTGCTGTAGGTTTTAATCATTTAAGCAGAAGTAGGGTTCTCTATTTTTTTTTTCTTGCACAAGACTATCTTTTTCCTGGTCAGCTCATGTCGTCTGGTAATTTCTTATTTGCAAGTTTTTGTCGTTAATTTTGTGGCATATTCTGAGGTGGAAAGGTGTCTCACACTAATATTCACCTCACCTAGCCGGCCGCGGTGGCCGAGGGGACTGAGGCGCTCCAGTCATGGTCTGCACGGCCACTACGGTCGGGGGTTCGAATCCCCCCTCGGGCATGGATATTTGTGCTGTCCTTAGTCTTAGCTAGTTCATAAGTAGTTTGTAAGCTTAGGGACTGATGACCCCGTAGTTAGTTCCATAAGTTCTACAAACATTTGAACATTTTCACCTCACCTACAAGACATTCTTTGATTCTTTGCAGCTGATCTAGAGTGAAGTGGCCCTAGTATGGAGTATGTTGCCCTAAACAAACTCCGCACAGAGTGCAGAGAACCATATTATGGAGATTTAATGGTTGAAGTACTGGATTTTTAGTTGACATAACTACTAAATATCTCGACGATCAAGGTAAAAATGTATAGGCATATTCAGCATTTATTACAGAGCTTAACTTGTTCGAGAAACAGGTACGGGAGAGTCTGTGATTACTGGGAGACCCTCTCTACGCGAAATTGAGGGAGACTCCTTTGATAAATACGTATCTTTGTTGCGAGAAATAGGGAATGATTTGAGGAAAGATTCGCATATTTTAAAAATCTAGATCCCTGTATGGAGGTGTTACGTAATTCGTTTTAGGTTAAAATTGTAGATGGTATTTTTCACCTACAGATGGAGCTAGTAGAACATAAAAGAATCGTTAACCTACTGAAGTTGTCAGTATGGAAAGAAAGAATTTTATAAAAATTTATCATATCTGATCAGTACCCCAACCCACACAAGTTAGCACTCCGCCAGCATATATCTGCCAGCATTCTTTAATAACGAACTAAAATTGTAAAATATGAAACGCCATCTTCCCTTAACAGACGGCTGTCTGAATGTATTTCTCAGAATTCAGAAATAGAATACATATGGAAATACCTATGAAGACTAAGAAAAATTTAAAAAGTTATTTATCTCAGTCATTAAAGAAAAAACGAAGCATTGAATTAAAATTTTTGATGCGACCGGGAATCGAACCAGACCTTCATGCTTACTAGGCAGACGTCTTACCACTTTTTTTCAGGTAGATCTATGCTTTTCGGTCGTTGGTTCAGTTTGTTCTTGGTTGTTCGTTGGATATTTGGCTCAGATTTTTTATTACAAAGGGCGTTTAGCCCCCTGACCGGACACGCTGAGTCACGGCGCCCGGCAACCGCTGGACCACCGCATCACTAGCGATTAAGTCGTCTCGGAATAGTCTAAGCACGATTTCCTTCACTTCACAAACTTTAATTCAGCTCCTGTGTTCCATAGAATACTGCCACTACTGCGAAGGCTCTCCATGGAGCGGAATAGCACCTCGGCAATGGACATGTTGGAACATTCTCGTCTAAGGTGATATAAGTATCAAAGTAAATATAAACATATAATACCTGAGACTCATTTTCGTCTCGAATATGTCAAAGACGTTAAAGATAAATCTGAAACATTGAATTAAAATTTTAATTCAGTGCTTCAGATCGTTACAGATCGTGTGACCGCTTGCTTCGCAGATTTGAGGTCGCCCTTGGGTATGTGTGTGTGTGTGTTGTCCTTAGCATAAGTTAGTTTAAGTATTTTATAAGTTTAGAGATCGATGACCACAGATGTTTGGTCCCTTAGGATTACGAATATTAGAATTTGAGACAAGGACTAGGAGGGAAATCGGCCATGCGCTTTCAAAGGAAGCATATCAGCATTTGCTTGGAAAGATTTAGCGGAATTACTAGAAACCTAAAACGGAATGGCCAGACAGGGATTTGAATAGGCGTCGTCCACAATGCGACACCAGTGAGGTAACCACTTTTCCACCTCGCTCTGTAGCTCGTAAAAATACCCCGGTGTAACAGTTTGTAGAAATATGGAATAGTGTGATCACATAGACTATACTCCGTTCACCGAAACGAGAGACGGACTGTAAACACAGCGAGGCGCGCGATCAGGGGTGGACAAAACAGGGGCGCTCGCTCAGTGTCGCCGCATCCATTCCAGGTGTAAAGCGTTTTTGTCTGTTATGAGGGTTGATACCAGAGGCTGGCTAGAAATTTCATCTTAAAGAACCAGTTGCTGAATAGCAGCATAAGTATTAAGCTCTCACATTCTATCTCTTTTCCTCTTGCTCGTCTGTACCGTCAGAAGGGGTGAAGTCGATCAGGTGGGGGGTGGGGGGGGGGGGGGAAGTCGACCGGCAATACAGCATTATAATTTACACTGATTCCGCCTGGCGGTACATCCGGAAACTTGACGCTACACATACTTGTTGGAAGCCAATGAGTTGCAGAGAAGTGTTTACCTGTAGAATTTTCTCTCTGAGTATCCGTTCAGGGGGATTGTGGGATATAAACAAATGCATGTTGGTGGCCTGTGAATGAAGCAAGACTAAACCTGTCACAATACGACCTTATAGTCATATAATTCTGCTGTTTTCGGACTGTTAGTCGGTAATTGAACTCATTGTCATTTGATTTGTGTATTTGCAAAAGCAGAAGTTTGTTGTATGGACGAGTAGTGATCTAAAAACTGAATTGTCGTATTTTGTAGGGTGAAGTCGATCATGCCGCGAACATACGTGAAGAAGGTGGGAAGAGAGGGAGAAAGGAACTACAATCCAGTATATCTGGAAAATGCCGTTCGGAAAGTGAAGGAAGGGAGGTTGAGTATTCATAAAGCATCTGAGTGTTATGGTGTGCCCTATACAACGTTAAATGAGCGGGTGAAGGGCAAACGTAGATATAAATATGATGGGCAGCCTGATCATAGTTCAGAAGACGAAGAATGTTTATTTCATGAATTGGTCAAGTGTATTTCCAGATGTTCCTGGTGTACAAAAGACTCCCTTCACACAAATTGTACCTTGGGAGATATTTCAATGTAAAAGACGATTGGTTTCACCCCATTGTCTGGGTGAAGCCGTTATAGGTCTTCAAAAAATGAGTGATCGGCTTCACCCCACTGGGTGGGGTGAAGCCGATCAACATTTAAATTGAAAGAATTTAAAAAACACAATAGACTATTTCTTTATTTAACATTAGATATAATGTCGAAATCCTAAGGATTACACATAATATTTTTGAAACGAATTCTTCCAGATGTTCCCTCGAAAACAACAGAAAAACTGAATTTTGTGATCGACTTCACCCCTTCTGACGGTGTCGCGCAAGTGTAAACTCATTATGTCATCCTACATTTTGAAGGAAGCGATCAAAGAAGAAATCATGAAGTTCATAATGTATATAAAACGGAGCTGTTGTGTCCAGAACAATAAATTACAGATATTGTTATAAAAACAGCTGCAACTACGGGTACTGGTCGTTCCTCAGTTTATTGTATTTAATTGATTACAAGGCCACACACTCTTTGAAGTCTCCAAAAACATCACGACAGAAGCTTACATAAAGTGTTGATGACTTTCACAGAAAAGTGATACGAAAGAAAGTATATGATTTGTTGACATAGTTCTTATTGTCGTCAACGAAAATGCAGATTTGGCCATTTTCGGAGATTCTATGGATTATTAAAAGAAATAAATTTTTAATATCTGTGGAGTCTAATATCACTGCTATATAGCAAAACACACAACCGCATTACACCTGATTGAGAGTTTTTAATTCCAAATTATTAACTTATCCACCAACAGCCGTAAAGTATATGTTCTTTTATTTAACGACCGATTTCGGTATTGTATTAATACCATCTTCAGGCCCTATACAAATTAAGTTGCAAATCAGTGTTGTGTCCATAACATCCTGCTGTACGTGTGTCATACAAAATATAAAGATGAATTAATGTGGTTGTTATGGTCTTCAGTCCGGGGACTGGTTTGATGCAGCTCTCCACCCTACTCTATCCTGAGCAAGCCTTTTCATCTCCTCATAAGAACGGCAACCCACATCCACTTGAATCTGCTTACTATACGCGTCTCTTGGTCTCTCTCTGCGATTTTTACCCCACACACTTCCCTCCAATGCTACCAAGCGATCCCTTCTTTTGGTCAGGGTATGCCAAATATTCCTTTTCTCACCAATTCTGTTCAGTACGTCTTCATTAGCTATGCGATCTACCCACCTAATCTTCAGCATTCTTCTGTAGCACCACATTTCAAAAACCTCTATTCTCTTCTTGTCCACACTGCTTGCCGGCCGCGGTGGCCGAGGGGACTGAGGCACTTCAGTCACGGTCTGCACGGCCACTACGGTCGGGGGTTCGAATCCCCCCTCGGGCATGGATATTTGTTCCGTCCTAGTTCGTAAGCAGTTCATAAGTAGTTTGTAAGTTTAGGGACTGATAGCCCTGTAGTTGAGTCCCATAGGCTTTACAAACATTTTTTTTCCACACTGCTTATCGTCCATGTTTCACTCCCGTATAAGGCAACACTCCACACAAATACCTTCAGAAAAGACTTCCTTGCACTTAAATTAATGTTCGATGTTAACAAATTTCTCTTTTTTAAAAATGCTTTCCTTCCCATTGCCATTCTGCATTTTATATAATCTGAACTGCGACCGTCATATATTATTTTACTACCCAAGTAACAAAACTCATCTACCACCTTCATTGTTTCGTTACCTAATCTAATTCCTTCAGCATCGCCTGATTTTCTAAGACCGCATTCCATTATTTTTGTTTTGCTCTTGTTAATGTTCATTTTATACGCTCTCTTCAACACACTGTCCATTCCTTTCAACTGCTCTTCCAGGTCCTTTGCTGTCTCTGACAGAATTACAATGTCATCAGCAGAACGCAATGTTTTTATTTCTTCACCCTGAACTTTAATCCCTTTTCCAAATTTTTCCTTGCTTTCCTTCACCGTCTGCTCGATGTACAAATTGAATAACATCGGAGAAAGGCTACAACCCTGTCTTACTCCCTTCCCAACTGATGCTTCCCTTTCATGCCCTTCGAGTCTAATAACTGCGGCCTGGCTTTTGTATAAGTTGTAAATAACTCTCCTTTCCCTGTATGTTACCCCTGCTGACTTCAGAATTTGAAAGAGTGTATTCCAGTCAACATTGTCAAACGCTTTCTCCAAATCTACAAAAGCTAAAAATGTAGGTTTGCCTTTCCTTAATCTATCTTCTAAGATAAGACGTAAAGTGAGTATTGCCTCCTGAACCCAAACTGATCTTCCGCGAGGTCAGATTCTACCAGCTTTTCCATTCTCCTGTAGATAATTCGTGTTAAAATTCGTGAATTAATATAATACCGAAGCCAGTCTTTAAATAAAACAACATAAATTTTACGGCTGTTGGTGAATAAGTTAATGATTTGGAATTAAAAATCGACCAACAGCCGCAGTCACTATTCCATTTCAACTTGGAACCACATCGATTGATACATATGTAGCGACATTGAGCGAGCACCCCGTTTTTGTCCACCCCTGGTCACGCGCCCTGGTCTGTTTACAGTCTGTCTCTCGTTTCGGTAACGGAGTATAGTATAGGTCGACCTAAGGAACGATATTGAAACAATTCTTTCTGCATACAAAGGAAACAAATCACTTGTGCGTCCCATCTTAGAATATTGCTAAAGTGTGTGGAACCTCTACCATGTAGGAACAGCAGATTGAAATTTTGCTCTTTTCAATATCATGTAAAAACTTCTGTCAGATATTTTTAGCTTAATTTGTTTTCTTCTAACATTAGATATAGCTAATAACTTGAAATATTACATACTAGGAAAAAATCAACATAAACTAAAATTTCGAAAGTTAACAGTGTAATTAAATGTCATCTTTAGTGGAATCCATAATTTCAAGCTCGTCATATTGTCAAGGAGACGATCATAGACTACGGGTTTATGCAGTTAAAGACCTTTCTCATGATATTCCTGCACATACATAATCTTGTCGTAAATGGACATATTCAGTACCGGTACTTATAGTTTATGATATAAACAGTAATGAGTGACAAGTATGGTCTAAAATGTATTTGAATCAAAGAATGAACCGTTTTAGATTTCTTACAAATCTATCTTCAGATGATTGTTACGGGTGTTCTTGTTTTGTTGCTGGGGCCTCGCTTTGTATTTGAAACTGGTTTGGTGCCCTAGGATGGAAAAAAAGTTTTTGGATCACTGTTCGGTAAAATGTATAAGATTGAAAGTAGCCTGATTATTAAAATAATCAAAATCTCAGGCAGTTGAAATCTGCAAATGTAAGTTAAAACGCTCACTGCTGCTTTAAATTACTTTACGAGTGGCCACAGCACATGCTCAACAGAAAATTATCTAACTGCTCACTTCTTAAGGGAGCAGCCAACATTTTAACAAACACAAAATCAATGTTAAAAAATAAACGAATAGATAATTCAACATGGGATGGGGAGCATGAAATCATAAAGCAGAGGTTTGATACTTTAAAATCATAATCTATTCAGCAAAATAACAAGCAAATAAATGGGGGTGGGGGGAAACCAGATTAAGCACACATATTGTACAAAAGTGAATTAAATCATATAATTACTGCCTGTATTGAAATTGTTTCTGCCCTTCATGTATATGGAGGTAACGTGGGAGGACATTTTCAAATACATAATGGGTAGCGGAAAGCACATTCATTCATTCAAAGACACACACATGATGCTAAGCTTAATCTCCGGGAACACTCTTTTGTGTCCCGACTTCGTCGCCGCTTTTGTGTCCCAGCCTCGTCGTAGGTGTCGGTGGCCGAGTGGAACGAGACCGACACAGTAACAAGACAGCACCCCGGTGCAGGTACGGAGGGGAGCAGCCAGAAACTACAAACACTAGAGTAAATTAGAAAGAGATATATTTTGCACAGAATGTAACAATACTTAACTTTTACATAGTACTGCAGAATGTTGATACATTGTTGTTAGAGGCCTGCCTAGTGCCTGTACAATAGCAAAGTCTTCACTCGTGCCTATCGGATTACGAAGGTCCTAACTCGTTGCTATCTCAGTCCGAAGTGACCGGTGTCTTTCCGTGGTGGCCACGAGCGGGGTTGCAGCAGAGGGCGCTCGTGGCTGTCGTCATGAGAACGCCGCGCCGTGCGTGCATGGCGGCGCGCGGCGAAAGTAGGTGGCGCGCACTTTGTACTTGTGCGACACCACACCCCTCCCCCCCAAACCGCCGCGCCGTCGTGGCGTAGGGCTGAGGGCCACGGCGACGGCACTGGGAGGAGGGCCTGGGCGGGGGCGTTACTGGTGGGACGGGCGTCGTAGCTGAGGCTGGGATCGAGACGCCGTCCGCGCCCCGGCATCCGCCTTGCGATCCTCCAGGGAACCCACCGAAACCTGGGGAAGGGCGCACCCCCCCGCCCAGAGGGAGCAGGTCATCTTCTTCTGAGGTGCGTGGCCCAGGCCGCGGCGGCACGCACGGTCCCGGAGTCCCTCTCGGTGACGCTGTCATCTGCGGCGGCGACAGCGGCGGCGTCGCGTCGATCTCCATCGGGTCGATCTCGTAGTCCGGGGACGCTGGACCCGTTGACGAACGATGTGTTTGTGCTCCCTGGCGGTGAACAGGGTCTGGAATCAAGAAACCGGAGACAGGATCGCGCGGCCTGTGCAAGCGCAATTGGTTTGCGTGGCGCCGCAGCTCCGACCCTGTGGAAGAACGTACAACATACATATTGCGACCGAGCACGCGCTGAATGGTGCCCGGCATCCATTTCTTCTTGTTGCCAGCAAACACCCTGTACAGCACCGGCGTAGAAACCTGAAAACGCGTAGCGCCATACGAACCGACTCGGTGCGTGGGAGGCTGCAGCAGGTGAAGGAGAGTGCGGTGACGGCGGCCGTGTAGCAGCTCGGCAGGAGACGGGCCGTCACGTGGCATGCACCGATACGTAGACAGGAAAATTTGAAGAGCTTGCTGCCTGGAGTGCTGACCTTTCATCTTCTCCATGTGAGACTTGAATGTTCGAACGAAACGTTCTGCTTCACCATTGGACTGAGGGTGAAAAGGTGCAGTGGTAATATGCTGAATGCCATTCACACGACAAAACTGTTGAAATTCCGCACTAACAAACTGAGGTCCATTGTCACTGACGATAGTTTCAGGCAAACCTTCGATGCAAAACACTGATGTTAAGGCACTGATTGTGCTAGAAGCTGTCGTTGAGTTCATGGCAATCACAAAAGGAAACTTGCTGAAAGCGTCCACAACAATTAACCAGCGCGTATTCCAGAAAGGTCCGGCAAAGTCGATATGTAAACGTTGCCATGGTCCCTTGGGGCGTGGCCAGTCTGAGAAACGTTGCGGTGGAGCCGCCTGATGCTCCGCACAAACAGTACACAGTCATGTCCTCTATCTGAGCGTCCATACCAACCCAGGTACAATGACGTCTGGCCAGTTGCTTTGTCCTAACAATGCCCCAATGTCCTTGATGCAGGAGGCGTAACACTTCACGTTGCAGGGAACGAGGAACAATCACTCTTGTTTGGTCGTTGTCGGTATGCAACAACAGTACACCCTGACTTAAAGATAATGCATGACGTTGTGCAAAATAACGTCGAACCAGAGGCCGATCAATGTCTTTGGCTCTGGCAGGCCACCCTGAGCGAACAAAACGTGCTACCACACTTAAGTCTACATCCGCAGCTGTTTCCTGTGCAACCCGACGAGAGTTCAAAGGGAAATCTGCGACAGCGGAAGCATCTCTGGAGTCTATCTGACAACATGCCATTTCTGAAGAATCAAACGACACATCCTGGCCAACCGGAAGTCGGGAAAGTGTGTCCGCGTTAGCATGTTTAGTGGTAGGTCGGTACAAAATCTCATACTGATAATTAGACAATATCAAGGACCATCTCTGAAGCTTTTGTGCCGTTCGTGGCGGAATTGGCTTTGTGGGTGAGAAAAACGACGTGAGAGGCTTGTGGTCTGTCAACAAATAGA
The DNA here is from genome assembly GCA_026315105.1 of Locusta migratoria. NCBI lineage: Eukaryota > Metazoa > Arthropoda > Insecta > Orthoptera > Acrididae > Locusta > Locusta migratoria. Next base: position 245,275,780 of record CM048746.1, on the reverse strand, counting down.
ATTTTCTGCCATACAGATAATGATGAAACTTTGTGACGCCGTAAATGATTGCTAAGGCCTCCTTTTCTATCTGACTGTAATTCTGTTGCGTCGGCGTCAGTAGCTTGGATGCAAAGGCAATAGGACGATCGTGAGATCCAATGCGATGTGAGATTACCGCGCCCAGACCGTACGACGAGGCGTCAACTGCTAACACTACAGGCTTCTGTGGGTCAAAGGGAATCAAACATGCATCACTGAGTAGTGCAGACTTTAATTTGTCAAAGGCAACCTGACAATCTTTGGACCATACAAAAGGAACATTCTTCCTACGTAAGTGATGCAGTGGAGCTGCAATCTGAGAGGCATTGGGAATAAATCTGAAATAATAGTTAAGCTTTCCCATTACTGCTTGCCATTCATGCACATTCTTAGGAGGAGGCAAGTCTTTGATTGCTCTAAGATGTGACTGTAAGGGATGAATTCCTTGGGCATTAATCACATGGCCTAGGTACTCTATTTCAGTTTGAAAAAACGAACACTTTGCTTTATTGCAACGTAGACCTGCTGCAGTCAAAACTTTGAAAAGGCACTCCAGGTTTGCTAAATGTTCTTCAACTGTACGTCCGGATACCACAATATCATCTAAATTGTTCGAACAACACGGTACAGAAACTGTCAGCTGTTCCAAAAAACGCTGAAAAATAGGGGGAGCGGAAGAACTGCCAAAGGGTAGGCGTTGAAATTGAAAGAGGCCCATGTGAGTATTAATGACGAAAAACTTTTTTGACTCGTCATCAAGTGGAATCTGTAAGTATGCCTCTGCTAAATCAATCTTGGAAAAGAAGCGAGACTGTCCTAATTTGTCCATTAGTTCGTCAGGTCTGGGCAGGGGGTAAGTGTCTACAATTGTTTGACTGTTGACAGTTGATTTGAAGTCCGCACAGAGACGAAGTTTTCCTGACGGCTTGGGTATAATTACTATAGGCGAGGCCCACTGACTCGCAGAAACAGGAGAAATCACACCACTATCTTGCCAACGTTTAAGTTCTTCCGCAACTGTATCACGCAAGGCGATAGGCACTGGTCTAGCTTTACGAAATTTTGGAACTGCAGATTCTTTAAAAGTTACATGTGCCACGAAGTCTTTTGCACAACCTAGTTCCGGCGAAAACAAGTCACTATATTTGTCACACAATGCATTGATTTTATCCTGAGGCACTATTGACGAAATTTGAAGCACATCTCTTTGAATTGATAAACCAAACAAGTCAAAAGCATCTAGTCCAAAAATGTTCTGTGCCGATTTGGCCTGAAGAACTACAAAAGCAACTGTTTTTGTTACACCTTGAAAAGAGGCGGGCAGGCTACATGTTCCTAGCACGGGAATATTTTCACCTGTATAAGCTGTTAACACTTGCTGTGACGGCGACAATTTTGGCGAACCCAGAAGTTCATAAGTATCTCTATTTATTAAGGTAACATCGGAACCAGTGTCAAGCTGAAATTGCACAGTCGTATTTGCAAGGGAAAGATTCACATAAAGTTTTTGCTTGTGGCGCTCGACAGGTGCGCGAATATGGGCAACGTCTAATACACCGTGTTTGCTGCACTTGCGCGGGCCGCGTAGTGAAGGAAGCGGCGCAGACTCGGCACGCAGCGGATTAACAACACTGTCACTAGATGACACTACCGCCGGATCGGCGTCCGCGCAAGCCTGCGAAGCTACTCCAGATGTACTAACTACTGCACTACACTTTTGAGTAGCTACTGGATGTCTACTGTCACTAGCTACACAGTACTGGGCACTATTACAAGGAGCAGTTGCAGAAGGCACTATTTTCACTACCGGAATGCACTGTTCATAGTCATTTTGCTTGTCCCGAACCCGTTTCCGTTGCACTGTTTTACGCGCTCGTTGGCGCTTGCTACGTGGTGCACTATATAGTTTTGCCGTAGGCGCAGAAGAACTTTCTTGCAATTGAGAACCAAGTAAAGCACTGTTAAATTCCACAGCGTCTATAACATTTACTGCATGCACTGTTCTCGCACTTTGCGAAGCAATGTTCCGAAAGGCACCGTTCTTTGTGTTTTTAATTTGCATACACACAGACTGTACATGTCCCGATTTTCCACATTGATAACAAATAGCGTTACGACTTGGGCACTGTGCACGTTTGTGGCGAGATACACACTGGGGGCAAGATTTACGAACATTTTTCTGAAATGAGCGTTGGCGCCCGTTATGCAAATTACTGTGTCTAACACTACGGGGCGACCTTTGCGTCGCACTTTTACTCTGGCTACTGTTCACTGTCTGTTCAGCACGGCCGGTAGAAAAATAAGAATCACTAGTGCTATACTGAGAACTACGGCTAGGAAAGCGTCCGTTGCGGCGCACTGAATTTACACTGTGGCTTTGCATTTCTACATCTGCTAAGTCAAAAGTATCATGCGCTTCTATAAGCTGCAGTACACTGTCTAATGAGGGGTCAGACTGTTTCAGAATTGCTGCTCTAATTCTGGGGTCCTGAATATTCTGCGTAATCGCATCCCTCAACATCACGTCCCTATACGAAAGTCCACAAGAGCAAGTAAATTTACATTGGCGGGTTAAGCCCTTCAATTCCGTAATCCACTCTTGGTGTGACTGCTGCGGTAATTTTTTTAAGTCTGAAAAATCGGTATCGTGCAGCGGCTACAAGAACTTTTCTCTCATAATGAGCATTTAGTGCATCTACAATTTCTTCAAAGTCTACATCACGAGGAGATGCGAGAGGGAAAAGTTTTTTCAATAGTACGAAGGTCTGGGGGCCCACAATCGATAAGAAAAGGTTCTTCACTCTCTGACCTGTAATTTGATGAGCCGCGACGAGTTCTTGAAACTGTGCGAAGTAGTCGCTCCATTCTTCCTCACGTTCGTTGTACTGGCGGAACGTAGGGAGCGGTACAGCGGCAGGTGTGGGCTGCTGATGTGACGACTGTTGTTGAGTTGTCAACTGCGCCACCGCCTGGAGAAGTTGTGTTATTTGCGCCGTCTGTAACTGAATAATTTCCATTAAGTTTGGGTTCGGGGTAGTGGCCATGCTGACCGATTAGGCGCCGCGTATACAAGTAACTTATAACAAAACACAAATTCAATATGAAAGAGGACTCGCTCTGCAACAAAAAAGTCCACAAAATACGTAACAGAATATGTTCCCCCAAAATTCTTATAATAAGGGTGGGTGGGCGGGAGCAATTTCTGCGTGCTCCGACTGCTGCTGTCTGGCTGCTGCTAGCGTGCTGGTCCACGGTTCTATCACTCCTCGTCGCCACTTTTGTGTCCCAGCCTCGTCGTAGGTGTCGGTGGCCGAGTGGAACGAGACCGACACAGTAACAAGACAGCACGCCGGTGCAGGTACGGAGGGGAGCAGCCAGAAACTACAAACACTAGAGTAAATTAGAAAGAGATATATTTTGCACAGAATGTAACAATACTTAACTTTTACATAGTACTGCAGAATGTTGATACATAGTTGTTAGAGGCCTGCCTAGTGCCTGTACAATAGCAAAGTCTTCACTCGTGCCTATCGGATTACGAAGGTCCTAACTCGTTGCTATCTCAGTCCGAAGTGACCGGTGTCTTTCCGTGGTGGCCACGAGCGGGGTTGCAGCAGAGGGCGCTCGTGGCTGTCGTCATGAGAACGCCGCGCCGTGCGTGCATGGCGGCGCGCGGCGAAAGTAGGTGGCGCGCACTTTGTACTTGTGCGACACCACACACTCGATAACAGCAGTGAAATGAAGCATCAGCGGCGTCTTGATGAGATGGCAGGTGTCTTGATCGCAAATTTTTAAATATACTGTGCACTAAACGAACTCATGTGTCGGGAGGCAGCAGCTCATTATTCTTAGGTACTACGTGGTTTGTGACCACACCAGATTTCATAACATTTACAAACAGAAATTAATCTTGAATAAGCGAGTAAAGCATATGTGAGAAGTCGTATAGAAGGAAGCTAGTATTAATAAAACCATGCCTGCACATGGTGCAATCGGTCATACAAGACAGGAAAGATGGAATCAAATCAGAAATCTGAGAAATTAGCATACTTGCGGATACAGAAACGATGCGAAAACGCTAGTTAAAAATAACAAGGAAATTCAAACACACTAAATTCTATTCTAACTTGAGCAAAACCGGACACACAATCATCACTGGAATGAAAATGCAAATAATGAATTGACACTGAATTCAGCCGAGTTCCGTAAATTAAGAAACACTTCACCTCGCATAGTGAAAGAATTACTCAAGAGAATTATCACTGAAAACCCAAGACTGCCTGATCACGAAGAATTCATTGAGGGCAGAGAACAAAGTTCCATTTCAGAGGATTGTGTATTAATTTAATATGTAATTTCCATCCACTGTGGCTTTCTATAATTGTCAGTTTTTCGTAATTATTAGTTTTTGTGGGAGGCTGTTGCTGCATTTGAGGATTTTATGGTCTGTACTGATAACTGTTGGACAGTGTCTCATGTTCATAAGATATTTGGCAAGTCCAATGTAAATAGATTTACCGTCCTGACATGTCAGATGCTAAATACCAGATGTCTTGTGTTTTTCTGTGTTTGTATTGATTGATCTTATTTTCTTCTGTATTGAG